>OZ026628.1:68126465-68383965 GCA_964020975.1 Hermodice carunculata
ACATGTGTGTACGGATTTGACATTTGTCATTTGACATTTGCTCCAAAGTTTAATGTTTATTTAATAGCAAGCTGACTATTGAAATTATTACCAGATTTAGAATTTTTGTGTCATATCCATTCCAAACGTGTACATATCGTCACATGTATCCATCAATATTTTGACTCTGTGAACTTCGGTAAAAAGTAGCTACCCAAAATGCCTTGATGTCTTACCTGTTCCTACGCGTGCCTACGAGATTTTCCCTTGTTGAACTAGAATTGTGCCCATCAATCACTAAAAATCGATGACAAGTCAACGACTTTCCCCGGTGCACTCCAGGTAAAATACTTTCTGAAAAAGGGTACAATTTTATTTGATTAAATATGTGTGCGCCGTCGATGGGATTGTATAGCTGTCTCACTATCTCTGGAATTTATCTTTCTCCATTGATTTATTGCTTCGCTGCCTCCTTTAGAAGGCAATTTTCTTAGCACACTTCCTCCGTATACTTACTTTGATAAGGTAAACCTGCAATTGATAAGTGGAAAGTAAACAAGTATTTCTTTAAAAGGGAGTTTTCGTGAAGGTTAGGCTAGGATGTAATGGGAAATTACTCCACCTCTATGTGCAATAAACCACAATAAGTTGTTAGTTGTAGGCCAAAGTACCCACATATAATGGCGCTAACCTAGCAACATTGCTTGGGATACCTTTTGGTTTTATGATCGGGAAACGTGCCTGAGCATAATATGACGTTTCCTGCATGAACGCCCCCCCTCCCCGCAAAAAAAAAAAAAAATTGTCAAACCAAAACTTAAAGCAATGAAATAGATTTTCTACCAACATATTAAACTAAGTTCCTAGTGCGGTGCTTTTTGTGTCGATCTGAGTCGGATTTAAGTTTTATATGCTTAACTGGTAAAGCGTAATCACCCTTACATAAAGCACTGGTAATTTTTTCTAAATTCTAAGTCGGGTAAAAATCTGCAATAAAAAGACAAAAGAACAGGCAGGAGAGACTGCAACTTATAATAAAGACACTGACCCCCGAAAGCTGCACTGTTGTCGTTGCCGTCCCCTGGTTATAAGCGGTCGTCCCACACTGCAACAATCCCATGACAGGAATGCACAAAATTATAAATCGTGTTCTCAGTATTATCTCGCCGCAAGTTGTTGAGGGTACACTACTGCTGGGATAATGTGGATTTGTACGGCAATGCATTTGTTTTAACACTCACCATAAAAGGGTCTTCTCCTCACTGATGTGGCTGACGTACATTGTACCACTTGTATCTAAAACCTGTATGTATCTTGTTTCCAGTACACGCTGCTTTTTGGATCGGTCAGAATTTTCTTTTCTTGGTATTAAGGGTATCAGTTTCATTGCCACTGACCTCCTCTCAAGCACGGGTTTGACCAGTTTATAGGCACATAAAACATGGATTCCGTGGGTATGTTCAAGTGAAAACGACCGAGCATGTATTGAAGGAAAAAAACAGAGTTTGTTCCCTTCTAAATATTCTCATTGGATAGCTGAACAGGTAACACACTGGCCTACCTGGCCATGCAAAGCACTTTTTCTTTGCCTTGTTTTTTTAATGTCACACTACATGCATTTACAAACGGGCTTCAGTAGAGCGCAAGATCTTTCATCCCAATGGCTTTGTTTGACACTTTCAGCGCCAAGATTTGACTGAGTCAACTTTCCTTGGCGAGCTTTCAGCGAATTCGGCACAAAGTTCACCTAGCAAAGAGTTAATATGGGCCATTGATGTCTTCTGCACCTGTAAATGTAGTCATGCAGGAACTTGAACTAAAAGGGACAATTAAACAGGTTTAATTGGGTTTATGGCCCAGCAGGCCTGCATATCATTGTGTTTATATGGCTTATTATCCTATCACAGGACCAGCAGTATTATGCCCGTGGCATTCATCAGATATTTTATAAATTGCTCAAAGTTGCAAGTTCTTCTTTAATGTGCATTTTGCATTTGTGTAAACTATTTCATCGTAATGCAAGCAAGTGGTTGTCTGTGGTCTAAGGACGTTCAAGAGTAAAATGGAAAGGTGGAGAAAGCAAATGAGTACTTGAGGCAAAATGCCAAGACGTTTGGGGTTGTTTTGAGACATGAGGGTATTGATAATTGGGAGAGAATGCAGGAAGGTGACGGTGGCACGCATCTCAACGATGTTGGCCAGGCACATCTTAATAGGTCAATAAGGGGAGCAGTCATATTTGCTGCTAATCGAATCTAAATTTTGATCTCCCAACGTATCAGAATACGTTGCCTGCAAATTGCTGAAAAAAAATCAAGGACTATTGTGATGGATACAGCTTAAGTTAATGCTATCTCGCAAAATGTCACCAATTCTTGCGGAAACTACAAGATCTTATCTGTTGGTGGTACTCTATATTTACTCTGCATGTAGTTGATATTATTACGGTGCATGTGCTTGAGGGTAATAATATGCAAATTCAAAGGCCTTGAGTTTTATATAATTATAATTATAGTGATAATTAATTCTTCCATTCTTTCATATGGGAAGGTGTTGCAAACTGGCTTATGGCAAAAAAAACCCCCAGTGAATTAGATGTGCCTTGCTGTAATTATGTTTATTTATAAATACACTGCAATATATTTCAAGCGGCATTTAACAATGCTCTAGTATGTCTGGAGAATAAATGGGTAATAGAAGGAGGTGACTGCATGTAATCTGTATACATAATCTATGGCAGTGTCTCTCTTATATTGCACATCATATGCATAATTTTATCTGAGTGTACCCTTTCTTTGACCCCTTGAAAACGTTTTGATTTAGAGGCCAGCAATTGGTCTTTGGATCACCATGATTAGGATGACACTTAGATCAAGCAGGCTTTGCTTTTATTTGTGAAAGTTGAATGGCCAAGAGCCTTGAGTTGCCATACGGTTAACATACCCCTTGCGGGAAAATATATTATTCAGGTGGATTTTATATAACAGAGGTGCTTGGTGTAACACTTTCAGCGCCAAGATTTATTATCCTATCACAGGACCAGCAGTATTATGCCCATGGCATACATCATGTGACCCGCATTAGCCAATTAGAAACTAGTTAAAGTTTGGGCATGTAGGTCAGTTCCCACGCTCATCCCTCAGTCAATTTAATTGATTTTGCCACAGCAAGACGTATCAATCAGGTTGAGTTCCACTGCTAGAAAAAGTTTCATTTGGACAACTATTTATCAACCAAAGTTAACTGGATTTTAATTTTCCCACCTTCTTCCTCTTCCTGTGGTTGGATACATATGTGAAAGTAAGCGGGCATTGTAAAGAAGACCTTTTTGAAGTTAATACTTATTTTCTCATTTTATTCTAATGTGTATGTGCTTTATAAATGAATGTATAGACAAATTGCCCATTGTAGTGTGGGGTATTGGATTATATTGTTTACAAGAACTTTTTTTCTGTCACGGGAACAAAGCAATGAACACTGAACAAATGGACTATTACAAATCAATTCGGGCACTTGGACCACCACCTATGTGGGCTATTTGGTTAAAACTGGTGATCTTGTATGAACAGTTTCAGAATAGGTGGGGTACATTGGCTGCATAGAATTGTTTTTCAGATGCAGAAATCCATCAGTTAGGAAGGTGGAGATCAAATTCCTTTAAGAATATATATATAGGATTTTAACTTTGACCTTGGCCTTTGGATGGGGGAACCAGCCACCTGTCGGACCTCCACGCTGACTGGTCAGTGGTGCGTGGACCCCCACCAACATGGGCTAATTGGTTAAACTAGGACATATTCATAAATTTCAACCTAACACTGACAGAAAAGTAAATTACAGCTACGGCACAGATTAGAGTGTTACCAAAATATCAACATTAATCTTTTAATATCAATATGAAGAAAATAATGAATAAGTTGGATTTCCAATAGAATATGAATCTAGTGTATTCATGTCAATAGAAACACTTTGACAATATTACCACTCAGAGAATTAAACCGAAGCCCCTTCATAAAATTAGCACTGAGAGAATTTAACCAACATATCCCTTTGAGAACTTAGCACTGAGAGAATTAAACTAATATATCCCTTTAAACTAATATATCCCTTCGCGAAGTTTGTTCTTTTCAACAAGATTTTGAGCACCATATACGATATCAGATTAGATTTCGGAAACATAGATCTTGTCCATAGGGGTACTTGACGACCCTGAGGACACGTTGATATCTTCTCACATCGGAACTAGTCAGCCACACTCTGGCTCAGAATGCAAACGGTGCCTAAGACTTCCTATAGGACATAAATCAGCCATATATCCATCCACAAATGCTTTATGTGTTTGCGACCAGCCACTCGAGACAGTAACCTATATTTTTCAGCCAACGTTTAAAATCGTACCCTGTAGACATAAATGGTGTTTCAGACAATTCAGAGTAACTTCTGACAGGAATCTTTCGCTTGTATTTTTAGCGCTATCCATACCATACAAAATTGAAAATCCAAGTATATTTACGGTTCAAAAAAATTGTAAGAAGCTTACGTCTCATTTCGTCGTCTTTTGGGCCTCTCAGGATTTCACACCATGGACTGATCTTTCCCTATAGGATAAAATACCTCCATGGCCGCCAAGCATTACATGGTTTATTACGTTCCAACAGATTTAGAACCGCCCCATAAATGAATTATGACCTAAGACAGTCAGATGTAACATTGGCCAGCAGTCAGCGTCATTTTCGCGAAAAGGGGAGCGGCAGGGGAACAAGGTCAGAAGGCACGATGAGATGACAGCAAGTTAGTTATTTTTTAATTAAAGTGTGTGCGTCAGCACATGCTTTTTTGTTTTTCCTGAAATTCTTTCTTTCTTTCTTTCTTTATTTCTTTCTTTCTTTCTTTCTTCTTTCTTCTTTACCAGCAAATTTGTCCGACACTTTTCTCGAACACTATTGCACATAGAAACTCCAAACTTGGCATGATTGTACCTCCATACAAGGAGTTTGACCGTTTTATACAAAGGAATGAAGATGTTTAAAATTATGCAAATTAGGGGCATTTTAAATTTTAAATCTTGAATATATTCAAAAGTATAATAGATAGAGATGTCATTTCAACTTCTACTAGGGGGTTATTGACCATTGCGCATGTAATGAATTTAAAAGAAACGTTGTAGCAATTTAAATTATGCGAATTAGCACATTTGAAATTTTAAAACTTGAATATCTTCAAAACTATTATAGATAGAGACGTCATTTTAACTTCTACTAGGGGGTTATTGACCATTGCGCATGTAATGAATCTAAAGCAAAAGTTGTAGCAATTTAAATTATGCTAATTAGAAGCATTTAAAATGTTTAAACTTGAATATCAGCAAAACTCTTATGGGATAGAGATGTCATTTCAACTTCTACTAGGGGGTTGTTGACCATTGCGCATGTAATGAATCTAAAACAAAAGTTGTAGCAATTTAAATTATGCTAATTAGTAGTATTCGAAATTTTCAATCTTGAATATCTTTAACACTATAATATATAGAGATGTCATTCCAACTCCTACTAGGGGTTTGTTGACCATTGCACACCTAATGAATTTTAAATCGAAGTTGTAGCAATTTAAATTATGCTAAATAGCACCATTAGAAATTTCAAATCTTGAATAACTTCAAAGCTATAATAGATATAGACGCCATTCCACCTCTACTCCTGTGTTATGGAATAGTTGTACATTACCATACCAATATGCTTTGAAGACACACACACTGATTTGCTATGCAGCAAATCATCTTTCCTAGTTTGAAATTGGTTTGCACACGGGGAAACACAGTCTGTGCTGATTACTTTACATTGGAGAACAGAAGGGTGTTCAGCTTGCCTGTCATATGGGGTCAGCCAGTTGCCTCGATGTATACAGTAGTTCCAAATAAGTTTTGTGTGTATCGTAAAACGACACTGTGCTTTCGAGTTAAGCATCGGTGCAAATGAAACAAATCTGAGAAGCATCACCCTCCCTTCAGTGTTATAGACATATAACGACAACGAAGATTGCTCTTTGAAATTGGACCTGTGGCCCTGGGCATTAAGTTGAGGTCACCGATATGAACCTGCTTCTCATACTACAGGGAAATGTCATAGAGTGGAAAACCAAAGTTAAAGCTCAAATAGTTTTTTAATAAATGGGAACGAAATTCGGGAGAGTTGCTACATGTCATGAGACTGCGGTCAAGATTACCGACATGCACCCCTAAGCTCTCCTCGAAGAGAACCATCACAATGACTTCAAAGAGAACCGCCAGCAGGCCTTAAAAGAGGACTACCACCCCGTAAAAGAGGCCCATCACCATGGCTTCAAGGAGGACCACCACGCCCTCAGAGAGGACAGCCTTCTTCTCAAACAGAGCGGAAATGTAGCCTGTGGAAGGGTCAAACAAATTTATTCAGTAGGTAAAGATATTCCGCATCTCCGATTTTTAGCGATTTTTTTTTCAATTTCGTCACTTATCTAAAAAGCCGCTCAGCTAATTCCTTCAAACTTGAATATCTGTGGGTCCCTAGATCTAAATTTTTGCACCAGATGCCGCTGTGCTTTCATTTTATTTTTACGATTTTTGGGTGTTTTTGATATTTTTAATTTCTCGCCAAAACTCATCCCTAAGAGCTTTCTAAAACTCGGTGGAAATGCAGCTTGTGGCAGGGTCCTTGGATAGGTCTTTGCTGACTGGTTCAAATGATCACCCACCAGTGAATTTTGGAATTCTTATAATATTTTTGCGGCAAAATCTTAGAATATCTCCGTCTCCAAAATTGCGTACCCAGTTGCTTTGATTTAAACATATTTTATTGATCAAAGTACATAATATAATTGCACCAATATATTCTGCAATTGGGAAGAGGGCAGTGCCCTATTGAATCCCTTTTGCCGGAAGAGACGATTACACAGGACAAAACTAGACACAGACAAAACATAGAGCAGAAGACTTGGACATGAACAAGACAGATAGAGGGGCGGTATTTTGGAATGAAAGCACCTAACCTGACCAAACGTAAGTGTATACTAAAAAGAGACTTTTAATTTTAAGGTCCCAGCGAGGACACGCCTAGCACCGCGGCCAGCCATACACGTGAGGGGGTATGTAATTGAAGGGAAATTAACCAACACCTACTGGTTTGAAGCGACACGTTTCAGATATGAAATGATGTGCAGCTAGGAAGATTTCAGTATTTTGTGATAGGGAGCAGTCCGGTGAGCCATATAAGAGAGTTTGAAGAGTAAAAGGAGCAAGACAAACAATTTTGGCATGCAGATGCAATCGTGGCACAGTGTAATTTGGACATAAAAAGAAAAAGTGCCATGTATCCTCATTGGGTGCACCACAAGAACATCCAGGTGAATCCATTACACCAATTTTAAAAAGATGAGAGTTTAAAAGACTAGCATCTAGACGGAGGCGAGTGTGCTGAACAGCTAAGAATCTATTCCCAAGATTACATAATTCAGGAAATTTTGTAGTTCTTATTATTTGTTTGGCTATTTTCGATTTAAATATCTGAATAGAGGCCGAATTTCGAGTATCAAGAGGCAGCTGATTCCATAGTCTAACAGTAGAAGGAAAAAATGATTTATCAAAAAGATCTGTACGTGCCCTGAAATGAGGGAGGTCAAATTGTTGCCGAGTGGGGTAAGTGTGAGCGACTGTAGTAGCAGTTGTAATAATAGAACATATGGATTCAGGCACAAGTTGCTTTGAAAGTGCATGGGGGCACTTCTGGAGACACTTAGATCTTAATTTGTTCAACAGGTGTCACTGCGATTATTTTTCACTTTTTGAAGAGTTTTGTGTGTTTTCACTTTTTTTTTTTTCAATTTTTCTCCCAAAGCGTAAGATCTACTGTCGTCACACTTGGAAATGTACCTTGGACTTGATCCCCAAATTTGAATTTTTAATGAATTTTTGTGTTCACTTTTAGATAAAAATTAAAAACAATTTTCTCTGAAACCGCCAAGCCAATATTTTCAAAATTGCACAGGTACTCTTCTGTGGACCCCCAGACTTTATTTTCTGTTCAAGGGGTAGCGCTCCATTTTTTTTCAAACAAGGCTGGAAACATATGTCTTGTCTTTGTGTAAAGCCGCTGCTTAATTTGTTCATCACAAGTGCTGCGTAGTGGCAAAGGTAAGTGTTTTGTTCAGAGTGGGGCACGTGATGTACTGTTGAATCCCAAACAGACGACGTGTGTATGTGTGTGTGTGTGTGTGTGTGTGTGTGTGTGCGTGTGTGTGCTGTGCGTTTTGGTGCTGCCCACCATCAAGCATGGTCATGAAAGGCGTCAATAGTATGATAACAATTCTATAACGGGTCAACGTATCATTGCAGTTTATATGCTTGTACCAAAATTTAATGCAATTCGTACATTTAATAATTAGACCTGATATCACCTTTGGTGTGATGTGTGGAAATCGTCAGTGGCATTGGCACTTTATGTTATAGGCCTACCCCAGCGCACACGCACTTGAATTCATTCATATTTAGGCCTACCAGATTTTGTTCATGTCGTTTTGGAAACTGGATGTCACTGAAAATCTATCATATTCAAACTTCATGACCTGAGAAAGTTGTGACCTGGCCAGACATAGCGCACCTTTTCTTTTCTCCCTCTCTTTTTAAGTTTTGATCGATATGTCGCCTTCTGGTGGGCGAAATGCGAAACTGCAGCTCAGTTTACGACGGAGCGCTGAAGAGAACAAGCCGACTTTGACATATTAAAACAAAGAAAGACTTCAAGAGTAAGGTTGCTCATAAGTCATGATATGTTAAAAAAGAGTCTAAGCAAAGTACGCGCGTACGTCTTTTGCCGAAATATCTTAGTGTTAAATATATTTTATGACTGTTTCGTTGGGCGCCAGTATCATCGCCCGACAACTGTGTACCGGTTCATCGCGAACGGTGACGTCTGAAAACTGGCAATCATGAAGCCGAAAAAACAATCCCGGCCTCTCTACGTCTGAATAACGGGAACCAGGACTTTGTGAAAACAGAATTTGCTCAAAAAGTGTGTGTTGAATACGGGAAAAAGAGATTGCCGGCCATGGACAGGATAATCAAGACGGGATGAAATTGAAAAGGCTCGGAATGGCATCCGTTGATGACATCATGAGCAGAAGCGTGGACCTTTTTATTTGTAAACGCTCCATGACGCCAGTAAATGACTATCTTGCTTATTTTTCGAAATGTTAAAGATTTTATGCCAGGAGGTCAAACGCAGAATCTTTGAGTGTGGCATAGTTCACTCTGATTTGTTTAATTAATTGTAATGACACTATGTTTGCCTGGATATACACACGTGGATAAACTCCCTGAATGCGGAAAAAATGTTGCTTGTAAATTTCATTTAATGTAGCTGGAATGGGGAAAAGACTGACAGTTGTCGGTCTTAGGTCTGGGGAAGTGGGTATGAACCTCAAAAAAAAGTGTATCTGGGGGAACCCCTGCACGATTTTGTTTATGTCTGTACCTTATTTTCAGCTCTGTTGACCATATGTCGCAGATCTCGAGCGGTCAATCAAGTCTGTCCGTCCTTTAGTAAACCTTTGCTTCTGCCCGCCACACGTTACAGTTTTCAAAACAGCCTCACATAAATTTCAGGACTTATCAAGTGGCTGTATAGAAAACTAGGTTGAGTTTGATATTGGTGGTACCCCTTACAGTAATATGTAATATAAGAGTCAAAAGGTGGACATTTTGGGACCACTCTAGCATTTCTTAATGTTCGATAAATCGTCATGAAATTCACCGGGATTGTGGAGGAGGTCAAAAAGTCGGTGGCTTATGATACTAGTGGCCCTACTTATAATCTGACAGAAAAAATGGGCCAAAATGTGTTGCAAGATAAAATTCCGTATTTCCAAATCAAATAGACCTGCCAAACTTATAGGATGTATAGGCCACAACATTGATCTATTTTTGTTACGTCACCAGGCCTGTAAAGCGGAAAGACGTGATTGTGTAATGGCTGGGTGTAGCTTGGATATCAATGTCAAAGAGAATTGAGTCCCCCCCCCCCATCCCCGTACCCCCCGATTAAAATTGCACTGGAGTATATTGTACATAACACTGTATTTCCTGCCTTATATTTTCTATAATATACAGGTCAAATGTTAAAATCTGGTGAGCAGTCCAGCATGCTTATTGTTTTTATGAATTTTTATGAAATTAAGTGGGATTATGCAGGAGATCAAACTCTCTGTTGCACATGATACTTGGGGAGCCATCTATGCCTTGATGGAAATTATGAGTTAAAATGTCTTGAAAGATATGAAATTCCATATGTCAAAATAATGGAATTAGGCATGCCAAATCTATAAGGTATATAGACGATGACCAATTGTATAATGTAATGTAATATCAGTGACCTTGACCTATTTTTGGTAGGTCACCAGACCTGTAAAGTTGAAAGGGGTGATCTTGGTTTGGGAGGGTATAGCTTGGCACCAAAGGCAAAGGCAATTGAGCCTCCACATCAAAGTTGCACTGGGTGACTTAATTTGGGGGCAACTTTACGCAATGATTGTGTGACGACTTATTTTATAAGGTCATAAAGTACTCAAGAACGGGACATTTAATTCCGTATCTTGATACAGAATAAAGCCAATGATACCAAATGTACCACAAACGTGCTTTGTGCAGACGATTGATATTATATCATATGGACGACCTTGATTAATGTCTGAAAGTTACGGAGAGGATCCATTTCATGAAATAACTTTTTGATAATAGTGCTCAGCAGAGCATTAGGCCCATGGGCCTTTTAATATTTTGTGGTCATCCACTCGGCGTCGTCTGTCCACCCTCCATCAACAATTCACATTTTCGAATTCTCCAAGCGTGTTCTCTAGAACCTCTTCAAACTTGATGGGGGGGGGGGGGGGGGCTCTACCCAATTTGTTCTAATGGACAAGCTCCAGGAATTGGGGGATTTTCAATGATTTTTTTTCCTTTAATTTGATGGAATCTGCCTTGAGTGAGTCTCTACCAAGCTTCTTCACATAGTTAAGCTCCAGTAAATTTCGATTTTTTTTAAATCTTAACAAATCAACTTCTCTAAAACCAGCTTATCAACTGCTTAGAAGTAACACAAGAACACTTCTGGTGACCGAATCTTTTACCTTTTTGAACAGGTGGTGCTCTAATATTTTCTATTCTTTTATTTTCAAACACTTTTGGGTTTGTTTTTTTTTTGGTTTTTTTTTTTGATTTTTTTTTGATTTTTTGTTTGTTTTTTGTTTTGTTTTTTGTTTTGATTCTTTTTGGTTGTTGCTTTTTTTTATTTCATTCTGTGATTTTCTTCATAAATTTCTCTGTGTGTTCGTTATTTCTGACTTCTCCAACAATACCATGACTCAGATTTTGTCGACACTTGAGGGATATATGCCTGTGCAAAGATCAAACAAAGCTCGTCACCAGGTGTTAATAAAGCTGCAGATCTCTGATTTCTAATTAAATGATTAATACAGTTACTTGTCAATTATTGCATTCGTTCCTACTGATCACAATGTAACTCCTTGGGGGTTGCAAGGTATAAGATAAAAATATTTGATTTTTTTTATCTAAAACTGTCCGCCAGATTCACTTCAAATGTCGCAAGTAAGTACCTTGCATGGGTCTACACTGGATATGTACAAATGGGCACCCTCGCACGATGATTGGATTTTTTTTTTTTAATTTTTGGATTTTCTTTTATTCATTTGTTTATTTCTTTCCATTTTCCCTTTTTTTATTATGGGGGGGGGGGGATTTCTTAAACAGCTTCATCTGTTGCTATGAAATTTCCCAGGAACCCTTTTGGGTACCCCAAGACCAGAGTGGGATTTATTATGGGTTGAATATCAAGGTCAGCTGAGGACGAGCTGTTCACACAGCCTTCTTGTCACATCTCTGTGAAAGTGTTTCAAACGCATTAACATAATCCATACTTTGACAAGTGCTTCAGTTTTTTTTATTTCACGATGAAGCTTCTACAAAGGTAACAGATTTATAATTTCAGTTAACATCTCAAGAGTTTCCACAATGTCGGGAAGTCAATAAGAACGTGACAATCTGTCTCGTCACAACAAACTATCACAGCCTCTCGACGTGCAGATCACCTGGATATGTTTAGTGGACATCCCCAACAGCGCAGCTCGTACACCATACTCAATGACTCATTTTGCAGTCACACTTCCTGGTAACGTCCGGTTGTATGGAAGTTCATCGAACCACACAGCGCTGCATTCAAGCTAAATAAAAGGTCAGGGGGAACACACCCATCACGCCCATCTTGCGGGGTTTTTTAATTTGTTTTTACTTATTTTTAGTTTTTGTTTTTTCGACCCCACGCAAGATTCGTTATTCTGATGTGCCTGACGTCAAGAATAATTTGTAAAAGTCTTACAATCTAATTGGGGAAAACGTGTCGCTTAGTACTGGTGCTCCCACGAGTTAGGACAATTTACACATGTCATGCAAGATATTTGGAACAAAGGGTCACCTTGCAATGGCTCTCATACAAAAAAGATATCAACTTTGTCCATATGTTTTTGTCAGATATGAATGTAAAACGATTTTTTATCATGATCAAATATAACAATAATGTTTGTTTTGCGGGCATTAGGATTATTTGTGGACCGCGATATTCGATTTGCAGCCAATTGCTTCCGGCTGTGCGCAGGTAAAAAAATTAAACTGACGTCAAAAGAGGTGATGTGTAAAAAGGGAAAAGAGCATCCATTTTAAACATGTTTCAACAAATGTCCAAGTTACCGAAGGCCTAACAAAAATATTTGCGTGGTTCCGGTAATCTAACAGACCCTACTAAAAAGGCTCAACCCTAAAATTAATGAAACAAAAAAAAAAAAAAAAAAAAAAAAAAGAGAGAGAAAGAAAGAAAGAACTTGCATACATGCATGTACATATATATATATGGAGAACAAGACATGGCTTACTATCAGCAGGGCGACAGTTTATGGTTCGTCAGTTTCACGGTGAGGTGTTTGTCGTCGTGTAGGAAATATCACAAACATACCTCCTGCTGACTTTTTTTTTTATTTTCTTTTGACAATTTGGTTTCGTATTAGTAATGTATCTTGATGAGATTCTTATTTCGTCACGATGAGCCAGTGTTCAATGTTGTGCAGAATATTGACATATGCATGCTAAAATGCAGCTTTTCCAATTCTGTATCGGATTTCAAATCTTAATAGGATGTATTCATATCTAAATGCGGTCCTACTCTAACACCTATTGAGCAAAAGAGGGACCCACCTGCACCACGGCAGATCCATGTATTAAACATGGTCAAAAGAACTTTCTCAACAAAATGAACAACATGAACACACAATAATATTAAGAAAATGTATTAACATACATTTGAAACATAAAGGATCCCTAAATTGATTAGAAATGGGCTCTCTTTTGGTTGAAAAGATGTTATGGATGTTTATGTAGTACATACATGTAATACAAATCTGCCCTGATCATGGTGAAAATATCAGTCAGTTGCCCCGGCAACACAAAAAGTGAGCAGGATTGCAGTTAAATATGATTGTCTCCTATTCGAATTTTACCCTAATGTGTGAATATTTAGATTTCATGGAAAAAATCATTTTTGTTTTTTTGTTTTTTTTGTTTGTTTTGTTTTAGTTTTATGGATAGAGAAAGTTTGTCCATTTGCATTTAAAAGACGAGATTGCCAAAGGACTTGATTTTGAGGACCTAACTGACAACGCTACTGACAAGTTAGTTGTACACTTTGGATATATATTATGTAATTCAGTACATTCCCAGACACCCCAAATGACATGTCTTCTCTCGAAACTCGCAAGATTTAATATCTTAACGTGAATCTTTCGCTTGCCAAGCAGACGTTTTTGAGAAAATATACCGATCCGCCAGGCAACATCAGAAAGGTCGCCTCATTGATCAAGGAACTTCGTGTCTTCAGGAGCGGTCAACTAGAGTTATGTGACTTAGCGAGCAGGCAGATACAAACTTTTTTCGTCTGACTCCACAGCTTCGACTCAACTGCTGTTATGTGGCCATGGTGTTTGCGTCTGTTGTCTCCTTGTAAGGCGTACACTGTACCCTTTTGTCTATTGATGCCACATGCAATCTCCATTTAGGCAATTTTTTACACTCCATATGGAATAGATAAAAACGGAGTCAACGACGCAAATATGCTACAAAACTGATTAGTTCAAAATGTATTTACAAAAACAAAAACCAAAAAAAAAAAAAAAAAACCAAAAAACAAACAAACAAACAAACAAACAAACAAACAAACTTACCCACGTAAATAAGAGCGCTGCCAATAGTGCTGCTCAGTTGCGCCAGCAAAACCATAATGTAATTCATGTGGAAGTCAAAGATCGGAAAATCCCCCCAGCCTGCGATATGCAAAATGTTCATGTAAATTTACAAGATTTGCCATTATTGCAATCAGTGCAACTATGACCACGACTTCGTGGTATCAAAACAGACTTGTGTTAAGGTGAAAGCAGGAAGTAAATTTAAGGATATTATTAGAGCATTTTATTACTGACGAGCCAATAGTTAGACCACCACACACCCTGACCTGCCTTTGGTGGTTCCGTGCGTAGCAGCCTCAGTTTGTTCAACCATGGAGGTAGAATGGTTCAACGGTTCGGCGCAAAGGGTCAGTACAATCATGGAGGTATTATGCATTCCGGTCACGCTTGGGAATTTGGGCTGACTGGCTGGCCGGGATTATATTTTGTCACCTCAAAAATTAAAAAAAAAAGAAAAAAAAAATAATGTCGACAATGAGTCATGGTCATGGTCACGGTCATGCTCCCTGGTCCATACATTACGCTTACGAGAGACTGCGACCGTTGACGCTCGACATTGATTGGGGACGTCCTGAGAACAGGGATGATGTGAACCAACAGTTTGGGGCACATTGGAGGTCAGCCGTCTTGCTGTTTGGTTATGGGTCAATTATGCCCTTTTGCCACATGTCTGGCCCTTACCCAACTCTAAAAAACACACATTAACAGCTTTATGCAGTAAGCGTATCGATGTTTTCCTTACAACTTCCACCACCACAATACGAGACAGAAAAGTGGTGCAGTATGTGTCTGCCCATCTGTGAGCACACACGGGAGACAAAAGGATAATCTATAGTGTTTTATGATGCAGTTGAAAAGTTTGAACTAAAATTTCTAAAGGGAACACTTAATGTGAGAACACAGACAAATACAGAGGCAATATATGCGAAAACGGGGGGGGGGGGGCTTCATATTAGACACCAAATAAAGGCATTAAAATTTTTGACCAGAATACTGCAGATGCCTGAACCAGCCCAATTAAACAAGCATACTACACACTTTTCGATTTAATTAGACTTGAGCAACAAAAACTGGTGTACAAATCTAAGAAAGAGTCTTGTGAATTGTAATTCTTTCTTACATTTTGTCCAGAAAAATCTAGAAACCAGTTTTAAAAATAAAGTTTTCCGCCGATTCAACGTATAGGCGGAAAACATTGTTTTACCGGGTCGGAAAGTAACACGTACAAAACAAGTCTTTGTGGCTTTACAGCCGGGTATTTCATGTTAGGGGGGTGAAGTAAGTACAGTCCTATATAAACCCTTGTGATGCAAGGGGAAAATCATTCCAGGCTTGCGCGTTCACACGTCTTGGCTTATTAATCGCTCATTAGAATTTAATGTTGATGCTTTGAGAGAATTGGAAGACATGGAGTATACCTGCTACGCTTTCTAGAGTTTTTGGCCCAGGGGGTTTTATCTCTAGTTTTGGTGCGGGGGGTATTATGTTGATGCTGACTGGTTGGAAGCTGGTAAACCTTGTGAATCACTGAATTGTTACAGTTTAAAATATATCTTTCTGAACCGCAATTTATTATGCATATCAATGTATATCTATCACGGTCCTGTAAGCCAATAAAGACTCATCGCGAGCTCTCTTCTAATTATATACATGCGTTATTCTTTTATTCTTTGTAAGGTAATGGCTAATGTTAAGTAGAGGTAAAACTAAAGTTTTCCGCCGGTTCAACGTATAGGCGGAAAACATTGTTTTACCGGGTCGGAAAGTAACACGTACAAAACAAGTCTCTGTGGCTTTACAGCCGGGTATTTCATGTTAGGGGGGTGAAGTAAGTATAGTCATATATAAACCCTTGTGATGTAAGGAAAAAATCCAGACTCAGCGCGAGCTCTCTTCTAATTATATACATGCGTTATTCTTTTATTCTTTGTAAGGTAATGGCTAATGTTAAGTAGAGGTAAAACTGATTGTATGAGTGAGATAATAGAACAAATTGTCTGGGGTAAGTTATACACGTATCAGATTTTCAAAACTGGGTTTATGAGGGAACCATATGTGAGTGTCATAAAAGATCAACATTACAGGACAGCCATATATGCATCTACAGATTTCGATTAAGTTCACGCAATCTTGCAGTTGAAACAGGCAGACATGCAAGGCCCAAAATCCCCCGTAATGATCGCAAGTACGAATAATGTAACACTGGTTCCATAGAAGATGAGATGCACATTTTAATGACATGTTCAAAGTATGATACTTCCAGGCAAATTCTGTTCAATGAGTTAGAACCATATATTGTTAGCTTAAGAAAGCTCTCATCAAAAGACAAATTCAAATCAATTTTGATGATCTGTAACCGACACTGTCTACAGCAACTTGGGAAATTTATTTTTGAAGGATTTAATATAACAGTAAACATTGCAATAGCCTTTTTGTCTACTTTAGATGGGGAGGCATATTACTGGCAGGGGAGCAAATGTTGATGATATATACAACCTAAACCATGTACTATATATATACAAAATGCCTTTTGCATGTATATATTTATTATATGTGGACTAGTTTCCGCTTTGCGTCAGGAAGTATGTATATACATGTGCAGGCCCACGAGTGGCCAGGGGCTCTAAAACTTACTTTTCATTCGGTGCTTCACTGAGCTCAAGGTTCCCACATGTCATGCAAAGTGTGCTGGAATGCTGCCAATTATGTGTTTAATTTTTTCCTCATAATTTTGTATCGGTATTGACGTAGTACTTAACACACACACACACACACACACACACACACACACACACACACACACACACACACACACACACATATATATATATATATATATATATATATATATATATATATATATATACATACATTGTCCTTTAGTATTATGCCTATGAAACAGGCATTTATATGGTGATGAGCTACAATGTATGTACATGTAGGAAAGATAGGTTAGTATTGTGCTACACTGAATTCAATGTGTCCACATGTCATGTAGATAGTAGATAATAATGAAAGACTGTGAATGTGTTTTATTTATTTTTTTCTCTTAATACAATGAACTCAATGTGCCCTCAAGTCATGCAGACAATGCTGAAAAGCTGCCAATGTGTAATTACATAATATTATATCTGTATGCACGTAGTACTTAGCATAGGCCTATGTATTATCCTCTCTTATTTGTGTTATTATCATGTTTATGTCAACATAACGGTGCATTTATATAATGTTACCATGTATGTAGGACAAATAGGTCAGTATTGACCTTTAGTGTTGTCAATAAAATTTTTATTTACTTTTATTGGTCTGTACAGGATTTCGAGTGGGCGCAGCGGAGTGGAGCGAAGCGGAACGCAGCCCACTCTGAATCCCGTACAGACCAATAAAACACAAAAACATGTTTAGATCGCAGCTAGGGGATTGCTTGAAAAAAAAAGCAGTACCAAATAGAGCATATCAGAAACACATAGCGTTCCACATGACTTAAGGACAGGTAAGACACCAAAAATATATCCCACTTTAGTCAATCCTAGCTCAAAATTTATTTGCGTTCGGATAACATATCATATATGTGTGTAATATCCGTACTCTAAAAATTAATATATCCCGTATTTGGGTGTCTGTGATGTTAATTGTTGAATAAACAATTGAAAGGTTACCACCAAGCATCCATCCAATGAATTTCGATATAAGTCGCTAATTATTTGTGATAAAATCATAATTACACTTGCATCTTAATCCGGACATATTGGCAACAACAACAACAACAACAACAAAAAAATCCTGCTTTTTGGATTTTGGGAACATTTAGGCAACAAACCTGTGAGTAGTTTCCACATTTCTTAAGCATTTCCTTGGTTTTCCTGTATACCATTAGTATAGTATTCCATTTTGGCTTGGCTTGTCAGAGTAGTGACTCTATTTTTGAGTTTTCCAAATTGAGCCCAGTCATTTACCAGTAATAATAGCTCTATCATGTGGCCGGTCACGTAAGTCCTTCATAGCCTCAATCTTTTCATCATACGACGGAATTTTTGTTTTAGAAGCCCGGAATCTCCTAAGTGGGGCATGACTATTCACTACATCTTAAAAAAGATGCATCCAGGCCATCCAAGCGTTATTGATATTGTCAAAGCATTGAATAATGTGCCATGGTACTAGATAGAGGTCTTGAAGGAATTGGTTTACATCAAGACGCTTAAAATTACGGGATGTTATAAAACGATGATTTGGTTTGTTGGATTTAGAATCCGAAATGATAATATTCATCAAATGATCGGCTACAGATACCACTGCGACTCCAACTGAACAGTTATGTACATTTGCAATAGTCAGATCAATAATGGTTGCAGTGGTATCAGCGATTCTATTAGGGGACTTTATGACTTATCTAAGGTCATGGGTTGTAATTTACCATATTGTTATGAGCCGTTACATCTAGTTATGTCTGTTTGCCAACACAGACATGCTGTTTTCTTTCTTTCTTTCTTTCTTTCTTTCTTTCTTTCTTTCTTTCTTTCTTTCTTTCTTTCTTTCTTTCTTTCTTTCTTTCTTTCTTTCTTTCTTTCTTTCTTTCTTTCTTTCTTTCTTTCTTACCTGCAATTTGTCCGATATTGCTTTTAAACTCTATTTTACCTAGAAACTGTAAACTTGGCATAATTATACCTCTATACACAGAGTGTTGCCTTTTTATTCAGACGGATGAACATGTTGAAAATTATGCAAATTAGGGCCATTTGAAAATGTAAATCATATATATATTCAAATAGTAAAGTAACACATGATCCATATTCATTAATTCCAAACCCAACAATGACAGCAAAGAGTTTCCAGACTTGCCAAAGTATCAACATTTCTCTTCCAATACCAATGTAAAGAAACAAATTTCACTCCTGACTTGAGACATGCAGTCACCCATAAAAGGCAACTGGCGGTTTTAAACTGGTCCTTAAAACTGTTATGGGCAGAGGTGCAATTCCAACTTCAATACATAAGTTTGTTAGGTAGGCGCATCTAATAAACCACAAACAAGTTGTATGATTTTAATTTATGCTAATTAAAGGCGGTTTAAATGTTTAAGTGTTGAACATCTTCAAAATTATTATAGGTAGAGGTGCGATCCAACTTTAATATGAGCTAAAGGCGCATCCAATGAACCAAATGGAAAAATCGTAGCATTTTAATTTATGCTTATTAGGGGCATTTCAAAAGTTAAATGTTGCATATCTTTAAAACTATTAGAGGTAGCGGTGACATTCCAACTTCAATGTATAGGTTTGTGTTGCAGGCGTATCCAATGAACACAAATAAAAGCTGTACAATTTGAATTTAAACTAATTAGGGCACTTCAAAAGTCTAGATCTTGAATATTCAAAACTATTGTAGGCAGAGATGCCATTCCAATTCAAGGTTTGAGTTTGTGCTGTAGGCGCATCCAATGAACCAAAAGCAAAGGTCGTGGCATTTTAATTTATGCTAATTAGGGGCACTTCAAAAAATTTTAATGTTGAGTATCGCCAAAACTATTATTGGTAGAGGTGCAATGTCAATTGCAATTTATGGGTCCGTGCTGTAGGCGCATCCAATAATCCACAACCAAAGTTTTAAATTTTTAATTTTACCTAATAGGGGCATTTGAAAAAGTTTAATGTTCAACCAATAAAGGCAGAGGTTCCATTCCAACTTCAACATATGGACTTGTGCTGTAGGCGCATCCCATGCATAGCAAACAAAAGTTCTGATAAAATTTTAATTTGTGCTAATTAGAGGCACTTCAAAAGTTTAAAAGTTGAATGTCTTCAAAACTATCAGAAGTAGAGGTGCCATTTCAGCTTCAATGCATTGGCTTGTGCTATACGCGCATCCACTGAACCACAAAAAAGTTCTAGAATTTTATGCTAATTAGGCACTTCAAAAGTTTAAATGTTGATTATCTTCAAGATTACTATAGGTAGAGGTGTCATTTCAACTTCAATTGATAAGCTTGTGCTGTTGTCGCATCCAATGAACCACAAACAAAAGTTGTAGAATTTGGAAGGGGGGGGGGGGGCTTGAAAAATATTAAATGTTGAATATCTGCCTTGCAAACTATTATGTGAAGATATGTCATTCTGATTTCACATCCTGGGTTTGTTCATCATCAAATTTATCTACAGGGAAGCACTCAGAAGCCACTAAAGCTAGATTCTGTGAACAGTGTGGCGCCCTCTCAGTGAAGGTGAAATAATGCCAATTGGTGCAACAATAGCAGACCTGTACATATTGGCGATAGACCAGGAATACAATAAGCCGTGATCTGTCCTCAGCAGTCAATTACATGTATATACACGTCACAGAGTTCGTTGTTAACACTCATGTGAGACTCACAAATTTTTTTTGCTACCATGTGGTGAGCATTTTGTCATCAGTTCATGTGGTAGCGTCAACAGTGATCCAAGAATGAATCAAAGCTGCAATAAGAAGTGCAACACATTAGAATTACCTAGAGTTTCTCATTTCATGACCAGATCCTGTTTGTTTTCTGACACTTGCGATTCTGTTTTATATATAATTCTTCCTTTTTTTTCCTTCTTTCTTCGTTTTTCTTTTCTGGCATTTCTTTTTTACTAGCAGATTTTTTTGTGTCAAGCACCTCATTTTGTTCCTTTTTTTCTAAAATTACATGTTTTATTTAATGTAGCTATTCAAATTTCAATTTGAACGTACAAGGCAAGAACTTTCCTTGGTAGGCGCTCAGGCAGATTTGCTTTAAAGCAAATCTTCTTTATTAGTCAGCAACCTGTCTTTCCTGTATATGAGCTGTATCTCACCTGTGCCAAGATGTGCGTGATAATACTGTCTTACTATTAGCCCCTAGTATGTCAATTTCAGGCTTTTGTGGAGAAAAAGATCTAAAAGTGCATACATTGTGTCTCAAGGCGATCGTTCTGCTGGCTTTTTAAAATTGTTTGAGCAGTTGCGGAACTTGTGTTCTTGTAGTTATCGTAGAACTGTCAGAATAACAAATAAAAAAAAATGCCATCTCTACGACGGAATTCAATGTGAGTAAAAATTGTATCCTGTCAGGTAAACATTTTGTGTATGCTTTTTGCAGAAAAAAAAACCCAAGGAACCTAATGCATAGCTTTTCTTGCATACTTTGGTCTGTTGTTAATGAAGAATATTTCAAAGGTTGATATCACCAGTTTAAAACCACCAGTTGCCTTTTATGTGTGACTGCGTGTCTCAAGTCAGGAGGGAAAGTTCTTTCTTCTCGTTGGTATTAGTAGGTGATATGCATTTCCCCTACTGGTATTGTAAGATGAATGTTGATGTTTTGGTTATTCTTGAACCTCTGCCTTTTGCTGTATTTAGCTATGCTCTCATTGTTGGGTAGACATTCATAAATATGGTCAATTTTTGCTGACTTATTAGGTGTTAATGGATAAAGAACAACATGCTCTATATTGCAAAAGAAGTTTCATTGTTTACTCATATGAATGGTGCTCATTTGCGCAACTGGCGTGAATTTTATTGACAAGTGAATGAAAATAAGTAAAATATAAAACTTATATGCTGGTAACTAAATATGTTTAAACAACCGATTATTGAAAGTAATATTAAACCCTTTCCTCGCCAGAGCAAAAAATATAGTCAACAGCCGGGAAAGGGATACTATCATATACATATCTGCAACTATATGTTTGCTGAGGAAAACGTTAAAGAACTTATCTTTACAAAACTTCGAATAAACACCTCGATCATTGATTCAGAAAAAGCATACCGAGCAGGCAAAGTTACACTTGTGCTCAGAGAAAAACCACTTGCTATACTGTATTAGTCCGGTTACTTAGGAACAAAGATCGGAAAATTCCTATCCAAGGCAACTTCGGTTGTTTCAGTGTTGATAAACTGGTTGCATTCCATCGAACACTGAACTTTACGAGGTTTACTCAGATAATGTGTCTGTGAATTTGAAAAAGATAAGCTTTAGCAAAACTTGGTGGACGCCCGACAGTTCTTTTTTTTATGACTTGTTTGTATATATTCATGTGAAACAGACAGAACCTGACCGTTTGGAAAGAGGCGTATTGATCTTAATGAAAGGTAACATTAATGTTATTGAAAGGAAAGAGATATCACGAAATGAAACATTGGTGAAGCTGTTTTGCGTAAAAATTGGGAAAGAAGCACTACCTTTGACAAAGATGCAGCCATTGGTGAAATTTACAGACCACCAAAGGCTGATACAGGCCTACATTGTTTTGCTTAGGCGATGGAATGTCACGTGACCATGTTGAGGCAGTGATAAACTTTGTTATCTCATATAGGATAGCAATATATATTTGCGAAAACAGGTAAACCATGTACCGACATCAGTCTTTCTTGATATGATGCTATCGAGTTCGCCCTTACCTGTAAAATAAACAGACTGACAAAAGTAACTGAACAAACAGCGACACTAATCGACAGCATATCAACTAACGCATATGGAATTGATACTAATTGTATGCTGCAGTATTAGTCCATGAGCTGAGGGCCCAATTTTGACCAATTGGTACCATCTGAGGGCACCAAACTTAACAATGCTTTTTTGATTGGTGTATGTCTCAGGAACCCAAAACAGCATGATGGACTTTTCTGCCGCACAGCTTTTAGTCAGTATTCGCAATTTAATAGATGTATGTTATTTTGCATCAAAGGAAAAAAAAAATCTGCATAGTGATTCCTTTGATGAGTATACATGTCACAAGGCAAAAGGTAGCAAGATTTGAATCACAGTTTGTTAATTGAAATTGAAAGTTGAAGAAATGCAGGTGCTAATCAATTTTAATAAATGTGCAAAGACTGCTTATCATTGCTAATCAATATAGATTTATAATAGTGAAAGTGCTGAACATTATAGAATAAGGTAGCTTCAACAGGTAAATATATGCCTCATCCAAACAACCGCTATTCAACTTTGAGGAACTTTCATACACTGCTAAACAATGCTAATCAATGTTTATTCATGGTAAGGAAAGTGCCAATCAATAAGACAGTCTCCCTGTTTGAAGAAGTTGGAACCCATATACAAGCTAGGGTTACCCATAGGCAAGAAAATGTATACCGCGACTTACGTATATTGTTTTTTACTGTCACTATATATCTAATTTACATTACACATATTAGCATATCACAATAGATACCACCTTTTAGCCAAATTGAATTGTAAATTTGAACATATAAAATCAATTAGATGCAGGTTGTTGAAAAGAATGTAGATTACTCTTGATTGTAAATATTACAAAACCAAACTATTATGTGCAATAGCTGTAGGTTCATTGTATGGACATGACATCAGAATTAAAGGACAAATAACATTTATCAATGTTTAACCAATGTATGGAACCCTTTAGAAACAGCAGACGAGGAACTCATGGGATGGTAGCTTGGAGTGAAAACGGAAGAAACGTAGACTTCCCTACACACAATAGATTTCAAGTATTTCAACCTAGACATGACACAGACCTATTGGACAGGTAAAACCAAGGTCAGGGATATGAACTAGGCTTAAATGTAGACATTGAAGAAGAGTTTCCTTCTTTAGAAAGAGGACCATGCCCAAATACACGATGGCGCCCTCTGCAAAAGCAAAGAGGCTACACAAATCAAAGAGGACAAAGACCACAAACAAACCAGAGACAATCAAGAGAAGCAAGAGACACCTACCAAAAAGAGCACAGATACAACAGTGGAGAGAAAGAACGCCACAATACCCCCAGCAGCAAGAGCCAAGAAGATATTAACTTCAAATACATCCACTGTTAAAATTATAAACTTATCAAGCAAACAATTAACACAAGGACAAATAAAGTTGCTTAAAAGGGGACTGAAATTCATATCGACACCAAGAAAAGACACAGAGGAACAAGTGTGTGGTATTTTAAAATTTTGTCGTACATTACGTCTGAAAGAATTTTTCCACAATACAGATACGGAATGGGATGAATCATTGGTCAAAGGAAAAAGTTCTTTCACCCCTCCTGAAAATCAAAATGAGACATGAGAAAAATGTATTGACAGACTGAAAGAAATTGCGCACTCTCTCCACAAAGTACCTTGACCCACAAACAAAAATAATTTAACTAAAGAGGAGCTACAAGTTATGAATGAATTGCAAAATGACAACTCTTTCATAATTAACGAAGCAGACAAGGGTGGAGCAGTTGTCATTATGTACACCGATTATTATGCTGAACAGATAAAATCATTACTTAATTATGAGCTATGCGAACCAGACAGAGAAAATAAAGTGAGTGATAAATTCAGAAAATTTATTGACAAATATCGTAACATCTTAACAACGAAAGAAAGAAATTATCGGGATGGCTTGCAGTCAAACACAAGTAATTTATACGGCTTACCGAAAGTTCATAAGTCGGATATTATAAAAAAAGCTATAAATGAACAAGATGGTATATATATGTACATATTTTTCAACCTTTTTTTTAAAAATTTGTTTATTGACAACAGAGGTACATATTCAACAGTATATAACAATATTCATGTCAACAATTTCTTGTGATTACCCATTAAAACTTGATTTCTCTCATTTACGTTTTTGACTATTGATTTATAATTTTTATTTGCCAAGTTATATTCTATTGTTTCCCAAGTCTTTTATCACACCTTTGAAACTTTTAAAAGAAGGTCTATTTTTGTTTACTTTACATTTGAATAAATATTTTTTTCCGACAACAAAAATTAATGACCATATAACATTATGCTTATGATTCACTCCCAATACGATATCACATTTTGAAAAGGTGATAGATATTTGTAACATATTTTTCAACCAGTTAAATACTTCTATCCAAAAATGCTGAGTTATGTTACAATCCCAGAAAAATGGAACTAATGTTTCGTTTGCTTCTTTACAAAAAGAACATCGGCTTTCTGCTATTTTCATTTTATACAATCTGTAATTGGTCAATATAATCCTATGTAAAAATTTATGCAGGAAAATCCTAATATTTGAAGATATTGTACATTGATAGATTTGAAAAAAGCACTCACTCTAGTACTCATCATCAATTTCTACATTAAGCTCCTCCATCCATTTACTTTTCACATTACTTTGGCCTTTAACATTTGTTTCTATTAACATCTGATAAATAAATTTAGACACCTTTCCTATGCAATGCATTTTTTTTCTATCAAATAATTTTTGCTTATATTTTGATTAATTCTGATTTCATTCACAAGCTTGGTTTTCCATTCTTTTGGAAACGCATGAATTAAACTGTGGTATTTCAGAAAATTTGATTTAACATTTTGAAATTTTTCAAAAAAATTATTGTAATTCAAAAAATTCCCATCTTTATTCAATATATCTGAAATAATTCCAATCCCATTTTCACACAATTCCTTGTAAAACACAGATTTTCCTTGAATTTTAATAAATGAGTTGTACCATAGATACTGGTTTTTTATGTCAGACTTGTTTTCTGGCTTTAGAAAATTTGTAAAACACAGATTTTCCTTGAATTTTAATGAATGAGTTGTACCATAGATACTGGTTTTTATGTCAGACTTGTTTTCTGGCTTTAGAAAATTGACTTTACACCATGTAGTTACTCTTTCTTTCAAGAATAAGCTGTGCATTTTATCAAATACATTGTGACAATCCGTAACCTCAATATTATATTTCCATATGTTTTCCCCTATATCTGGCAACTGCAGAAACACCAACTCTTTCCATTTACTTAAAGATTCCGCGTTTGTTAATCTCTTCACCCATGCCAATTTTAAAGCATAGTTTTGAGACTGAACATGTACCATTTTCAAACCACCTTCAGCATATGGCCTCACTAGAACTCTTTTAATCTTATCCTTATTTGGACCATTCCAAATAAAATTATACAGAATATTTTCTATATTTTTGAAAAAATCACCTTTCTGTACCAAGCTTTTCTTTTGCCCTATTTCTTTATAATTGGGACTTGGTATAACTGACATCATACAAATAAGCTGAGATGAAACAAAGGCTTTTGTAATAGTAATCTTGCCATACAGAGATATGTTTCTTTGAGACCATATTTTGACTTGGTTTCTAACTCTTGGTATTAGTGACTCATAATTTAAACGCACAATGTCATCCCAATCGTGACTAATTAAAATACCCAGCATTTTTACAGGTCCATCTGTCCACTTCATTTTTTGTTTTTGTATTCATCCTGAACCCTTGTTGTTTTAAACTTCCAATAGGCATAATGTCCGTCTTGTCATAGTTTACCTTCAACCCAGAGTATATTTCAAACAAGTCAAAATATTGCACAACTTCCAACAAACTTTGTCTAGTCGCTGCTATAGTTAAACAGGTATCATCGGCATATTGATTTATTTTATACTCTTTACTTCCAACTGTAATTCTTTGAATATTTTGGTTTTGTCTTATTCCAATTGCCAAAATTTCTGCACATATAATGAAGATATACGGTGACAAAGGACAACCCTGGCGTACCCCTCTAGAAATTGAGAAGGCCTTTGTTGCCCAGCCATTGTTAATTACTTGACTACTGACCTTTTTGTAAAAAGTTGACACCCATTTACATAATGATTCACCAAAATTAAAAAACTTTAACACTGAATATATAAATTTCCATTACAAGAAATCAAAAGCCTTCTCAAAATCTAAAAAGATTGCCAATGCTTCAATATTTTCCATATCAGCATGTTCTAGTATTTCTAATAACCTCATAATATTTTCACCAATATATCTATTATGAAGAAAACCAGTTTGATCAGTACCAATTATATTCACCAAAACTTTCCGAACTCTATAAGCAACACTTTTTGAAATTATTTTGTAATCAGTATTTTATAGCGAGATTGGTCTCCAATTTTTCAAAAGAAGTGGGTCTTTATCTTTCTTTGGTAAAAGGGTTATGACACCTTGTCTTTGACCTATTGACAATTCTCCATTTTGGTATGCAAAGTTTATTGCATCTAATAATAAGTTTTTTATGTGTACCCAAAACATTTTATAAAATTCGACAGGTAGTCTGTCTGTACCTGGACTTTTATTGTTTTGAAAGTCTTTATTATTGAACTTAATTGTGCTTCAGTTATATGGCCTTCACAACTTTCTTTTTCTTCGTTAGTTAATTTTGGTATATTTTCTACGTTTTTTAAATTTTTAATTTCATTTACTCTCTTTCTCTTTTTACCTGATGCATATTTAATTGATTGCCCTCTAATTTGACATTTGACTGTTTCGCATAGTAGTGAAGGGTTTGCATCATGTTTTAATTCTTTTGTTTCTAATATTGTCTTTTTTACTAAATCAACATATTCCACATCATTTAATAAAAAACAGTTAAATTTCCAAAACCCTGGCCCACGGGAAGCATCTTGAGCTTTAAATGACAATGTGATTTTTGAATGGTCAGATCTAAAACCTGGCTTTATATCGCATGAGATAATAGAGCTTGACATTCCAAAAGAAACAAGGAAAAAGTCTAATCTACAATATATTGGATCTGGGTTATTGACATGCCAAGTAAATCGAAAATTTTGTGGGTTTTTGATCCTCCAGATATCTATAAGATCTGTTTCTTCCATCCAGGCTTTAAGCACTAACTGTGATTTAATGTGAGTTTGCTTCCTCCCTCCACGTTTGTCTAGATCTCAATTCAATACTAAATTAAAATCACCTCCTATTACCCTATTGTCATTAGGAAGACTCTCAATAATGTCAATAATATTTTTTAAAAAAAACTCGGGACAGTCCTCATTAGGTGCATATATGTTACACAGGGTCAATTTCTTGTCATCTACTTTTACATCTGTAACAATGTATCTGCCATTTTCATCTATAAATGTACTGTGGATTTCCAAAGGAAATATCGATTCAAATAAAATACAGACCCCCCCTGCATCAGATGTTCCATGTGAAAACAAGGATGTGAATCCCCATTTTGCTCGCCAGAACTTTTCTATATCTTTTGTGCAATGTACTTCTTGGAGCATTATATCTCCTGCATCCTGTTTATGAAAATAATGCAACATCTCCCTCCTTTTTTTATTGTCTCTTAATCCTCTCACATTAAGTGAAACAATTTCAATTTTTGTACCCATGTTTTATGCATTAAATAGTTACTGAATCTTAATAGATGTATATTATAGTGAAAGTTCTCCCAAGAGTTGCATCAAATAGATCTATACCACTTTTATTAACCAATGCACCAGACTCACATATGAACGCAATACACCCATATCCAGTAGATAAATTATATATGCCTCTTAAACTGTTTCTCCGACTTGGCCACATCCTGCCACTACTTATGCAAACGGAAAGTCCTCTCGTCTGTATAATTTGAAGTACAAATAAGACTATGTTACCATTTGTTGTCTTTTTCTTTATTTTTAACAAAAATAACTTAAACAAAAAGAAAAGGGAGCAAGAGGGGGGAAAAGGGAGTAAAAAACAAAAACAACCAAAAACCAGGACAGAGGGCAGCCTTGATTAGGATCAAGGGGACCCACCAGGAGAGATTGTTAGATACTGCTGTATTCTTTGCTACTGCAAAACTGAACCCTTTCTGCTTCTTGCAGATAGAGAAAAGAAAAAAGGAAAGAGAGGCAAGCATACAAAACAAAATACCCCTAGTGTCTTCACAATAAAACGTGGACTATAATATATTGCCTGAACCTTTTACATACAAAACCTCCCATTCTACCTGAGTTAAAAAAAACACGTACCTATATTAAACACCACCTCACTATACACAATAAACCCCCCGCACACTGCACAAGTTGTCCAGTTCAAACCGTATTAACATCAACACTATATTTGTTATATGCATACACATACACTACACATATACAAACACTTGCCCAAATTCATGATGTAAATAGACTCATTAATCCTGCATAATTATGAATTAAGAGCCATGGGCATATATACATACATACACATACAGACACATACACAAACACACACACACATATACATATATATTCACACATATATACATATATACATATACATATATGTACATACATACACATACATACATACATATGCACATACACACACATACACATAAACATGTATATACACACTCTTACACTGTGTGTACAGACTCGTACACATACATGCATGCATAAACATCCATGGAAATAAGTGAAACATATTGTCATTATACCCAGGAAAGTGGCTGAAAAGGTAAGTTCAGTGTGCATGCAAGTTTGGCTAATATGCACGCATCATATTCAGCTGGCACTACTCGACTTACTGACTCACATAGATTGGTCTGACCTGGTCATCTGTGCAGTGTGTAGGGGGTCACAATTTACTCTACGGCATGTGACCGATGATTGTACCCACTGGTACAATCATACTTTACTCAGCTGTTCACCTTGGTCTGAAATAGTTCACTCAACATGCAGTCTCAGCAGACAAACCTTTAGCCTGCAACAATCTTGTGCATTGTAACATCCACGGATCAGACCAAAATATGACACAGGCCATGTATTTCCCACCAAAATCACTTATCCTGTCCTTGGCAACAGTTATTAACATCACACATAATGCAGATATACCAATAAGATGCATCAGAGGCGACACCTACATTTCCAGAAATAATACTTATTTTGAACTGGATGTTTTCAAGCTCAACGTACATCTGGTCTGAAATAGTTACAAGGATTATCCCAAGTAAATTATATCTTCTGAACTAATAATCTCCAACTAACATTGATCTTGACCACAGACTCCAACTGGCTGGTCAAAACAAAACGATGAATCTGTAGTATATTTGCAAAGAGTATACACACCTCTCATACATTCATTTGTCATAAGACCCAATATCCCGTATTAAGACCTCTTACATACCAGTTGCTCATACACCTAGTATAACCGTACATACTTTAAACAATTGTCTACTGGCAACAGTTTTGAAACACCATAATTATTTATCAGACAAAAATATCTTAAATCCTTTTCCTCACCTTGATTGTGATACTAAATACAATAGGTGTAACTATATTCGCTTGTGAACACGCTGTCAATTACAATGTATATGTAATTGCAAAATAATTTGCCGTAACTTAAAGAGTCCTGTTTCTTCCAAACACCAAATCAATAGTGATCTGTCCAACTGCTGCCCAAAAATAGGACTGGAATCACCAACTTAATTGTTAGCAACTGACAACCAAAGTGATTCCAATCTCCATGTGGTTACATGCTTTCATGTGCAACTTAACAGTTTAACCATCTGTAGAACAGAGCAAGTCCCACGGCATAGAGTTCTTATTTCATCCCGCTATTGCACACGGTTTAAACATCCACCAATAGACCATTATAATACTGTTCAGTCTGTCAAGTAGCTGAAAGCAGTTCATCCAACTGTTGACCATATCTAATCTGGTTAACTTTTCCATCTTGGCTTTTACCTTGACCTTTCCTTCCCATGTCCATGCACTGTCAACTGTTGGGTCTTTCCTCACACGGTTAAATAGTTGGTGTGTTTCTTTTGAAAGATCCTCCACTATGGTAATTCCTGAGTCTATCAGTTTTTCTCTTACCAAGATTGTTGAAGTCACGTCATCTTTCCTCAAAAAGACTACCAATATGGCTCTGTGTTGGCCTGGTTTTTTCAGACCCACTCTATGGCCCGCATAGATGTCTCTTGGCCTGAAGATTAGATCCAGTTTATCTTGCAATAGATCCAGTACCAGCTTTTTACTCTCTTCCTTTGAGTTTTCCTCTATCCCAAAGATTCTGATTCCAGCTTTCCTGGTGTGCTGCTCATTCCTTACAGCATGTGACTTCGCATCTTTTGCAATATGTAATGCAGTCTCACCATCTTCTACCCTCTCCATAAGTCTATCAATATCCAACTTCAACTGCACATTCTCTGCCTCTAAATTCTGCATTCTTGCCTCTATATCCTCCATTCTTTCTTCAATTATGTCGTTAACAGTGTTACGCAATTCTCTTTTCATTTCTACCAACAGATCTCGTTTCAGGTCTTCAAAAAGGCTGGACATTTTGTCTTCCAGACTAGTCATTTTATCTGCCAACTGTTTAGTATCCATTTACTTTTCACTGTTTTCTGCTCCACTTTCTTCTGTATTTTCTAATAGACTCTCCCCTGTCGAACTTACTGACAGGTATTGCCTTAATCTTTTATAGTCCAGCTCTGGTGATGGAGACTGCCTGTCTCAAGTCAGGAGTGAAATTTGTTTCTTCACGTTGGTATTGGAAAAGCAATGTTGATGCTTTGGCAAGTCTGAAATCTCTTTGCTGTCATTGTTGGGTTTGGAATTAATGAATATGGATCATGTGTTTCTGTACTATTTGAAAATTACTTCATTGGCTATGTTGTGCTGTGGGCTTTGTTCTCCGACTCATAGTTATAGTGGAGGTAGGGTGTGTTCATAATGTTCCAGATTCATAAATATCACAAAAACGATGTAGGCCTACTTTACTCTTTTACGTTAAACTTAGCTGACTGACAAGTCGGGAGAACTAAAAGGTGATAGGCCTAACAGGTCTCTTTTTATTTTTGGCAGAAGAAGTGAAATTTGTGTTTTGGGTGGTTAGGCCTATACATTTTGGAAAAAGAACTAGTGTCTGCAGTTAATGATGAATATTTCTACGGTTGAGAGGACCGGTTTTAAACCACTAGTTGCCTTTTATGGGTGACTGCCTGTCTCAAGTCAGGAGTGCAATTTGTTTCTTCACGTTGGTATTGGAAAGACAATGTTGATGCTTTGGCAAGTCTGAAATCTCTTTGCTGTCATTGTTGGGTTTGGAATTAATGAATATGGATCATGTGTCTCTGGACTATTAGACGTTTTTAACTTGCAGCTGTCGCACCAGCTGTAGCACTCATTGATCTTCAGACCTCTGTGACTTGCCTGCACTGCTATTAATAGTCCCAGGTAGGCATACATACACTTTCCGCTCCATTGCTCTAGGCCCAGAGACTTTCAAGAAATTTCTCTTCAAAAATGTCACTTACTTTTATTTTCTTGAACACTTGTCTGCAGAGTAAAAGTCTGTGCCACACAGCCCAACTGTGACTATTCCAAGTTACCTATAAATAAATTCTATCCAGGTGGAATAGCTAAAGCCACCACTGCTACTTGTCACATATGGCCACACGTATTGTCCAGGCTATTTCCACTGAATGTCTCTTCACTTTCAAAGAGTCCAAAATTTGAACAAAATATGTAAAATCTCCTGGTGGGTTCCTGGGAGTCTAATTTACCTCATACTCGCTTCATGTCTTTAGATGCTTGAAGTATAACTCTGATTTTGATGGATTTTGAAGCAGAGTTGTGGAGGTGAATCTGCTGGTCTCTCCCGCCAGGTGGCGCCCCACATATATATTGGTGGCGCCCCACATATATATTATTCAACCTAAAGATTGAAAATTCCGACCAATCGTCGCAGGACATGTATGCAATACGAGCAGGCTTAATGAACTCATACACGAAATTTTAAAACCGCACTTATTGCATGTCAACAGCCACGTGTGTGACAATATCGACTTCATCAATAAAATTTCACGACATTAAGTCAAGGATCGATATTTAGTCAGTTTTGATGTGATTCATTTATATAGTAACATGCCTCATGAGTTAGGAAAGCGCGAGATTGACTACTGGCTGAACAAATATCCTGACACAAAAAATCAACGTTTCACAAGAGAGTTTATTGTGGAAGGTCTTTCACTGATAATAGAAAATAATGTGCTCCGATTTGATGGAGAATACTATATACAGAAAAAAAGGGTGTGCGATGGGAACTAAATGTGCACCAACTTATGCAACGCTTAGTCTTGGATATCTAGAAGTTTTATTATATGAAAAACTTAGAAATACATCCGAATCCTTCGACATGTTTCTTAAAAGGAACTGGAAACGTTATCTAGATGACTGTCTTATAATGTGGACAAAGTCGCTGTCAAATTTACACTTTTTTACCAACTTTTAAATCAGCTTGAACCAAGTATTCAATATGAAATGAAATAAAGTCAATGCGAATTAGAATTTTTAGACTTGAAAGTTTTTCAAAATGATGGAAAGATTTCATTGGATATAAACTTCAAGAATACAGATACTCATCAGAATGTGCCATTCAAATCACGTCACCCACGGCACACTAAGACAAATATCCCATATAATGAAACAAGAAGGATCTGTACAATTGTAGAAAAAGCAAATAGAAAGGCAACGCGTCTGGATGAACTGGGAAATTTTCTAAAATACCAGGGACTACCTAGATTTACTAATTTCAATGGGTATTCAGCGAGCTTTAAGTGTAACACAAGAATCATTTAGAAAGGATCACAAGATACAATCCCAACAATCCAGTGATGATACCACAAATACGTGAAACCCTTAAAATCTTGGAAATGGATCCCTCACTTGGAGAGGAATTAAAAAATCTGAATTTTATTTCAAGGCAAAGACAGCCTCTTAATTTAAAACAAATTCTTACAAGAGCAAACTTTGAATCAAGGGACAGTCAAGGCGGGAGCAAAAAAATGTGGTCTTCCTCGTTGTAAGAATTGTATAAACATGATAATTACCGACACAGATTCGCTGGACACAACAGGAAAGCTACCAAACTTTCAAATAAGAACAGAAATGGACTGTTTAAGTAAACATTTGATTTATGCAATTGTCTGTAGAGGATGCAATGAGGTATACATAGGATCTACAGGCCACTAATTACACAGACGCATGACTGTACACAGGGTGCAAATACGGGTGCCTGAGACACGGCAAATCCAGCTCAGTGAACATATTGATTGTTGTTCTAATCTTGTGCCTAAATTCTTTGTATGTTCCATATATCAGATGTCAAATGATTCTGACATAGAAAGAGAGCAAAAAGAATTCATATTCCAACATAAATACAAGCCTAGACTGAATAGTGTAATTTACTAAATATTTATAGCAATCTGGGATAATTTAGGCCTATTTTCGTTACAAGACGTTTATTATTAATTAATAAGACAATGAAGTCGTGTAATAGGCCTAAATCAGTAACGTAATAAACGAACGTCATAATATACTTCTATGCTAATAGATTTCACTATACCAACAGATAACGTCAAGATTATACAGGACTGAAAATTATCTCAACTTCTATGCGTTATGGAGTTTGACAATGCATTAAAATGCTGAAACAGGTCACGTCTGAAACGCAAAAAAAATGCTAGAGGACTGGTAAGAACAGAAATAAATGCCATGGATAACTGTGCTTAAAACGGATCTTGTTTCCTTTCATATAATTTTATATAAAAAAAATCCTAAATGTACCTACCCACAAGTGTGTGACCTTCAGAGTAATGTCACTGTCACCAAAATTTAGTCAACAGGATGCAGTATATAATCACCTCCAAATAGTAAAATAAAGCAAAGTGTGATTATACATGCAAATAATGTGAAATTTCACCGGGATGTACATGTGTCTTACAATGAAGGAACAATCTCCGCAGGCCTACCGGTTACATCCTCCACAAGGATGAGACCTTGAAAATAGGGTCAAGGACATAAAAATCTGGGGATCAAAGGATAGCCCAGAGGCATGTTTGCACCATTTTTCAAGAGATTTGGACCATGTATTCATGAGGTATTGAGATTGCAGAAATGTAATACTTGATCTACAAGCTGAGCGCAGCACCCCCCCCCCCCCAAAAAAAAACCCCTAATCAATGAGGGTATAATAATGGCTTTTTTCTTACCCGTGAAGATTCATTTAGAATTTATAGGTTGCATGAAGTTCATTTTACCAGCTATTAACTGGATACAAATATAATATGTATATTTCAAGTATAATTAATTATAATGTAGTGGCCAACTATAACAAAACTGGATTCACCATATACAGCATTTTGGGCTGTCTTTTTGGTACAAAATTTTAAAATTGCAATAACGGGCTCCAGCTGGGCTTCTGGAAAGTCCATCATGCATTTTTGTTATACCCTAAGGTGTACCAACGCAGGTATAAAGGTTTCGTTTGGTGCCCTCAGATGTTACCAATTTTCAGTCTGGCTCATAGACTAAAGTGAATATTGATACTCAAAGCGAGGTTGTACCCTTAAGCAATACAAGATACCGAATTATAAGCAGCGGAAAACCTTTTTATCCCCTACTTTGTACCATATTATATTGAAAACCCATGGGATATGTCCTATGTGATATTGTTGACCATATCCCATGGGCGGGACTACTCATACCATATTTGTAAAATGAGAAACATGGTTTTCCAAATATGGAAGGAATCAATTCCATATTTGGTATGTGCAAACTCGCCTTATTACCTTGCCATAAATCATGACCAAAAACCTGATGGTCCGTGGTATAAATCCCAGCCAATGGGTAAGAATATACTTGATTCTGTGATGCAAACTAGGGCCAAAAATGCAGGACTGATGATTGGCAGAAAAAACAACTGCTCTGTAAGGCGCATGATGTGCAGTCGACTAGACTTCCAAGTGTCCCGCCAACCATTATTCAACAGCTGAGTGGGCATAAATATGCGCAGTCCGTGAACAATTATGCAACAGCAAGCCGAAATCAACAGTACGCCACGTGCAGCCTTCTCCAGGGAAATCATTTTTCTTTTCAGAGACCTCTAAGTTACATCTGTCCAAAACACTCCCCAGACTCTGTCTTCATCGTTTGTCCAAGCTGGCGTGGCAGGGAGCCATCGCCCCACTCCTTCAGGCAATGCTGCTGTCACAGATGGGGACAATCTGACGGCTAACAGTCAATTGAGCTCCACGGGTGCATACTTTGGAATGTTTGCTGGGGCAACATTCAAAGTCAACGTGACCTTCCAATTCTCCTTTCCACCACATTAATACCATATAAAAATAATAAAAAAGTGTCTTTTCCTTCGAGATTTTTGTCTGAAGCGACGGCCGTTCAAAAAGATCCGCCATTAGGCCTGTGGTCGACTGCTTTTCTTTGTTGTTTAAATTTTGTATTCATACGCGCGGCATGACTGTGTCAATGTCCCATGTAATGTAGTGAAATAAAATGTTACAAGTGATATAAATGGCCTTTTTTCTTACTTAATGGATAGTAGGGGATAAATACAAAATAACCCATGTCGTTTATCTGTCTAAACCGAATTCCCCTGCTCGCCTGATCACCCGCGCGCTTCGTGCTTGGATGATCAGGTGTGCAGGCAGACAAACAAAACGGGGGATTCGGTTTGACAGATTAAAGACTTGGGTAATTTGTCTATTTATCCCCTACGACCCTTTAAGAAAGAAAATTAATTTTGGCGCATCTTTTTTCCGCGCATCAAATACTAGTGCGAAGTTAAGTAGAGCGCAAAAATTTCTAGAACTACAGTAGTCCAAGCACACTTCAGGGTCTTCAGCCAAGGACAGTCTCCTGTGGTTGATCCACTGCCCACTCCTGAGATGATGATTTTTATGAAGTTGCATTGGCAGACTTGCACTTTTTGGGTATTCAGTCAGTCACCTATACCGACACTGGCACCTCTACATGTACATTCTCTGTGTCTGTGGACTTAGGCCTGACTGTTTATATACCTTTCCTGGAAAGATATACTTGATCTATACTTTACTTCCACTCAGCAAATATCTTCCTGCATTTTCTTCCATGCAATACTTGACTGCAACAACACTGATTCATCACTTATTCACAAGAGCCAAGCCAAGCCTATTTATGTAGGTTACTCCCATAAGTAAGCAAGAACACAATGCCCTGAGTGATATGATTGTGTTGAAACCCACATTTATAACATATAGTATCCTAAATGTAGTACTCAAACTGTCCTCATACTGCGATTTTAGTCCTGTAGCATACAGTGAAAAATACGATAAATTTATGTCGACCTGTATGGGATTCGAACCCACTACCTTCGGCACACTCATTCATGAGACATACCGACACCAAAATAAAGGAAGATACTGAAACTGTCCAATTGGAACCCATGAGTAATGTGACACTAGCAAAAGCCAGTAATTCTTCCAAAGGAAATGCAATCTCCACAGTAAAATAACACTGAAAGTCAGTATATCCCTCACGTTCTATATTTGCGGAAATAGCGACTCTAATGACATTATTCGCCATGACGTCACTCATGTTGCAAGGGGGCGTGCCACAAAAGATGCATGACTGGACAGGAGAGTAGCGTAGGCGTATTTCTTCCTGAAGGGCAAGTGGGGTTTTCCCGCACAAAAATATGAACCAGAAATTGTATGTTTTTGGTATGTAGCATCTTACATAATCCCAGGGAAAGCTGCATTTGCCTTTTTTGTCTAATTATGGCAGATACATTGATGATACACAGATCATCCCATGGCTAAATCTGTCCCCTACCCTGTACTGTCCCCCTCGAGCTGTATCCTCCCTCGACCCTTCAGGTCTCGGGAGTATACAGGCTCTGAGGGGAACTGTACCGGGTAGGAGACTGATTTAGCCACGAGATAACCTCTAAATATAGTATATGCATATGTTTGTGTAAACTGTAGGACCAATGGCTGTAGGACTGCTGTGCTGTAGGACCATTAGATAATCCCACATTTTTGGCTTTGGTGAACATAAGTGTCAGAGCTTAACTGATCACTCTTGTCTGTGTGTCCGCTGAATGACCCACAAACGTTTGCTTCTGAACATGATATGGTACACAGTTTCATGTTAACCCCACATAACTTTCGGGGGGTATCAAGTGTATGACAATCTATTGCAAAGCATTGCTCCCATTACAATACAGAGTCCATTCAATTGAACAATTTGTTGATTTCCTTGTCAGGTGCTGTACAGCGACTCCTCACGGGACCACCATATTGAGTATAGACTTGATGAAAGAAATATAGATACTTTCCAGAATGTCTCTGTCTAAAATGAATTTTAGACTCTTCATGATATTGATCGTTTTCTTAGCTTTTACTGTTATTTCCGTAATTTGATCAGACCAACGTAGTTCAAAACAAATTGTGATCCAGAGTTGCTTGTGTTGAGATACATTGTCCAAATGTGAGCCTGGAAATTGATAGGAGGGTGATTTGGCGGGTTCCTTTTCCGAGGTATAAGCACAGAATTCGTTTCAGGGCACTAAAGGTGACACAGTCTTAAGACCACCGTTCACTATTAGAGAGATCTGAGAAGTGCCATCGCCGAACATTTCTTGCATGGACTACGTCTACGATACGATGTAACTTATATATTAGACCATAAATGCCAAACTTTATCAAATACCTTACTAATGTCTAACAAAATTATGTAGACTTCTTTCAGGTGATCAATAGCCAAACAAAGTTAGCGAAAAAGTAGAAGTATTTGGTCAAGAGTTGAATCTCCAGATGTGAAGACAAACTGCTGGGCAGAATAACGGAGTTGCCCAGGATGAAATTAATACATACTTGAATACATTTTTTTCAAACTCTTCTCATGTACAGGTGAAAAATGACACAGGCCTGTAATTATTACATATTTTTTCAGCGCCTTTCTTAAGCAGCGGAGAGACATTTGTCTTTTCCCAGGCAGAAGGAAATTGTTTAGTTTTTAAGGAAAGATTGAAAAGTTTACTTAGGGAAGAAGATATGGCAGGCGCAGCTTCTTTTGCAAGTTTTGCACTGATGCCATCAGGACCATATATAAAGACTTAAAAGTGTTTGCAGAACCTCCAATTCTCTGATATTAATAGAATCAAGACTCGAGTCAGGATAATCAGCACCTCAAGGTACGGTGGCCGTAGCAGCATCATCGTCACATTGTTGTGAAAAATTGAATAAAATATTTCTGCTTTAGACAAGTTATCCAAGATATGTTGATCTTCATGTTACAGTGACAGACCTGTCATGGAATGACAGCGATTTAGACAATGTTTAACGGTCTGCCACTAGCATGTATTTTTCCGAGAAATTTTTTTAGGCCAGCACAAGGTTTGCTATTATATTCCTGCTCTGTGTGCCTTGCTTGATCTTGATAATGATTCCTTGCTTGGCAGAAAGAGGTCCAAGCCCCAATTTCAAAATGAGTGTGTTTTAAACTTTTTTGTGTTTTCTATAAACTTGGTGCTTAAGTACTGTAGTCGAAGTCTGGAATTATCTGTAGACAGAACAAAGTGCTGCCAGATGACGCAGCTTCGCTGCACCCAGAGCCTTCCTGTTCAAGTGCAATGTCGCTGGTTGATTGCACATCGTGATGGACGAGCAAGTAAAGGCTGAATTCGGCAGATTATCCACTTTAATACAAACTGTTGTTGATAACCAACAATATAGCCAAAGTTCACTGGATACGCTGACAGACCTAATAGTGGCAACAGAAGTCTTTGTGTCCCAGGCTGGAGAGTTGCCGGCAAGTAACTTTGAGAGCCAGGCTCAAAAAAATGACACACAGGAAAATAACCTGCATGTGAATGCCGATTGTGATAGCCCCATTGTACTTAAACAGGTTATTGGCATATATGTAATAATGAATTTCCATTTCAAACTTTTGTTTTGGTGTCACCAGTTATTCATGACGTAGGTTTCCAAAAACAGATTATACCGAGGAAAATCCCACTGTCTGACCTCATATTTTTGCTGGGGGTACATGGTATAGCAGTTTTAAGAAACAAACTTGACCGAGAATCGCAACAAGAAGCTATTTCTGTATGAGTAAAACAAAAGTTCCATTCAATCACACTAAAATGGCTCCTGAGACTATCAAAATCCGCCTGGTATATTCCCATTAGAAGATATGCATATTAAGTTCCCACCCCAACTGCATACCTGATTGCCTAGTCTCGCTTCCTGAGATATGGCGAGATACGTGTCGGTATCTTGTGGAGACAAGCTGAATATTACTAATATTTTGGAAATACTGACTACTTATTAAAGGCATATGGAAATATTTTCTTATATATGGCCCGGGATGTACAAGAAGAATACCAGTTTGGCATTTGTGAACTTAAATTTCTGAAAAAATGCTACTTTTGCGACAAATGAGTATATGGCCCGTCTGTAACAGTGAGTCGACCCGCACGTCACCCGTGATCACCAGGAATTAATATGCATACTGTGTTTTACCGTACGTCGTCTGTACGCTGTTACCATAAATCGCTGAAACAATAATTTGCCCCCACAGCAGAGTGGTCACAGACGTCATGAAGGTAATGCAGTATATTGAAATTATTTGATCACGACAGGTGGCAGATTCCTCAGTGACAGGAGTTGGCTCTTTTACATGTATAAGAAAGGTATTCTTTGCATGGTGAACCAGATAGTGAGTGGAATCTTAAAATCTGCGTTAAGGGCATCACACAAAAAGATATTTTTAATTCCTGGGTTGCACGTAAGATCTAGACAATCCTGCGCTTTATCTTAAAAAGAGACTGGTAGAATTGGGCAGTCTGTAGACTACACCCAAAAGGAAAGTATTATCATGTAATCTAATTTGACGCCATAAGAGTTCGAGATCAGCTATCTCCAGATCTGAGCGACGAGATACACTAAGGGAGGTACAAACGTAAAGAGCCAGTCCGCCACCCACAGTGCCAGGGCGATCCAGTCAATGATGTCATGGTATCCAAGAAGTTGAAGATTAACTGAGCTGGAATTTGGAGAGAGAGAGAGAGAGAGAGAGAGAGAGAGAGAGAGAGAGAGAGAGAGAGAGAGAGAGAGAGAGAGAGAGAGAGAGAGAGAGAGAGAGAGAGAGAGAGAGAGAGAGAGAGAGAGAGAGAGAGAGAGAGAAATGATATCAAAATCTGATATAAGGTCAGAACGAATGGAACGCAACTTGTCATCAGAAAGACTACGAACATTGGAGCGGCAATATGAAATGTCACAAAAGTCATACCTAGGTCCAGAGTTCATATGAATATCACCCGCTAATAATATAAATAATGAACCCACGGCAAAGATGTACTCAAATGATACCTAAGATGAATTGTGTGAATGATGTACATGGCAGGAACCGTCTTTCCTCCATAAACTAATATTCAAAACAAATGACTCTAACACAAGATGTATAAATGTATATGCCCATAAAGAAGTGCTGAGGAGTCGAAAATCTGTGGCATATTTCTATATCAGGTATAACTATATGTGGCATAACATGGCCAATGTATATAATCGTACATGAGACACAAAATATACTTATAAACGATGGATGATATATTAATCAGTAAATTGGGTGCAATGTAAATATTAACTACCCGTTTTAGACCTACAAACACATGAAATGCAACAATGCAATTTCAGCAAAAGACACAATTTCAGTCAAATCAAATCATGAAGAGAAAAATAACATTAATTATGAATAAAGCATAAATAGGTGGAACGTCCTGGAAAAAATAAATAAAAGTAAAGTAAACTTTTAACATTGGTATTGCCTCGAATTCTCCACGATGTAAACAATAAGTACAACAACCAGATATTTTGGTGTTTACAATGATCTTAAGTGGTAACCAATGTGCATTATGATCAAACCTTTTATTCAGAATAATGGTCATGTGTTGTAGCCATCATGCACAGCTTCTGTTCAGAACAACGGTCATCTCTGGTAGCCATTGTATAGAACGACCACGGGCTTTTACTGACGATGATCATTCCTGGCAACATTATTATTGTGCATATTGATAACAGCTTTCGTTCAATAGAATTCTCATCAATGGTTACCATTATTTCGGAGAATGATTTTTGTGCAAAATAACAATTATCCAGGCTTTTTCGGTCTTGCAAGATGAGAATGGTGTGGTTCATGACAGGCGTCAGAAGGACATAATGCCAGATGCTCAACAGCAACACGCCACGTTACTGAAGGCCTCATCAATATAGACATCTTTTAATCCTGCAGCAATGTAGGAAAACACGCAAAAGCTCAAGCGGCTGGCCCAGCCTCAACTAAAATAAGAACAAAAAATGTAAAAGAATATATTACATTACAAGTTATACAGGAATGAAACTTATCGTGGTTCTCCATGATCTATGCCATCAATGATTGACATTGCCAAATAAATACATTTTGAATATTGCTGCATAAACCAGCTAACTTGGTACAGATTGACAGCCCCTGTCATCTTTATACATGGGGAAAAACTTCAAGGCACCAAAGCACTCAGACTTGTGAAGTCATAAAGGGAAATTCCATTCTAATTTTCCCCAAGCGCAAAATGCTCCCGGAACCGAAAACATTTTGAAGTGCCTTGCCCCCATGCCTACTGGCACAGTCGAACATTTGCACAAAATATGCACTGTGGATAGATTCTTTGTTTTTAAAATATTAAAAATAATCAGCATAACTTGAGTGATCCTGATACTCTAGCTGCAAGAAATGATGCAGTTTTATATATATATATATATATATATATATATACATATATATATAAACATATGCCACTGTTTCAGGACAGATAGCAGGATCGTTAGGTGTATGGTGACTCAGAAATTTTGTAAAGTAGCATGGAAGAAACACTGTCACATACACAAGGAACTTTTCATCGTTAGAAAAATCATAAACCATTGCTAAATCTAAATGAATACATCTCAAGCTTTGCAGAATAACCTCAGGGAGTAATCCTTGACATTACTTTTCGTGTGAAATTAACATATATCATAAGGATATATCATACTGGATGGAGTTCTTGTTTTTTTTTGTTTATAGAAAATCGACCCGTTAGACAGATTAACATCATGAGTAATCGGATTGCCCCTGGGCACCCTTAAACCATTCTCCAAGCAGTTCCAGGCAGTAAGATGTTTTGGACATCAGATGTTGACAATAAATGAGATTTATCTGTAAATGCACTCCATTGTCATTAGTTACTAACATAAGAAAAAAATATTTGTTGAAGGAACACTAGAAAATATATTTTACCCTGCAGCGTTCTTAGATCCACCCAAAGACCTCATAGCAGATATTCATGTTCATGATCTGTGCACAGGATCTATGTGTAATGCATACTATTATCAGAAAAATATTTGAAGTCCTGATTTAAATATTCATACAACTCCCTGCACTTACTTCCTGAAAAGGCTGGTCAAGCCTATATACATGCATGAGAAAACTATGTGTAATATGGTCAGCCTTGCCTCCTACAAAGTCACTTTAAGACAATGTAAACATCACATGCAGATGATTTGCTAAGAATCACGTATATGTTCTTTATTAAAACACATTAAATGCCAATGTAAAAAGTATATTTTTCATAACAACAACACATACAACACCGATAAAACCTTTATTGGAATAATTTGTCTAATAGGTATATGCGTTGTCAATTGGCCTCACCAAAGGAGAATTTCTAAAAAGTACCTTTACTATGTCAGCAATATGAGTATAAAGAGATGGGTCCATTAAAGGTGTCAACGCACAAAAAATGAATACATGTATGTACAGCAGCCTGTACATCGAGGGTTTGTTAACTTGTACTAGGAAAAAGTGATACAAACAGTGCTATCTACGCTAGAATTTCAGTGACAGGAGTTTTAATACCCACAGGCACTAATGGTCAGGTAAAGAGAACGCTTTTTTGTATGAACAAGAAAGGCAAGCTACAGCCATTCGGTAGATATTTATTCAGAGATGATCACAATGGTGTCTGTTTCAAAATTCACGTTATGGAATATGCCCCAAGCCTATCTGAGGTGGAAAATACACAATGCACTGGGTGACCTGTTTGTATTCAAAGTCACACTCATAACTTATGCTACGGAAACCCAATAGGCCCACCGAAAATTTTGAAATTACAAGATTTGGCCAGAATTTTGACTTTTACAACCAAGATTTTAACGGTTTTCTCGAAATTTTGAGACAGAGCTTTCAATACATGTTTCATACATGCAGGCTTAAGTAACAACAAACCAAACAAACAGCGATTGATATATACGATTTAATACCTTATGTTCACAGCAAAATGTACATTCATCCTTCCATACATAGTGTATACATATATACATACATACATATACAAATTACACATATGTTTGTGTAAACTGGAGGGCCAATCGACTGCAGGACTATTAGACAATCGCACACATTTAGCTCCGCTGACCATACATGGCAGAGCTATTAAAAGGATCATTCCTGTCTGTGTGTCAGTCGAACGGTTCGCAAACTTTTGCTTGTGAACATGATACGGTCCACAGTTTCATGGTAGCCATCATAACTTTCAGGATTTACCAAGTGCATGACAATCTGGGTCGAGTTCTACGTTGGCGGTGCTACCACCTACAGTATTATTGATATGTAAGCCAACTGATGAAAATTTTTAGCAGGCTGTTTTCCGGTTTTCTGGAAACATGACGGAACTTGGCAGGGATGTAGTAGCGCCACTTCCAGCATTACGGAAGATACTACCTGTAATCCGTACAAAACACCTTAAATTCAATATCATAAAAAAAAGTGGGCTAAAGATATTAAATGTACCGCAAATGTGCAAGCAAACATGTATTGAGATGTACTGACATACTTGTAGACAGGTGTACTGATACACGCCAAGAGATGGCTTGATATACATATAAATTCATGCGTCGCACTAATGTTTCTACAGTCAATGCTTCATCATGTATTCAAAGTGTTACTTTTAACCCTGCATAATTACAAATATTTGATATCCATAGCAGTGTGCGATGTACGGTACTACATGGGCAGGGCCATTTATCTCTGATACAGACCATATGCACTTCTACACGGGGGCACAATACAGTGAAACGTCATTTTCTTTCAACGGCATTGTGGGGTTTAACAAGTGGCAACCATTGCACAAGGGACATTTTGCACTGTATTCTATTATTTTGCATTGTATTACATTGCATATTTACTTCTTACAGAATTGTCCATTAGTGGTACAAATATACTGCGGTACTATATATAAGACACACTGGCCATCCAAGAAATTCTGTTCACCAGAGGAGTTCAAAACAGGTATAACATTAAATCGACGTGGTCAGATGAAAAAAATCGTCAGTGTCTCGGTAATGTCAAGCTGTTCTGCAGCAAATACATTTTTGTTGAATTCTTCTGAAAGAGGAACCCTACAACATAACATTATTTCTTACAGTCTACCACCGACAAGGTTTGATAACAGATATTAATGTACTACAGGCGCAAGAATGTTTGTACCAGACCTCAGTTCAAGTCAAGGTGATTTGTAAAGTGGACAAAACCGAAGGAAATGAAGGGAAGTTTTGCTTTTAGTGTGTCAACCACTGCTCAACACAGTCCCCCACATATACAGCCACACGCGCGTCCCCTAGTGCTGAATTATCTGCGACTCTTTTGTGTTGGAGGTACGTAGAATGTATATATATATATATATATATATATATATATATATATATATATATATATATATATATATATATATATATATATATATATATATACCCGTAAGACTTTTCAAAACTTTTAACTCATATATATATATATATATATATATATTATGCAATCCTTATCGCTCTTTTTTAGAATATGTTTTCGGTGATTTGTGCGTAATTTTGAAATTGAATTTGATATTTTGATTCTGTATGCGGGTTTTGAGTCCTCTTTTTCTGTCATTTTAAAAGTTAAGATTGAATGTGCATTTTCTACCTCCAACACTAGACAGTCAAAAGGATTTATCACCATTTAGCCAAATTGTGAGTAATACAAATGGGCTGCCAAAGTTAAAAAATTCAGGTTGACGTTGTACCTGTTTCTGTAAATCTCACTGAAATGCCCTCTACAATTCTTGTCAATAATGACCAGAGTGCTTGGTGTTTACAGTGATCTTAAGTGGTAACCACTGTTCATTATGATCAAACCTTTTATGCAGAATCATGGTAATATGTAGTACCCATCATGCACGATGATCACAGCTACTGTTTGGAACAATGGTCACTTCTGGTAACCATTGTGAACAATGACCACGGCTTTTATTGAGAACAATGATCATCCCTGGCAACATTTTGGTTGTACATATTGTGAACAGCTTTCGTTCAAGAGAATGCTCATAAGTGGGGACCATTGTTTTGGACAAGGAACTGCGATTTGTGCAAAACAACGATCATCCAGGCTTTTTATTTTGCAAGATGACTATGAAATGGTTCATAGAAGAAGCCGACAGAACATGTTTCCAGATGGTCAGTAGCAACACGCCATGTTATTGAAGGCCTCATCAATTAGCAGATTTTTTTATGCCTGCAGCAATGTAGAAAACCAGAGGGCTGTGTGCACTCATGTACTGTCTGAGTCTGGCCCGCAAAGAGAATCATCACCATGAAAAACATCAAAGTTCAGGGTAAAACAATTCTCATCTGTCGAGTTCAATACACCTGAGTGACCATGTGACTTTGTGAATGAGGTCAAGGTCACCCATGTACTGTGTAGCTTCCGCTGCCATGTCCTTAGATGTTTCTATGCAATTTTGAATAATGTCTGAGTAGATTCAAAGATGACTTTAGAAGATTTGGCCAAAGAATAAACAAACAATTCATCAAAAAATCGAAAAAAAATCCTGGAACCTGCCCATTTGAACAAACTGAAAAAAACCCACTCCGGGTACATATCCACCAAGCTTGATGTGAATCTGGGATGTGATTTTCGAGAAGTAGAAATCCTATCCTATGTAATTTCCATGTAATTGGCCAAGCAGTTTCGGAGAAGATGTTTTTAAGATTTTGCAAAAAAATTGTTGAAAGTGAAAAATCACTGGACCAGGACCATTTGTACAAATGGGGTAAAAATCAACCCAAGGTACATCCCCACCAAGTTTGAAGTGAATCTGGCTGATGGTTTCGGAGACGAAGTCGAAATGTAAATTGTGGACGGACGATGGACCATCCTATATAAGCTCAGCTAACTGACAAGTCAGCGGAGCTAAAAACGTAAATGCTCAGGCACCTAGACCACCCTTAACTAAAATTAGAATAAAATGTGTAATGGAATCTACTATTTTCAAAATTATACAGGCATGAAACGTATCGTGGTGCTCCATGATCTATGCAATTTATGATTGAAATTGCCAAATAAATACTTTTTTAATGTTCCGGCATACTCGCTACTAGGTACAGGTTGACTGATTTAAGTCACACACCAGCTCACTCTATTCACATTGTACGAGTAAATACGACATTCCATTCTAATTTACCGCAAGCACAAAGAGCTTTCTATAATGCATACTGGCATTACAGAACTCTTGCATGAACGCACACTTGTGGATAAATTCTGTGTTTATACAAATAATTAAAATAATCGGCATGGCTTGAGTGATCCTGAAACTGTAGATGAAAGAAACGTTACAATTATATAATAACCTTCATACATCCATAACTTACAAAATGCAAATGATATGTACAAAAATGTACCTATAATGTACATATAGTTTGTGGTTTCTCAATTGCAGACACTTAGAGGCAAATATACAGCAGTAGGCCTATCGTTACAGGTTTTGCCTTTCTTCTGATGAAAAGGATAAAACTCCATTTTCGGGGTTTTGTGGTCGACGTCTACCAAATGAATACTGTATTGGGTGTGTTCTTTTTCCAGATAAATAATTTCCAGTTAGAACAAATGAAGTACCAAAATATCGTGTCCTTTGCTTCCTGCAAAGCTGCTTCCAGTGTGTCCACATTCCTTGCCTTCCAGCAAAACACATGATAAAGATCATCAGACCTTGGCTTGCATTGAAAATACAAAAAAGATACTGAAACAGGAGCCTGGCGTCTCCTATGGCGAAGAATCCAAAAGACCATGTAAGCCCTGAAAGTACGGAAAAACATACACACAATTACAATTTATGGTCAAATATAGATAGACAGACGGACAGACAGACAGATAGATAGATAGATAGATAGATAGATAGATAGATAGATAGATAGATAGATAGATAGATAGATAGATAGATAGATAGATAGATAGATAGATAGATAGACAAAAGGACAGACAGATAGCAAGGTAGGCAGATGGACAGAAAACGGTAAAACAGACAAAGAAATGAACGACACATCAGTCAGACAGTTCTTGGGCTTCGTGAAGCACGAATAGTTTCCATTGGACAAAACACAGTTTTCTCTGGTGAAACGTATCAATGTTCTACTTTTAAGCAGATCAAAAGATTTAGAGAAAAAGGGGTTTTGTCAATGCACGCGACTGGTCAAAATCCTAGGCTACAAAGCTTTTGGATATATTACCCATCAAGACGAAGGTCAGGATGGATGCTTTGATCTGCAAGGCCCTCCTCCCTTGTCTGGATTGTGTGCTACGAATCTGCTCCTGGCCAGACCTCATGAGTCCCCGGATAATGAGAGCAAAGAAAACAGTGTTGGTGACGATTATCAACCCAACAGGCAAGAGAAATCCGTAGTAGAGTGCCTCTCTTTGCAGCCAACAGCTATTTGACATTTGCATCAATTAATATATTGCACATACAGTCACTTGGTTTGCATTATTTACATTCATGAGATCCACTGACATTATTCATGCAATTTTACTGTGCATGTTGCCTCTTGACAGGATGAAATATTGAGCTCTAATACTCAAGCTGTGTACACCTCAAGTCCCAGTACACGGCCCAGAACCCTCTTCCCACAGAACTCTTGCTGTCATTTCTCAAGCCCTACAAAGGGAGAACTGATGAGGACTTCACAGAATCTCATTGGACTCCACACTGACCTGTATTGTGTAATCAATCCGATCAACAGTGAACATAATTTAAAAACTGTTACTTTGGTGATAATTACCCAGATTAATGTTTGGCATATAAATTTAAAACTGTTACTTGCATCATATAATATTCATATCATAAATATCTATTGTAAACTTACATGGAGCTGTTGAAATTCTGTGTTTAAAAATTATATGTTCTATAGTATCTCTCTACTTGGTTGTTCTGACCCAAGGATGTAAGAAAACACCCACCCATGACAATTCACCATGCGTGCCACTCTGTATTTAGCTCAACACTGTTGCTTGTTTAGGCAGAGAAGATGGTTTGTTGGCAAGTGGTGATGCACTGACCAGAGTGACGGGAGTCCAGCGCAAATGGGACCATGACTCCACTTCCTTGTGGAGTAAGGGAGAGCAGGCCACGAGCTAGCCAGTCAAGCATCTCCACTCTGGCTGCACTCAAGCTGTACCTAATACCAGGAGGTACCAGAGGGAAGTTTTGAGACTCCTCTGTGATGTTTTTTGATACACTTTTGTCTCAGGTTTCTAAATGGTTGAAGCTTAAAGGGTTGGAGACTCCTGATAAGCTTCTCTTCAGAATGTAGCTGGCCATCTCCTGTCCTTTCTTCATGAGAGACAGCTTGACTTGTGGGCTATTGACGGTCGACCATTGCCTCCTCCTTGTGAGAACAAAGTTCTGAGGTGGGCAGGCTCTCCTCTATGTGTTCCCTTAGTGAGAGCTTTTATATCGTCTGGTTCGTATAGACCAAAGCTTTACTTCTGTGGCACCTGACTTTAGTTTTCTGCACACTAATAAAATGCCCAGTGGAGTTAAAGACATGGTTTCAGTGGAGGTCATGCCTTTGACCTACAAGGCAGTTCTATTGCTGGCTTTGGCCTCTGGGGCAAGGTGTGGCATGATTCATGACCTGTACTATTGTAGGCTCTTGTGTATAAAGGTTCACAAAGAGGTTGGCCTTTCGGATCATATCCCTGGCATGTACTTTACACAGGTCTGCACCTGACAGAGATCTATGTCCAGTGTGGGCACTTTGTAGGTACCTTTCATGCAATGACCCTATTGCGGTTGGATGGAGGTCCCCTTTTCCACCCCAGTTGTGCGACTACCTTGAGTATCTTGTCACTAAATACCACCATAGTTTGATTAAAAGTGCAATCTGACTCACATAAGATGCTGTGAGGAAGGATGAGAATTTGGCCAGATTGCAATCTGTCCAGTTTCATTTGGTGAGAGCTCAAGAATGTGTCGATGTCAGACATTGTGTGGACAGTATTTTAAAAACACATTGACATCTTTTTACTTTGTCGATTCCACAAAGTCCCGGGGCTCACTGTTGACATTTAGTAACATGTTACAGCATGCCATAGCAAGCTTTGGGGGACTCTTTCTGTTATTGCTGGCCTTTTTTAGGCACAGTGCATTCAAGCCCTAGTGCTTCTTTGCTCCAAAGACTGCACAGGTCCGCTTTTGTGCATTGCCACTGGTTTGCATAGAGGAAGCCTCCATTGTCCTTTCTGCTGCCATATAGGTGGAGGGCATGTATAAGTGTGGTGTTACATAGCAAAAGGACTCTTGCAACCCTGTGCCTTTTCACACTCTGTCGGAGGAGCAGAGAAACAGAATGCAGCCTACTTTAGTTGAAGAGATGGCTGCAGAAGGGAGCAGCGTCGAAGTAAACACAAAATGGCTGCCGTGGGGATCACCACAAATGGTCATTTTTCCAGATTCTTTAGTAAGTACAACCAAGTGGAGAGATAAAAAGGACGTCCTGCATAGGTAAGTCCTAATCATTATATATTGCTTTTACTTTCGCCAAGCTTCTGTTTGAAATGCTCTGACAACTGTTCATTGTTCTTTATGTGTGCTCTCATCAATAACGAGCAAGAAAAGTAAACATAGAATTGAAACTGACATTTTTGAAGATACCCAATGATTAGCCGGACTTTGGTCATGTGATGTCTCCTTACAAAATTTTGAATTTTTTGTGCATTGAGAACGCAATTCAAGTGGCTGCTACATCATGCATATATATAAGTTATAACAGATCATCATAGTCATAACTGTATGGGCCAGATAAGCTTTTGCATAAAAGCTATATTACACAATTGATCGACCACTTTAAATTGAGGTATGTGAGGAAATAAGCTTTCATGAAAAACTTTTTTTACATTTTTCAAATGAGTCATTAATTTGGATTCCGTGACCAATTTTGCTGAAGCAGTTTTATTGATTCAGTACATCTCTTTAAAAATTCCCCAACCCTTGCAGGACTTAAGGCAGAACCAGCAGGGCATAGCTTGTGTATTCAGTGATTATTTGCATATTAAAGCCATTGTTCCAGAATATTAGCACATGGTCTGATCATCACAAATATCGGTTTAGCTTATTCCATTTCTAAGATGGGGACCTCAAATCTACAGCAAACTTACGTTTATGCAATAAACCACAAAAAGTTGTCCCAGAGTTTTAAACTCTGGTGACCTTTTGTCACCAGTGTCAGTTAAAATTTACTTCCATTGGTATGTCATCTTACAACCTTCAAACGCTTGTATCTCAGAAATAGCAACAATGACGAAACAACGTATGGGCCTATGATTTTTATTTAATTAAGTTTACAATGCATAGGTATATCAACACACATAAACTAAAATAACAGATCATCGTCCATATTACCCCTGAGCAAGATTAAGTGGTAAAGAAAGATAAAAAGAAAGAAAGAAAGAAAGAAAGAAAGAAAGAAAGAAAGAAAGAAAGAAAGCAAGAAAGAAAGAAAAAGAAAGAAAGAAAAATAAAATCTCTGTGCTGACACAAAGCATTATTAAGATTTCACTGAAAAGCAAAATATGTCAGTTGCCACACACATAATTTGTGACAAGCTGAGTGTTGTATATGTGTTTGGTTGTTCAGGAATAATGGGTTTCACTTTCAAAGTGTTGATGTTGCGTCTGCTTTAATGGTGCTATAAATTGCACCTGTGTGCACAGATGCTCGTAACGTTCAGTCAGTCAAGCATTCGTGGGGTGGATGGGTAATGAGGATGAACTTAGAACATCTATACATGCAATGGCCCACATTGGGCCTTATCTGCAATAAAGTATTGTTTATTCAGCTCTGCAGTCAATCATCAGTGGTAATATGATAGGAGGCGGGGGGGGGGGGGGGCGGGGGTACTTAATGGACTGAACGTCACACGGGGCAACCTCAAGCGCAAGCAAGACCTTTGTCATTCAGTTGGTTATGTTTTGTCTCACCACAGAACGAATTACGCAACGACTCACGGACCCTGCAATGTGGGGATTTTTCATCATTTTAGGCAATCTAAGAAAAACAGTAAAAGAGATACTGATCACATTCAGCGTAAAACAATGTAATGAGTGGTAGTGCAGGTGCAAGTAAAGATGCAAACCACTAAAAGGACAAAAATAAATGCATTTTCCTGCGTGTTTAGATCTCTGGGTGCGGCAAAACTGGACAAAACGTGGCACATTGTGGTAATTTTCTTTTCTCCTGGCACTTTTATTTAATCTGCATTTATATTCACAATAACATACAAATAGGAAATAATGCACTACACCCAATTTTTCCAATGAAAATAATTCCTTCGTGCAGTTTTTATGAAACTTGTGGTATGCTATGGCTCGTTCCTCACCGTCGTGGCTTTTGAGTCGTCTTAGCTATTCCATTGCATTTATTTTAGATGTATTTTGTATTCTAAGTATAAGTCACGATGGAGAGGGACAAGACGGGACTTGACAGGAAGCTAATGACGTTGCACACTCACTCTTCCACATATTTTAAATATATAAATAGGCCTTGCTGAAAGGCACAATGAAGAGTTTAGCTTTTAATTCGTTATTTATACTTCAACAGCGTCGTGCCACGCAGCCCTGTCAACATCTTGACAACAAGCTCAAGTGGACGTAAACATTTCATGGAACTCGAATGTTTTCCCTGGCTTTTTCTTTTTTTCATCACCTACATTCCAGTAAATGTTGGTTATGTGGAAATATAGGAATAACATATGCTATATATGTTTCTCCGGGACGTAAAATGGTAAAACAAGTGAAATTGACTCTCTTCTTCCCAAAAATGTGCGATCTGTGCTTCGTTTGAAGCGAGCCAAAACATAACCTACTTTTAGATAAAGGTCTTGGCTTGCGCTTGGGGTTGCCCCCTTGTTTACGTGCTCCTATGCTTGTATATGAGCACTGCTTGTCTTACTATTTAGCTGTGGCACCAGCTTCTCCATTTCGGGTACCAGCAGAAGGACCACTGAATAGATTGAAATCAGAAGCTGCAACAATGACCACAGGCACCACTGGAATTCCTGAAAGTAGAACCGACAGCTGAATTTCTATGTTATGCGCAACAACTATGCAGCTTGGGACAAGCAAAAACTTACAAAAATCCAACACAAATTTTATAAAAATGCGAGCTGTGTGAACAGCCCGTGCTCAACTGACCTAGAAATATTCACCTGATATAAGGTCCAGTCTAAACTGAATTTTGAACGTGGCAGAAAATAATATTGACTGCAGTGACCTTGAAGGAGGTCAAGGTCATGCGTTTCCATCCCTTTGGTGCACCCATGGAGGCATTAACGAGACGAAACGCTAATTCCCAGATTCCCCTTATCACATGATTAAAATGCAGGCCTAATCAATGCACGGCGAAGATTTTGTGCTTCAAGTGAGCCGTGCAACTACACACTACCTCCCCGCTTGCCCTGTGATGATAGGCTCGTCGCCGCACATGGCAACAGATTGTCCTGGCCGCCCTGGTGGCAAAGCTGAATCCCATGCATCGCGTCACTAGTAACAGGCATGCGCAGTAGTAATATTAAAGGTTTCGAAAGGACCCATCTTTGTGTGTTCTTGCTTACTGGGTCAAGTTTTTCAAATGGTTTCCGCCAGTTTAAGTCCAATGAAGACGGATGAACTGGAAGTGAAGTTATGGATTTTTGCCGTTTTCAGCTCATTTGCTCACATAACTGTTGTCAAGGACCAAAATCATCGAATAAAGTTCATATTTACATACACCCACACAAAACCTAAACGTTTTTTTCAAACATTCAAGGTTGGATTGGTTACGTGTAATAGCAAATTCGGGTGAGCAGTGACAGGCAGACACAAAATTTCGAAAAGAAAATGTGCCGTTTTGCATTAATTTTGCTGAGTCCAATATGTGGTAATTGCTTTGAATTTGAAACGTTCTCATGTAGGTCCATGCTTTTCTAAGGGAGAAAGAGGTCAAACATCATTTCCTAAAGGGGTTTGGACCCAGGATGCTATTACAAACATAGCTATGGCAGTGACACAGCAAGTGGTAGACCGGCCTGGTCAACCGCCGTAGAGGTACAAAATACCGCTCAAGAACCATGCTTACGTCACGTGCCTATTAAGAAGTAACAGGAGCGGATACTTGATCCCGCCTATATTTCATTCATTTTATCAAGTGATTTATGGTTTTTACAAGGAAAAGGCAAAAAAAATACTTGAAGTACGGGAGGAAGCGTGCGCAAGAGCGGCACGGCAGGACATCCACAAGCTGTGTCTGTCCGCGTCAACGCGCATGTTTAGTTATTGAAATACGCAAAGTTACCGGAACTGAAACTTTTATTCTAGCGATCTTCTCATGTATTGCAACTTTCATTCTGTTCTTGTTATTATTAGCCCTGACATTTTGTTTGGAAATTGTTTACTTGCGTTGCAAAGTTCGGGCGAAAGCAACCTTCCTGATATGCTTCAGACACGCAAGATAAACCACAGAATGGTTGTAACTATATTCTATTCGATACTAACCCATTCATACTGACCACCAAAATCATTGTCCATCGAAAATAAAGATTAGGGTCAGAAGGGAACAAAGGAAAATCGGTGCCCCCCCCCCCCCCCGCTGTTCTGCTGTTTTAAACACCTTCTGCTGCCTGATGCAGATAATGTATACACCAAAATATTCGTCACAATCCACTCTCTCAATCTCTGCCTAATAGCTATTTTGTTGGATGTATTATAGCCCACTTGAGCCACTTTATTGCTCGCAAAGCACCTCGATTCCAAATGAGCCACTCTTCTTTGTATGGAAGTAATCCCCGTGTACGGACTCAAATTGCTCCTTCGTTCTGATTGGCTGCCAGTGAATAAATTTGTCATTTACTTACCAGCTCTACTTCAATCGCTATATTGTATACACATCCGTGATAAAATAATAAAGTAAACGAAAATACAAACTGCTCTTGGATATTTATATCTTCCAACAGACCTTTAGAAAATTTTGTTAGTAAACCAGAATCTTAATACATATTTTGAATAATCAGAAGCCTATAACCATTTTATACCATATTTTTTAGTAATGTATAAAGTAATCGGGCCTGCCGAACTGTTTCATTTGGTTTTTTTTAAGTCTACAAAACACATATATAGATATTTATTTTTTTCCTAATATTTTCGACAAAGTATAAATCAGGGTTCTCGATACAAAATATGTGATCGCTTGTTCTACATTTAGCAGAAAATCTTATCTGCAATTCACTTTGCAAATTTGTTTCTTCTAGCTATTTCTGCAAGCGATTGTTCATGATGGTGCAAAAAAGTTAAGACACACAACCACTGAGGCAAAAACCCCTATACATATTAATGTCACGTATAGGTCCACTTGGAAAAATTCGAGTTGTGAATATGCTGTTGAATATTTTCACCTAACCTCCAGTGAGAAGTGTGTTGCTCTTTTTTAGCATTCCATTTATAAGCCTATCTCTGCTTGGTGACATGTTATTCTTTGATTTTTGTATTGCAGTGAATAGATCGGTGTCTTTAACTTTGAAATCTAACTTAGAGAGGACAGGTGCGAATTCTTCAAATTCTTCAGCAATTCCCAGACCTCTAGCTCCATTGGAGATTTTTAAAATCATAATATCGTGACAGGATTTCAGAGAAATGGCGAAATATTCTCGAAATCATCTTCCTTCTGTATGATTGTGTCTATTCCCAAATATTATTTGAGGAGTGCATTATTTTATTTATAAGTTCTCTCTGTCTCTCTTTTTTTTTTTTTTACTTTTTGATAGCATTTTGAATCTTATTGTTGAAGAAAAATAGCTTTATCTTTAAAGATATTTTTTTAATCTTTAGACAATCGTTTTGTCAACCTTTCGTGTTTGTGAACAACTTGTAGCAATCGCTGTCAGCATATTTGGGTAATTGTTTACGTTTTTTCTTGTTGCCTTCCGTTTCAGTAAAAAAAGTCCTGCTTTGCACATCAAACTATTAAAATCATCAACCATTTTGTCAATTTCAACACGATCGTGTGTACAATAGTCTTTTTATAGAAAATTATTCATATCTTGGGGTAAAGCAGTAATGGCGGATTCGTAGAACCTGCGGAAAGGCACATGCTCCAAATAAAGCCCCTGAGAAGGGTTTCAGGAACACCTTGTAATTCTGTAAAGGCATTGAGTGACTTTGCGCGTATAATTTGGTGGGTTTTTTGTACCCGGATATGAATGAGGGCTTACGTCGTTCCTGTAAGTCCAAATATGTCGACAGATTTGACTATATTAACAATTTCAGAATCGTTGAATTTAGATATGGTCTGGCCACAGAGAGTAAAGTGGAATTGGAAGCATTGGTTTTCAGTGTATCAGTCATCCATGTCTACATCTCTCATTTCAACACGTGCAATACCTTTGCATTGGCCACAGCCACTGGAGCACCACATATTGCCCTTGTTACAGATGCATCTATCTGTACCACAATGTGCCTTGAAATTGCAAGGAATCACTTTGAGTGTTCTCTACCAGGGGGCATATCCATTATTTCAGGCACAAATTTACCATCCGACATTTGCCAGCCCCGTTGATATGGTGGAAGCTTTACTCCAAGCCACTCATGTATCTGGAGATAGAGACGGTAGTGGCAATACTTGCATGCTGATAAAGTGGGTGGTAAATAGTCTGGTTTTATGTGAACTGTTGCTGCTACTGATCTCTCAAGGAATCTCCTGTATCCTAACTGGCCAAGAGTTTTTCCCAGTTTGACATTGTAAAAAAGCACCAGAGCCTTTTCACCAGCAGCTGCCACAGTTTTTTTTCTCAGTTGTAGTCGTCTTAATGCCTGAGCTCGTTCTCTGAACTTGGGATCAGTCTGCAGCTTTTTAAGGATGCTTGACTCCCCAATGCCGTACTGGTGACAGGTTGTGTTACAGCCACTAAGTGAATTGGCAAACAGTAGATTGTCACAAACATCAGACCCAAATGTCCTTTTGACATCTTATATGTCCAAACCCGTCTGCTGACTATCTTTTCCGTGGTTCACGTGCAAAGAATATTTCATGCATATCTTCTTTAGTAGGGTGAAAGAGGAGGATAAGCAGATCAATGTCGTCTCCAAAAAGAACTTTTCTGCCCTGCCTGGCATCGCCAGCTGCCATCTTCACCAGATGATCAGCATCAGCATCAGCATGGGAATCGGCATGAAGCACTCGACACCCCCCTTGCTTGACATACTGACTCAGCCTGTTTTTCTTGTTGGCATGGAAACTGTCATTTTTCAACCTATCAGGCATGTTCTTGTCGAATGTAACTGTAGCACCGATTTTGTTTCCAGCACAACTAAGGTGTGTCATGGCTTTGTTGCTTGTCACCATCAAACACAACCATATATACACATCATATTTCTTTGTCATGTAGTTAGTGCAGAACAACAGAGATATTTGCATGTTAATGTGCCCCTAGGCCAAAGCGTTGGATAAGTGATCCTCCATCAATGACAAGATGCACAGGATGTTGTAGTAGACAAGGTGCTTGCATGTCTGCAGGAAACCGTGTCCACAAAGCCTCAGCTATAAGAGAAGTCTGTGGCTCACATAACATGAGGTTTTTGTCAAACAGAGTTGGTGGGTAGCTGCACAACTCATCAGGGCTAGGGTAGTGATCTTTGCACTTCTCACGTGACTTAATGTGTAATCACATATAATTTTAGCTGCTACTTTGATGATATGAATTTTCTTAGCATCAGGATCCTGCTGTTGGGAGATATGAACATTTTGAATTGCAACATACTTGGAACGCTTTGAATGTTATGACATTTGCTTTGCAGTTCATTCCAGTCATTACTATCCTATGTCTAAAGTGTCAAAGCATCTTGATCTTTCATATACTTGTCACTGTATGCTTTTTACTACCAGATTCCTCAAGGATGCCTTCAAGCCAATTTACTGAAATAAACCTATAATTTTAAACAAAACTTTTTGCATTCTGTCATGTTAAAACTAGACATGGCTTTTTCGACCCTATGGACCTTTGCACATACGTTTTTGTCCTTTTTGGGTAAATACGAACTATAAATTCATGTGTTTCCGCTATACATACCAAGGAACATTGCCTTTGGTCGGAATTGACTTGGATTTGTTTCATTAGGACTGCAGTTTGACTATGGTAATGACACTGTCTAATTCCATGTGGGGAACAAGATGGTTAATTGTGACAGTTTCATCATCATTTTCCTCAAGAAAATGTTCCCCTGTTAAAAATGCATCTGCCCCTTCTATAACTGGAGGCGTACCAACTTTCTATTTCTTACCATCATGCTGTGAGAGTATACGGATGGTCTTGGCATAGCGGGGGTGCCACAAAACAAATGGTCAGCTTTGTAGTCGAATGCACCGACAGCCGAACGCAATGGGGAAACATTTGATTCAGCTGATGTTATGGGTCATTTCTTAGCTGTTAGCATAGATTGTGGCTTATAATGGTTGTGCTAATAGTCTTTGATGACCTGTTATCTTGTGGAACAGTTTGAAGGGCACCACATCTTTCATTGTTGGCTCTATTTACAGAATCACTACCTTTAGCTAAATAGGTTAAGATGGCATTTTTTGATCATGTACGGTGCCATTACAAAGTATGCATTTGTCAGACATGATTTCACCAATACTTTGTCTGTGGCAGACCATCATTGTTTGAAGCCTTTTTACTCTCAGGAGTTTGACTCTAGGCAGTCATATCTTTTCCAAAATGTTTTTGCTAATCTTTTGGGTGTGTAAAAGAGTTTTTGTAAGGCATGTCTTGATTTTTATGTGGACTCTCATCAACTGCGTGCGTTTGCTTGTCTGATTCCTAACCCATGCTGGTTAAAATGGCAGAATAAATATACCAAACCTACAGTTTACGGTGGCAACCTTGAATTTCTTAGGGCTTAATCAAACTGTCTTACAGTCATACTACTCTTCTGATCTTCACGGAATTATACCCAGAGTGGTCCCTGAGTGCTAATGCAAGAGTATGTCCATAGATTAGAAAACGAATGTACTATTTCCTCGAGAAAGATAAAAATTCAGTGGAGACAGGTAAATGCTAGTGTAAGACCTTAAAGTGCCACCTGGTGGATGATGACAAAACCCTTTCACCAAGCATGGCTGAGGAGTAAAAAGTGTGTGAAAAGGGGTTCATCTGGTAAACATACCACTCAAAACTACTTACCCCATGCTGCGGCTCCCGCCTTCCACATAAAACGATTGATATACGTAGGCATCACCTTGACAAACTTCAAGTATTGGATAATTGCCTGGACAAGCATCCACATGAAGGCGGCCAGGACAAAGTAGTGGAGTAGAGCAGCCACGACAATGCAGCCAGTCGTATTATGTGTCTTTTCAATGCCAGACAAGAAGATCACATTGATACACAGCAGAGACACCGCCAGGTGCATCAGACTTCGGGTGCCTCTGGCCTGTCTCAGCTTCCTGTAGACAACAGTCAAAAGTCATAGCTGTTTTTTTGCTCAGCTCTTCTATTTCTTATACAAATTTCCACATGTGTATATATACTCTGAATTGACAACAATACAAGATTCATAATCGTTGTAGAGTGAACTGGCATTCAAATATCAGCTGGCTACAGGTGCATGGGACTACAAGAATGGTCCAGGTCAACGGCTTTCGTCTACGCACTTTGGGCGCAATATGCCCAAAGCGCACAGAGGAAACATGTTGACTCAGTCTTAACTTGCCACTGGAAGAGTTAATTGCACTTTATGCCAATGCAAGACACCCTGTGATATCTTTTTAATAGTTCAGAAACCTATATATTCACATCATAAATATTCTGTTTTGGTGCTGTTGGACATTTACTGACTGAAGTACATTCAAACTATGATATCTCCTGCCTTGCATGCAAAGGGAAAATACAAACATGAAATTGCGTCACATTGGCCACAGACTAAACCACATGCAAATATAATAATGAAATAGTAAAATAAATAAATGAATGAATGAACGAATGAATGAATGAATAAATAAACAAATAAATAACTAAATAAATTCCGAGAATTGGACATAAAGAATAAAAAGACATCTATTCCAATTTTCACTAACACTTCTGTTTAAAAGTGTCACTACAGCAAGTGTTTAGATGTTATAATTCCCTGAAAGTAGTGCTACAAACATAAGCACATTAGAAGAACAGGCCTAATATTCATAATATTCAGCGTCCATGATACGACAGGTAGGCCTGTCAGAAGTTTCAACCGTTGTCAGATTTTCAAGGCCAATAAAAACTTCCACTTTAATGACATGGGATCCTCAATTACATTCTCCATATTGCTAAAATATTGATCTAAATATTAATTTAAGTTGGGTTTTTTGTTTTGTTTTATATGTTTGTTTGGTTTTTAGAAATTTTGCCTAGAGTTCAGCAAAGTTGAAACGAGAAATTAACACCTCGTAGACAGGATTTTAACAGGACCAAGCAATGTCTCGATGTTGCTGATCTTTTTCCTTCGAGGAGTCAAAACCTTGATCAAGGCTCAAAATTTACGTCATCGCCATTCGGGATGTAAATTGGGATATTCCCTTATGAGTTTTCTTCTTTCACCTTGGAATGTCTCTAAATGTCCGAGATGATTTGATTCCACCTTGACAAATACTGCAACAATTTTCGTGAATACCCTGTGTGCATTTAGTGCTGGAAGGAAAGCTGAACCATCTTATGAATGTGGACTAATTTTACATTGCATGCCGCCAAATGCGGTATGCTCTACAAAGCTAATCCGAATAACTATCGAAATCACGGTGCTCCAAACTATTTGCATAGAATATTAAAAACCAAACATAGCAAGAAAAACTACCTGAAACAGAATCAGTGAAAGAGAAGTGAATATATTAAAATTAGGCAGATCATGCATTTGATTGAGCAATGGCCTAAAATATTATATACATTCAAAGGACTGGGCACAAGATCTACTAGTATTTATAATTACTTGTGTGTTGAAATGGTAATGAGAGCATTGACGAGGCCGAGCATCGAGAGAATCATTCCCAGGTGAGTTATGACACTGAGGGCCAGCAGGTGTCCCTTGTCCGTGATGGGCTTTACTTGCACATCCTGGTAAAGATAAAGGATCGCTAGACAGATCACATGGTGCAATAACGGTCGAATGCAGGTATGCCGTTTGGGAATAAACTTATAATAAAGTTACACACTTCCTGTAGCATTAAAATGTGAACATTGTATAGTATGTTTGCAGAGGGATGTTATTATGCTGGCTTACATGTACTGGACATTCAAGTGAAGGTCTTTATAAAGATTCTATGGCCTAGATAATGATATGAGGTAATCATATAAACTTGGATCTTGTGCTGCCATCTGAACTGCAGTCGGGAACTTTATAGGAAGGAGGGCAGAGCTTTGTCTTAAGCAGGGCCAAATGAGTTTCTGTGATAAAAGTTACAACTTGGGCAAGCAAAATGCTTAAGAAAATTCTTTCGCTCTATTTAAAAAAAAAAAAAGATGCCAAATACATTTAGATTACTTCGGTTGTTTGGTCTAAAAAGTGTTATTTCTGAATGGTTAAGTAACATAACTGGTAGAGGTGCCCTCATCATGGCAGAAGCCTTGCCCAGCAGCTAAGGGGACCAAAACAGGTCTGCAGATATTATAGGTAGATATAATACCCCTATTGTCTCGCTTGAATAATACAGATATCTCGTTTGCACGGTATATTTTGCTGGACACAAGTCCCCTTAGAGGGTCAGATCTTCTTCAGAAACTTTAATTGTCAGCAGGAAAGGAACAATTACACAATAAGTTAATAGTTGCCTCACCTTTTCTTTTGCTTATGTAATTATATTACATTTTGCAGACATGATTCACTAAGTTTGAAGTTTAGAATAAGAGGAGTGTCAAGGCAACGTGTACCTCTTTTGCTAACACGTTACTACAAATATGAATCGAATTAACAGTAAAATGCATAAAGCAAGATCTTAATGGCAAACGGCTCTGGCAGACTGATTTGTCATTGCGACAGCATGCCACCTTACTTTCCATGTACAAGTCATGTATGTGCATTTGCATTCATGTGGCATCCATACTCCTGTAGGTAAATCTGGTCCTATAGGCATCTTTTGTGAGAATGAGCCTTTGATAAAGTACCGATGGGGCAGTGCAAAAAATGCATACGAGCCTGTTTTAAATAGGAAATATAAATGATCGATATCAAAGAGATGGACATAAGGAACTGCTCACCCACCATCAGCACAGCAAAGTTGGTGAAATGATCGCACTGACAAAGGACTCGGCTGTTATTTCTTCCCACAAATCTACATCCTCTTGATGACCAGCCACCAAGGCCGCCGCGGAAAGAAAAGTCCCAGAAAACACAATGGATTCTGGTATCTGGAACATCCTTAAGGAACAAAATTGGGAATAATTCTTTTATATTTATTAACCAGCAAATCAGTACATGCATATCGTATAACACAATAGTGCCAAGCCGAAGGAGGTGGGGTGGGTGGGGTGGGGGGGGGGCAAGAAACGGGAGGAACCCCTTTACATTTAGAAAATATCTGTATCGCACTGTCTATTGATTGTGAGACACATTCCCAGCATTAGTGAGGCACTGGAGTCAAATGAAAGGAATTAGTATCTTAAAGTGACATTTTTCTCTAGAGATAGCCCCTTACGGTTTTACATAAAACTATAGACAAATTTCACAAGTAGGAATATGGTGAAATAGTTCTTTGCATGTGTGTGTGTGTGTGTGTGCATGTGCATGTGTGTACTCTTCCAAGCCCAGTGTCTTTTTTCTGGGGGGGCGGTCTATTTTTCATAGAGCTCACCAGCTCGAGATTATATTTGAAATATATCAGCCAAACATATTTGAGTATGAGTAGTATGATCATTCTGGAGTGGAACTTGGAAAAGTTCTGTCGGTTTGAACACAGCATTGAGTACACCAGAATTCAGCTTGCTATCCATAACACCAGCACATATGATGCTTTGTGCAGGCTTCTCCAGGATTTTACCAGCAAAGTTGGCGTACGCAAAACGTTCGTTTTGTGCAGTGTACAGATGAAAATTTTACAAGGAAGTCATGAGGAATACTAACGTGCTGAAGAGGCAGAACTCATGCAAGTCAAAAGCTATTAAGAGAGAAGGACAGTGCTACCATAACTACAGACGGACCATATGGTTTAATTGGATTTTAAAGGGCAGTGCTATAATTACGTAAAGCGGTCTTTATGGTTTAATTGAATATGGAACAGTCTTTATGGGTTAATTGAAATTGCCTAGTGCTACTATCACTTCAAGCTGTCTGCAAAGTTATATTGAATATGGAAGGGTTGTGCTATCATAACCTAAAGCAGACCTTATGGTTTTATTGAATGTGAAGGTACAGCTACCATTACTTCAAGCAGTCCTGATGGCTTACTTGCACAAATTAAATTATTTGTTCGTTACCAGAGCTGCTGCAAACACGAGTGTAAGATATGACCCTATAAGTGCTTTTAACAACTTGCTGAGAAAAAACGTCTAAATAAGAAATAACATGTTAAAATTGTGAATGAAAACATACCATGCTAGCACAAGATGAAGAATTCAAAAGAAGTGGCTGCAGCGGACTGTGTATTTTGAATTTCTGATTCAGGCCAGCAATTAAGTCTTGCTGAAGCTCAAAGTTGCCTATATTAAAGGATTTATTTTGAAGCCATTCTTTATATCTGGGGTTTGAATGAGGCCGTCCAATTCCACTTCAGTCCCCCAAATGACCATGTCGAGCCTAAAGTTTAAGTCATTTACACAAGGAAAAAAAAAAGAAAATAATTAAAAAGCAAAACACTGAGATTCACCATCATGGCCATCGATCTTCAACAGCTAGCAAGATGAGATCAGACTGCAAACTGGTTCATCATTGGTGTACACCATGCCCAGTTCTAGTAGGTATAGCCTGTCATAAGCAATGGTGTATTGTTCCCCACACATGAAGTTAAAACAGTATTTATTATTGAAAAATGGACAAATCAGTGAGCAACTCAAGTCTCACTAAGTTGCTACGAGAGTTAGTGCAGCAAATGTTGGTTAAATGTGGCTAAACAGGGCGAACAGTTGACAATTGTGTTTCTGATATTTAAGTTAAGTTACAGTGGAATATAAATATGTTTGACAATATAGAAGTATTTATATTAGTTGTTTCAGATCGCATCAGGTGATTACAAGAGTATGTGCACCAACTGTGGCTAAGCAGTGTAGCAAATGTGGCTAAACGGAGTAAAAATCAACAAATTGTGTTAATAATATTCAAGTTAAGATGCAATTGGCAACAAGTATACCTGGCAATATAGAAGGTATTACGATGATTATTTCGGCTCGTGTCAGGACATTCCAGTTGGATGGGACTAACACCATGATCCATTAGGAGTACTGGCTTTATTAGTGGTTACTTCAGTGTCAGATAGTGTGGGTTGCTTGGTTAACACTCAAAGTTGTCTGGTTCAATCCACAAGGATTGAGCCTCCTAGTTATGGAGAATCGTAAGCGGAGGGCAAAAGGTTTTGTTTTGGCAGGTTCTGGGCCTGAAAATGTAAAGTGAATGAATGGATGACGTTACACGCTCCTGCAGCGTTTAGAGCTGATAAAATACCATGGGTACTGAAAGGATGGACCTTTGAAGGCTTACTGTCAGCAGTTTTTCATTCATGTCTGCAGCCAGCAACTTCGTATTTCACGTCTTTTTAATTTATTCTCATGTAGTACACCACTGCTGTTGTGGCGATTTATTCGAAAGGATCAAACAAAGATTTCCCTAAAATGATCGCACCCGCATCTGTTGTTACATTTTCTGTGAAAGGAACTTGTCAGAAAGTTGACAGCCATAACCTCTATTCACTTCTTTACTCGAACAAAGTTTATATTGATATATAGATGTATCTGAGCCAGGGATGTCTTAGTGGAGCATGGTAGCAAAATGTTGCTAGAAAGCTCTTTAAAATTGCTACAGCATTACTCCAAAATAAGTATTAAGGCCACATTACTACACCATAGGTCACTTAAGCTGGTCTCCATGCACGTTAGGTGCGCTAGTCTTCATGCAATTGAGGTGCTTTGCCAGAGCTCCAAAAAAAGTTTTGTGTGTCCAGTGCCAATCCATGCTGCTGCAATGACTGCCATTGAAGCCCCATGGCGTGACACAGCACCCTTAGCATTAGTAATGCATACTGGCAAGCATGCCTGAACAGTTTGCTGCTCTGACGTCCATATATGTTGGATGTATTTTGTTGAAAGCTCCCGCTATGATGGAGTCCCTGTCAGTGGCAGAAAGTCTGTCAGGCTGACATGCAGTCAACTAGATGAAAGTTCCTTTGTGCAGGGGCAGTTGTGAGCTAGAGGACTGTGTGTCTCTCCAAGAGACTTTGATGGAACGCGTGTCAGCATATGCTGCAGATGCAGCCATCCAGGAACCTGGTTGCACGGCCATCAGCATTGTGCTGTGCAAGCTGATCCTTAAATCAAGGCACGTCGCTAATTTGAGGCACACATTGGTCAGGTGACCAGTGTGAATACCCAGTTTCATGCAGGCCTTGCATTATATCGAGGCCCCTGAGCCTCGATTCCAGAATCATCCTTGAATCGAGGCCCCTAGGGGTAAAGTGCCATCCACTGATGCTAAGTAGACTGTTGTTGAGAGGTCCCGTCCGCGTGTTCCCTCCACAGTCACCTCTGCTCTAGTGAGCAGCAGGTCTGTGAGCAAGGGACACTCTCATCCTGTCTGCCTTACTTTCAGCCATGCATCAGTAGTTTGACAAAAGGATGGTACCTTATTAGTGATTGCAATGGCTGTGGGCACTAAGGTGGGCAGGAAGTCAGTCTTGAAAACAGGTGGAGCACAGGTGATGCTTTCATTGCTCCCTGCATCACCTACTCCTCCAGGCTTCCCTTCCCATACCATGCTAGGTCAAGCCTATACCGTGCAGGCCAAGGCAACTGCGCACATGATCATGGACATAGTGGAGGTGCTGTTGACCACTGTCCCTGAAAAGCTGGACAGGTTGGAGCAAATATTTTCTCTGGGGAACCAGTGGCTCTTTTCCTACCCCTGCTTGCTCAGAGTTGTCTGGCCCCCACTTTTGAGAGAGGAGAGTGGTACAGTGGCACACAGATAAGCTGTCTGAGTATCTAGTCCTGCCCAGGGAGTCAAGTGAGTCCAGTTGGGCGCTAGGCAATCTTCTACCACCCTAATGGAGGTTGATCAGGTGGTCGATCTTTTTTCTGTTGGGGAGGTCGCCTCTGCAGTGACCTATGCAGATGTGGCGGCAGGCTGGGTGCTTCAGTGCTTGAACCTACCCCCATGGAGGCTAAGGGTCTTGCATCTTTGGCAGCTAATTGACCAGTGTAAGAGGTTGGGGCAAGTGTCACCCCCCTGGCCCCTAAGCCCATTTGCCTAGTGTTTGCCAGCAGGCCAACGTCGCCTCCTTCCACTGGGAAGCTTCTTTTGGGCATCTTGCCTGAGGAGACCTTTCGTGCATGGCACATATGCTCCCCCTAATGCTAAATTGTCCAGTACTCTCTTGTTTTGGAGGTGCAAGTTGGCATCTTCTATAAACCTGTTTCTAACCTTCATACCTATAAATTTATCCTTATCAGTCATTTATCACCTCTTTTAGTGACAAGGCAAGTTAATTTTGATGTAAATTGTGACACATTTACATGTGCAAACCTATGGTCCTTTGTGCCTGGAAGCAAATTTTTTTTATCTTCCTACCTCCTGCGCTAGAGAGTTACTGGGCTGTTTGGCACTAGGGACCCCAGTGTGGGGAGGAGTTGCAGTCTCAGTATTGTGCTGAGGGTGCGATGCCAGTCGCGGAGGCTCCGGCAGTGTCGGGACCTCTTTCAGATGCTCAGGTGAGACTGAGGAGCAGCGACCCCAGGATTTGCTGCTTGGATTGGGGGACGATCTGCAGGATTGTCCCATGGCTGAGGACATTCTGGACATTGACAAATATTGCTTCGGTACCATCAGTGTAGCATCAGGATCCAATGTCGGCACAATTACCGAGCTTTAATGTCAAGGCTGACCTGCTCTTGCATCGATCACAGGTGATTGAGATTGAGTGGTCTCTGAATGCCAGGATGGTGGAAGTAATCTGGGCCCCTTTAGGGCCAGCTGCACATTGATCTCTTTGCCACCAGGGACAATCATAAAATCAACATGTTGGTGTCCCCATTTTCCGACAAATTAACATGGGCCATAGATGCCATATCGATTTCATGGCAAAGGATACGAGTGTATGGCTGTCCTTCAATGCCGCTTTTACCGAGAGTGTTGCACAAAATATGAGAGAAGCAGTGCAAAGTCCTTCTTGTGGGCCTCTCGAGACCAAGAGGGATGGTTCTAGGACTCCTTGGAGTTTAGTGTGGAGCCCCGGTGGGCTCGTCCTCCACTTCTGCAACTGCTGACACCCAGGCTCAAACAAGTTCCGCTGCAATCCAAAGTTTGTCAGACTTTATGTCTGGAGACTTTCGCCTTGGACGTTGAATCAGCCGGCTTCTCAAAGGGAGTGACTGTGCAGGTTGCCTGTGGGAAGCTTCATGATCTTCTATAAAGACTCATGTTGGAACAAGTTTGCTGCCGGGTGTTCTGTCAAGGGACTGTTGCCCTGGCAGTTGATGGTTCAGCAGATTGCAGCTTTTTTGTGAAGTCTGTCTGGGGGGGTGCGCACTTGAAGGTTTGCACCAATGAGGGGTACAAGTCGGCCATTGTAGCTACCCTTAAGACCAGGCTACATTGTGAAGGGACCAACCCCTTTTCCTGCCGGTTTGTGGCCCAAGGACCCATTGCTTGCATTGACAGGGTTTTGGGTCAAGTCCCTTTCTGTGACAAAGTCAAGGTATGAGCCACATCAGGCCCTTTGTCCAGTAGGAGCACTCTAGTTCTTTTAACTTGAGTAGGACTGAATCTCATTTTGCTGCGCAGAAACTCCTGTTTCCTCCCCTGAGGCAGACACAGTCTGAGACTTTGTCTCCTAACACCATCTCAGGGTGGATAAGCAAGAATATTTCTTTAGCCTACCAAGTGGCTGGAAAGGATGAAGAACTTAGATGTCTTCATTCTTTCCATGCTCATGGAACTAGAGCGCTTTCTGCCTCCCGTGATGCATTGAAAATCATGTCAGTAGGGGATAATATGGCCACTTTAAGGTGGCATTCACATGATACCTTTATGTTCTTCTACCCAGGGGATTTGGTAGAAGCAGAGGTATGGCTGTTGGCGCCAAAGTGGTTCCTGACAGCCGCATTTAACTAGTCATAGGGGGTGCCTTCCACACTCTTTTCGGCTCAACAGAGCTAGTGGGGGGGGGGGCACCGGGAATCCAGGATGGTTGTCTGGTTAATGGGTCTAAAGTGCAGAGTTTTTTTGGACTAGAATTTCTTGGAGGTACCTCCTACCCCCAGTCTGATGTTACATCAGCTTAAGTGACCTATCGTGTTGTAATGTGTCCTTAATATGAAGACAGTAAATTAATAATGAAACCCTACTCACCATAGGTCAATGGAATTCCGTCCTGACCATCCCAGCTTATCAATTCCTCCTACACAGTGTAGGAAACTGGTTTGTGCATGTTTGCTAGTATGCATTACCCCTGCTAGGGGTACTGTGCCACGCCACAGGGCCTCCATGGCAATCATCGCAGCAGCATGGATTGGCACTAGACTTACAAAAAATTGTGGGGAGCTCTGGCAAAGCATCTAAAGTGCATGGAAACCAGTGCACCTAAAGTGCATGAAGACCAGTTAAAGTGACCTCTGGTGAGCAATGTTTCTTAATAATAGTTTTACTTTTGAACAAATTAATGTTTATTATGTAAACAAGCAGAAAAATATACTAGAAAAGAACATTTTACTACACAGATTATCAGCTCGACAGCACTGAGCTCATATAGTTTATTAATTTTGCCAACAAACAAAAAATGTACCCCCCCAAAAAAGCACCACATGATCACTTGCGTGATGCCACACTTTAAGTATTCACGTCGAGATGTGCAGAGCGATGTCTCAGCCACTTGAGACATGAGCAACAGATCAATAGTGTTCACAAAGCCAGTTTGAGCATGGTGTGTGGCAGACAATATTTTTCAATGGCGCGTCCGGCTTCAGATTGACGCATTTAGAGCAGCAAAATAATCACTAGTGTACGTAGTGCCAATTGAGATATGACGTGTGTATGATAAAATGGCTATGGTGTTATTAATCAAACAGTTTCACGTTGGCCCAGTTACAGGTCTGCAGTCAGCGGTGTTGGCCTGTACATGACCAAAGGTCAATACAGCTGAATGCGGACTTGTAACTAGCCTTATATGAAAACCCTTTATGATAATTTTGTGAATTTGGGCCCACTATGGATAATTTTGCCTCAAGATGGGACTCTTGGCCAATCTAAAACCTGTAAATAATTAGAGGTTACCTTATGCCTAATTCAATATCCTTGCCTGTATGGATTCCCACAAAAGCCTGTATCCTCCCTTGACCAGAATGGTATCGGGAAGATACAGTCTCGAGTGGGATCCATGCAGGCAAGGGCACTGAAGTGGGTGAAGGATGATCTATGTATCCTAAATACCAGTATGCATAATGGATCGTGTTCAGTAAGCCTTATCTTCCTTTGGGAAATACTAAATGTTGCCAGGGTGACGTTTGTCTAGCATTTCAATTGGACAGTTTCAGTGCGCTCCCTAGATTTGATGTGGTTATGTCCCTCTGAACACATTATGTACCAGAAGACTAAAATTGCAGCATGAAGTCAACTTTAATGCTTTATTTAGGATACTAACAATTCTAACATGGATGTCGATTTATTGGCTTCCGTTTCATCATTGTAGCCAGGGCCAAAAATTTAGATAATTGGCCCTGTGATACATAAGGGATTAATATTTCCAACGAGAGGTTTGTGCCTATACCTTGAGTTAAAGGTTGTGGGGAAAGCACATTATGACTAAACTCAATATAGGTGAAATATTCCCCATGTTGACCGAGTTTCTCTCATTTGGCCCAGTTCACCTCATCCTAGAATATGGGCTAAAGAAACATATTGTTGCCATATTATCCACAGTCAGTTGATTAATAATACAGTGTGGGCCCCTTAAGTGCTGGCTGAGATGTGACATTTACAGAGCAGCTAGGAATAGGATATCAATAGCGTGTTCATGAGATGAAGAGAAAGGCAACATAGTAAAAGCGTGCCAGGTCCCTGGCAATGTTTGGTCGGATACTAGGTTAATAAATTAGTATCTAGTTATGACCGACATAAAAATCTCACCCGTTGGGGTGTGAGTGCCATCAATACGGGCGTCGTAAGATTTTCAATCTTGGTGTCACCAACAGATGCCGAGATGACTCTCGTGCTCACGTGACTGCATACGTTCGGGAGGGAACGAAAGTTCAATTTGCAGCCGTTTGTTTTAGACGTGTTGACTGATGACGCTGCATTGAAAAGTATAGCACTTCCATACAAGTGGAAAATCAGGCGACGTGCGGAGGAATTCCCTACAATATACAAAATTAAATAAAACTATCTAAATATCTTTTTTAAAAAGTTTGCATACCATATTTTGCGCTCTATAGTACTATAGACTATCAAAAATTGCTGTGTATGACAAGTTAATCAACTGAAGTCCACTCTGTGCTATATGCACCACTCCATACTACACTTTGTTTTGATAGCAATATATTGGTAAGTACATTGTTATGTCTGGAGGCGTATAGATTAATATTCTTTCAGGAAATTGATGTTAAAATTTTTAAGACTGCATTCAATGTCCAAAAGGTCAATTTTCTTCCAAAATTACTTTTTCAATTTGCAGGAGTTTGGTTGTGCAGGATTAACATATGAATAGCCCACTCTGGCTGTTTTGGGTAACATAACTGGTACAGGTGCCTTAATCATGACAGAGGCCTAATTCCATTACCTGGCAACTAACGAGACCAGGGAAGGTCTACAGTTTATATAGTAAAATATTAATACCTCGTATTATAATATGTTACAGAGTTTGCAAAACACTACCTACCGGCATGTTTTTTAAAGTAGGTTTCCAAATCTGCCTTGGGCAGCAGAATGACCTCCCACACAGTGCTGTAGTCAATTTGATTTTTTTCTGTGTAAATCTTCGTGGCGTTTGTTAAATCGTTCGTATGCTCACGTGTAATGGTACCAAATCCGACGACAGGAAGAGTATCATTATCGACTTTCCAGACCTCCACAGCAAACTTAGGCGTTTTGAAAGTGAAATGAGTTTTGTTTTCAAGATCCACTCTATTAGGGAACGTTTCTACAGATTTCAGTATTCTGGAACAAACGATGTCAGTATCAACTGAACTTTTCTGTGTGGAAACAGGCACATTGCTCATTATGTAGAAATTCTCTCAGAAAATAACAAATCAGGGAATATAAAAAACAAATTATTGCAGTAAAAACAACAACAAGAACAACAAACACAATAATAATAATAATAATGATGATGATGATGATGATGATGATGATGATGATGATGATGATAATTATTATTATTATTATTATTATTATTATTATTATTATTATTATTGTTATGTTGATGATGATAATAATAATGATAAGACGACTTTACTTTCTAGGAACTTTACAACAGCGTATAAAACCAAACATATGTTTGATCCTTATGATGGCAGCACAAAACGCCTACAATTTAAAAATGGCACTTCTAGAATGTATGGATGTTGGTTAAAACATATTTTAATAAACAATTTTTGAAACAGAGACAGGCCCCATTTGAATCTCAAGACTTGTTGTTCAGAACTTAAAACCACACCTCTTTTCATATTGTTCCTAAAATCAGGTACCTTATCAGAATTTCGTAAACGTTATGGCAATGAATATTACAAATTAAAAGCAGACAGGAAAAATGAGTGGGAAAATGATAAAGTTCGTCTTAAAACGGCTGTATAATTACTAGATTCTGCAGCCACATGTCATTAGCCGTTTGTCTCTGTACCGCAGGAGGGAATAAATGCTATAAGAGCTGCAGACGTATGGTCACACATACAAATATAGAACTGATGTATAAAAACACAGGGGAGAAGCGTAAGTTCACAGATTTCTACCACTTTCCTGACTTCAAAACGGTTGTAAATTAATCAATATAGCAAGCTTATTCATATATTCTGTACAGTGGCTGCTTGGAAACAATTTTGAACATTTGAAGGCATTTTTTTTATTTATTTTTGTTTGTTTGTGTGGGTGAGACATTTCTGTAAAAAATTGGTCATGACAATCAAAAGACCGTGATTAATGTTCAGTGTGTCATCATGACAACTGGTGAAAGCTGCTCCTGCTTTATCATGAATGCGTGAGTAGTCTGTCACCTTGCCGATTTGTAAAGTTTTTCCGGTGGGTAGAATCAGCCAGCCGGGTAAAAGCAGTAAAGTCCAGTTGAACATTTTTTGCCAGGATATCAGTTCATTAAGTGTAGATTTAAAATGGCAAATTATACAAAATTGCCGGTGGCAAAAATGCCTTGCGAGCCATATTATTATCCATTAAACAATGAAGTACCAAGTCCTGCTTAGATCAGTAACGTTACTCCGTGTTTACTCCTTCAAAAGGTCATAGAAGAGTAGGGCTTTCGTTTTGGTGTGAGTCTACACTTGGTCATAGAAAAGCGGGCCCTTCTTTTTGCGTCCGCCAGTATACACTTGATCCTAATGTATTAATTACTGATGGAAGCCGTCTATCCTGAGATATCACGACGACATTTGCAACAATGCACCAGAATCCTTTTCTTACCGTAGTGATACATTATCCTGCACTCTGGGCATGAGCAAGAGAGTGTGTAAGAGAACGTAACCATTCACTTTTCTCTCCTCCTAGAACTGGAGAAATTAACCGTCTTCGGTGTTCTTCATTTGATCTTCTCTGAGCCGCACAATTTTAATAATATGCCCAAGGGCTTAGTTTTCTATACCCTTTTATGAGTATAAGATCTCTCCCATGGCTAAGATTTTGGCCAGAAGAATTGTACGCTAGGACATCATTCGGTTGATTTGATACATGTTTATTTGGAACGCAATGGTTTGCACCATAAAGGTAATATCCAACTGAGCAAACCGATTTCACTTCACACATTTATGTATCCTTAACGTAATAATCAACTTGTATACTCCATTGACTTCAAGGTTTTGCATAATCTCTCTTCACTAAAGGCAAAACCAAAAATTCAAAATTGCTGTATAAACACAAACATTTTTCATATGTTTTTAGATGTGGTTTTGGTGAAACTTTGGTTACATTTTATGCAAAATCAATTGACCAATGTTGTGCTATTATAAGAGCGGGCAGAAAGGTTGTAAGCCTTGCTGTGAAAGACCCGTACATAGTCAATGGTTTTCATTTATTTCTCTACGTAGTCCCCTTCCAGGTTTACACACTTTTGCCAGCGATGCTGCAAGGCCTGGATGCGGGTAAATAAATTCTATTCGTCACCACAAAAAAGTCATTCACAGTGGAATGGACGTCATCACTACTAGGGGAAAGGGGACCGGCTAGTTTCTTTTTCATTTTGGTAAACAGGTGGATGTCTGATGGGGCTAAATCGGGTTTAACAAGGGGGATGGTTGATGAGTTCGAAGGTATAATCATGGATTGCTGACATGGCAACCGCCGAGTTGTGAAGAGGAGCATTGTCTTGGTGGAACAGAACTTCCTTAGTGAGCATTCCCTGTCGCTTAGCTTTGATAGCTTCAAGCAACTATCTCAGTAGGTAAGCATAATATCTTGCATTGATAGTGTGGTCTTTTGTAAGATAGCCAACAGAACTCCATTGGAATGCCAAAAGACTGAAGCCATCACCCTTCAAGCAGAAGAAACCGACTAGGCTTTCTGTGGGGTGGTGATTCCAGATGCTTCCATTGCTTGGACTGAATTTTGGTTTCTGGTTCAAATTGATGAATCCAGGTTTCATCCATGGTAACAGATTGGGCCGAAAAAAAAATCGAGATTTGCTTTAAAAGGGCATAAATTGTGTCATGGGACGCCAGTAATCTGACACGTTTCTGATCCGCTGTCAAGAGCTTTGGCACCCATCTTGCAGAAACTTGTCATTCCCAACCGCTTGGTGATAATATGTTTAACCCTGTCATGAGAGATGCCTACAGCACTGGCACTATGTCAAGTGGTCAATCGTTGATCAGCCGTCACCCTGTCACGCAACCGGGTGATGTTTTCGGGTATGGTTGCTGTTATTCTTGACGCGCATCATCGTCAAGGCTCTCTCTCACATGCTTCAATACGGCAGCCAACTTCTGAACAGTGGAAAGGAAGGGGCATCATCCTCTAAAGTGGAGACCTTATCGGCATGCATCTGTGTTGGACTTAGTCCTTACAATTGCAGGTACTTGATGACTGCCCTATAGCCAGTTTTGTCCATTTCTGGTGATTTCAGTAGGTAGGTTCACAAGATGGTCTGGTACAAAGACACCAATCACACTGCAGTTGCAGTTCTTATGACTGTGATTCAATAAATGATTGTGCTTGTTGGTGGTGAAAGTTTGTTTTAATTAGATTGAGATATCCCACTTAGGCTCAGAACTTTTCACCTAGCTCTCGTATGATCTCAATATACGTATTTGAACAGAAAATATCCGTGATTTTTATCAAATTTATATATTTAGGAAGATGACGAAAAAAAATCATTTTTTTTAAACTGGTCAAGCGTGTCGAACTCTTCTTTTTGATTGGCATTCATAAGAGCTGATCATTTCTTAGAAAACCCCTGATTCTTGTCTTCACGGTATAAAATTGTTTTTGCTTAATTAAAATTTGTATATATGAAACGACCATTTTTTCTGCCGATACTTATTGTCGGTTATCAAGATATAAATATTAACATGATCAATTCCCTGGCATGTTTACATTAAAAGTACTTTGCTTATTTCTTAAGATTGTGTTAGGGTACGATCTTACAAAGTGTGTGGGACATGTGATGAAGAACATGTGTGTCTGCCAGAATATGTTAAAATGTTAAAATGAACAAAATTATCCATAACCGTCGGGACATTTCCTTAAATATGGGGTCCATGCACAGTAGGTATTGTCTACACGAGTAAAGCTAAAACAGCCAGCTGTGTGCTCACACACAATTGTTGTGATTATATCGCATGATATTAGGTGTCGCCGATATGGTAAAATGATCGAGAAGATTAAGCTATTAAAGTATTTCTGTTAAATAAATCCAGCTTTAGACCAACAGGTTAGTTAGATTGGTTTAAAAAAACAAAGATAATTTCATGAGAAGTTCTGTGCCATTATACATCTGAAAGTCCCCCTTAAGTAAGGGCACTCATTCGTGAATATTCAGTATCACTTATTATTCTTTTTATATTTTGGTCTGACCGTTACCCGGCACAGGTGTTATCTGTAATTAAGTTCACTTTATAGATCACTTCATACGAAATCAATGTATTTGCAGCTCCACATTAGGGTGTGCATTTTTTTAATCAATAGGAGCACCAAAATAAAAATGTGGATATACTGCCACTTTGTACCAGTAACATAAATATTCCCAACGCAGATATCAACGGCAAACGAAAGTACTGTGGTACTTTATTATTCTCACTGTTACCCTTTCTAGGAATGTATTGACGCATGCTTGAAGCAAACCAGTAACACAAAGAGGCAATGGTTGGCTGGTCATCACATTTACTGAGAGTCTGAAAAAAATCACCATGATAAGGCCCAATTTAAGATCAGGCAGTGTCCGTCTACTTTCTTCGGACCTAGAGATTTTCGTTTGAATTTTTCACAAAATATGCGCTACTTGATCATGATGAGAATGCAACGTTATGCTTTGATTCAAGCCAACCGCTATATCCACAAAATACATAATTTGTGTGCAAAATTGCTTGCGTGCAAAATTGACACAAGAATCAATTCTGTCATTTGACATGTGAAGGTCTTCCGTTTTGCCTGCAATTTTCTAGGTGGACAAACTGGTATATTGTATACATTCTGCCTGTGCTATGCCACCATCTAGCCCTTTGGCAAAAACTCGAATTCAAACAAGTTTTAGCACGGATTGTGATATTTTTTCATGACATACTCACTGATATGAAGGGTAATTTTAGCTACCGTCACATTGTGTAATGCATCAAACGGCTTGATATATAAATGACAAATGACGACCTAGCGCGAGGTCCCTCCCCTCCCCCCCCCCAAAAAAAAGGTCTTACCAAATCAACTTTCTACACTAATATGGAAATTAGAGCAATTTAATGGATTAGATTGTGAGCAGCAAGATTGACTTTGCTAGTATATTTTAAAGCATACATTCTGTACTGCTGATATTTGGTACCTGGTTGAAGCATCGCTTTCCTCTTGTGCCTTAAGGAATTCTTTCTCGGGGACCTCTAACATATGGCTGACTGTGTCCGTCACATACTGCCCTGTCTTCAACAATAAGAATGGCCACTATGTACCCCCAATGCCAGGTTCAATGAGTACAGTAGAATTTTTAATTAGGACAATCTCCATAAAGACACCATTGCTATATTACGATCACCAGTGACAGTCCCATTCTTGTCCACCCTTTATTAAATTCTCTCTTTCCGGAGTTTGTGTTGATTGGAGGTTCTGTTGTACATTCTTACATAAATGATACCACATGTTTATGAAACTTCGTCCTGGGCAGCCCATTCAACCGTTTATGCTAATAAGCAGACACCACTGACCAACCAGGCTTGCCCTCTCTTTATTTGCAATATACGAGCAGACCAGCTTTTTCTACATTATTTGTGCATTTACAGGTACTGCCAAAAAAGGGAATTTTCTCTACAACACAACAAAGCCATATGCTTTTGCCTTAAGAGTATTTGAAGGATCACACCTGTCGGCATATTATAGTCCAACAGGAGACAAAAAGGTATGTCTGATTGCAAGTAATGCCGCCGGCACTAATAAACATTGCAATTTCCATTGCCGTTTCTCATACAGATCATTGAAACTTAGACGGGTGAGAGAAACACAAAAAAATTACCTGGACATTAAATTCTTCAATCTTGGCAATATTCTCCAGCACCTTTGATGTAAACTCTACCTCTCTGGCGGTTATGGTTGTTGTATTAATCGTCAATGTAGCAACGGTGCGGGCAGCGCCCTCTACACTTGATTTATTGAAAGTCGACTAGAAATACAACGCAATAATTTAAATCACAGCAACACGAGGCTCCGAAACATGTTGAGTAGTTACCCTCTGAAGACCCTTTAATTTATTTGGGCTGATACAGCCTAGGTCAAAATTTTACAGAGGAACGTGTGCAATATAGACAATAGTACTTCCATATGTATACAGGTAAGACAGGGACAGGTTAGCTTATGGAGAGTAAAGAGTTCGAACTGCGGAATAGGATATTGACTACTAGGAAGTGGCTCTGGGCAAAAAGACACAAATACAAAAATGAGTTACAGTGTATAAGTGTATTAATAATTTTACCACCAAAAAACGCGATCTAATCTTATTAACTTTGCTGCCAATCACGAAATTCGTTTGAATTTATTGTATTTGGTCCATGAGATAAGGCAAAATTTACTTGACAAAGCGAACTGAAAAATAGAAACCGTTATTGCAAATTACACATCTTTGAGATTATGGTGTACAGAACTTTATCTTGCTTCACACCTGCGCATATGTAATTAATACAAAATTACTAATGGAATGAGTGAAATGCAAACATGTGATACTAACCTTGGAGAGTATCTTCAGCTCACCTGCAGCGAGAACAGAAATGAATATAACTACTGTTCTGTTGCACACGTGGTGGGGCCCTAATGGATTTAACCTTTGTCGTGCGTTGATAATTTGAAATCAATTACGAATCCATATATAATTTTTTGAAGTTGATGTCGGGTGCAAAGGGATAGAAAAAACACGCAGGGACTAAAGGACTAGCACATTATGTATCATAATACCTTAGGGGAAAATCCGCACTCGTGATTGGTTAGTTCGGACTGGGGCATTTTATAATGTCTCTTGCTGAGAAGGTACTGACAACCTGCACGTTCCGCTAGATGGCGCTTTAATTCTGATCAGCCCGGGAACCAGACAAGTGGGAGCCAAATTATCATGTGGAACTTTTGTTGTTTTAATGATTCAGTATTCTGCGGTATAATAAAGCAAATGACCCCTTTGGCTCTGGGGGACAGGAAGGATTGTGATCCTTTGGAATGCACTGTCAACCTTTTGCTTCAGGTTGATAGTCTATCCCTCAGCATCACAATTCTTCCTCTCCCCAAAGCCAAGACAGTCATCATTTTTTTATTGTCATAATTTACTCTGCGAACGTCACTTTGTGAACATTGGCAACTAAATCACAAAAATTTTCAAGTGAAGGAAAGATGTAGAGTAATGAGACACAGCAGTATCATATGTCTACTGAAAAATAGGCAAAGTTGGGCTTCATATTTGACTGGGGACTGAAGAATGATACGCACTAGCAAACAGTTATGATGGAAGGAAAATAACGGATGAGTTTCGACCCCAATCCCGGTACTTTCCCTTGGTAATAGAATAAAGATTGACAACATTTACATCCGTTCAAAGTAAACAGAATTACAAGACATGTGAACGCTTCTTACTGGTACAGGTTAGAGCAGTTCCATTCCATGATTTGTTAGCTTGACAGATCCGTTTTTGATCACCATAGTCAGGTCTGTAACCGCTGTTGCACGTGTATGTTACAGTACTTAGGTATGTCCAACTCCCTTCTGATCTTGTGGCATCTTCTCCTAGGCCAGGATCTCCACACGATATAACTGTGACACACGAAGGAAACCAGCAGTTCTCTATATGTCGCTATTGGCCTTTCTTATAACTCACATGGTTGAGGGTCAACAGAAAGCTAAATGAAACCTGAGCATTACATTTTTTTTTACAAAATACAATTAAAAACAAGACTTACAAACCTCTGTATGTATCATAGGTGAGTCTGTACTCAGTGTTGTTATGTGGTCATCCTTCAGTGACAGCTGGAATTTTATCACTTTTTTTTATTTTGTTGCCTTAAAACTCCTCTTTAAAACAGCTGGACCAATTGCTTCGAAATTGTACTGGAACGCTTCCAGTACGTAACTTGAGTTGATACCGAATCACACACATACAAATCAAGGTGTTATGAAGTTTGGTTTTAACGTGGTCATTTCAGCTTTGCATTGCAGAATCTCAACCAGTAGATCGGCCTGGGGGATCATATTAAAGCTTGTCTTAATTGAAAGCGTGAAAAGAAAAATCCGTCTAGGGTAGCCCACAGGCCCCATAAAATCGTTCAGATTTGGCCAAAAATCCTCCAAGCGTTCGCCATGTAATATTCCATGGTGGCAGTGTCAGATTTAATGTATCCGCCAGCTTATTTTCGGAGTTATATAGATTTTGTGCCACTCCAGCATTTGAATCGACGATGTACAATCCTTGGCAAGTAAAATTGTCAACAACGTTCTAGTAGAAAATGAATGAAAGTCCAAGGCTCAGACTGCGCGTGTAGGATGGGGATTTTAATGAATGAGAACCCAGGGTTCGGCCTGCGTGTCTACAACCGAGATATCAATGAATAAAAACCCAGGGCTCTACGGCAAGCCGTTTCAACAGCCGTTTCAACATTCAGTCCTGTTTTGTGATATCACTTAATCATCTGGCAATATCGCGAAATCATATGCCGATATCAACAAACAATTTGGCAATATCGCTAAACCATTTGCCGATATCTCTAAATGATCTCATTAACTGATATCCCTTAATCATTTGGTGATATATCTATATGATTTAAGGATATACCTTAATCACTTGGTGCTATCCCTAAACGATTTAGAGATATCCCTTCCTGATTTAGCGAGGTCGCTAAATGATTTAGAGATATCGCCAAACGACATATTTAGAGATTTGGTTTAATGATTTAGCGATATCGCCAAATTATTTAGCGATATCTCCTGTAAATGAATCGGTGTATGCTGGCTTTTTCTGTGCCTATATAGTGATTGACGCAAAGGAGCCAGTATTTAGACCTGTAAGCATTACTGGTAAATTTGACGAATTAATTAACATACAGCATTCATTGCTTTTTCAGTATTTTATAATAAACACTTTGGAAATGCCGGAGAGATCATCAATTCTCTACTGAATATTTTTGAAGATGAAGCCCTAGCTGTTCCTTCCAAATCGGCAGCCATGTTTGTCAAAGATAGGACAGGAAGCGGAAATACATTTAGCGATATCACCAATTTTTAGCGATATCGCCAAAAGATTATATCACTTAATCATTTAGCGATATTCCTCAACCATTCAGAAAAATCGCTAAATTTAACTGTAAGTCATTCAGCGATATCGATAAATTGTTTATCAATATCACCAAATGATTTAGCAATATCGGTGAAAATTTAGGCATACTGCTAAAAAAATAAAGATCGGGTTAAATAGTTAGAGATATTGCTAAATAATTAGCAATACTACTTAATATTTAACGCTATCGCCAAATAGGACTGAATTTCAAACCGGCTTGCCATAGAGCTAGGCATTCGCGTGTATGACGGGATGCCAATGAATGAAAATCCATGGATAGCGTGTATATTACAAAGATAGCATGGGCACGTTTTGAGAGGCTATTTATTTTGTTTATTTATTGAGCTTCAATCAGCAGTACATCAAGATGAAAGGAAAATAAAACAACACAACACATTAAAACAAATACTGCCGACTTGGAAGAGTCAGACAGGTGATTACACCTATACAAGTTGACTCCCCATCTATAATTGGCGATAAAGATGAGTACAGTTATCACTGGATAAGAATGGTGATGATTGATTAAAAAGGTTAATGACGACAAAACAAGTGTCTATCTTATGCAAAATAATTCGTCAAATTAAGATAGTTAGTATCATTTATACTTTAAAAAAATACAAAAATCGTTAGCAGTCGATCGCAATAATCTGCTACCTGCATTTTGGACAGAAACACTTGCTCAGTCATGTGTATGTGTTGGACGAGTCAAAATGCTCTTGTTGAAACTTGCTGTAGTAAGTATTTAGTTTACTTTTCAAAGTATGGATAGATTGAGAATCACGGATATGGGAGAGTAAGATATTCCAAGTGTAAATAGACCGATTTACACGGGATGAACGGAAAGTTTCTGTTTTCCATTTGGTTCTTTTGAAACGTAGACCTAGTCGGAAGTACGTAAATTTCTCAAGTCTGTTTGAATGGGGAACGTTTTGAAGAAATCTACTTCGTAATAACCATTAACACATTTGTACAAACACTCAAGATCCAGTTGTTCACGCCTGTAAGATAATGGGAGTAGATTACTTTTGGCAAGGCGGAACTCGTACGATTCAGAGAAGGGAGACCCTAAGAAGTATCAGGCCACTCTTTGAATATTTTCCAGCGCAATTAGATTTTTCTTGCTAGTAACACTCCACACAACCGTGTCATATTCAAGATGACTCCGCACTAAAGTAATGCAGAGTCTTTTAGTTGCTTCAGGGGGGAGCTTTGTACTCGCATGTTCTTTTTATTACACCCAGAGCACTGTTAGCTTGAATATAACACTTGGCAATACGCTTTGACCAACTGAGGGAAGTGTCTAATTCGAAGCCAAGGTTATTATGGGAGGATACCCAATTAAGTGGGGTATTGTTCATACTGTAGGTAAAAACAACAGGAGCGTGGGACCTACTGACAGTAAGGATGCTGCACTTATATTAGCACTGAACTTCATACCCCATAAATTACTCCAAGAGACTAGTTTCTCTATATCATTTTGTAGTGCACTTGCATCAGCTTCCAAATGAATTTTCCGAAAGTGTTTGGAATCGTCTGCAAAAAGGACCATGGTTGTGCCATTTGAGTGAGTGAGGGGCATGTCATTAATATATTGTAAAAACAAGAAAGGTCCTAAAATAGAACCCTGTGGAACACCTGATACGACAGAATTCCATTCAGAGTGAGACCCTTCTACTAGGACACACTGCCTTGGAACCGTTATATAACTAGAAAACCAATTGTGGTGATGAGTCATTGATACCAAAGTTCATTAATTTGTGCAGTCACTGGTGGTGGGGAACACAGTGGAGGGCTTTGGTAGAATCGAGATAGAATACATCAACTTGAGTCGTTTTATCCAGATTTTCACCCAATTTGTAGACAAAGTCCACCATTTGAGTGGCACAAGACTTACCCTTAAGGAAATCATGTTGAAACTGGTGGAGTGTGTTTTTAAGCACAGGAAACAAGTGGTTTAGAACACATTGTTCCATCACTTTATTTACAATACATAGTAATGATATCTGTCGATAGTTATCAACGTCTTCACGGTTGCCCTTCTCATGGAATGGAACTACGTTTGCATCTTTCCATTGAGATGGATTTTTGCCTTGTTCCATAGATTTTGCAAAAAGGAGTTTCAGTGAGGGGGCTATTTCAGCTGCACATTCTTTCAAGATGCGACCTAAAATATTGTCAGGCACAATAGCTTTGTTTGGGTCAAGGTTATGAAATATTTTCTATATTGCTCCGGTTGAGACTGTGCAGTGAGCCAGTCTCGGATCCAAAAATGTAGCGAATTCTGGGCAAGGCAGAGCTTGACTGTCGTGATTAAAGACAGAATAAAAAAAGCGACTAAAGACAGAGGCTTTTGTTTCTGTGGTAGAAAATTCCAGTCAAAACCCTTCGATTATATTAGGTAAGTTTTGGCACTTGGTTTTTGCTCTAAAAAATGACCAAAACCGTTTGGGATTTTATATACTTGCGTACTTAAAATGTCAATGTATTCCGGGTACATGAGAGCAACCAAAGTTTTTGTATCGTTTTTTAGTTTGCGTAGTTTGTCTTTCAGGTGTTGGGAATGCGAATTCTTTAATTTTCTATGCATAGTTTCCTTTTTGTTAGGCAAGTGAATAATTTCACTGTCAATCCAAAGAGGGGTGGTACTGTCACACACCTTCACCTTAGGTATAAATTTTTCCAAAGCTGTTAACAAAAGTCTATATCAGTTTTGCCAGTTAAGGTCTATATCAGTTTCAAGAAAAGCTGTTTCGAAAGGAACAAATCATAGGTATTCACATAGGCCATACCAGTCGGCTTTTTAAAAATTAAATGCATAACGTGGGATCTCTGCTTTCTTGGTAGGTTTGATGTACATAAGAAAGTCTAGTTGCAAATGATCTGAATCCACAAGACCACTGGAAGCTGAAAAGGATCCTGAGGCTCAATCTAGTCCTGGGATACAATTTCTGGAAGCTGATTGGTTGTTGGTCACATAGTTTTGGAATCAAGTACATGTATCATAATTACCTGTACAGATAGGGGCTCTTCCAGTCCAGGTTTTGTCAGCCTGGCATGTTCTTCTTTGGTCACCTGACTGGAGTTCATACCCGGGCCTGCAGGTGTAGCTTACCGTGCTCAAGTAAGTCCAGTTTCCATTAGTTCTGGTGCTATTGGCAACATAACCAGGGTCAGCACAGGTAATGTCTACAAAATGAGCAACGGCACTCACTACCAGGTCAGCCGTACTCACCAGCAAGTTGGTGGTAGTCAAGCAAATCATTGGTGCTCACTGATAAACCAACAGTACTCACTGGCAAGTCAACTTTGGTCAGATGTATTGTCTTTTGATTATATGGTAAGGTCATATCTGAATTTTTTCCTTGTATTATTATTTATTGGGGGGGGGGGCAAATGGTGGGTTGGGATGTAGGTCTTGAGAGAACATAAAACATCCAAGATGCTCAAAATTCGCGAGAAAAATAAACATTCAAGGTGCTCAAATGTTCCTTTTGTATTACACAGCCATACACAAAATAGTATAGTATTATATACCATATAGATGAGGCAAGCATTGTACTCTAAATAGAGCTAATATATGTTGCAAACCCATAAATGTATAGGCAAATTATTTGTGTAAAGCATAGCGTGTCACTTTCAACATTGCCTCCGTGTGAAAGTTTGAGCCATTTCTAACTACCAGGCCTCCTTACTGTTTTCCCTGCACAGCGACTCATTGAAGACATTCAGTATCATGATTTCTCTTAAAAACTAATTCTGGTTGCTTTTGACTGTGCAGTGTCAATCTTTTTGCAGGTGGAGCAAGCAGGATCACAGTCACATGTTACTACCTGCTGTCTATTGCACTATAGTAGAAGCAAACATCTTCAAAGCCAGGGGCACAATATGGCTCCCTGAGGATTGTGTACTATCCAACTTCGCTTTGACAAATATGTGTTGCAATTGCTCATTATGTCATTATCAATCCCACACAAATTTGACCCACAAATATATAGCTTTTTATCAAGCTGTTAAGTTTACTGCTGTCAGAACATTGCCAGGTCAGAGACTCCAACTCTCCCAGTTTTGGTGGGGGAACTTCTGTGTTAGTTAAATAATGTTACCTCCCAATCACTAATTGCCCAGACCTCCATGTCTGGCAATATTGCCAAACAAAATTACAAAATTGAGTTGGGTACTTGTTTGTTCCAAAGCCCTAACAGTCCCAGTGGCACCTCCTCTTGGTTCCTGTGGATGGGGGAGGGGGGGGGCGGGGAGGGGGGGCCTGACATCTGGTGCCCATGCTCCTGTATTCTTCCTTCTTCTTGCTCTGAAGAGTTGGGACCTCTGTTGATTTCCCTCAAGAGATACTGTTCTAGTGCTGTGCACACTACCTCTGCTATGAAATTTGTTTTCAAAGCTCTCTTAGTCTCTTCAAAGCTGAGGAAAGCTTACATTTGATCATTGCTTAACGGAGAGATGTTTGGAAGTAGGGCTTGTCATGTTGGCACGAAACTTATCTTTACCAAGATGCCATCTGGCGGATCAAATTGCTGTCAGACAATGGCTGCATGGCCGCCTGCTGTGTCGTGTGGCAGACCTCTTTGCCTCTCCTGTTGAGAAAAGGTCAGAACATGGACTCGCGGAGCCACTTCATGGCCTGGAACGACCATGATCAATGTTTTGATTGTCACCAGCAACTTGGCTGCATGTGTTCTCAAAAGAATAATGCAGGATTTGTTGGGAGATGACAAGTGGGTGCTCTACCAGCAACCCCAGAGGAAAAGCTAGAGAGCTAAGCATAAGCATGCTGCTAAACACCCGGCCATTGAGTCTGAGTCTGCGGAGTTCCCTGCACAAGTGATGCTACTAGAGTCCTGGAAAAGAACCAATAAGGCTCTCTTGCATGCTCATGTGATCACTGCCCCCTCAACTGAAACCCCCAGTGGAATAGGGAGAAGAGGCAGCATAATCACATGTCAGGCAGCAAGTGATCACCTCCTTGGACCCCAAGTGCTTGGCACCAACTAAGGTGATGAATGGAATTTCCTCAACCTCTGATCCAAGACTCTCGGCAGTTCTGGAGTTGACGGCCAGGCAGCAACAGATGCAAATGGACCTGATCAGTCAATTGTTCCATTCCTCTAAGCCAACATCTTTGTATCACCCATCCAAAGAGGCAGGCAAAGTGCCGACTAGTGCTTCCTGCCCAGACCCCTTGGTCTTAGCACTCAGAAACCAAGATGGCCAAACTGGTGATGTCATTATGGGACTCCTACAGCTACTTGTCTGGGCAGTTCAGAACCCCAGCCAATTGCCCAAGCTCCTGCATCCAAGAGCTTGGCTCAACCCCTGAAGTATCCAAAATCACTAAAACCCTGCTCAATATCCAAAGCTCCTGGGTCAGAGAACTTGGGTCCAATATCTGGGAATCTCTGAGCACCAGAGGCAGTACCCAAGTTTGTGGTGGAGTCTAACTGTGGCGAGCCTTTGGCTCCTAAGGTTATGGAAAGTGCCAACTCTGGTGCCTCTGACCCCTGTGTTGGCAGTGCTGGCTGCGTTCCCTCTGAGCCTGGCCTTGACGTAGCAACTGGCGATCCCACTGTGCCCCAATTTTGTGCTGGGTACCATGCCTCCCTCCTTTGATAGGCAAGCAGAACTTGAGTTTTACAAGGAGCAGCTTTTGAGGATGGATGCTTCATTTTTGCCTACCCCGGGCAGTACTCCTGTTGTATTGGAGCAGGTTGTCTCAGGTGAGCCGCTCTCTGCCTCCATTATGACCCAGCTTTCACTTGATCCACAGGCTCGCTCGCAACTCCAACATATAACTTCAGGCCAGCCAACTCCTAGGCAATTATGGCTCCTGCTCTGAGCTCACAGAAGTTCTGCCCTCACGCTTCATGCGAGGAGCTGATGCAGGATGCAAACATGGCAATAATGACTTCTGTGCGAGTTGTTGCCAGGCATATGGATAGACCTGTTTCTGTCACAAGCAGTCTCCCAATCTTTGCTTCCGACAATAAGCTGTATAATGAGGCTTTTGGGTCCCTGACTCCATTACCTTGAGGTGAGTTTTTGAACATTGACAATGAGGATAAGGTGTTGTTGCTCTCAGTTTTATTCCCTGAGCAGGTCTAGGCCACCATCTTCTAGCTGGTGCCCATGCTGACGTTTCTCTGCTCACTTGAGTCCCTTATTGTCCATGGTGTGGGCAGAACCTACTTCCCCTCCCATGGACACTACTCCAGCTCTGGCCCAGAGCTGCGGTTGCGAAATAAGAGGAGAGGCCAGGGGCTGTTGCAATGTGCTGCCAGGACTTGTCCTTGGAAGCTCATTATAAATCATCGATCCCCTTCTCACCCTTCATCGCTGAGTTCAATAACCAGCTGATGGCCAGGATTCCTGGCATATGGGTTCCAATGGAGCTGCCAACATCTGCTTGTCTTGGGCTATGGTGAGTTCTCCCCTAGCAAGGCATCTAAGGAAAATGGTATTCCACGCCAGTGCAAATTTATTACACCCAGTTACTTCCCCTGGATTTAGATTGAGAAGTGTATGATGCCAGGGCACTGAAGGCCATCTCTGCATCCTAGGATGCCTTCAGGAGACTCCAGAAGGATCCCAGAGGCTCTGTAATTTATTTGTCCTACTCCGATATTTCACTGATAGCTCCGAGGTCCCCCTTGGATAACCTCCAGTGTTGGGAGCAGATATCAGAGGAGCCTGTGACCAGCTTAGTCAGGTGGCCTTGCTCCAGAACTCTTTGTAGTGGGTGATTGACCATCAGATGAGGAAGGCCTGCACTCTAGAGGCCAACTTGCATTTGCTATGCAGGGATGCCTACCTAAAGGGTCCAAAGTTGCCTGACCCAATCTCTCACTGAGCAGGATCAGGGCCTCTACTATCCAACAAGGGTTCAGAGGAGAGATGGAGGACGTCCTTGGTCCGGTGCAGCACCTTCGGGCCCACTCCGCCATATGCACCAGGACAAAGGTCTTGACCAACTCCATTCAGTTGCTGTCCTCCTTGGCTGCTGCCATGCAGCATGGCACCCAAGCTGGGTGCACTTGCCTCCTGGTATGAGCCATGCCCCTGGTGTCATATGGGCCCCGAAAAAGTGTGAAGCAATTTGGGAAGGGCAAACAGGCTGGTAAAGCCAAAAAGTTTGGGAAAAATCAGGGCTCCTGACTCTTCCCTTCTGGTCAACACCATCTCAGGGCCCCCATTTGCTACCTCCTCTTCAAGCCTCAAGTTACCAGTTGCATTTCTGCCTTTTCCTCACAATGAAAGTTCACTGATGATCCATTCATCTTAAATACCCTGAGACACAGTCAGTGGCCCCAGGAATGGATGATGTCTTTGAAACTCCAGAACACATTCTTTCATGAGCCAATTATGCAGACTTCAGACTTCCGAAGTTCCCATTCTCCAGCCAGGTCAACTATTTCACACAGCTTCTATTTGTCCTTGCCATGGCACCTCTGATGCATGGGTACCACCTACACAACCCAGTTTGTGTAGGTGGTAACCATGCACCTTCACCAGAGTACAGTGCACATTATATGCACCTGGATGACTGACTGATCTGAGAGCTATGGCAGCTGAATTTGCTGCATCACACAGAGACCATTCTGGAATTTTGCTAATGCTTAAACCTGATTCTGAATCTTCCCAAGTGCAGCCTAATACCAAAACAGATCTTATTATTCTTGGCATCCAGTTTGATCAGGTCACTCTTATCTATCCTCCTTTTGAGGACAGGTGGGAGAGACTCCAGCTGATATCCAAGGCATGTTTGACTCATGAGGTTTGCTCATCCCAGCAGTGACAAACCCTGACATGGTCCCTGAACTGGATGGACTCTCAGTCCAGCTGCACCACTTACACCATCTTCTCTTGCAGCATGCTCTGCGGGACAGTTGGTTGAAGGGCTCAAGCTACCAAGCACATGTGTTTACCCAGAGGACTGCCGGCACCTCATTTGTTGGACCAAGTGGGAGAACGTCATGTCCTGTCAGACATTGATGCCCCTTTATGTGGATGGACTCTCAGTCCAGCTGCACCACTTACACCATCTTCTCTTGTAGCTTGCTCTGCCTGACAGTTGGTTGAAGGGCTCAAGCTACCAAGCACATGTGTTTACCTAGAGGACTGCCGGCACCTCATTTGTTGGACCAAGTGGGAGAACGTCATGTCCTGTCAGACTTTGATGCCCCTTCATGTGCATCTGACCATGTACACAGACTTTTGTAAATCTGTTCATGACAGGCACAAACTTCTGGTTTAACTGTTGCCTATCTCAAATTGTCAGGCCCCGCAGTGGCTGCTCTTGCCATGGAAGGACCCAACCTATGCACTTACACCTTTCTGCTTCTACAGATCATCCAGAAAGTCATGCAGAAGGTTCAGTCCCATGACTGCAACCTGATCTTGGTTGACCCCTGGCAACCAAGGACAGACTGGTGACTGGATATTTGGAATTAAGCATCAAGCTACTGCTACATCGAGAGGCATGGCCGTCCCTTATGGTGCAACCGCAGATGAGTGTTTTCTCACAGAAACCCTCAAGTGCTGAACATGCACACTTGGCGGTTGTCACACAGCACATTCATTGCAGAGGTTTCTTGGAATTGATTGCTTATAGAATTACTGGAAGGGGAGGGAGAGCTTCGAGACTCTTCTAGCAGATTACTCAACTACATCGAACATGTTTTTTTTTTGTTTTTTTTAAAGCATGCCTTAAAAGAGTAAGAATAAACCTTATTGGGAGTTTATCAGGTGGATGTGTCTGGCATCCACTGGGCTGACAGTGAGCCAATCAGTTTCAATGGACACTGCATTACAGAACCATATGACAACCCTGGCACCTGCTATTTTTCCATGACTCACTGGTCTTGCTAAATCTTCAGGACCCGAAGAGTAGAAACAAGCAGTGTCTACCCTACAGCAGACTGCCATTAGGTTGGCATGTGGCATGGGGTGGTGGGCTTTTGCCAGTCCCATGCTGGTTGGTAAGGAGGGTTTCGAGGCTTAGGCCAGGCTTTTGCTGTTGGCGTACTCTCATCCAAAAACCTCTGAGTTTCCCCAGCAGACTCTTCCTCCTCACTCAGAATGGTAGTCCCCCCCCCCCCATGTTGGTCTCAGTGGTTGTTGGTCAGTCTGTGTGTAGTGTTACACCCTCCTCCAACGGGTTCGTATATTGACAATGGTGTTCCAGAGGTAGCCTTACATAAATAACAGGTGAAATTTTTCGCAATTTTGGTATGAGTATGCTTACCTCTTGAACACAAGAGATGCCCACCCAACCACCCCACTCCCTCTCCTCAGGTGAAGTCCGCTGACCAGTCATCGACGACAAGGGAACAATATGGGAGCATGTGCACCCGAAGTAATCCCACGGCTCCACAGGAACCAAGAGGAGGCAACACCAGAACCATCAGGTCTTCAGAACAAAAGAGTACCCAACTGATTTGTGTTGGGCGATATTGCCAGACACGAAGGGCTTAGAAATGTTGGTCGGAAGACAAATATACACACTAATACCAAAATTACAAAAAAAATCACGTTTTTTTTTGGGGGGGGGTGAAAAAGTGGCCGTTCTCCTTGATACAAACTAAAGTCCCTCGCTTATATACATGTGGAGAAAAAAATACAAATTTGGGCTTCCGATATTATCAAAGTACACCAAAGAGCCCAAACGGCGGAAAAACATCCTTTTTAAATGGACCCATTCTCTTCCGAGACCTTCACATGGGTCTGTTTGCTTTCACTCAATTGTTACCAAGAGCATGTGGGAAAGGAAATTATCACTTTGGGCTCACCTTAAGTTAGAGCCCCTGTTACATATATATATATATATATATATATATATATATATATATATATATATATATATATATATATATATATATATATATATATATCCATTTTCAAGCTTCACACCTACACACAACTTCGTACAATTCAAATCTGTAGTGTCTAATGGTCAACGTTAGTCCGTTTATTAAGACTTTGTAGGCCTACTTACATACTCTATATTATGGCGTAATTGATATCATGATGCCTTTTCTGTTAAATACACGATAAGTTGGGAAGTTACGACAACTTTACTAATGATTTTATGACGTCACATATATATTAATTATTAATAAGATCTGTCGTCATGAAGATGGGATATGAGCACTGATGATAAATAAGAAATTTGTTGTCAGATCTAAAGCTAAAGGGATATTGTAATATCAATAGTTTGAACTGACATGTAGTGTCTGATCCACTCTTACTTGAATCAATATTTATATCAGAGATCAAATTATATTGTATTGAACAGTCGTTACTGTACAAACACACACACACAAACAAACAAGTATAAACAAGTATATACCCACAAATATCTTGCTTTTCATGTACAACCACCTGGTGTTACCTTATTTAAAGTATTCTATCTTGGCCTAGGTTTATTCTATAGGTCGCTATTTCCCCTTAAAAAAGAATTTCACCCGTAATATCCCAGTCGTTTTCTAATGCCTGCACTTACCCACTCTTTAAGCAATTAAAAGTTCTGCAATTAGACAATATATTTAAGATGAAAGCTATTAAATTTTATTTCAGGTGAAAAACAAGGAAGTTCCAAATAATTTTCAAAATACGTTCGAAGTGTCCCAGGTTCACAACTATAATAATAGGCAAAAACGTAATGCCACTATACCTTAACCTGCCCGATCAAGAAATAAAAACCACGTTAGATATTGTAGCCCAAAGATAATGAGAATATCTCTCCAAGACATTTACATATTCATATCTAGGCTTGGCCACACACACTATTTTTGTCGATACTTACCAAGAGTAATATACTTTACCAAACTGCTTTGCTTATTATAATCAGAGACGGTGACTTTAGTGGCCGTGTTCTTATTTTAGTATCTTGCTATTCCATCCATATTACGTATTTTTGTTTGGTTAAAAGTGTTGTAACCCAGAAAGATTAACATAGCTGGCCCAACCGGCAGGTGTATAATTATTAGTTTGGGGTCACCCTGGCAATATTTCCATAGTTTACAAGTCCCAAACTGTTCACTTCTCTGTGCTTAAACTTTAATGTTGTAATCAATGTATGCTCTTATGTGTTACTTGCTAATTTGTCATATTAATATGTCCTCTGTTTTGAGTACACACACACACACACACACACACACACACACACAACGGGCTAGGATTACTGTTTTGTAAAGTTGGAAATATTGTGACATACCGAGTTGAATCTCTTCGAGTCAAATTACTATTTGGACAAAAAAGGAAATCAAACCTTATTTGATTGTAGAAATGTTTCATACTTAGCTGACCTTTAGGTAGACAAAGTTTTACTATTTCATCAACATCAGCATCCAGTGAAAGACAGAAGCTTACCTACGCTAACTTTGCCTGCTATAGGACCCTCAGTGAGGTTAAACGCGGGCAGGTCTTCTCGAAGGGCTTTAAGCATTTCACCTGCACTCTTTTGAACCGCGGGATTTGTGACAACCACTTGGTAATCAGCAATGACACTACCACGCCTGAAAAAATGTTTTAAAGAATATATTGTAAAGTGTGTACATTGATTAACAGCTCCCGCTTAAACCGTTCAAAACTGCACACAGTCAAGTAAATGTATGGTTGCTTTCTCTAATGCGTTCAATCAAGTACTTCATGGAGAGAAAAAAGTAGACGTGACTTGAAGCCAAAACAAATGATAATATTATCGTGATAATATGCCCACAGGCCTTTGTAGCTGAGATATATTATGGTCATATGCGGCCCCACGTCTTTGTAGCGGAGATTTATAGTGATATTATGCCTCAATTCTTCAATGTCGCCGAGATTTATCTTGGTAATATGCCCCTGATCAGTGCAGCCGCGATCTTTCCTTGGCGTCGGTTGACTGCAATCCAATAAGTCAGTCTATTATATGCAGGAAGGAGTAAATTTCGTTCACTGACGGCAAAAACAAAAAATCATCTGCTGCAGTACCAGGATAGTGGTTGGTTCTGCTGGACAGATACAAAACTAAAATCATCTCATATGGGCTTGATTGAAGTTGTTTGTCTCCTAAAGTGACATGGGATGATTGTGTCATTGAACAAACATTGCCTCTGTATAAAGACCGGGCGCCCATAAGCCAATTCAACTGGGTTTTGAAGATGAGTAATGAAAACATCATATTAAACATGTTAAAGGCGGTTGTGCAAAAGCAGGGTTACGTTAATGCCCTGGTCTGGTATTTTCTCTAAACCAGGAAGAACTGTTTTACATTCAATCCGTTATTCTTACTTACTCTGTCTTGGCCAGTTCGGTCTCAGACACTATGAAAAGGATCTTCACAGATCCACAATCTACCGTCAATTTCACAGGTCTGCTGATCAGATAAGCTTGACATATCGGAACAGTTCATCTTCAATATGCTCTGACCACTCTGATACTTTATTGACGTTTTAGTTTTGTATCTGTTCAACAGTACTACGGACTCTCTGCCAGTTTTTACATTTGGGGGCTGGGAAATTTTATTCCCTTGCGTATGGAGAGACTGTAAATGGAGGTGATATTTGCACCTACATTAAGGGCAACTTAGCTTTTAATGCCAAAGACGATCTCAATATTGATGATTCGGAAGCATTTAAGCAAAAAGTTGCTTCCTGAATTTGTCCAATCATGTTATGCACTTGCTGAATACCGCTCAAAGTCACTGAAGTCGCAACCAGCCTAGACAGACTAAATCATCTCTATGATCTAACATAGAAGTGTTTATACTTGGTGGCATTGGTATCTGCATGCCAATTTACAATTCGTATCTAGGGAAAATGAATTATTGGTTTCCAATTGTCATTTTTTGTCGAATTTAACCTGGAGGCAGTCTTATTCATAAAAAATCTGAACCCTGACCATAATAGTCATACGGACCCGAATGCTTAAAAAGACTACTAGAAATTTCGTCATATTAAGGAAGAGAAAAAGCTTATTCTTTCTATGAGAAAATAGAAGAAAATCTAAGTGATCAAAGAAATTTTGGCAGACCTTAAATATTTTAAGATATTCAAATAACCTGGTTGTGAACATTAATGATGATCTTTTGATTACACCGGAATTCTTCGTATCAACGGATAAAAAGCATTTGACATTGTCGACTACAGTATACTTTGCGAGACGCTTAGAATAATGGGCGTGGGCTCAGTTGATTGGTTCCGCTCCTGTCTTTCTGACAGACGCCAGCTGACTGACGTCAATGGTACCCGTTCCTACTGGGGTGACGTCACTTTTGTTATTCTCCAAGGCAGTATTCTTGGCCCGCTGATGTACCTTAGTTATGTAAACGATCTTTATATCGGCGTCACCCACAAGATGTTGATTGATTTAAACATATTTTATTTCAACAGAAAAGGGATTGTAGAACAAGCTTAAAGCTGATATAAACTCCTCTCCGTGTTAATACAACATGACAATTTCGACAAAGCAGGTCAGTAGATAACAATAAGTGCATGGTAAAACAAAATAAGCAGTACAACTTTTACAAACAAGAGTGAGATAACTCAAGCTCAGGTTAGTTTACATTACACATGAACAGAATATTGAACAGCGTTAAACAGAATTTCATTTTCTTCCGTGGAAGCCGAAGGACACCCGAGCAGCATGTTGTTTACTGTTGGTTGTATTGAGGGTGGAATTTGTTGAAATAGCTGGGACCTTGCTATTATGTATCGGGAGCAGTCGACCAGAAAATGTTTTACAGTTTCGCGTCCCATTCCGCAGTTACAATCGGAGTTATCAACAAGATTATGCTTAAACAGATGATGATTCAGAGAACTTGACTCTGTGCGCAGCCGCACATGGTGCACTTGACCGGGGCGCGTGCCGCGAGAGCAGTAACTGGGTGGCTTTTCTAAATTTTTGTTCATATTTCTTTTGAACGTTGCAAGTGAAGGAGGGGCTTTTTTATCTGAATCAAGAGAGTTCCAAAGAATAATGGTAGAGGGAAAAAAAAAGAGTCGTGCCTAAAAGTAGTTCTGCATCTCATTACCGGGATATTTAGTGGGTTTCTCATTTCATGAGTAGGTTCTATTGATTGAGGCAGTCTTTTTTCCAAATACGCCTGCGCATTACCGTTGAGAATTTTGTAAAAATAGATTAATTTTTGTTTTTCACGTCGATCGTGCAAAGTTTTCCATTTTGTTTCATTATGAAGTAATGTGATTGGGGCGTGTCTAGATGCACCCGTCACCACTCGTGCAGCCCCGAGTTGAACCCGTTCAAGTTTGTCAGCCTGGTCTTTTGTACAGTTATGCCAGAGTACACAAGCGTATTCCATGATGGGTCTGATGTAAACAATGTACAGTTTTTCGACAGTAGATCTACTTAATTTGTAAGTTAATTTTCTTAAACAGTCAACTCTTCTCATTGAGCTTTTATATATGCATTCAATATGTTCTGTCCAAGTGCCTTTAGAATTAAAAGTAATTCCTAAGTGCCTGTGTTAATTTAATTCCTGGATGGGCTTACCGTTTAAATAGATAGGTGGTCTTGTTTGTTTTGTTTGACTTATGTTTAAGAGTCCAGTTTTCTTTTCATTAAGGGAAATAAACCATTGTCTGGCCCAAACTGATACTGCACCAAGGTCGCCATTTCACGTCATCGTTGCCAAATAGTGTAGTTCTTTTTCGGTAATTACAAGAAGAGATGTGTCATCTGGAAACATTCTAATATACTGAACCAAACAAATAACGCAACTTTTTCATTTGGGTTTATTTTCACATTGGAACTGTATTTAAAGTTCAGAAATATACGAACCGTTGTTAAATCAGTCTAAAATAATGCACCAAGTAGTGTGACCTCAAGGTCGAGTACCCTGACCTTGCCATGGGGTCATTGTCATGAATCAAGAGTGACTACAGCAGGCAATTTTATGCAAGTCTCTGACACCTGAAATTTAGGTTTCCAAGTCTTTGATTCTGGGACAGGAAAAGACCATATTGAAATCAGCCCAAGCATAACTGTGTGCGATGATATGAGGCTTTCAAAGTTTGGTGGTTGTGCTGAATCAAGGACAACTGCAGGATTCAGTGTTACCCACATGACTAAACATTCGCACCTTTACTGGTTGGGTGTAGCCCCTCATGGACAATACAAGGACAGCATGGGATTCATTTGGCACAGTATTCCAAGAACTATGGGTCGATTATCAACAGTAGATCGGGAGAGAGGAATTGGCATGCTACAGGCTGGTTTATCTGCAGCAGAGGTGGCAAGAAGATTGCAAGTCCACAAATCCACTATATCCTGACTTGCTACAAGATTCCAGGAGACTGGGGCCACAGCTGATAGACAGCGTCCTGGGAGACCAAGAGAAACCACACCTGCACAAGACAGACACATCAGGGTGTCACATCTGCGGAACAGAACTCGACCAGCCACTAGAACTGCACAACAGACACCTGGCAGAACCAATAACAGAATATCTGCCCAGACAGTCCCTAATAGACTACAAGAACACCATCTACACGCCAGGCGTCCTTACTGGGGTCAAATTTTGACACAGGCAAGAAGGCAAGCCCGAAGACAATGGGCTACTGCCCATACTCGCTGGACCCATCAACAGTGGAGGGATGTGCTATTCACCGATGAATCCCGCTCCACCTTGTATCATGCAGATGGTAGGACACTTATTTGGCGACGAAGGGGAGAACGCTACTCAGATGCCCTTGTGCTGGAAACAGATCGATTTGGAGGTGCATCAGTGATGGTGTGGGGTGGAATTTCATTCACAGCCAAAACCCAGCTAATCTTCATTGAAGGCAATCTTAACGCTGCCCCTTACAGGGATGAGATCCTTCAGCCTGTTGCTGTCCCTTTCATTAGACACCACCAACTCCACTTGCTTCAACAGGACAATGCTCGGCCCCATGCCGCTAGACTGACAATGGATTTTCTGCAAGGAGAAGGAATTAACGTTTTGTCATGGCCAGCCTTCTCACATGAGATCAATCCCGTTGAGCATCTTTGGGACTACCTTGACCAGCGTGTTCGGAGACGGGATCCAGGGCCTGCCAACCGCCAGCAGCTTCGCCAGGCTCTTCAAGAAGAGTGGGGTCGTGTGCCCCGGCAGATGGTGCAGTAACTAGTGTCATCCATGCGCCGACGTTGCATAGCAGTTACAGATGCTGATGGTGCTCACACACTGTATTGAATAGGCGCCACCTATAGACAGAACTGCAGGTGCTTTGGAATCCAGCCGATTTTATATGCAGATTTACTCAATTTCCACAGCAGAGTGACAAATGAAAAGTTTGGAGTAGTTTTATAAGGTATCAGAGACTCTGCTGAGTTGGTTTTCTGTTACTATTGGGACATTTTCACTTTGTAACGATTTGGGGCTTCTGTCAAGCCAGCCCTGTACATGGTTGAAGTGTGCTAGAGCGTGACCACCCTGACCTCGAGCAATTGTTTACACTCAGATGGTGCAGCAACTAGTGTCATCCATGCGCCGACGTTGCATAGCAGTTACAGATGCTGATGGTGCTCACACACTGTATTGAATAGGCGCCACCTATAGACAGAACTGCAGGTGCTTTGGAATCCAGCCGATTTTATATGCAGATTTACTCAATTTCCACAGCAGAGTGACAAATGAAAAGTTTGGAGTAGTTTTATAAGGTATCAGAGACTCTGCTGAGTTGGTTTTCTGTTACTATTGGGACATTTTCACTTTGTAACGATTTGGGGCTTCTGTCAAGCCAGCCCTGTACATGGTTGAAGTGTGCTAGAGCGTGACCACCCTGACCTCGAGCAATTGTTTACACTGGTCCCAGGTGCATGAACCCAGGTGTCAACATGGCTGGAGATGAGACGAAAGAAAAAGAGACTCTTCCGCCTGAGGATCCTAACCAGTCAGACATTGCTATTACCAGGATTGAGGATCTGGCTACTATTGCCAAAGAGGATTATATCAAAGTGTTTTTGACCAATATGGAAAAAATCTTCCGATTTAATTGTAAGGATATCCAGAAACAGATTGATCAGGAGGACATGGCGATAATACAGGAGTTGCGAAAGCAGCTGTTGGACATTTTTCAGGGTAAGTTTGCCCAGTATAAGGACAAATTCCCCATCAACCGCATGGTAAAACACAAGTTTGTTGCGGACATCTACCATCTTGGGTACAGTGTTGTGTGTAAAAATCCTACCAAAGACTCTGAAAAGATATTCAAAGAAAACACTGTGGTTTCGGCCAATAGCGTCACTGACGCGTCTGAACTGGCAGAGTTGTTGAATGTACTCTCTGATTTAACTGCTCGTGTAACAGAGGTTGAGAAAGAACTTAGATCACAGAAAGCAGATAACGAGCAGTTGAGAAACAAATAGTTTCCCTGACTGACAGTAATGATATAGTACAGGGAGATGGTACTTTACACAAAACTCCTATCACGGATGCTCCACATGTCTCTAAGCCATCTGCTCCATCTGGTAAAAGTAAACAAGTGAATAAGAATACAGCTCAGGTGAACACAATTGTGTGCGTGAGTGATGTCGCAATTGATAGTGGAAGTGAAATGTCTGCTGATAGTGACAATTTTCAGCTCACCCCAAGACAACGGAAAAGAGCTCATCGCAAGGCCAGAAAACAGAATAAGGCTAGCCATAATCATATGCCTGATACAGGGAACCCTTGCGATAACGAGCCTACTGCTAATGGAAGTACTTGGTGCCGTAATGTGCAACCCGCTGCACCTGTAAAGTCATTCCACCTATATTCACAATTGCGGGGTAGTACAGGCGGGGCAGCGATTCAGGCTGCACCTAGCTCACAAATTAAAGCAGCAACTAAAACAAACGTCCAGATGAAAGACTTATATATAGGGGGAGTGGACCCAAAGTGTACTGTTTCGGACTTACGCAAGCATATCGCTGGTATTACAAACTCCATGAGTATTGATAACATGGAGATTAGCACATTGACAAGAAAGTCTGATTGGGCCTCCTTCCGCGTACGTGTTAACATCACTGATGCCGATAAATTACTTGATTCACACAATTGGCCTTCTGGTATTATTGTGCGGCCATTTCGTCGATCCAGTAGTCAAAAAGGGAATGTACAATCCTATGGAAAATACAAAAGTTCCACACAGTCGACATACAGGTACTGGGGTGATTCAAAACGCCAAAGTGGGAGCTATAACTCAGGATCCCGACGTTATAACCAGCAAAGTGGGAGCTATGACTCAGGATCCCGACGTTATAACCAGCAAAGCTCCTCCTACCAATCAAACAGCTACTATTAAAAATGATGAGAACGTTTCAGTGAAATTAAAAACGCCTAATCTCACCACAGTGAAACTGAAATGTGACACTTTTAACTGTAAAGGTTATAAGCAGTCAATTGATTACATTGGTGATAGGCTTCTTGAATGTGATATATTATGCCTTTGTGAGACCTGGCTCAAGCCTCATGAACTTGATGTACTTTCCACGACTCTCAATAACTGGTCTAAATTAAAAAATGACAGTTTCTCATGTTTTGCCAAGTCTGGAATGGTTGATCTGGACCCAGACTATAGAGGTCGTCCATTTGGTGGGGTGGCCATAATTTGCAAAAACCGGCATTCCCTATCTTTTCATGAACTGGAAACCGGCAGTGAACGGGTTGTTGCAGTATCAGTGAATGACCCGTCGGGTAAAACACTACAAACAATAGTGTGTGTATACATGCCCTTTTTTCAGGGTGGCAACAAGGATCAAACTGAAGCATTTATTAATACCGTCGATGCTCTACAGGCTGTTATGGACAACTATTCAATGTTGGCGCCAGTGAAGTTACTGGGTGACTTCAATTGTCAGCTCCCTAAATGCAGCAAACTTCACAGAAAGTGGTATACTGAGCCGGGTTTTAATATGCATAGTAACATTCTTTATAATTTTCTACAAGCCAATGATCTTATTGCTGTTGATTTCATGTTCCCCCAGGCTCAGAAATATACATATTTTTGTCACACTCTGGGAAACTTTTCATGGATAGACCATATTTTCACTTCAGAATATGCACGGAACTCTATTCAAATGTGTACTATTTTACAACACGATGCTTCAAACGTCAGTGATCACCTGTGTGTCAGCTGTGATTTTACTATTCAAATATCGCCAACCTGCACAAATGACCAGACAAGTAGCTCGGGTCATAAAGGTCAATATGGTCCACTGTGGTTTTGCCCAGCCAATTGGGGAAATGGAGTACGTAATGAACAATATAAGCTTGCCTTAGCACGTGAGCTTACTGACCTAGACATGCTTGACCTTAACTCTTTACCCCCAGACACTATTCAAGCGCAAACAGAACATTACATTTCAGGGCTAAATAAATGCATTCACGATGCGGCCAAGTCTGCTGGCTGTGTCCCCAAGAGAACTTTTCGACCTAAACCCTATTGGTGCCCGAATCTAGCCCGATTACGTGATAAAAAGCGATTTTGGTACCACTTGTGGACTTCTAATGGGAGTCCTAGGCAAGGTGTAGTATTTGAGTGCTACAAAGGAATAAAGAAAATGTTCAGACAGCTGTCCAGACAGTGTGTTTCTGCCCTGGCTCGAGATCAGTTTTATCGCCTTAATAACCTGTATCATGACAGAAAAATCACAGCGTTTTGGAATGTACTGAAAACACATCGACGGAAGCGTGTGAATTCATCTCTTAAGGCAAATGAGATTGCTAATTATTACAGCAATATTATGTGTGACAATAATGACCTAACTAGCGCACAACAGGAGATACATGATAATGTAGAATTATACCATGTCAGTGACAGTGACAGCACTGTTTCTCCCATCACTGCAGATGCAGTTAGTGATATCATTGACTCGATGAAGCGGAATACGTCACCTGGCTGTGATGGAGTTACACCTGAGCATTTATTTTATGGCAAATCTGAGATTTTATGCAATCATTTGGCTACATTTTACAACATGATAATAGATTACAATGTGATACCGTCGATTTTACGTTTGGGTGTAATTGTACCCATACTGAAAAAACCTTCTTTGAACCCTCACACTGTGAGCAACTATAGACCAATTACAATCAGCTCTGTACACGCCAAAATAATAGAACAGTGTTTACTTCCATCAGCTGAAGTGTCGGATAATCAATTCGGATTTCGAGAAGGATACGGTACCTCCATGGCCTGTGCAATGGTCAATGAACTTGTTTCCTATTTTAAGGCTGAACAGTCACCTGTATTTTTATGCTCGCTCGACGCTGAACGATGTTTTGACTCTGTTTGGCATGCAGGATTATTTTTTAAACTGAAAAAATTTTTACCGTTTGGCCATTGGAAATTTTTATATACCTGGTACAAAAACCTATTGGGTGTTGTAAAATGGAATAGTTCGCACAGTAGTATCTTCAGTATCACAAGAGGTACCCGACAAGGAAGTTGTTTGTCGCTGCTATTCTTCAATATATTTTTAGATGGTTTACTGGAAAAACTCAATAGAACAGAACTTGGACTACGTTTTAACACAGAATGTATTGGTTCTCTGGCCTATGCAGACGATGTTACCCTGCTTAGTGCCACGGGACCCGACCTTCAAGCACAAATCAACATTTGCACGGAATATGCAGATACCTGGAGATTTTCGTTTGGCTTGAAAAAATCCAAATGTATGGTGGTTGGTGGCAGTGTGGTTAATACGCTTCCAACTTGGAATCTAAAGGGCCTTCCCATAGAAACAGTCACATCGCTAGAAATCCTCGGTACAGTATTTGACGCCTCCTGGTCCAGTAAGAGCCACGTGAAAAACCGTATGCAGAACTGTCGTCGCATTTATTATGGTCTTAATAACGTAGGAATGCATTACCCGGGTCTCCATACCGATGTTAAAATGTACCTGTGGGAAACTGTGTGCTTACCTGTTCTTACTTACGGTGCTGATTGCCTTAGTCTTCCGGAGCACGAAATACGAGATTTGGACTCTTTGCAAGCTACTCTCATTAAACAGTCGTTGGGACTAAGCAAACGTTCGCACCATAGTAATCTGTTACATGCTCTAAACTTGCCTCTTGTTCACACTGTAATTAAGCAACGAACTGTCTCTCTGTTTTACAAAATATTCAAGACTATCTCACCACTACGTAATTTGATTTTGCTTCAACTTGCCAACTTTATTTTACACGGTACCCTATACCCTGGATCCTTAATTGCGCGCATCGTATCATTTAACGTATCTCCTCTGTCCATAGCCTTCAGTGACACTTGTCCTAGACTTTTTAGTGGTTGCTCCGCAGACACTACTACCCCTGATGGACTGGTGGACTCGCTCAAATTTTTAATTTATTCTGATAACTATTTTAAGCCATGGTCCGCGGAGCACATTCTCAGCGGCCTCCTCACCAGAGCTTTTTTAATTTAATTTGAATTCATATGCTTGGCCGCTTTTATGTACATATGTATATTTTACTTTCTCCCAAGTGGAGGTTTTAATAAAAATTATTATTATTATTATTATTAGTGGACATGCCAATTTGTGAACTTTACAAATCAATGTTGCCCTGTTTATTGCCAGCTGGTCGCGCCCTCGTTGACAGTTTAAAGTTTTTGTTTTTCACATGTTATGCCAAAAAGACTGCAGAATATGGATCTAATTTGTTTCTGTGATATGAAAGTAACAATAAATATTTAAGTTAAAAAGTTTAAGGGTTGCGTTATTTGTTTGCTTCAGTATATTTCATTCTACTATTGAAGCCAGATCATTTATGCAAACCAAAAACAAATGTGGTCCTAAAATGGAACTTTCGGGTACACCACCCGAAAGGTTTGACCAATTAGACGACTGTCCAGGGATTACCACTCTTTGTTTTCTATTTTCCAAGTAACTGACAAACCATTTGTATAATTTTCCATTTATTCCAATTTTTTCGAGTTTGTGCAGTATCCCCTTGTGCCAGACTCGATCAAACGCTCGACCTATATCTAAAAATACAAAGTTAACGTCTTTTGCTTCATCTATAGCTTCTGATATAAGGTCATACACTTCCAGTAATTGACACACAGCTGAGTCACTAGGTGAGTAAGCAGACTGCCATCTAGATAACAATTGATTAACTTTTCAATAATTATATACGCCATTGAAATATCAACGTTCAAATACTTTCCATACAACACTTAAAAGAGATATGGGTCTGTAATTTTCCTTAAGTTGTTTTGTTTTCTTTTTGTGAATGGGCGTAACATTTGCATCCTGCCATTAACGTGGAAAGTTGTGATTCAATTTGATTCCTGCAAGATGTTGCTATACCACAGACGACAAAGTTCCTTCGGTCCACGGGAAAAACTCTGATAAAACATTCTTTTTACTGGGCACTAATCCCCAGCCATGCAATCAATTGTCCATTGACAACAAGTTATTAGTGCATTTCGGAAAAGCTGAGTGCATCTTGTGGGCTCAAAACGAATGTTAAAAAGTGGATGATTTTAGCGTCAAATACCAAGAATAAGAAATACAGCCGGCGGCAAATATACAGTACCTTGCATTGGACCTAGATTAGTCGTTTTCAGGCTCACATTTGGTAATCAATACTGTAAGTGAAAAACTACCACTGCACACACCTGAAATTTCTTTTTTTTTTGACAAGGTCAATTTATCAAATTTAAGACCCACAAAATGTTGGGACATGTCTTACTTCAACCTTATATGACTAATTTGTTTGTAATTTTTGCGCCAGTTGCAAAGCGCGAAAAGTAAAATTTGTAAATTCCCCAAATACACTGGCTGGTTATATACTTAATCTCCAGACAGCTGGTCTGCTGAGCAATGTTGTACATGTACGTGCCTTTCAATATTTTTCATGATGAATGTCCTACTAACTTCACAGAAATATTTGTGAATCCAGGCTACCCGCCATCATACTACCATAAATAGTCATGTAAATTCCCCGGTACCCGGGATCAAGCATGTCGGTCAAACCAGTTCTTACTACAATGCAATAAGGATTGGCCCGACTTCCCTCAAGAAACAAGATTATTGCAGGCCAAGCCATTTTTAACGTTCAAAAGTAAGCGATAGCTTTACTGCAGAACGGAATACTATGATTTTACATGTTAACATAGTCAAAGAAACATGTCAAGAAATTTGACAATTCTCAATTTTGAGAAAGGTCCATTGAATCCTTTAAAAAGAAAAGCAAATTAGTTTTTTAACCCATGTCTTTCGAAAGTGCATCTTATATCGCTTCCTAGGAGGTCGATACTCTATAACAGCAAGTGACATTACGAACGATTTCGTAAGCACAGACGCTAATTTTCACGGCCAGATAAATAGCATAATATTTTAATAAAATAAAAAAAATATATATGTCCCTGTCAGCCATATATTCAACAATAAAATAATTGTTGCCTTTAAACATATCAAAGACAAAAAGTAACAAAATGTGGGTAAATTTATGCAAAGAATTGCTTGTGACAAACGCAGGACCACTGCAATCAGAGATTGTCGACGTTTTATATTTGAAAGATACGCTACAACTGAACTTTCGTCATACATTAATATGAAGATTGTTGTCTTTTTTCGGAGGTCATTGACAAGATAATGTAGGTATAAAAGTACTCACAGTTTATTCCATCACTGTCGCAACATATATGGGATATAATGCGCTCACGTATATTTAAAGTCTAATTTGCGTTGGAAAAAAGTTTTAAAGAAATGTGCACACACAAGTTCAATATTTACTTTTCTCGCACCGGTTTGTATCTGATTTTCAAAGTTCAGGACTGTACTTGGAATGACATATTGTGCTTCTGTCGTTATATTTATGTCATTTATAATACTTCATCAACATGTTTCGACACCTTTAAAAATGTCCTACCTGTAGCCTTTGATGGTCACTTTCACAGACTCGCTTTTTGTTGACGCCTTGTAAATAGTCTCAATCTGAAACATATATATATATATATATATATATATATATATATATATATATATATATATATATATATATATATATATATATATATATATATATATATATATATATATATATATATATATATATATATATAACTAAAAAAAATCTTTTCTATATTACATATGAATCAGAAGCAAATCCATGGAGTTTGTATTCAGGTTTATCTCTGTCAAATAAATGAAAATCGTAGGAGTTGGCATTCCAGGCTCCGAAAACTGATTTGTGTCAGCTACCCGCGCCACACCCGACCTTATCGTTCTGATTAATATGGTCTCTTTAAAAGATAATCTCTGAACGTGTTTCAGTCACAATGAAAACAAAAATACAATTTTCGGAATTTAAGCCTTCATATTTTAGAGATAGGCAGTGACGGGAACGGACTCGGAAAATAAAGAACATGGTTGACGGTTTTAGGGTGTTCATGATAAGAAAGTGTCGCGCAATATTTGATATTTTGGGGTGAATAATTAGAATTCTGTCGAATGGTAGATGATCATTTCGTGGAGGAAATCATTAAAGCCTGAATGATTACATCGCTGACTGCCTGACGTATTACGTTCATGTTTTGACATAATTACCCTGTGTTTACATTTTAAGGAGAGACAAAATAGAATTCAGGTCACTCGTGTTTGAAACGGTCACTGGTGACACTAGCGTGTTTCAAGCAGTATTGCGCATTATATTTTTGGTGCACCATGTAACGTGAAGTTGTATGTCACAAGCCTGCTCTTTTGTGAAGAACAGTTTGCGATGTATAGACATCGTTATGGTTGTCGGTATCAACTCTTCATTAGTTACTTTCTTAACCTGGAGTAACTCTCTGTACTTCAATTATGACATTACTGCTACGAGAAAGGACAAAACCCATATTTTTTACACATGTGTTTTCATTATGTTGCTTAGGAAGAATAGAGGTTCAACGTCTGAGTTAGATCAGGGAAGTTGACGGACATTGGAGGAAACAAAAAACATATCGATGCTGGAGATGGCGTGGCTGCCCTTCGGTATTACCAAATACCACATGGACAATGAATGATAGGACCATCAAGCAAGTCAGCTAAGGAAACAATGTTCATTCCATATGTGAATATAGAAGACCCAGAGATTACAAAATAGCCTGGTCTGAAAAGTTTGGTATTGGAAGACAAAGTCCGCATGTATGACCTGAGGCAGCTGAAGTTTTCTTGTTTAGGAGCAGGTAGAATGAGATGAGAACATAAGAAATATGTTTGCTCATCCTCGTCTGGTCAGACAAAACTCTCTCTCTCTCTCTCTCTCTCTCTCTCTCTCTCTCTCTCTCTCTCTCTCTCTCTCTCTCTCTCTCTCTCTCTCTCTCTCTCTCTCTCTCTCTCTCTCTCTCTCTCTCTCTCTCTCTCTCTCTCTCTCTCTCTCTCTCTCTCTCTCTCTCTCTCTCTCTCTCTCTAATGGTAGGTGTGTAGAAAGTAGCTGAGGTCTCCCTGCAAACGAACTTGATAGCAGGCACCCAATAGCCTTCTATGTCAACTGACAAATGACTGTATATCCGGCAGGTGTCTGTGTCTCTCAATTGTTAACACAATGTGACAGTTAAATCGCCACCTGCCGACGACATTCTACTTCTACTTTAAAGTGCATGGGCAGATAAAGTTCTCACCGGACCAATAAGTTTGGCGTCTAAATTCCGTTTCTCCTCTGATGACGGGTCACTCAGCGAAGCAGTGTAATTTATGGCCATTCGCATGGTTCCAGCATACGTAATTTCTATATCAATAAAATAATTAGCACAAATCATCCAAACGAAACATCGGTAGAAAACAGTCACTTTTCACGATGCTGTTGTGGTTCATTTCATCGGCTATACTATATAATGGTAATAGTCAAATAACCGAACGGAGACACAATATAAAAGGTGATACGAATAACTTACATGTATATGAATGGCAATGCAATTATTTTACATGAAAAGTGATATGATTATCTTATATGTAAGATGATACACATATCCGATATGAAGGAAAATACGACGAATATCAGACATGTAGAGTGGTACTCAACAATATCGTGGTGCAGATACAGAAAACAAGATATGCACATATCACTTCACCTTTTCAGTTTCAATTCATTTTAGTCGTATGACGGAGCCATATACCACATCTTTAAAAAATCTATCCTTTGATCAAGTCTCATTTTAGCTTGAAACTGCAATACATTGTTTCAGCTAATGACTGTGACAAATCCTTTAAATTTACTTATTTTACTTTCATAAAATCTTACGGTTTTGCAGTAGCAATTAAACTGATATTATAATTTGACTACTTAAGACATATTAAGCTCACATGTTAAGTAAGCAATTAATTCATTGTACCTTATTGTCACGGTTTCCTAACATGAACGAAATAAGCGGAATAAAAACATACAGCGAAACTAAGTGTATTTCTAGTGCTTTGAGGTTGCATTAACACAACGCGCACAGCGCGCATTGGGCTGTTTTCTTTCAACCCAAATCTAAGGACAAACGGACGTCCAAAACGATCAAGAGGTGTCCATGGCAGACTTTTCCCAGCTTAACCTAATCTGGGCTTAATCTTGAATCTGCAGCCAGCGGTAATTTATGTTACCTATGTATATGAAAAATATATCTTACCTATGTATATTACGTATGGATATTACATATGCATATAACATATGTATATTACCAATGTACATAACAAATGCATGTAGCCGATGTGTATTAACATTGCCTTTTATTATTGTCTACACTAATGTCTCGACACAGCTGAATTATTTCATTGACTTTAAATGGTAAGGGTTAGTCTCATAATGATATCTTTCCTTTCAGTTTGATCAGGATATAGTTGAACCTCCAATAACTACAAATGGGCAGAATTATCTTACCTGTCAAGGTACATAATCATTTAATTAATGGTTTAAATGAAACAGTTGCACAAAATATAAGGCATTACCGCCCAAATACGTAAACTGAAAAAGTAAACTTATCCTCTTAATAAAGAGACCAACTGCAGAAATAAGACAAATAAACACTGAAACTGTGGATTCAAAGTAAGCAAAATAAAACGTGTTTTCTTGGCGATCAAAACTATACAATTTCAAGTAATATCAAAATAATAACATCCAAGAAATGACATAAATGTAATGTAATGCGTACTCTTTGCTGAATAAGTGATGGGTACTCGCATTAGGATAACATCTTCTCTCTGATCATTTTCTGACAGAAGCTAGACTTACGTGCTTTTACTCCAGGCCTTGGTGTAGATTTGGTGGTAGTTGGTGTGGAAGTGGCAACTGATGTGGTGGTAACTGGTGTGGAAGTGGCAACTGATGTGGTGATAACTGGTGTGGAAGTGGCAACTGATGTGGTGGTAGCTGGTGTGGAAGTGGCAAGTGATGTAGTGGTAGCTGGTGTGGAAGTGGCAACTGATGTGGTGATAGCTGCTGTGGAAGTGGCAACTGATGTGGTGGTAACTGGTGTGGAAGTGGCAACTGGTGTGGTGATAGCTGGTGTGGAAGTGGCAACTGATGTGCTGGAGGTTAGTGTGGAAGTTGCAATAGATGTAGTAGCACGTTGCACTGGAGACGAAGTAGTGGACAACGATGATGTTGCAGATTGTGGTATTGATGTTGAGGTGTCACTTGACATTGATGTTGTGTCGGTGTTGCCTGCAAAGAAGAAACAGAAAAAATACTCTAAATTCTTTAAATTGCATTATGTAGGTGCTACCCAAACATCGATCATAACAGCCTTTGCACCAATTGATTAAATTTAGAAGTACATTTATACGATTTTTTTGGCAACAAGGTGGACAAATATCGGGCTCTGGGGATAGAACCGAGTTTGATCACCAGTAAATACAGATTTTATTTGTAACTGGCTTGTAGAAAAGGAAGGTCTTGCGTGATGCGTATATCATAATCTGTAAATTATACGGTAATCACAAAGTGCATACAGAAAACGAAATATAACAAAAAAGCTTCATAATATAATATTTCATGCAGGTATGTACTGGGTATGTGCCGCGGGAAAGGCCCTGTTTTTATTACTCCCAGGATTAGACCCCCCCCCCCCCCCCCAAAAAAGAGAAAAAAAAATGTACATGGCTGGATTAGAATAGGGGTAACAATTATTTGAGTGAATTCTATGTCTTACTCATTTTTCAAACGAATGTATAGATCTTGGATATAGGTTGGAGATATAGGATATAATTAGTAATTTTTTTATGAGAGGTAAGAATACGCTAAAACTTGTTTAAAATTGGAATGTTGGTCTCCAAAATACACCAGGATGCACCAATGCAGCACTTCTTTCAACACATTCCAGGATTAAGATAGGGTACATTTTTACATCTGGTGTAGGATTACGATAGGGTATTGTACAAAAATGTCCGCGACACACACCCACCCTGATGTTGAGTATCCCCCCCCCTCCCCCATTATCTTGAAAACTTATAGCGTCACAGCGTGTTTACTGCAGTGCATCTTGTGGGATTGCCTGGGGACAACGTCAAAGCAGCGCATATAGTATACAACCTTGGAGGATTCCTTCAAAAGTATAACATGGTTGTGGTCGCACAATGGCTGATGTCATCGTTATATTAGATGAAAACAGCGTCCCCGATGCAAAACTACCTTCCTATGGAAATATGCATCGGGTCCTGTTCATGTACGTTTCTGTCTCCCGGTAAAATGTAACGAACAGACACTGGTTCACTTCGATTCAACTTTGAGGTTTTCGTGTCTGATCAGTTTGATCCAGGTTTTTCTCTCTGTTTTGTCGTACGGCAACTGGTAAAAGCTGTGTCGAGGTGTCTTTCTCTTACAACTTGTGCACTTCGGAACGTAACAGTTAACGGTCGGCACTTTCAACTTTCTCGGATCGGAACTTAAACATATGTGTATCGAACCGGCAAGATTCAACACTGCATCTAACGTACAACTCCACTTTGAGTGTGAACTGCTGGCTGGGTTTGTCCCCAGCGATCCCCCAAGATGCATTGCGGTAAACACGCTGTGATGTAATAAGCCGACAGTCCCTGTTCGGTGTTAAGATGCTGACATTCCTAATATCTGACTGCTTTGGATCGAAAAAAAAAATACATAACAGCACGTTTTGTCTGGTCGTAGTTTATTGACCATTCACCTCCCCCGTTTCCTTTAGGAATACCTTAAAGGGGGATCATTTTGATCTCGACAAATCTACTAACACAGAGGAGAATATCATACTAATTGCTGATTAAAATTCTGCATTTTTCTTACACGTTCAGATGTAAAATTAATATTCACGAAGTAAAAATGTTGGTTTCCTACATTTAAGAACCAACTTGCATAACTAGCAAGACATCAACATGCTCGGACCAAATTATTTCGAATATTCCAAATTATACCAAAGACCCTATAGTTTCATCTCGTATCACAAATTGCGATCTTTGTATTATATCGGCCAAACCTTTATTTAGTCGCCAAAAAGAAGCCGCAAATGTTAGATTTATCTGACAATAGAACAAGTAAGACCTTGGCTATTGTCTGGGCCACTTGAACCAATTCAACTGGGATAACTTTTTTTTGTATCAGAAGATATTCCCGATTGTTACTCTGCATATACTAACAGTTTTCTAGAAGCAGCAGAGCATTGCATTCCGAAAAAAAAAAATAGTCGTAAATGGCCTTTATAGTATCAATGACGTTATCATAAAATTATGGTTTTAAACATAGATATTGGACATGTTGGGCAGGTAGAGAAGGTGTTAAAATGCTGAGTACGCAGGAAACGGAATGGGCCACGGGGACGCGTCCAGGTGCCTACCACCTATCAACTTTAAGAAATATCTTACCTCATGGCCGCACTCTATAAAATGTCGGTTACAATTCTTAGGTTTACATATTTACAACATCATTTATATAACATATCTAATTGACATGATAGCTACAAAATTTATTTTCCTTTTATCCAGACTTCCAAAAAAATCGTTTTTAATTTCATTTTCAAATATCCCTGTTTCACAGGTTTTTAAAATAGAAGAAAACGGCGGGAGTCAAAATTGTCAAAGTCAGCGCGTACTCTATCAAAGGTAATTAACCTTGGCACGTGGACCACAAAAGCTGGGCCAAAATGGAACATTACTTTCCATGTGAGCGTATTGTACTGTTAAATTCAAAATCATCACGTTTGTCAAACAATTTGATCTTTACTTCAACATTATCATTCACATGGCGGTTAATTACGATTCCACTCCGGTTCGGTAGCACAGTATGACATTAAGCTTCTTAGGCAAATGTTGAGCATTTTTATGCCCCCCTTCGAAGAAGGTGGGGCATATAGCGTTGCACATGTCGGTCGGTCTGTCGGTCGGTCGGTCGGTCTGTCGGTCGGTCGGTCGGTCGGTCGGTAGACAGTGGTTTCCGCACAATAACTCGAGAAGTTTTTGAGCTAGGACTTTGATACTGTATAGGTGTATCATTCTAGTCAAAACCTAGGCAAATTTTGAAGATGGGTGACCTTGACCTAATTTCCAAGGTCACAGTGGTACCTGAGTCAACTTTGGTTTCCGCACAATAACTGAAGAGGTTTTTAGCTAGGACTTTAATATTGCACAGGATTATAGTCCATATTTGGGGCTAAGCGAAGTTTGAAGATGGATGACCTTGACCTCATTTTAAAGGTCACAGAGCCACTATACTGAATATGGGTTGGTACCTGATTTAACTTTGGTTTCCACATGATGATTGAAGAAGTTTTTAAACTAGGACTTATATTCCACTGGATAATTGTCCGTATTCAGGTCTAGGTCAAGTTTGAAGATGGGTGACCTTGACCTAATTTCAAAGGTCACAGAGCCATTTGGTTGAATACTGTTTCTGCATGATAACTTGCATTTTAGAGGTAGCACTTTTATGTTCCACAGCCGTATGCTTGCCTATAAGGGCTAGTTTGAGTTTGTCGATGGGTGACCTTGACCCAGTTTTGAGGGTCACACACAGACAGTAGACTTCCTTTTTTTTGCACAATAACTAATTTTTCGGCTTTAACTTTTATATTGCCCAGGTTTTTAGTCTTTTTTTAAGGGCTAAGTTAAAGTATAAAGATATGTGACATTGATGTATGATCAACCTTCACTAATTTTGTAAGGTCACGATTGCCCCTTCTACCACTAGGGTAGCGAGGGCAAGGGTAATGAGGGAGGGGGGCATCTATGTTTTACAAACATATCTTGTTTACCTGTATATGTGCTTGTGTTCATAGAAATTTTCTTTGATATGTGCTGGTACAAGTTGAAAAACTAGAGCAAAAACATTATTTGTATAATTATCAACAATGAGCTGGCGATTCCCCCCTCCCCCCGACAAAAATTAAAATAAAATGAAAATAAAAACAATATAAAATGCCTCAGGAAATGATAAAAACCCATTTTGCGATACGGGAAAGTTAGGCCCCTAAGCCACAACGATGCCGCTACCTTAAATAACTTGGTAGAAACTGCCCATTCTGCATCTCCGCCAAGTTTGAAATGAATGTGGCAGATGGTTTGGGAGAAGGAGTCGAAAATGTGAAATTTCATTGCAATCCTCTTTACTTACATTGTAATCAATGCACACATAGACAAAAAAAAGTTCCCGAATTGAAAATTATCGTTAAAATTAAGGGATACAAAATATTGTCTAGGTAAACAAACCTGTTTAAACTTCCCACATGCAGCATTTCTAGCACGTTGCAGAATAGAACGAGTGAAACTCTTGGAGAAGAAGAAAATGACAAAAACACACTAAAATCTGTTTTAAAAATAGAAAATACCAGCACCGCCTGCCACACAACTTAGGTCTAGAAGCTCCTCAAAGAATCTCTATACAATATGCGAAGCGTTGTCGGAAATGTTTTGTACAATTTTTATGCCAAAGGAACAAAAATATGTGACAATCTAAAATTCGTCGAAGCGTAATCATTTGATCAAACTTGGTACAGACACAGATAAAGTGTACAGTGAAATCTGTTCTGAGACCACTGTGAGGGGAGACCAACTGCCTGTTAATACCATGTCTACCGTGTCCCCTTTGCCTTATTTCCCGCGTTATTACACCTCTATTGATAGACTGCCTGCCTTATGTGACCAATTGTTGGCCTGCCATAGAGACAGTGGTTCAAAACAGGTTTTACTGTATATCTGCCACGCTTCAAGTAAATTTGGCAAATGGATTAGGAGAAGAGCTAAAAATGGGAATTACCATTGCAGTTCCCACTGGCTTACACAGTAATGAATAGGGATGCATGCACTGACTGACAAGTACTCGAACTGAAAAAAAAAAAAACTTTAAAAGTTATGGGTCTTTAGTGTCATCCATTACCTACTGAACAACTTGATTTGACCGTTCGACAAGCTATATTTTTCCAACTCCACGAACAGTCTGTTTGGCGCTTTTGGCAAAGCAGGCTATAGCAAAGCATGGATGACGGATTAAGGAGTCCAAGATACAAAGAGACAAACTAAATTATAGTTATAGATATGTCAACGACCTTTGATTAAGTCCTAGTGTGTTGTTGTCTCGAAATTACATATGAACTTTCGTTCGTGTGCAATCTGAGACTTCGTAGTTTCATCCCACCATTATTCCTGTGATAGACCAAGGCTTTCGACAATTAAATCAGTAAATTTTGATGAAATTTTTTTATCCCATGTTCTATTCAAAGCAATAGACACTACGTAATAATATTTCATGGTGCTAAGGAGCCGGTCAAGTTGCAATATGCAGATGCTTAATGCCAAAATTAAAACTTGCTCAAATAACTGTGGTTTTCGACGCCAATTATCGCCCACCTGCCTTGCCATTTGTTACATGCCACAGTTAGCACTTGTGTCCCACCCTTGTCATGTAACGATTGTTGCCGCCATTCAAAACAATCTCAAAATTTGGCGGTATACACCATACCAAATTTTGACAAAAATGGAACAAGTGGGCTGTGTGAACAGCCCGTCCTCAGTTGACATTGACATTTAACCCATAATAAGTGCCACTCTACTAGCGGATGACGATTTTGGAGAGCAAGAGAATTTGGAGTTTCCATTGCCAATTGCCATCCCAATTGACTTACTTGGTAATCAAAATGTATTCATGCATCAAGGGGCTATTGCATTTTGAGACTCTCATGTAGAAATATGTGATTGTTTCATTCCTTTTTCATGCAAGACTATCAAAAGCATATATTTTGTGAAACAAAAATAATAGCATGTTAAAAAATTGACATACAAGCTACATGTAGATTGTAGTATCAAATTAAAGCTAGCACCTGTGTGTAAAGTACCGTATCTCAGATTTTTTCAAGGGAGTTAAGAATACTTTTATTGATCAGTCAAATTTTAATGAAAAAAAATATTAAAATTTAAAAAGCTTTAAAATTTGAAATAAACCCTTTATGAAAAATTTGAGATACTGTTTTGCAGCCAACAATATGCTCCGTCTATTTTGATCGAAACCAAATGTTTATCTAAAAATATGTTTGAGGTATTTAGCTTATGGTCGAAATATGAACACTTTAATTGTAATTTAAAAACTAACTAAGATTTAATGACTACACATTTACAAAAGATCTGTTGCTAGTTTTTCATTTATCAAGATGTCTTTCATAAAACATATAGTTTTGATGGGTTCAAATGAAAATGGTAGAATACACAATATAATATTCAACAAAGACCAGGATTTTCTAAATTTATTGTTGTAAAGTGTTCTAGCCTCTAAAATGACAAGTACCCAAATTGAAAAATTCGTTCAAAATAGGGATGACGAGTATCACCATTAAGTGTAAAATTTCATTATTCTTCCCTGAAGCTACATTTCCACTAAGTTTCAGAACAATCAGAGAGACTGGTTTGGAAGAGTCAAAAATGGGAAAAACGGAAAAATTCTTGAAAAATAGATAAAACATTGGAGCGTTACCTTGAACAATTTAAGGTGCGGTGTTCCCGGACGTGTTTCTATGTATTTAAAGCATTTGGCTGAGTAGTGTCGAGGAAGATTTTTTAAGATTTTGAAAAAAAAAAAAAAAATAAAATAAATAAAGTTAAAAATAATAAAAAACGAAAAAAACGAAAAAAAATCAAAAACAAGAGGGCTGTGTGAACAGCCCATGCCTCAGCTGATCTTGACATTCATCACACTTGCAGCTCTATGAACTTGGGAAAGGATCAACGACACCATGTTCTGAGTAAGTCTAACCTTTATAGAAGAACACTTACATGTGCAACATCGAAGTTCAAGTAGTTCTCAAGTTACAATGAAGAGTAAAATTCATGTATGTTGCACTGTGACCCCACAAACGAGGTCAAGGTCATTCATGTACTGTCTCAGCATGACCTTCATACAGAATAATTAACAAGTGCAGCTAACTCAAAACAGATCTCAAGTTATCAAGTAAACAGTAAATTTCATGTCAGTTGTCCTGTGAATTAGCATTAGAATGCCCATTGACTTACATAGTAATGAATAGGAAAGCTGCATTGAACGATAAGTACCCAAATTTAAAATCCTTAAAAATCAGGTATCCAAAGCTGTGCCACCTAGTAAACAACTGTTTGACCCTTCCACAACAACATAGCCATTACATTTCAGCTTTATCTGATTGACGATTGTGACAAGTGAAAAAAAGCAAAACCATACAAAAAATTCATAAAAAATTACAACGAAAAAAATTACAAAAGAACAAAAAAATGCATAAAAACTCCAAAAATCAACAGACCATGACCATTTGAACAAACTTGGTAGAGATTCACCAAAGGCTCATCCCCACCCAGACTGAAGTAAATCTGGCAAATATTATTCAAGTTATGACCATTACAAGGAATTCTCATGTTAAACATTCCTTTTACAACTTTTGTAGAGATTTTTAAAGAAAATAATCATAAAAAAAATCCAAAATTCATTGGAACATGACCATTCGAACAAACCTGGTAGACACCCACCCAAGGTACATCCCCACGAAGTTTGAAGTAAATGTGGATGACGGTTTTGGAGAAGAAGTCGAAAATGTAAATTAGCATGAGAATGCCCATTGACTTACATGGTAATCAATAGGAAAGGTGCATTTACCGCAAAAGAGCCGACTTGAAAAAAAAATCATTAAAAATCAGGAATCCGCAGTATTTCCACACAGTGAACAGCTTTGCTTGGCCCTTCCATAAGGAACATATCCACCACGTGTAAGCTTAATCTGAGTGATTTGTCAAAAAAAAAAAATTATCAAAAATCCAAAAATCACTGGAGCATGACCATTTGAACAAAACTGGTAGAAACTCACCCAAGGTATATTACCACCAAGTTTGAGTTTAATCTGGATGACGGTTTTGGAGTAGAAGTCGAAAATGTGAATTAGCATTAGAATGCCCATTGACTTCCATAGTAATCAATAGCTGCATTGACCGATAAGTACCCGAATTAAAAAAATCGTTAAAAACCAGGTATCAGCAGCATTGCCACATAGTGAAAAACTCTGTTTGACCCTTCTACAAGGAACATATCCACTATGTTTCAGCTTAATCTGAGTGACGGTTCTGGAGACGAAGTCGGAAATAGCTATAACACACAAAAATTCATAAAAAATTAGAAAAAATGCGGCGCCACCCGGTGAACAAATTAAGAACTAGGAGTCCCAGGGAGTGTTCCTGTGTAATATGAAAGCAATTGGGTGAGCGGTTTTGGAGAAGAAGATTTTTTACGATTTGCCCACAAAAGAAAAAAAATCCATTAAAAATCCAAAAATCACTGGACCGTAACCATTTGAACAAACTTGGTAGAAACACACCCAAGGCACATCTCCACCAAGTTTGAAGTGGATCTGGGAGACGGTTTTTGAGAAGAAGTCGAAAATGTGAATTGTGGACAGACGGACGACAGACCCTCACAAAACCTCAACTGACTGACAAGTCAGCTGAGGTAAAAATCCAAAAATCATTGGATGATGACCGTTTGCAGAACCTTGGTGGAGACCCGCCCAAGGTACATCTCCGTAAGTTTCAAGTGAATCTGGCTGGCGGTTTTGGCGAAGTAAAAAATGGGAATTATGGGACTGACAGGTGGAAAGAGGGATGGACAGACTATGGACGATGGACCATACTATAAACGCAGCTGACTTTAATCACTGCTGCTGTGAAAAAGCTGGTTGTTCAGATCGAAAGGGAAGAAAAAAAAATAAAATGAAAATGTTTCACAATCTCTACCTCTGCAGTCAGTATCTGCTCAAAGTAAGTGCCAGCTTGTAAAATTCAAGATAGAAACATTTGCATATAATAGGAGAAATTACCCAGGATGACAATCTACCTTTGTTCGTGCAACAACAAAATTTTCTCAACATTAAGACTCAAAAACTACAAGGTTTGAAAGATTCTGTGTTTGCCCACGCTCAGAATGAAATCATGCTTGGTTTTACTACAGGCTCTGGCTTTGAAATTCATGACCAAAGGTATGGCAACAAAAATGAGTTAATGTCGTTACTCTTTCAAGACTAAAAATTGTGCAAAACCTGTGAAACAAAGTACTGATAAAATGTTTGCTACTCATATTCGCAGTTTCACCAAACGATAACAAGGAATATGATTCGAAAGCTGGCGACATTTTAGTTGTTTTAACGGACAAAGTACCTGTGGGTGACTAATACACATTCATGCAATTGTGTAGTAACAAGAAATAAACAAAATCGTTAAAAATCTTTGTCACTTCATTAGCAGGTCAAGTCCAATTGCGCTGTAATGGATTTTACGGCACCAAAACGTTAAACCATACTGGAACAAAATGAATGCAGCAATTGTTAAATCAGCACCAAAACCAACGCTGTAGTCTAAGCCTGAATCGTTGGATGTGATGAAAATCACCAGCTTCTAGACTATACATCCTTTATTACGTTGTCACCACAAGAACATTGTGCAGGTCAATAAGAGTCACGAAAGCAGAACTTGTCATGGCAAGAAAAAATGTACAAACTGTGGTATACCTGATCATGTGTTGCTCTATAAAGATATGACAAGTCAGAACAGTGAGAGAACACAAGCCCTTAGGCACTGATGGAGTTCACAGACTGGATGCCATCCGTACTCAAATTAGAATTGTCATTGACTCAGCTGCTTAATATGGTGGAATATGCCTAAACGATGCTCTGCAAAAATGGACCCAATTACTTTAATGAACTGTTTCGGGTGCAGATTGGATGCCAAGAAGACAAAGTTGATCACTCAGGTGACAAACGAAAAGGGTATAACATGATAAGTATTCATCCTGGTGATCAATCATTTTATGGATATCTGTGAAGAAATTGCAATGAATCAGATGAGGGTGTCAGCACATCAGTAGACCAGATTAAGCTTTTGAGACAAATCACCATCAGACCATGCCCGTTCTGGAATAAGAATCTTCACCCAGGAAAAATAGAAGTGAGCACCCATTGGCCAACGATGCTGTTTTAAACCACATCTAATTGATCAACTGAGTACGTCACTTTTGGCCAGAAAGCTGTGAGATAGATCAAGTTGCAAGAAATGGCTTTTTAAGTTTCAAGGCCTGGCACAGCAATCACCCATTGGTCAACAGTGCTGCTCCAAGAGAGGAAATCCTGAGCATCTTGCTTCATAAATGGGATAAGGATAAGAGTATGTTTCTGCTGAAAACAAAACACTTCACTGATATCCTAACAAACCTCACCAACACAATAGTGTTCAGTGTTATTCCTCAGTGGTAGTGCCCACTTGGGCGCATTTCTCAAACAATGTTCAAGTGCAACATAGAAATACAGAAGTTGTGGTTAGAGGGCCCGTCATGGGATGATACCATCACAAGTGACTTGAGTGAGAGATGGACTAAGTTATTTGAAAATGTCCCCACAATCCCGGAGTTTGAAGCAGACCGATTTTTTTGAAGGAGGGAAAGCCAGTTATGTATCTTGTGTCTTTATGTAATGGAAATTGCATGGTGGGTCCGCGAAATGTCACCTTGTAAGTGCCAAAGCATTTGTCGCACTTCTGAACAGGAAAACTATTCCAAGGCTAGAACTCATGAAATGTGTCGCATTCCACCATCAAACTGATTCAGTTACATCTGCCATAAAGACAGGCTTTGAATGCGTGGTGCTGTGGACTGACTCATTAATGGCACTTGGGTTGGTAATAAGTACTACACAATCATTTGAAGCATTTGTCACGGTACATACACTTGTTATTGGGGAAAGCCACAAACCCAAACAATGGCGACATGTTGTAAAGTTCATGCCTGTTTTCTGTCTGCTCAACAGAGAAATCAGTCATAAAACTTTTGTATGTAATAGTGTAAGGAAAGACAATATGTGGTTAACAATGAGGGTTAACAATGTGTATGTATAATATACAGGACTGGCAAGTAGGACTGGCAAATACACATACATAACTAGCAAGCATCCATTCAACACAATAAAAAACTGAGGAATGGATAAGATTACACACTGATAAAGTTGGCACAGGTCCAACAAGTAGGACTGGTAACAGAAAACAAGTAGGATTGGTAAAGAGAAAACAAGTAAGACTGGTAAACAGAACTGGTTTATCAGACCATTATCCTATCATGAGTCATGTTGCTGATGCTGCATTGCAAAACAATGTGTCAAAATGTGATGGATAGGAAGGTCACTAAGATCATAGGTTTTGAGAAAGGATAACTTGAATTATATATAAAATAGGGCAAAACAAAGCACAGCATAAGGATGCTTATTTGGTACAGATTCTGGTGAATATAATTATTCCCTTGAAGTTGTTGATTTTGTCATAAAGGATAATCATGTACAACAGGAATTTATAGACAGGAAGTTCAAAAGCATAAAAAGTGTTATAAAATTACAGCTAGATGGCGCCAGCTGATGGTAACATTTAGAAATGGGATTTCCATAATGTTTGCAAATATTTAGATTGGACTAGTTTTATCTGGGTCAAACTAGTGATAACTGCTTATATCTAGATAGGAGCAGTTTACACTTGCACAAACAAGTGGAAAACAACTATTTTGGGGTTGGGGAAGTATGGAATAAGAATATTAAAGGGGCTGTCTACAGCCTATTAACAACAGTTGGGGAATGACTGAGCTAGAGAGCACATCTAAGCAGAGCAGTCATGGGTAGCAAGACTGGCTTACTTATGTATGGTACAGTGCTGATGATGGTGATGTAACTGGACAACAATAAACCTATTGCTATAACAGCCAAGCAAAGGTGTTACTTTTGATCTCTACAGGTCCTTATGAAGATTGTTGGACAATAGTAAACAACACGAACCTGAGTATGGAAAACAAGCCTATTCAACATTTATAAAATCTTGTGTAACATCTACTCCATTAAAAAGAAATCCATTGCACATATAAAGTTTTGGAGTGGGGGTTTACATAATTGGCAAGCTTGCCAGGATTTTGAAGAAAAGGACTATATCAGACGATTAATGGCTCAAGAACATATGCCAGAAGACTACATCTGGATGTCATGAGAAAGCTCAAGTGAAGAAGAAACTGAAGAAAACAGTCAGAAACCTGATACTACAGCAGAAACAGAGTCCACTGTAAGTAAACCATCAGATTATTGTCCACCACCAAGTAAAATCAACAAGGTCGCTAAGATTGGTACAACCAGGTCATCTCTGGGCCAATGACCTACTTTGAAGACTCATAAGCGAAATACTCGACGAAAATTTAAAAAGCTGAGGAAAGAGGTCAACACATTGACTAACCAAATAGTTGTCCTAGAAGGAATTGCTGCCTTAAATGGAGACTATTAGAAAAATGGCTACACAGACCACTGACCCAATTGATACTCTGGCATCCGGCATGTCTGACATGGGAAAGGCCATTATCCATACCTATCAAGAACATTGGGATGAACAGAAGAAAAACAACAAACTAATAAATTTGTGTAAAAACATTTGTAAGTGTGACGGAAGTGTCAATGCTGAAGTCCGCGAATGGCTCGAAGAAATTGAGATGACAATACCACACACAGCTAACATACAAGGTGCCACTGTGAAAATATGTAAGCGCACTATAACTGGGTCACAATGCTGAAGTCCGCGAATGGCTCAAAGAAATTGAGATGACAATAAAACACACAGCCAACATACAAGGTGCCACTGTGAAAATATGTGAGCGCACGATAACTGGGTAACTAAAAAGAGAGTTAAAAAGACTCCTTCGGCAAAAAAAATGACCGATATGGCACACCATAGGAAGTGGTGAAAGAGCATGTACGGAAGTCATTCCTCTCAGCCAATGAAAATGAGCGACTCAAAACTGAGCTGGAGCAGTACAAACAGTCTGCATATGAAAGTCTTGGAATGTACAACCGGAAGTTCCGAGAGGCCGCCATCAAAGCATATCCAACGCCACGTAGCGGTGATGCTGAAAGAATCATCACACAGGCCTATGCAAGGGGACTGTACAGTACTGACTTAGCCAGGAAACTGATGGTTGAAAAATGGACAGACACATTAGAAGATGCAATCCAATATACAGAACATCAAGAAGCAGGGTTGGAGTTATTCAGAGGTATTGTGCGTGACAACAGGGACATGCAACCAATGGAGGTTGACCTTGTGAACCCATTATCACCGCACACACATAGTCAAGCCATGGATGATGCCTTTTTACAAAGCATCCGTCTCATGGAAATGACAGCAAAGAAGTGTGACCAAGCAAACACCAAGATAGCAAAACTGGAGGCTAAAATGAGAGATCTCAGACCTCCCAGTGCTCCATCAATGAAGTGTTTCTACTGTGGTTAACAAGGTCATCAGGTCAAAGATTGTTTCAAGAATAAGAGAGATGAGGCCGTAACGAAAAGTGCTGTCACTGTGAAAGGTGCCGGAAACACTGCACACAAGAAATAACATTTAAACTGGATGCTGCAAGAATTAATACAAGTGATCGTCACATGGGACTGTCAATTACATTGAGTGGAGTGCATTGCCGTTCCTTGCTCGACACTGGAGCATGTGTGACCATCTTGCATAAAAGACTATTTGATAAACTATGCAGGTGTACTGGATGTACAAGACTATTGAAACCTACCTACAGTATATATAATGTTTGTGGACAGAAAATGGATGTACTTGGTACAACTCAAGTCAAAGTGGACAATGCTGACAATATTGATGTGTTGATTGTGAGAGGGATCTCTCATGATATGATCTTGGGAAATGATACCTTAAAGAGAGGCAAAGGTGTCATAGACTATCCTAAGAAAACATTAACTTGGTTTCACAAAGAGTGGCCACTAACACATTACCGAGAGGTAAACAAAGTAGCCAAAGTTGGCTCTGAGCCAATGGACATTGTGATAGAACCAAGAACTGTTGGTTATAAACGAATAGACAGTGTGCTAGCTGAATACGAAGATGTGTTCATTGACAAAGAAGATCCACATGGATGTTGTGAAGGCGAGGCTATCACCATTGATACTGAGGGACATGCACCCATCAGGCAGAGAAAATACAGGACACCACTGGTCAAGAAACAAATTATTGAAGATGAAATTGAAAAGGTGCTTCAAGATGACATCATATGACCTAGTTCCAGTCCTTGGGCATCGCCAGTGACCTTGTTACCCAAACATGATGGTAGCACGAGATTTTGTGTGGAATATTGAAAATTGAACCAGGTGACACGGAAGGACAGGTATCCTCTACCATTGATACAAGACATCTTTGACCAGGTAGGTGGAGCTAGTATTTTTACGACTTCAGACCTCAAATCAGGCTATTGGCAAATACCTGTAAAAGAAGAAGATATTCCAAAGACAGCATTTATATGTCACAAAGGTCTTTGTGAATTCAAAAAATGCCTTTTGGTTTGGCAAATGTACCAAGTCAATTTCAAAGAACAATGGACAAAGTATTAACTGGTCTCATTGGAAATTGTGTACTTGTTTACATAGATGATTTGGTAATTTACAGCAAAGATGCAAATTCACATGCAAATCATGTCAGGTTCGTTTTGGAAAGGTTACGAAAAGCTGGCTGAAAGGTCAAGTCATCAAAGTGTTGTTTTGCACAACCGGAAGTGAAATTACTTTGATACATTATCAACAAAAATGGTATCCAAAGTAACCCAGATAAAGTCGCTGCAATTCAAAATTTGTGTCCACCAAAAGATATCACAGGAGTAAGGTCATTTCCGGTATGTGTAGCTACTATGCCCAGACAATACCTTCATATGCTCAAATAGCAGAACCATTATACAAATTGACACGTAAGAGTGAACCATTTGTATGGGGTCAAGAGCAACAACAAAGTTTTGAAACTTTGAAAGAGTTCCTGGGTTCAAACAGTGTCATGGATTATCCTCAGGTGAATCAAGCATACAAATTGTACACAGGTGCATGTTGGTATGCTATAGGAGGTATCTTAGTACAGGAAGATGAAAATGGCATCGAGCGAGTAATACAATATGTATCACATCAATTGAGTGGATCACAATTGAAGTGGGCCGCAACAGAAAAAGAGGCCTATGCTGTGATCTATTGCATATACAAACTGCGACCATATTTATGGGGAGCAGAGTTCACAGTATATACTGATCACAAGCCATTAAGATCATTGTTCACAAAAGAAATGAACAATACCAAAGTTCAAAGATGGGCAGTCATTTTGGCTGAATATGGAGCCAAAATTTAGTACATTCACAGAAAAGGAAATATCAGGGCAGATATGCTTAGTCATATTCAACCTGACACCAAAGAGGTGACTGTCTTTGACACAGAAGAATGGGTTGATCCTGATTCATTTCAAGATGATGATGCAATTCAGAGAATTATTAGAGGCAGATTAACTTGACACTGAGTCAATCAAACAAGGTCAACAAGAGGAATTTGCGACTTTAATCAGAGATTCACAAAATGAAGACTCTGGTTATGAAATTTCCCAAGGTATTTTATATTCAATCAAACCACCCAATCAAACCGTTCCGAAAATATCCACATTTGGTATTACATTTGAAATTCAGGACAAAGGTCATTGATCGAAATCACAAAGATGTATATCATATGGCAGTTCACAAAACACTCCGTAGAGTGCATGAATGTTATGTATGGCCAGGCTGTGCAAAGACATCACTGATCAATTGAAACAATGTGCCACTTGCATGGTACATGTACCAAGACAAGATGGAACCAGAATGGGTGAAATGCCAACTCCAGTTTATCTTATGCAAATTGTGGGAATGGATCTCATTGGTCCATTTACTGAAACAGAGAGAGGAAACAAATATTGTTTAAATATCATTGATCATCTTTCAGGATGGGCTGAAAGCTATACCATTCCAAACAAATCTGCTTTATCAGTAGAAAAAGGCATTGGCAAAGGAATTCTTTCCTTGCCATGGCATTCCAGAAGTAATCATTCATGATCAAGGTCAAGAGTTCAATGCACACCATCTTCAAAATTATCTAAAGGGATTAGGAATTGATGTACGACGCACGACTAGCTATAATCCAGAATCAAATGGGAAGGTTGAAAGACTGAATAAAATGCTCAAAGAAATCATAGCTAGACTAGTAAATAATGATGCTAGGAGATGGGAAGAACAACTAGCAAATGCCTTATTAGCATACAGAAACTCCACCAGTAGTGTAACAGGATACACGCCTTTTTACCTCTTATATGGGAAGCATAGTCGGGTACCTTTAACAGTGTGCACAACAGGAGGAAACCTAAATGCACTTAAAGGAAGACTAAGTGACTTATCCGATGCACTTACATTACCTAGAGCACACTTAGCACCCTCTAGAGAACACAATAGAAACTGCATTAACAACAAAGCAAATGCAGGTGAGATAGATGTGGGATCCACAGTAATTTTGAAGGCCAATGAGCCATTGACCCTGACCTCAAAATGGGACCCACAATATGAGGTATTAAGAACACATGGGAAGGTCTGCTGGATATGTCATCAGCAAACTGGGAAAACCAAAGTGGTAAATAGAAACAAGCTCAAACTGGTAAATCTGGATCTAATCTGGGACGATATCAGCCTTAGACGGGTTAGGAACTCTAGGAAGTCAGTAGTTCCACAACTAGATGCTCAGTTGGGTTTCAACCTTGGAGCAGAGCAGACCACAGAGGAACCAGAAGCTGAACAAGCAGAACCACAAGCTAGCACTTCTGCTGACGCTGAGACTGACACCCCAGCTACTACCTTCACTCACAGATACCCTACAAGGTATAGGAAGAGACAGATGAGAAGTCTGATTTCGGAAGACGAAGGCAAGAAGCAGAGATTAGAAGAGGCTATGGAATTAGCCTTGTTCTTATGTCAGTATTGCTAACTACAGTATACACGACTGACATAGTTCCTTTACAAGATGGATTATTAGTGACTGGACGCAGAAAAATCAAACTTCAAGTAGCTGAATGGACCATATTGGTTACCTTGGATCAAACAAGGATAGACAATGCTATGGTACCACAATATAACCTAATCAAAGGTAAGATAAAAAGAGCTTTGAGGCTTACTCAAATTACTCAAGAAGCAGATCAATGGATCAGTCGCCTTGACCAGAAAAAGCAAGCCTTCAATGATTTAATAGCTGCTACAGAGCCTGTCAGGTTAAACAGAAGGATCAAATGAGGCCTGATCAACCTTGGAGGTAGTTTCTTACATTACTTATTTGGGACTGTCACTGACTCTGATTTTGAAGCTTGCAGACTAGCTGTAGAAGAGACCAGGCAACAACAAAAGAAAATTGTACACCTTGTAAATCAATTAGTGACAGTGGTTAACCACACTCAAGACACTGTGGTTGAAGACCGGAAGCAAATTAATGCTATCAGTCATTTTTTGAGTGACACTTTGAGAAGACAGATTAATTCATTAGTATATTATAACAATAAGACCAGAGTGGACGTGTACCGACTCTGGACAGTATTAAATGTTGAACAAGCTGTGTCCACTTATGAATCCATCATAACCGAATGGGAACGAGCATTGGAAAAGTTTAATAGACAAAAGGCTTCATTAGAATTAGGTAGATTAACTGAAGAACTATTACCATCAACGCAGTTGCGGGACATATTACAAAAGGCCATGACTCCATTAGCGAGGATGGTAAAATCACTTCAGTGCTAATATGAATACAAACATGTATTTCCTGTGTGGGGTGGTAAAACGCTTATCTACCGTGTCAAGGTACCATTGGTACATGAACTGACCTATTGGCGGTATAACTTACAGTCGTGGCCCAGCCCATACAATACATCAGGCTATTCAGCCAGAGTGATATTGCCACATAAGGATGTAGGACTAAATGCAAAGACTGGGGAAGTATTTCATCCAGTAGCATGCACTGGATATGGACCGACTGTATGTAGGCTAGGACCTATATACAAGCCAGGCGCGTGGTCGTGCGCCAGAGCCATTATCACAGGGAACAAAGAACAAAGACATAGATGTAAGGTGGAACTCAGTCACAACCAGGGAGTGACTAGGGCATCAGAGATAGCTCAAGGTACTTATGTAATAATTACAAGGGGGGAAAGAGTAACTACCCGCTGTGTATCATCACCTGAAAGAACTGTGACACTGGGACCTGGGACATTTATCATAACTGTACGAGAAAAATGTACAATAAGCGGTGCATATTGGAAATTAACTGGTATGATTCAGAAGTTTGGCAAAGTAAAAGTACATGCTATGCAGGTGCATACCAGCCTAAAACTTAACATAAAAGTTCTCATTACTGAGGGGGACGCCTTAAGGGAATTAGATAAATTGAAACTTCAACAACTGAAACCAGTTAAACGAGTCCATCTTGAACCAATTAAAGCCACTGATGATGATAATGAGTTCATTAATTGGAACTATCATAGCCAACCTGTCTCATGGGGTCTACTGTTTCGTGCTAGTTCCACTTACAATTGTGGTTGTATTATTGAGTATGTATGTAATAAAGAAAAGAGGACAGTTTCCTGGGATCACTTTGCCCCAGCCAGGTAAAGGAGATCATGATTGTGCTCACCTTGGTGAACGGAACAATGACATTAAGATGAACAATTCAGAAGATCCGTTCGCATACTTTCAGAACTTGAATCTGAAAGATGTTGATAGACATGAACAGCGTATGGAGGTTGGCCAACCTGGTAACAAGGCTGCGCCTCAATCTAGGTTACAAATGGAACAATAACAAGGTCAAACTTAGCTTGTTCCACAAGTTGTATAAAGTAGGGTACACATGCTTCAATATGGACGAGGACATTCTTGACTCACGCATGTATTGGATTATGCTTATCTGACAACTGAATTATATAATTATGCTTGTTAGCTTACCTTACTCAAATTATTATTATTCCTTGTATAAATTATGATAATTGTCACATGATTATAAAGAGGTTCAGCTTGTATCCCGCTGTATATATTTAAAAGATTAAGGGATCTAATACAATACAGCACTGACTTCTTGGATAACGACTTATGATTTGACATGGATTATGAAACTAGAACAATGGCTAAACCATCTGTATGCATAGATATGGATGGTGTTTTATTAAAACGAAATGACTTGAAGACAACATCTTATAAAAACATGATTGCTTGGTCTTCAAAAGAGTACCTAAAAAGGAATGGACCAATTGCATCTTCCACTCCTGGTTTGCATGTGCAGGTGTGTGATAGACGATTTGATCACTTTTTCTTTCCTTTGGAGATATCTTAGGTTCCAATTGAAGGTTCCTTAAGAGAGACACAATGGAGAGCTGTGATATTCACATTGCCATTTCCATATTCTGATTTCACAAATGAAGGCATTCGTAAGCTTAATATCTTGGTTAATAAACAAAGTATTCTAAATTGGGATCAAATTTATGGAAATGAGTTAGAATTGTGGACATCTTTGTCCTGTCAGGAACTGTTCAAAGAACTACAGGAAACAACATCTCAGTTGTATTACAAAGGTGGTAACATTGAAAAATTTCTAGCTCAAGCTTTGCAGTTGCAAAGTGTTAATGTTGAGAGTTATGGAGTTCAAAAGCTAGAAAGTTACTATTTTTGGATACAAGCTCCAGGTACTGGTAAAATATGCCAATTGCATAAAGATAGAAAATGTGTACTCTGTCCTCGGTTGGAAGTATTTTCTATCAAATACTATTGTATAATTACTGGCATTGCTTTAGAGGATAAAAACCTCAGTGTAAATAATTCTATGGACTTTGTTCCATAGTGGTGAGCTTGAAAGCCCAAATGTAATGGCACATGTATATAATTATTGTATATAATCATTGTATATATTGCATGCTTAATCAGTAAACTTAGTTAAGGCATAGAGTTGTTTTGTTGATGATACCGTGAACTGATAACACCACCTTGGTCTACGGACCTTAGGTGCTCATCAACATAGGGGTATACTTGACCATGGTTCATACACCAGTCGTTAGCATTATACAACACTGAACCTAGAGGTACTCAATACTCTACAAATAATCAAGATATAATAACCATATATAATCGCATATAATCAACATATATAATCGCATATAATCAATATATAATCATAAATATAATCAAAGTAGTGTAGGACAAAAAGGCTGTTGTAAATATAGTGTTATAAATGTAGTAAATCTGAGTTGGAAAGGTTTTCAACTACTTAAAGGGGTGGAGGAATGTAAAGTTCATGCCTGTTTTTCTGTCCACTCAACAGAGAAATCAGTCATAAAACTTTTGTATGTAATAGTGTAAGGAAAGACAATATATGGTTAACAATGATGGTTAACAATGTGTATGTATAATATACAGGACTAGTAAGCAGGACTGGCAAGTACACATACATAACTAGCAAGCATCCATTCAACACAATAAACAACTGAGGAATGGATAAGATTACACACTGATAAAGTTGGCGCAGGTCCAACAAGTAGGACTGGTAAACAGAAAACAAGTAGGATTGGTAAACAGAAAACAAGTAGGATTGGTAAACAGAAAACAAGTACGACTGGTAAACAGAACTGGTTTATCAGACCAATCTCCTATCATGAGTCATGTTGGTGATGCTGCATTGAAAAACAATGTGTCAAAAAGTGATGGATAGGAAGGTCAATAAGATCATAGGTTTTGAGAAAGGATAACTTGAATTATATATAAAATAGGGCAAAACAAAGCACAGCATAAGAATGCTTATTTGGTACAGATTCTGGTGAATATAATTATTCCATTGAAGTTGTTGATTTTGTCATAAAGGATAATCAAGTACAACAGGAAGTTATAAATAGGAAGTTCAAAAGCAGAAAAAGTGTTATAAAATTACAGCTAGATTGCACCAGCTGATGATAACATTTAGAAATGGGATTTCCATAATGTTTGCAAACATTTAGATTGGACTAGTTTTATCTGGGTCAAACTAGTGATAACTACTTATATCTATATAGGAGCAGTTTACACTTGCACAAACAAGTGGAAAACAACTATTTTGGGGTTGGGGAAGAACGGAATAAGAATATAAAAGGGGCTGTCTACAGCCTATTAACAACAGTTGGGGAATGACTGAGCTAGAGAGCACAGCTCAGCAGAGCAGTCATGGTAAGCAAGACTGGCTTACTTATGTATGGTACAGTGCTGATGATGGAGATGTAACTGGACAACAATAAACCTATTGCTATAACAGCCAAGCAAAGGTGTTATTTCTGATCTCTGCAGGTCCTTATGAAGATTGTTGGACAATAGACAACAACACGAACCTGATTATGGAAAACAAGCCTATTCAACATTTATAAAATCTTGTGTAATATCTACTCCATTTAAAAGAAAGACATTGCAAATAAAGAGTTTTGGAGTGGGGTTTTACAATGTGCCCAGCAAATGTAACCCTGCTGGTGCCCTTACCAAGGCGATCAGTGTTAACCAGTTGGAAATGTGGCATAAAGGACCAGACTTCCATAACTCATTCCATTGTAATAAAGCTTTTTCCCGCTAATATATCAATGTCATCTGCTAATTGTATTTTACTAACTTAGAGATTATTTTTTTCAAATTTCGGATGAGACTAGCATGAAAGATCATTGCAAATTATATGCCCATGGTCAACAGTTTTCCTTGGTGTACCCTGGACAGATTGCGCCCAAAGCACGCCAAGGAAAGCTGTTGACTCAGTCTTCTATCAGGATGGAATGAGTTAAACAGCCACAGAACCAATTGCATGTACATGAGGTGGTGAAGAGATCAGACAAAGATGACTTTGAAAGGAAGCCAATTAACTTGTCTGTCATCCTAGATACTGGTAAACTTGGTATAGCCGATTGTTTGACGAAAACTGATGGGCTCAAGATACGTTGCCTTCTAGCAACATGGTTATGCTATATACACCAATATAAAGCTCGTTTTTTCGTCAGAAATTACACAACTGGAGATCCTGCTACAAAGGAAATAGATCATGCTGAAAAGTGCTTTGTTAAACTGACCCAAAAGGCAAGTGACCCTGAAGACAAAAGATTTGTGAGCATTCAGCCAACCTGGATGGTAAAGAAGTAAGGCAAGCTAAGGGGGGACTGGAACTAGCTAACAATTTGCCTGATTGTGTACATCACCCTATACTGCTACCAAAATGATCATATATTTTTCAGAACACTCTTAAAAACCTTATATAGGATGTTAATTCACCCAGGTTAAAGACGCCTGCTTGCTGAAGTACTGCAAAAGTACTGGGTCATTGGTCTGAAAGAGCTAGCCAAATCAGTAAGCTTCAACTGCATTTTGTGTAAATGAAAGAGAAAACCACTGTTTAGTCAAAAGGTGGGACGATTACCTCGTTATCATATGATCATTGGTACATCCATATTTGCCAATACATCAGTCGCCTTTTTTGGTCAAATGAAAGTCAAAGTATCCTTTAAAATAATTGTCAAAGCCTGTGGTGTTTTAGGAACGTATTGAAGGAGCCTTTCGAGTTGCCAGTTATACAGGCAGTCAATGGACAACAATCCGTTATGATGCCAGCTTCATGGTCAATAGCAGACCCCTATATCCATCATCAGAAAATGTACTGGACGCACCTCCCATAACTCCCAACATGTTATTATCAGGCCATTGTCTGCTGGTTTCTCAGTCAACATAACAGGATAAGGTTAACCCCAGGCACATGAACAGTGCTGATTAAGATGCACTTTACTTGTTCTGGTAGCAGTGGATGAGACATTTTGCTCCACCATTAGTTGCCAGGAGTAAATGATTCTACGGCAGAGAAAATCTCAAAGTTGGAATCGTGTGCATACAGTTGGATCACCACAAACTGAGACCCCTTCGGAAGCTGGCACTGATACAAGAAATATCCCCAAGTATGAGAAAAGTAATAATCAAAGCAAGTAATGGACTGTCTGATTGGGCTGTTGATAAAGTTTGATTAACTGCCACCAAAATAAAGTTGATCTACTAAAATCAGTAGTAGCACGGAGGTATCTGATTATCCACTGCCGGAGGATGTTATGAACATGATGTAATATGAGACTTCGCGGTTTCATCCTCCCATTGTTGATGTAAGAAACGTTCTGGCAACTCAATCACAAACAAAGAAGTAATTTTTGTGCTATGTTTAATTCCAAGTGGGTGATTATGTAAAAACATTTCATTGTAATGAGAAGCCATTCAATTTTGTATTCTTCAGATGTTTAATAGCAGTATAATACCTGCTAAATTAACTGTAGTCTGTGACGTCAATAAATGCCCGTCGCCCTCCTGCCTTGCCGTTTATCACCTGCTAAGTTAGCATGTGTATGGAAATTATACTGCTCAATAATTCGCAAAACCCAGGATTTTATTACAAAACCCTAAGTTTTAGGCACAAAAGCCACAATTGTGTCACAAAAACATTGATTTTACTTTGCTATTTAGTATTTTTTACAAAACCATCAGAATCATGACAAACTCTATGAATTTGTTAGCAAATGTTTGGGTTCTGTGCTACAATGTCCAGTTATTAAGAAAACACAGAGTTTTGTCAAATTTTGCAGTGATATCTCCGGGCTTGTGCTTGCAATGTACAACTCCCCAAATTATTGGTTTGTATCTTCACGAAATTCTGAGAGTTGTGACGTCACAAAACATACGGTCTTGCAATGTACAACTTCCCAAATTATTGGTTTGTATCTTCACGAAATTCTGAGAGTTGTGACGTCACAAAACACACGGTCTTGCAGACAAAACTTTCAGTTTCATAACATAAGCATGGGGATTTCAAAGAAAAGAGTTTTGTGATGCAGTTATATGTAGTCCAAAAACCACATGTGCTGAATGGATCTTTACAAAAGCCTCGGATTTGTAAGGTCAAAAACCCTGAGTGTTGTATTTTCTGAGACTCAGACTCAAATCTTACCTTTGGCTTTCATTTATCTGTGTAACCTAGAGTCTCGAGTGTACCACAGTGAATTAAAATACAAAATAGATGCCATGACATTTGCGTGTAACTTTTGCTCAGGCCTGCACCCGCTTCGGGGTGATATTTGTGAAAAAAAATCATCTTATAAAGTGTCCATGGCAATACTCTTGAGCACATTTCAAGCGAGGTAAGCACCATAACGTATCTTTGTGTGCACACATGCACACACTTCACTCTACAACCCATACAGCTTTTCCAATCCCTATATGATATTTTCTATGGGTATTGGGCCACTTATAATTTTTTCATAGGTACAATCTTGGCCAAAGTAATCCCGATCGGACAAATAAGTGTTGTCTTACCTGTAATGGTACTTGACACTGGCACTCTGGTAGTATTTGTTGCTGGTATGGTAGTAGTTGTGGTTGATTCTGACACTGTAGCACAACAAGTTCCTGGTTCTGTACCTGATACTGTAGCAGTAGTTGTTTGTGGCACAGTACCTGGTACTGTAGCAGTAGTTGTTTGTGGCACAGTACCTGGTATTGTAGCAGTAGTTATTTGTGTTACAGTACTTCTTGTTTTAGCAGTAGTTTTTGGCAGTACAGTACTTGTTGAAACTGTAGTTGTTTGTGGTACAGTACTTGTTGAAACAGTAGTTGCTTGTGGTAGAGTACTTGTTGTAGGAGTAGTTGTTTGCGGCACACTCCTTGTTGTAGCGGTAGCTGTTTGTGGTACAGTAGTTGTGATAATAGCACTTGTTGTTGTAGCAGTAGTTGTTGGTAGTACAGTGCTTGTTGAAACAGTAATTGTGCTTGGTAGAGTATTTGTTGTAGCAGTTGTTGTTTGTGGCACAGTATTTGTAGCGGTACTTGTTTGTGGTACAGTAGTTGTGATTGTAGAAGTAGTTGTTTGTGGTAGAGTACTTGTTGAAACAGTTGTTTTTGATACAGTACTTGTTGCAGCAGTAGTTGAATGTGGCACAGTACTTGTAGCGATAGTTGTCTGTGGTACAGTAGTTGTGGTTGTAGCAATAGTTGTTTGTGGTACAGTACTTATAGCAGCAGTTGTTTGTGATACAGTACTTGTTGTAGCAGTAGTTTGTGGTACAGTGCTTGTTGAAACAGTAGTTGTTTCTGGTATAGTACTTGTTGTTGTTTGTGGTACATTGCTTGTTATAGCAGTAGTCGTTTGTGGCACAGTACTTGTAGCGGTAGTTGTTCGTGGAACAGTAGTTGTGAATGTGGCAGTAGTTGTTTGTGGTATTGTACTTGTTGACACAGTAGTTGTTTCTGGTACAGTACTGGTTGTTGTAGCAATAGTTGTTTGTGGTACAGTACTTGTTGAAACAGTTGTTATTTCTGGGACAGTACTTGTTGTAGCAGTAGTTTGTGGCAAAGTACTTGTAGCGGTAGTAGTTTGTGGTAGAGTGCTTGTTGAAGCAGTAGTTGTTTGTGGTACAGTTCTTGTTGGAACAGTAGATGTTTGTGGTAGAGTGGTTGTGATTGTAGCAGTAGCTGTTTGTGGTACAGTACTTGTTGTTGTAGAAGTAGTCGTTTGTAACACAGCACTTGTAGCGGTAGTTGTATGTGATACAGTAGTTGTGATTGTAGGAGTAGTTGTTTGTGGTAGAGTGCTTGTTGAAACAGTTGTTGTTTTTGGTACAGTACTTGTAGCAGTAGTCGATTGGGGCACAGTACTAGTATCAATAGTTGTTTGTGGTAGAGTTCTTGTTGTAGCAGCAGTTGTTTGTAATACAGTCCTTGTTGTAGCAGTAGTTTGTGGTACAGCGCTTGTTGAAACAGTAGTTGTTTCTGGTAAAGTACTTGTTGTTGTTTGTGGTACAGTGCTTGTTATAGCAGTAGTCGTTTGTGGCACAGTACTTGTAGCGGTAGTTGTTCGTGGTACAGTAGTTGTGATTGTAGCAGTAGTTGTTTGTGGTATTGTACTTGTTGACGCAGTAGTTATTTTTGGTACAGTACTTATTGTTGTAGCAGTTGTTGTTTGTGGTACAGTCTTTCTTGAAGCAGTTGTTGTTTTTGGTACAGTACTTGTTGTAGCAGGAGTTGTTTTTGGCGCAGAACTTGAAGCGGTAGTTGTTTGTGGTAGAGTGCTTTTTGAAGGCACAGTTGTTTGTGGTACAGTGGTTGTGATTGTAGTAATAGCTGCTTGTGTTACAGTACTTGTTGTAGCAGTAGTCCTTTGTGGGCCAGGACTTGTAGCAGTAGTTGATTGTGGCACAGTACTTGAAGCGGTAGCTGTTCGTGGTACAGAAATTGTAATTGTAGCAGTAGTTGTTTGCGGAATTGTACTTGTTGACGCACTAGTTGTTTCTGGTACAGTACTTGTTGTTGTAGCAGTAGTCGTTTGTGGTACAGTACTTGTAGTGGTAGTTGTTCGTGGTACAGTAATTGTGATTGTAGCAGTAGTTGTTTGCGGTACACGGCTTGTTAAAGCTGTAGTTGTTTCTGATAGAGTTCTTGTAGCAGTAGTTGTTTGTGGTACAGTGCTTGTAGAAGCAGTAGTCGTTTGTGGTACAGTACTTGTTGCAGTAGGAATTGTTTGTGGTACAGTGGTTGTGATTGTAGTAGTAGCTGTTTGTGGTACTGTACTTGTTATTGTAGCAGTAGTTGTTTGTGGCACAGTACTTGTAGCGGTAGCTGTTCGTGGTACAGTAGTTGTGAATGAAGTAGTAGTTGTTTGTGGTAGAGTACTTGTAGGAATAGTTGTTTGTGGTAGAGTGCTTGTTGTGGCAGTAGTTGATTGTGGCACAGTACTTGTAGCGGTAGTTGTTCGTGGTACAGTAGTTGTGATTGTAGCAGTAGTGGTTTGTGGTATTGTACTTGTTGTTGTAGCGGTAGTTGTTCGTGGTACAGTAGTTGTGATTGTAGCAGTACTTGTTTGTGGTATTGTACTCGTTGAAGTAGTGGTTATTTGTGGTACAGTATTTGTTGTTGTAGCAGTAGTTGTTTGCGGTACAGTGCTTGTTGAAGCAGTAGTTGTTTCTGATACAGTACTTGTAGCAGTAGTTGTTTGTGTTACAGTGCTTGTAGAAGCAGTAGTAGTTTGTGGTAGAGTACTTGTTGCAGCAGGAATTGTTTGTGGTAGAGTGGTTGTGATTGTAGTAGTGGCTGTTTGTGGTACAGTACTTGTTGTTGTAGCAGTAGTCGTCTTGGGCACAGTACTTGTAGCGGTAGTTGTTCGTGGTACAGTAGTTGTGATTACAGCAGTAGTTGTTTGTGGTATTGTACTTATTGACGCAGTTGTTGTTTCTGGTACAGTAATTGTTGTTGTAGCAGTAGTTGTTTGTGGTACAGTACTTGTAGCAGTAGTTGTTCGTGGTACAGTAGTTGTGATTGTAGCAGTACTTGTGTATGGTATTGTACTTGTCGACACAGTAGTTGTTTCTGGTACAGTACTTTTTGTAGCAGTAGTCGTTTGTGGCACAGTACTTGTAGCGGAAGTTGTTTGTGGTAGAGTACTTGTTGAAGCAGTAGTTGTTTCTGGTACAGTACTTGTTGTTGTAGCAGTAATTGTTTGCGGTACAGTGCTTGTTGAAGCAATAGTTGTTTCTGATACATTACTTATAGCAGTAGCTGTTTGTGGTACAGTGCTTGTAGAAGCAGTAGTCGTTTGTGGCACAGTACTTGTAGCGGTAGTTGACTGTGGTACAGAAGTTGTGATTGTAGCAGTAGTGGTTTGTGGTATTGTACTTGTTGACGCAGTAGTTGTTTCTCGTACAGTACTTGTTGTAGCGGTAGTTGTTCGTGGTACAGTAGTTGTGATTGTAGCATTACTTGTTTGTGGTATTGTACTCGTTGAAGCAGTGGTTGTTTGTGGTACAGTATTTGTTGTAGTAGCAGTAGTTGTTTGCGGTACAGTGCTTGTTGAAGCAGTAGTTGTTTCTGATACAGTACTTGTAGCAGTAGTTGTTTGTGTCACAGTGCTTGTAGAAGCAGTAGTAGTTTGTGGTACAGTACTTGTTGAAGCAATAGTTGTTTCTGATACAGTACTTGTAGCAGTAGCTGTTTGTGGTACAGTGCTTTTGGAAGCAGTAGTCGTTTGTGGTACAGTACTTGTTGCAGCAGGATTTGTTTGTGGTACAGTGGTTGTGATTGTAGTAGTAGCTGTTTGTGGTACAGTACTTGTTGAAGCAGTAGTTGTTTCTGGTACAGTACTTATTGTTGTAGTAGTAGTTGTTTGCGGTACAGTGCTTGTTGAAGCAATAGTTGTTTCCGATACAGTACTTATAGCAGTAGCTGTTTGTGGTACAGTGCTTGTAGAAGCAGTAGTCGTTTGTGGTACAGTACTTGTTGCAGTATTTGTTTGTGGTACAGTACTTGTAGCGGCAGTTGTTCGTGGTACAGTAGTTGTGATGGTAGCACTAGTTGTTTGTGGTATTGTACTTGTCGACGCAGTAGTTGTTTCTGATACAGTACTTGTTGTAGCATTAGTCGTTTGTGGCACAGTACTTGTAGCGGTAGTTGTTTGTGGTACAGTAGTTGTGAATGTAGAGGTGCTTGTTTGTGGTAGAATACTTGTTGAAACAGTTGCTGTTTTTGGCACAGTACTTTTAGCAGTGGTTGAGTGTGGCACAGTACTTGTAGCGGTAGTTGTTTGTGGTATAGTAGTTGTGATTGTAGCAGTAGTTGTTTGTGGTATTGTAATTGTTGACGCAGTAGTTTTTTCTGGTACAGTACTTGTTGTTGTAGCAGTAGTTGTTCGTGGTGCAGTGCTTGTTGAAGCAGTAGTTGTTTCTGATACAGTACTTGTAGCAGTAGTTGTTTGTGTTACAGTGCTTGTAGGGGCAGGAGTTGTTTGTGGTACAGTACTTGTTGCAGCAGGAATTGTTTGTGGTACAGTGGTTGTGATTGTAGTAGTAGCTGTTTGTGGTACAGTACTTGTTGTTGTAGCAGTAGTCGTCTGTGGCACAGTACTTGTAGCGGTAGTTGTGGGTGGTACAGTAGTTGTGATTGTGGAAGAAGTTGTTTGTGGTAGAGTACCTGTTGAAACAGATGCTGTTTTTACAGTACTTGTAGAAGCAGTTGATTGTGGCAGAGTACTTGTAGCGGTAGTTGTTCGTGGTACAGTTGTTGTGAATGAAGAGGTAGTTGTTTGTGTTAGAGTACTTGTAGGAATAGTTGATTGTGGTAGAGTGCTTGTTGTTGCAGTAGTTGATTGTGGCACAGTACTTGTAGCGGTATCTGTTCGTGGTACAGTAGTTGTGATTGTAGCAGTAGTGGTTTGTGGTATTGTACTTGTTGACGCAGTAGTTGTTTCTCGTACAGTACTTGTTGTTGTAGCGGTAGTTGTTCGTGGTACAGTAGTTGTGATTGTAGCATTACTTGTTTGTGGTATTGTACTCGTTGAAGCAGTGGTTGTTTGTGGTACAGTATTTGTTGTTGTAGCAGTAGTTGTTTGCGGTACAGTGCTTGTTGAAGCAGTAGTTGTTTCTGATACAGTACTTGTAGCAGTAGTTGTTTGTGTTACAGTGCTTGAAGAAGCCGTAGTAGTTTGTGGTACAGTACTTGTTGCAGCAGGAATTGTTTGTTGTAGAGTGGTTGTGATTGTAGAAGTAGCTGTTTGTGGAACAGTACTTGTTGTTGAAGCAGTAGTCGCCTGGGGCACAGTACTTGTAGCGGTAGTTGTTGGTGGTACAGTAGTTGTGATTGAAGCAGTAGTTGTTTGTGGTATTGTACTTATTGACGAAGTAGTTGTTTCTGGTACAGTACTTGTTGTTGTAGCAATAGTTGTTTGTGGTACAGTACTTGTAGCAGTAGCTGTTTGTGGTACAGTGTTTGTAGAAGCAGTAGTCGTTTGTGGTACAGTACTTGTTGCAGCAGGAATTGTTTGTGGTATAGTGGTTGTGATTATAGTAGTAACTGTTTGTGGTACAGTACTTGTTATTGTAGCAGTAGTTGTTTGTGGCACGGTACTTGTAGCGGTAGTTGTTCGTGGTACAGTGCTTGTAGAAGCAGTAGTCGTTTGTGGTACAGTACTTGTTGTAGCAGTAGTAGTCTGTGGCACCGAATTTGTAGCGGTAGTTGTTCGTGGTACAGTAGTTGTGATTGAAGCAGTAGTTGTTTGTGGTATTGTACTTATTGACGAAGTAGTTGTTTCTGGTACAGTACTTGTTGTTGTAGCAGTAGTTGTTTGTGGTACAGTACTGGTAGCAGTAGCTGTTTGTGGTACAGTGCTTGTAGAAGCAGTAGTCGTTTGTGGTACAGTACTTGTTGCAGCAGGAATTGTTTGTGGTAGAGTGGTTGTGATTGTAGTAGTAGCTGTTTGTGGTACAGTACTTGTTATTGTAGCAGTAGTTGTTTGTGGCACAGTACTTGTAGCGGTAGTTGTTTGTGGTACAGTGCTTGTAGAAGCAGTAGTCGTTTGTGGTACAGTACTTGTTGAGGCAGTAGTAGTTTGTGGCACTAAACTTGTAGCGGTAGTTCTTTGTGGTACAGTAGTTGTGAATGTAGAGGTGGTTGTTTGTGGTAGAGTACTTGTTGAAGCAGTAGTTGTTTCTGGTACAGTACTTGTTGTTGTAGCAGTATTTGTATGCAGTACAGTGCTTGTTGAAGCAATAGTTGTTTCTGATACAGTACTTGTAGCAGTAGCTGTTTGTGGTACAGTAGTTGTTAATGTAGAGGTGGTTGTTTGTGGTAGAGTACTTGTTGAAACAGTTGCTGTTTTTGGCACAGTACTTTTAGCAGTGGTTGAGTGTGGCACAGTACTTGTAGCGGTAGTTGTTTGTGGTATAGTAGTTGTGATTGTAGCAGTAGTTGTTTGTGGTGTTGTAATTGTTGACGCAGTAGTTGTTTCTGGTACAGTACTTGTTGTTGTAGCAGTAGTTGTTTGCGGTACAGTGCTTGTTGAAGAAGTAGTTGTTTCTGGTACAGTACTTGTTGTTGTAGCAGTAGTTGTTTCTGATACAGTTCTTGTAGCAGTAGTTGTTTGTGGTACAGTGCTTGTAGAAGCAGTAGTCGTTTGTGGTAGGGTACTTGTTGCAGGAGGAATTGTTTGTGGTACAGTGGTTGTGATTGTAGTAGTAGCTGTTTGCGGTACAGTAATTGTTGAAGCAGTAATTGTTTCTGATACAGAACTTGTAGCAGTAGTTGTTTGTGTTGCAGTGCTTGTAGAGGCAGTAGTCGTTTGTGGTACAGTACTTGTTGTTTTAGCAGTAGCAGTCTGTGGCACAGTACCTGTAGCGGTAGTTGTTTGTGGTACAGTAGTTGTGAATGTAGAAGTAGTTGTTTCTGGTACAGTACTTGTTGTTGTAGCAGCAGTTGTTTGTGGTACAGTACTTGTTGCAGCAGGAATTGTTTGTGGTACAGTGGTTGTGATTGTAGTAGTAGCTGTTTGTGGTACAGTACTTGTTATTGTAGCAGTAGTTGTTTGTGGCACAGTACTTGTAGCGGTAGTTGTTTGTGGTACAGTGATTGTAGAAGCAGTAGTCGTTTGTGGTACAGTAATTGTTGTAGCAGTAGTAGTCTGTGGCACAGTACTTGTAGCGGTAGTTGTTTGTGGTACAGTAGTTGTGAATGTAGAGGTGGTTGTTTGTGGTAGAGTACTTGTTGAAGCAGTAGTTGTTTCTGGTACAGTACTTGTTGTTGTAGCAGTAGTTGTTTGCGGTACAGTGCTTGTTGAAGCAATAGTTGTTTCTGATACATTACTTATAGCAGTAGCTGTTTGTGGTACAGTGCTTGTAGAAGCAGTAGTCGTTTGTGGTACAGTACTTGTTGCAGTAGTTGTTTGTGGTACAGTACTTGTAGCGGTAGTTGTTCGTGGTACAGTAGTTGTGATGGTAGCAGTAGTTGTTTGTGGTATTGTACTTGTCGACGCAGTAGTTGTTTCTGGTACAGTACTTGTTGTAGCATTAGTCGTTTGTGGCACAGTACTTGTAGTGGTAGTTGTTTGTGGTACAGAAGTTGTGATTGTAGCAGTAGTGGTTTGTGGTATTGTACTTGTTGACGCAGTAGTTGTTTCTCGTACAGTACTTGTTGTTGTAGCGGTAGTTGTTTCTGGTACAGTAGTTGTGATTGTAGCAGTAGTTGTTTGCGGTATAGCGCTTGTTGAAGAAGTAATTGTTTCTGATACAGTACTTGTAGCAGTAGTTGTTTGTGGTACAGTGCTTGTAGAAGCAGTAGTCGTTTGTGGTACAGTACTTGTTGTAGCAGTAGTAGTCTGTGGCACAGTACTTGTAGCGGTAGTTGTTTGTGGTACAGTAGTTGTGAATGTAGAGGTGGTTGTTTGTGGTAGAGTACTTGTTGAAGCAGTAGTTGTTTCTGGTACAGTACTTGTTGTTGTAGCAGTAATTGTTTGCGGTACAGTGCTTGTTGAAGCAATAGTTGTTTCTGATACATTACTTATAGCAGTAGCTGTTTGTGGTACAGTGCTTGTAGAAGCAGTAGTCGTTTGTGGTACAGAACTTGTTGCAGTAGTTGTTTGTGGTACAGTGCTTGTAGAAGCAGTAGTCGTTTGTGGTACAGTACTTGTTGAGGCAGTAGTAGTCTGTGGCACAGTACTTGTAGCGGTAGTTGTTTGTGGTACAGTAGTTGTGAATGTAGAGGTGGTTGTTTGTGGTAGAGTACTTGTTGAAGCAGTAGTTGTTTCTGGTACAGTACTTGTTGTTGTAGCAGTAGTTGTTTGCGGTACAGTGCTTGTTGAAGCAATAGTTGTTTCTGATACATTACTTATAGCAGTAGCTGTTTGTGGTACAGTGCTTGTAGAAGCAGTAGTCGTTTGTGGTACAGTACTTGTTGCAGTAGTTGTTTGTGGTACAGTACTTGTAGCGGTAGTTGTTCGTGGTACAGTAGTTGTGATGGTAGCAGTAGTTGTTTGTGGTATTGTACTTGTCGACGCAGTAGTTGTTTCTGGTACAGTACTTGTTGTAGCATTAGTCGTTTGTGGCACAGTACTTGTAGTGGTAGTTGTTTGTGGTACAGAAGTTGTGATTGTAGCAGTAGTGGTTTGTGGTATTGTACTTGTTGACGCAGTAGTTGTTTCTCGTACAGTACTTGTTGTTGTAGCGGTAGTTGTTTCTGGTACAGTAGTTGTGATTGTAGCAGTAGTTGTTTGCGGTATAACGCTTGTTGAAGAAGTAGTTGTTTCTGATACAGTACTTGTAGCAGTAGTTGTTTGTGGTACAGTGCTTGTAGAAGCAGTAGTCGTTTGTGGTAGGGTACTTGTTGCAGGAGGAATTGTTTGTGGTACAGTGGTTGTGATTGTAGTAGTAGCTGTTTGCGGTACAGTAATTGTTGAAGCAGTAATTGTTTCTGATACAGTACTTGTAGCAGTAGTTGTTTGTGTTGCAGTGCTTGTAGAGGCAGTAGTCGTTTGTGGTACAGTACTTGTTGTTTTAGCAGTAGCAGTCTGTGGCACAGTACCTGTAGCGGTAGTTGTTTGTGGTACAGTAGTTGTGAATGTAGAAGTAGTTGTTTCTGGTACAGTACTTGTTGTTGTAGCAGCAGTCGTTTGTGGTACAGTACTTGTTGCAGCAGGAATTGTTTGTGGTACAGTGGTTGTGATTGTAGTAGTAGCTGTTTGTGGTACAGTACTTGTTATTGTAGCAGTAGTTGTTTGTTGCACAGTACTTGTAGCGGTAGTTGTTTGTGGTACAGTGATTGTAGAAGCAGTAGTCGTTTGTGGTACAGTAATTGTTGTAGCAGTAGTAGTCTGTGGCACAGTACTTGTAGCGGTAGTTGTTTGTGGTACAGTAGTTGTGAATGTAGAGGTGGTTGTTTGTGGTAGAGTACTTGTTGAAGCAGTAGTTGTTTCTGGTACAGTACTTGTTGTTGTAGCAGTAGTTGTTTGCGGTACAGTGCTTGTTGAAGCAATAGTTGTTTCTGATACATTACTTATAGCAGTAGCTGTTTGTGGTACAGTGCTTGTAGAAGCAGTAGTCGTTTGTGGTACAGTACTTGTTGCAGTAGTTGTTTGTGGTACAGTACTTGTAGCGGTAGTTGTTCGTGGTACAGTAGTTGTGATGGTAGCAGTAGTTGTTTGTGGTATTGTACTTGTCGACGCAGTAGTTGTTTCTGGTACAGTACTTGTTGTAGCATTAGTCGTTTGTGGCACAGTACTTGTAGTGGTAGTTGTTTGTGGTACAGAAGTTGTGATTGTAGCAGTAGTGGTTTGTGGTATTGTACTTGTTGACGCAGTAGTTGTTTCTCGTACAGTACTTGTTGTTGTAGCGGTAGTTGTTTCTGGTACAGTAGTTGTGATTGTAGCAGTAGTTGTTTGCGGTATAGCGCTTGTTGAAGAAGTAATTGTTTCTGATACAGTACTTGTAGCAGTAGTTGTTTGTGGTACAGTGCTTGTAGAAGCAGTAGTCGTTTGTGGTACAGTACTTGTTGTAGCAGTAGTAGTCTGTGGCACAGTACTTGTAGCGGTAGTTGTTTGTGGTACAGTAGTTGTGAATGTAGAGGTGGTTGTTTGTGGTAGAGTACTTGTTGAAGCAGTAGTTGTTTCTGGTACAGTACTTGTTGTTGTAGCAGTAATTGTTTGCGGTACAGTGCTTGTTGAAGCAATAGTTGTTTCTGATACATTACTTATAGCAGTAGCTGTTTGTGGTACAGTGCTTGTAGAAGCAGTAGTCGTTTGTGGTACAGTACTTGTTGCAGTAGTTGTTTGTGGTACAGTACTTGTAGCGGTAGTTGTTCGTGGTACAGTAGTTGTGAATGTAGAGGTGGTTGTTTGTGGTAGAGTACTTGTTGAAGCAGTAGTTGTTTCTGGTACAGTACTTGTTGTTGTAGCAGTAATTGTTTGCGGTACAGTGCTTGTAGAAGCAGTAGTTGTTTGTGGTACAGTACTTGTAGCGGTAGTTGTTCGTGGTACAGTAGTTGTGATGGTAGCAGTAGTTGTTTGTGGTATTGTACTTGTCGACGCAGTAGTTGTTTCTGGTACAGTACTTGTTGTAGCATTAGTCGTTTGTGGCACAGTACTTGTAGCGGTAGTTGTTTGTGGTACAGAAGTTGTGATTGTAGCAGTAGTGGTTTGTGGTATTGTACTTGTTGACGCAGTAGTTGTTTCTCGTACAGTACTTGTTGTTGTAGCGGTAGTTGTTTCTGGTACAGTAGTTGTGATTGTAGCAGTAGTTGTTTGCGGTACAGCGCTTGTTGAAGAAGTAGTTGTTTCTGATACAGTACTTGTAGCAGTAGTTGTTTGTGGTACAGTGCTTGTAGAAGCAGTAGTCGTTTGCGGTACAGTACTTGTTGTTTTAGCAGTAGCAGTCTGTGGGACAGTACCTGTAGCGGTAGTTGTTTGTGGTACAGTAGTTGTGAATGTAGAAGTAGTTGTTCCTGGTACAGTACTTGTTGTTGTTGCAGCAGTCGTTTGTGGTACAGTACTTGTTGCAGCAGGAATTGTTTGTGGTACAGTGGTTGTGATTGTAGTAGTAGCTGTTTGTGGTACAGTACTTGTTGTTGTAGCAGTAGTCGTCTGTGGCACAGTACTTGTAGCCGTTGTTGTGGGTGGTACAGTAGTCGTAATTGTGGAAGAAGTTGTTTGTGGTAGAGTACCTGTTGAAACAGATGCTGTTTTTACAGTACTTGTAGAAGCAGTTGATTGTGGCACAGTACTTGTAGCGGTAGTTGTTCGTGGTACAGTAGTTGTGATTGTAGCAGTAGCTGTTTGTGGTGTTGTACTTGTCGACGCAGTAGTTGTTTCTGGGACAGTACTTGTTGTAGCAGTAGTCGTTTGTGGCACAGTACTTGTAGGGGTAGTTGTTTGTGGTACAGTAGTTGTGATTGAAGCAGTAGTTGTTTGTGGTATTGTACTTTGTGAAGCAGTGGTTGTTTCTGGTACAGTATTTGTTGTTGTGGCAGTGGTTGTTTGCGGTACAGTGCTTGTTAAAGCAACAGTTGTTTCTGATACAGTACTTGTAGCAGTAGTTGTTTGTGGTACAGTGCTTGTAGAAGCAGTAGTCGTTTGTGGTACGGTACTTGTTGCAGCAGGAATTGCTTGTGGTAGAGTGGTTGTGATTGTAGTAGTAGCTGTTTGTGGTACAATATTTGTAGCAGTAGTCGTTTGTGGCACAGTACTTGTAGCGGTAGTTGTTTGTGGTACAGTAGTTGTGCTTTTTGAAGCAGAAGTTGAATGTGGTACAGTTCTTGTTGAAGCAGTAGTTGTTTGTGGTACAGAACTTGTTGTGATGGCAATAGTTGTTTGTGGTACAGTACCTGTTGTTGTAGTAGTGGTTGTTTGTGGCACTGTACCTGGTGTTTCAGAAGTAGTTTCTTGTGGCACAGTACCTGGCATTGTAGCAGAGCCGTTTACTGACATTGTATCTTCTGCAGCAGTAGCTGCTCCTGACGAAGCAGTCTTTAGTACCTCAGTCGTTGCAGTCGCTGTAGTTGGTAGTTTTGTCGTAAATAAAGCTGTTTGGGGCGTAGTACCTGTTGGTGAATAAGTCGTTGAACCTGGTGTTGAAGTAGTAGTTGTATCTGATAATGAAGCAGTCGCTGAAGCTGGTAAAGTACTTGGTGGTATAGGACCTGTTGATGAATCAGTTGTTGTACCTGGTGGTAAAATAGTATTTGTATCTGATAATGAAGTATCTGTTGCAGCAAGGTGTTTTTGTCAAAAAGTAAAAGCATCACTGGCACGCTGTTCTCAAGCTTAATAATTGTTTCATTAAATTAGAAATGCTAGGAATACCCGTGCTGAAGATTATTAAAATTCTGTGTGCCATCTGGTCTCCTAATGACTCGATTTCATTTTCGCTCCAATTTGATAAATTTGTTGAACTTGAACGTCAACACATGTATAGCTTTCGTTTAACTCACAAAACGCGAATAATATTCAGCAAAGAATTCCATTATTGATGAGTGGATATATTTTGAAAAGAAACATGGAATAGAATACATGTGGAAGGTTTATCTTTATTACCTGGCTCGCCTCTCTCCACTCCCAGCATCAGTACACACAGACTGATCGCACGCAAAGGCCAAAGGGAATACATAGCTGAAGTTCTGTAAGCTGAAATGAAAATAGCAACCGTCAGAGTAACCATGCAATGTGGTTATTTTCCTTGTAAAAGTCACCCTTAGTCTTCATCTATAAAATGTACAAATTATCAGAAATACATCAGTTTGCGTTTCTTGCAGCCATTAAGTATGATAATTTATTTGTTCTTTTTATTTCATCGAGTTGTCGAATTCTCAATTTCATAGTTATTTCCTAAGAGTACCATTGCAAAATTAAGGTAGCGCGGGATTGCAGCCAGCAGGCTATAAAAACAAATTCTGGTGTAATTAAAAAAGAAAGCCTGGGTTTGAGCTGGATGTAGAGACTTGTCCTTTAGCTCAGGTGGTCCCTTAACAGAGGTGGGCTCATGGACGGGGTTCTACTGTAACTATCAAGCTGTTCAGAAAACAGGAAGTAAAACGTTTTTTACTTGGATCTGATATGAAAATATCAGCCCTGTGTTGATCAGACGTTAAGCTTCAAAGCGCCGATTGAGGACTGAGTCAACAGCTTTCCTCGAGACACTTTGCACATTGCGCGCAAAGTACCCCGAGGAAAGCTGTTGACTAAATTACTTTTTGCTTTGGACTGCTGAGCTTGTTGGTATTTGAATGAAAGGTATCTTCATAAGGAATTTGAATCTTTTAACCATTATATGTTTACTGGTACTAATAAAACGACTATAGCCGTGATTAGCACTTTCAGGGTTAATTGCTTCCCTCGATGCGGGCTGCTCCTGGCCGCGCCTGGGCAAGCTACTGGCCTGGAGTGTGACATTATTATAGGTTTTCTTTACAATCCACCCTAAACAGATGTTGTTTTTTTTTCTTGCATTGGGTTTTTCCTTCCAGAACCACTTCCTTGTAGTCATTACCCTATGACCCTATTTTGCAGCCCAAACTCTATTTTCATATATGTATATATATATATATATATATATATATATATATATATATATATATATATATATATATATAATATGCAAAATATGCGTAAAAACTTAGTGCAGATGACACTAGTGCACAAAGCAATTTGAGCAGGGAAAAGTCAAAGTCAGTTTTACAATGCCCCCAAATGTATGGAATGTACGCTGGATCCTGCCAAAATAGAAAAATGGCGTCGGCAACACAATGGTCACATTAAAAAAGTGGAGGAGCATGCATATCTCACTGAAACAATTGTGAATATCTGAATTAATAGGTTTCCTGCGGCTGACAGGGATTTGAGTGTTGCACAAGACTTGCTGATGCGTTAACGTGGCGTATAATACAATTACCCTTCTTGTTCTGCTCTTCTGGAATTGTTTCATGCTCCTATAACTGGACTGAATATGTCCGTAAGATAATAACGGAAAGTACTGGAAAACGAGAAATTGGAATGGAAGTGTGCCATGTTTCAAAATTCCAAGTTAAAAATTTGTAGGCAAGTAGTTTGTTCTATTGAACCACATCTATGGTAGCAACTAGCTAAAGAGAAACCTCTTCTTCTTCGGTGTATTACAATAATGATGAAATAACTGTTTGGTGAACATGTTTTAAATGAAAATGTAGGATGATTCACGCGAATCCAAGCCCGTCTAAAAACTGTGTACATTATGCACCAGTGGTGATCTTGAAAGTTTAGAACATTTTATACTGGACTGCGAAAGTTTTAATTTTCCAAGACAGAGGTTAGTTGCAAAGGTCTGCAGTATTTGTCCTCCTTTTTTGTGCTGGAAATTAAAACTAACTTAGTCGTTTTATTTGGAGGAATGTATGAGAATATGGATTCGGCATTTAGAAATAGAATAATGGAAATCAGTTGTATTACAATTGCAGATATGTATGAGATCAGAGTTACAGAAAGTAGAACGTTTCATAGAAAAAGTGGTTTCAGAACATCGGATGTAAGCTGTGATAGCCAAAGGTTATTTGGACAAAACGTGCTTTTCTGCTCCCTATGATATGAACATTGCAGCATGTTTAACTTTCTTTTGAATTTAATTTCCTTGTGCATTGTGGTATTTATGTAGCTATATAAATTCCTCTTTTTGTGATGTACACAATACAATTGGAGGCAACAAAGGATATATATATATATATATATATATATATATATATATATATATATATATATATATATATATATATATATATATATATATATATATATATGATCATGAAATTTCAATTTGGCGCCATGATAATAATTTTAAGCAAAACACCAGCCTGTCAAAACTACCCTCTTTCTCAACATGAGCACTTTTTCTTCTCTTGTTCATGTAAATGTACTTTCCTTTTATTCTATGGACCTAATCAATTATTAAATACACACACACACACACACACACACACACACACACACACACACATATATATATATATATACTACCCGTACGTAAATAATTTAATGCCTTTTTATTCAGATTTATTCAAGTACCGAACTTTTTTCACAGATATAACAATGTTGAAAGACGTTTGAAAGATTTTTTTTCTCTTTACTTTTCCAAATATGTTCCTTGCAAACGGGCGGAGCCCAAAATTTAGAATCCTTAATTTTAGCTTTTCAATCCTGCGAAAAAAAACGGTAAAGTTCAAACCACATAGGCACACATACTTTCTGTGAAAAAAGGACAAAATGAAAAATGAAGGAATGACCATGTGAACAATTATTTTCACATTTGTGTACGGATTTGACATTTGACATTTGACATTTGTCATTTGACATTTTCTCCAAAGTTTAATGTTTATTTAATAGCAAGCTGACTATTGAAATTATTACCAGATTTAGATTTTTTGTGTCATATCCATTCCAAACGTGTACTATATGGTCACAAGTATCCATCAATATTTTGATTCTGTGAACTTCGGTAGAAAGTAGCTACCCAAAATGCCTTGATGTCTTACCTGCTCTTACGCGTGCCTACGAGATTTTTCCTTGTTGAACTAGAATTGCGCCCATCAATCACTAAAAATCGATGACAAGTCAAAGACTTTCCCCGGTTCACTCCAGGTAAAAATACTTTCTGAAAAAAGGTACAATTTTATTTGATTAAATATGTGTGCGCCGTCGATGGGATTGTATAGCTGTCTTCACTGTCTCTGCAATTTATCTTTCTCCATTGATTTATTGCTTCACTGCCTCCTTTAGAGGCCAATTTTCTTAGCACACTTCCTCCATATACTTAATTTGATAGGGTAAACCTGCAATTGATAAGTGGAAAGTAAACAAGTATTTCTTTAAAAGGGAGTTTTCGTGAAGGTTAAGCTAGGATGTAATGGGAAATTACTCCACCTCTATGTGCAATTAACCACAATAAGTTGTTAGTTGTATGCCAAAGTACCCAAAATATAATGGCGTTAACCTAGCAAAACATTGATTGGGATATCTTTTGGTTTTATGATCGGGAAACGTGCCTGAACATAATATGACGTTTCCTGTATCAACGCCCCCCTCAAAAAAAAAAAAAAAAAAAAAAAAAAAAATAGTCAAACCAACACTTAAAGCAATGAAATAGATTTTCTACCAACATATTAGACTCAGTTCCTAGTGCGGTGCTTTTTGTGTCGATCTGAGTCGGATTTAAGTTTTATACGCTTAACTGGTAAAGCGTAATCACCCTTACATACAAACACTGGTAATTTTTTCTAAATTCTAAGCCGGGTAAAAATCTGCAATAAAAAGACAAAAGAACAGGCAGGAGAGACTGCAACTTATAATTAAGACACTGACCCCCGAAAGCTGTACTGTTGTCGTTGCCATCCCCTGGTTATAAGCGTTCGTCCCACACTGCAACAAACCCATGACAGGAATGCACAAAATTATAAATCGTGTTCTCAGTATCATCTCGCCGCAAGTTGTTGAGGGTACACTACTGCTGGGATAATATGGATTTGTATGGCAATGCACTTGTTTTAACACTCACCATAAAAGGGTCTTCTCCTCACTGATGTAGCTGACGTACATTGTACCACTTGTATCTAAAACCTGAATGTATCTTGTTTCCAGTACACGCTGCTTTTTGGGTCGGTCAGAATTTTCTTTTCATGATATTAAGGGTATCAGTATCATTGCCTCTGACCTCCTCTCAAGCACGGGTTTGACCAGTTTATAGACACATAAAACATGGATTCCGTGGGTTTATTCAAATGAAAACGACCGAGCATGTATTGAAGGAAAAAAACAGCGTTTGTTCCCTTCTAAATATTCTCATTGGATGGCTGGAGGTAACACACTGGCCTACCTGGTCATGCAGAGCACTTTTTCTTGTTCTGTTTACTTAATGTCACACTACATGCATTTACAAACGGGCTTCAGTACAGAGCAACATCTTTCATCCCAATGGCTTTGTTTAACACTTTCAGCGCCAAGATTTGACTCAGTCAACTTTCCTTGGCGAGCTTTCCGCGAAGTCGGCGCAACGTTCACCTAGCAAAGATTTTAAATATGGACCATTGATGTATTCTGCACCTGTACATGTAGTCATGCAGGAACTTGAACTAAAAGGGACAATTAAGCAGGTTTAATTGGGTTAATGGCCCAGCAGGCCTGCATATCATTGTGTTTATATGGCTTATTATCCTATCACAGGACCAGCAGTATTATGCCCGTGACATTCATCAGATATTTTATAAATTGCTCAAAGTTGCAAGTTCTTCTTTAATGTGCATTTTGTATTGTGTAAGCTATTTTGTAGTAATGCAAGCAAGTGGTTGTCTGTGGTCCAAGGGCGTTCAAGAGTATAATGGAAAGGTGGAGAAAGCAAATGAGTACTTGAGGCAAAATGCCAAGACGTTTGGGGTTGTTTTGTAGAGACATGAGATTGATAATTGGGAGAGAATGCAGGAAGGTGACGGTGGCACGCATCTCAACGATGTTGGCCGGGCACACCTTTATAGGTCAATAAGGGGAGCAGTCATATTTGCTGCATGATCAAAATTTTGGATGATTGTTTATTGGCTGGGGATGCAGAACAACGTTGCTAAGTTCACCTGAACAATGTTTTTCTCTTCTGCCAATATTTGGGTATTCCGATGGCAAAAGAGAAAACATTTCCCCTGTCAACTACTTTGGTATTTGCAGGCATCAATATTGAAACTTGTACTTTTGAATTCAGGTTGCCTGAAGTCAAACTGCTGTTGGCACAGAAGTCAGTAAGGGAAACATTGAAATGCAATGAACTTAGTTTGGGAGAGCTTCAGTCAGTTAATTGGAGTCTCAATTTTGCATGTTGAGTAGTGATTCCAGGCAGAGCATTTCCTAGGAGGCTCATCGATCTAACTTGTGGAAAAAAGATCCCTTGGCACAAAATTCGGCTGATTAAAAATGCAACGGACGATTTATCAGCATGAAAGAAATTTCTGGAACACTTTAATGGCAGAACATTCTGTGTAGAAAGTGCCTGGATGGACAATATGTCTTTAGATCTGTACACAGATGCATCTGGGAGCTTCAGATATGGTGGGGTCTTTGATAGCCATTGGATCCAGGAAGTCTAGCCTGAGTCAAGGAAAGCGCTCAACATTATGATTCTAGAGTTATTCCCAACTGTCATATCTCTGTATATCTGGGGGCCTCAAATCTACAATAGAAAAATCATTTTACATACTGACAACTTAGCACTAGTTCCCACATTGAACAAAATAACTTCCAAAGAAGTACAGCTTATGTTTTTAATAAGAGAGTTGGTGGTCAACTTGCATAAAGTATAACATTTTGTGTAGAGCTAGACATGTTCCAGGTCATTCATATTCACTAGTAGACTTACATTCGCCATCATCTGATTTGCAAAAGCTGTGAGAGATTGCTCTTCACCTGGACAAAGAGATTATGGATGTACTGGTCTTCCTGCTACCCAAAAACTGGAGCTTGATTTAAGCACGATTGTTTCTAATCACTGGCAAAATCCACCAGTGTTCATATATCCATGCTTCTCATCTGCTGAATAAGTTCCTTGCAAATACAAATTTTATGTTTCCTCTAACTTCAGTTAAGTTGGCACTTTTTATTACCTTCCTACACAATCAGTCATACAAACATGGTAGAATGATGACATGCTTCTGGGGCTGCTTTTTGGCACAAAATTAGAGGCCACACAGATCTGTTAAATTTCGTTTTGTTGCAAAATAACTTTGGAGAGTTTGAAGACAGCAAGTGCAGTTACAGTGATGAGGCTCCTTATTACCTTATTTACAGGCTCTTACACAGAGAGCCCTACCACAGGTCAGTGTTGATGCTTATGACTTATTATTGTATAAGCCTATGTTCACAGTGGCATTTTTGGCCTTTTGTGAGTTGTAGAATTTACATATGTCTCGGACGACCAGTCCAATACCATCCAGCTAACTGTGTCTCTTTTGACAGAACATATCAAGGGTACTTGTTGAACATTCAATCATTTAAATTCTCTAGGGGTAAACTTGCAAGAGTTTTGCTGTCATGCCAAGGGAAGGCAAGGATTTGCCCAGATTGTAGTTTGAAGACCCACCTTCTTCAAAGAGGCCTCAAAGAAGGTCTCCTTTTGTGTACTCGGCCGGGTCATCCAGTACACAGAAGGTTGTTTTCAAGTATGCTTCACAAGTTGTTAAGTAGCATTGGGCTAGATACTCATAAGTATCAATCCCACAGTTTCAGAATAGGTGGGGCTATATTGGCTGCACAGAATGGTATGTCATATGCAGAAATCCATCAATTAGGAAGGTGGAGATCAAATTCCTTTAAGAAGTATATACGATTCTAACTTTGACCTTGGCCTTGGGGTGGGGGAACCAGCTACCTGTCAGACCCCCATGCTGGCTGGTCAGTGGCGCTTGAACCCCCACCTACATGGGCTAGTTGGTTAAAACTTGGTCATTATGTATGATCTTTCTTTTATAAATAACAAATTATGTGAGTCATGAATACTTGGTTATTAAATGATATCAAATTAAAGGACTCCATCTTGCACAAACCATTTTTCGTCTCTGTTATACATGTATGTTTTGAATGTAGTGTATTTAGGGACATGTGGTTGCCCATGTACAAGCTTTGCAACAAGCACACAAAGGAACAACTAAATGGGTTTAATTGGGTTTATGGGACAGACGCCAGCATATTATTGTGTGTATAAGATATATTATCCTGTCACAGGACCAGCAGTATTATGCCCATGGCATACATCATGTGACCCGCATTAGCCAATTAGAAACTAGTTAAAACTTGGGCATGTAGGTCAGTTCCCACGCTCGTCCCTCAGTCAATTTAATTGATTTTGCCACAGCAAGACGTATCAATCAGGTTAAGTTCCACTGCTAGAAAAAGTTTCATTTGGACAACTATTTAATTATCAACCAAAGTTAATTGGATTTTAATTTTCCCAGCTTCTTCCTCTTCCTGTGGTTGGATACACATATGAAAGTAAGTGGCCATTGTAAAGAAGACCTTTTTGAAGTTAATACCTATTTTCTCATTTTATTCTTATGTGTATGTGCTTTATAAATGAATGTAAAGACAAATTGCCCTTTGTAGTGTGGGGTATTGGATTATTTTGTTCACAAGAACTTTTTTCTGTTACGGGTACAAAGCAATGAACTCTGAACGAATGGACTATTACAAATCAATTCGGGCACTTGGACTACCACCTATATGGGCTTTTTGCTTAAAACTGATGACCTTGTATGAACAGTGTCAAAATAGGTGGGGTACATTGGCTGCATAGAATATTTTTTCAGATGCAGAAATCCATCAATAGGAAGGTGGAGATCAAATTCCTTTAAGAATATATATATACGATTCTAACTTTGACCTTGGCCTTTGGACGGGGGAACCAGCCACCTGTCGGACTTCCACACTGACTGGCCAGTGGTGCGAGGACCCCCACCAACATGGGCTAATTGGTTAAAACTATGACATATTCAAAAATTTCAACCAAACAATGTCAGAAACGTAAATTACAGCTAAGGTACAGATTCAAGTATTACCAAAAATATCAACATTAATCTTTTAATATCAATGTGAAGAAAATAACGAATAAGTTGGATTTGCAATAGAATGTGAATCTAGTGTCATCATGTCAATAGAAACACCTTTGTCAATATTACCACTGAGAGAATTAAACCGAAATCCCTTCACAAAATTAGCACTGAGAGAATTAAACCAACATATCCCTTCCAGAGCTTAGCACTGAGAGAATTAAACTAATATATCCCTTTAAACTAATATATCCCTTCGCGAAGTTTGTTCTTTTCAACAACATTTTGAGCACCACATACAATATCAGATTAGATTTCGGAAGCAGATCTTGTCCATAGGGGTACTTGACGCCCCTGAGAACACGTTGATATCTTCTCACATCGGAACTAGTCAGGCCAGAGTAAATTTTAGCCACACCCTAGCTCAGAATGCAAACGGTGCCTAAGACTTCCTATAGGACATAAATCAGCTATATTTCCATCCACAAATGCTTTATGTGTTTGCGACCAGCCACTCGAGACAGTAACCTATATTTTTCAGCCAACTTTTGAAATCGTACACTGTAGACATAAAATGGTGTTTCAGACAATTCAGAGTAACTTCTGACAGGAATCTTTCGCTTGTATTTTTAGCGCTATCCATACCATACAAAACTGAAAATCTCTGTATGTTTACGGTTCAAAAAAATTGTAAGAGGCGTACGTCTCATTTCGTCCTCTTTTGGGCAACTCAGGATTTCACACCATTGACTGATCTTTCCCTATAGGATAAAATACCTTCATGGCCGCCAAGCATTACATGGTTTATTACGTTCCACCAGATTTAGAACCGCCCCATAGTCAGATGTAACATAGGCGAGCAGTCATTGTCATTTTGCGAAAAGGGGAGCGGCAGGGGAACAAGGTCAGAAGGCGCGATGAGATGACAGCAAGTTAGTCATTTTTAATTTGAAATTGTTTTGCACCACCGGGGAAACACAGTCTCTGCTGATTACTTTACATTGGAGAACAGAAGGGTGTTAATTGCCTGTTATATGGGGTCAGCCAGTTGCCTCGATGTATACAGTAGTTCCAAATAAGTTTGTGTGTCTCGTAAAACGACATTGTGCTTTCGAGTTAAGCATCGGTGCAAAGGAAACAAATCTGAGAAGCATCACCCTCCCTTCAGTGTTATAGACAGATAACGACAACGAAGATTGCTATTTGAAATTGGACTTGTGGCCTTGGGCATTAAGTTGAGGTCACCGATATGAACTTGCTACTCATACTACAAGGAAATGTCATAGAGTGGAAAACCAAAGTTAAAGCTCAAATAGTTTTCTAGTGCAGGGTCGAAATTCGGGAAAGTTGCTACACGTCATGAGACTGCGGTCAAGATTACCGACATGCACCCCTAAGCTCCCCTCGTAGAGAACCATCACAATGACTTCAAAGAGGACCGCCATTACGCCATAAAAGAGGCCATCACCATGGCTGCAAGGAGGACCACCACACCCTCAGAGAGGACAGCCATCACCCGTAGACATCTTCTCTAAGCATAATGATTATAACAATAATAATTTTAATTTAAAGCCTAACGTTACATGATATAAAAAAGTAGTGCCCACATTGTTATCAGTCATACCCCTGGCTTTTGCACAAACACAGACAGCAGTGGAGCATGCGGTAAGGGGGCAGGATCTGTTTTTATTCTTCTCCTAAATAGTTGATTCCATTTTGTGAAAACACATTGCTCCACAGCTTGGCCTATGTATGGTACCTTAGCGAGTTGCTGCTGTGGGTAGCAGGCTGTTCTGTTTTTTAATTATCACGTATATGGTTTTCTTTTTAGACGTATATGTTCCATAAAATGATGGGTTCACCTCTGCTAATTTTTAACTCAGCTGAATTGTCAGTCTGATGAGCTTATCTTGTTGTCCGTCGTCCGTCGTCAGCGTCCGTCCGTCAAGTATCTTCATTTTCAACTTTTCAAAAACCGTCTGCTGGATTCACTTGAATCTTAGGGGGGGATGAACGTCAGTTGTGTCTCTAACAGAGTTTGTTTAATTGGTCACGGCCCAGCGATTTTGAATTTTTTTTCTTTCTTTCTTTCTTTCCTTTTTTTTGGGGGGGGGGAGAGCAAAATCATCTCCTCAAACGCTATGCCAATTGATTAAAAATTTTGGATTCCTGGACCTTAATTTGTACAAAAGGTTGTGTTACGACTTTTTCTATTTTCAAGCTTTTGTGTGTTTCCGCTGCTGTCGGCTTCTTATCCAAAACGTCGCTTGGATTCTTCTCAAACATAGCGGAAATGTAGCCTGTGGAAGGGTCAAACAAATTTATTCAGTAGGTAAAGATATTTCACATCTCCGATTTTTAGAGATTTTTTCAATTTGGTCACTTATCTCTAAAGCCGCTCAGCTAATTCCTTCAAAATTCCATAGGGACTTATCTGTGGGTCCCTAGATCTAAATTTTTGCACCAGGTGCCGCTGTGTTTTCATTTTATATTTACGATTTTTCGGTGTTTTTGATATGTTTTGCTTCTCGCCAAAACCCATCCGTAAGAGCTTTCTAAAACTCGGTGGAAATGAAGATTGTGGTAGGGTCCAACTAACGTGTTGACTGAGTTATGATATTTCGCATCTGTTAGTTCTAACGAATTTTTCAATTTGGGTTCTTTTCAGTTAATGCGTACATTCCCTTTGATTGTAATGCGAGTCAATGTGGATTTCACTGGTCAGTCGTATTTTTTACTTCTCCCAAAACAGTGAACAACATTCACTTCAAACTTGACGGGGATTTACCTTGGTTATGTTTTTGCTGAGTTGCTCATATGATCACCCACCAGTGAATTTTGGAATTCTTATCATATTTTTGCGGCAAAATCTTAGAATATCTTCGTCTCCAAAATTGCGTACCCAATTGCTTTGAAATTGCATGGGGGCACTTCTGGAGACATTAAGACCTTAATTTGTTCAACAGGTGTCACTGCGATTATTTTTCACTTTTTAAAGAGTTTTGTGTGTTTTCACTTTTTTGGAATTTTTCTCCCAAAGCGTAAGATCTATTTTCGTCACACTTGGAAATGTACGTGGACTTGATCCCTTAATTTGAATTCTTAATGAATTTTTGTGTTTATTTTTAGGGAAAATTAAAAACAATTTTCTCTGAAACCGCCAAGCCAACATTTTCGAAGTTGCACAGGTACTCTTCTGTGGACCCTAGACTTTATTTTTTGTTCCAGGGGTAGCGCTCCATTTTTTTTTCAAACAAAGCTGGAAACATATGTCTTGCCTTTGTGCAAGGCCTCTGCTTAATTTGTTCACCACAGGTGCCCCGTAGTGGCAAAGGAAAGTGTTTTTTTTCAGAGTGGGGCACATAATGGACTGTTGAATCCCAAACAGACGACGTGTGTGTGTGTGTGTGTGTGTGTGTGTGTGTGCGTTTTGGTGCTGCCCACCATCAAGCATGGTCATGAAAGGCGTCGATAGTATGATAACAATTCTATAACGGGTCCACGTAGCATTGCAGTTTATATGCTTGTACCAAAATTTAATGCAATTCGTACATTTAATAATTTGACCTGATATCACCTTTGGTGTGATGTGTGGAAATCGTCAGTGGCATTGCCACTTTCGGTTTTACACCTGCACACACGCACTAAAATTCATTCATATTTACCAGATTTTGTTCTGTTCGTTTTGGAGACTGTATGTCACTGAAAATCTATCAATTCAAACTTCATGACCTGTGAAAGTTGTGACCTGGCCAGAAAGAAAGTTTGCGCACCCTTTCTTTTCTCTCTCTCTCTCTTTAAGTTTTGATCGATATGTCGCTTTCTGGTGGGCGAAATGCGAAACTGCGGCTCAGTTTACGACGGAGCGCTGAAGAGAACAAGCCTGCTTTGACATATTAAAACAAAGAAAGATTTCAAGAGTAAGGTTTCTCATAAGTCATAATATGTTCAAAAAGAGTATAAGCAAAGTACGCACGTACGTCTTTTGCCGAAATATCTTAGTGTTAAATATATTTGAAGACTGTTTCGATGGGCGCTTGTATCATCCCCCGACAACTGTGAACCCATTCACCGCGAACGGTGACGTCTGAAAACTGGCAATCACGAAGCCGAAAAAACAATCCCGGCCTCTGTACGTCTGGATAACGGGATCAAGGACTTTGTGAAAATAAAATATGTTCAAAAAGTGCGCGTTGAATACGGAAATAAGAGATTGCCGGCCATGGACATGATAAACAAAACGGGTTGAAAAGGCTCGGAATGACATCCGTTGATGACATCATGAGCAGAAGCGTGGACCTTTTTATTTGTTAACGCTCCATGTCATGACGCCAGTAAATGACTATCTTGCTTATTTTTGAGATGCTAAAGATTTTATGCCAGAAGGTCAAACGCAGAATCCTTGACTGTGACATAGTTCAATCTGACTTTGTTTACTTATTCGCAATGACATATTATGTTTGCCTGGAGATACCCAGGCTAATAAATTTCATTTAATGTAGCTAGAATGGGGAAAAGACTGACAGTTGTCGGTCTTAGGTCTGGGGAAGTGGGTATGAATCTCAAAAAGAAAGTTTATCTGGGGGAACCCCTGCACGATTTTGTTTATGTCTGTACCTTATTTTCCGTTCTGTTGACCATACGTCGCAGATCTCGAGCGGTCAATCAAGTCTGTCCGTCCTTCAGTAAACCTTTGTTTCTGCGTGCCATACATTACAGTTCTCAAAACAGCCTCACATAAATTTCAGGACTTATCAAGTGACTGTATGAAAAACTAGGTTGAGTTTGATATTGGTGGCGCCACTTACAGTAATCTGTAATATAAAAGGCAAAAGGTGGACATCTTGGGACCACTCTAGCATTCCTTAATGTTCGATAAATATTCATGAAATTCACCGGGATTGTGGAGGAGGTCAAAATGTCGGTTGCTTATGATACTAGTGGCCCCACCTATTATCTGACAGAAAAAAATGGGCCAAAATGTGTTGCAAGATAAAATTCCGTATTTCCAAATTAAATAAACATGCCAAACTTATAGGATGTATAGACCACAACCTTGATCTATCGTTGTTATGTCACCAGGCCTGTAAAGCGGAAAGACGTGATTGTGTAATGGCTGAGTGTAGCTTGGATATCAATGTCAAAGAGAATTGAGACCCCCACCCCACCCCCTACCCCCCAATTAAAATTGCACTGGAGTATGTTGTACATAACACTGTATTTCGTGCCTTAATTTTTCAATAATATACAGGTCAAATGTTAAAATCTGGTGGGCAGTCCAGCATGCTTATTTTTTTTTTTTTATGGATTTTTATGAAATTAAGTGGAATTATGCAGGAGATCAAACTCTCTGTTGCACATGATACTTGGGGAGCCATCTATGCCTTGATGGAAATTATGACTTAACATGTCTTCAAAGATATGAAATTCCATATGTCAAAATAATTGAATTAGGCATCTCACATCTATAAGATATGTAGACGATGACCAATTGAATAATGTAATGTAATATCAGTGACCTTGACCCATTTTTGGTAGGTCACGAGACCTGTAAAGTTGAAAGAGGTGATCTTAATATGGAAGGGTATAGCTCGGCACCAATGGCAAAGGGAATTGAGCCTCCACATCAAAGTTGCACTGGGCGACTTAATTTGATTGATTTCAATGATTGTGTGACGACTTATTTTTCAAGGTCATAAAGTACTCTAGAACGGGACATTTAATTCATTATCTTGATAAAGAATAAAGCCAATGATACCAAATGTACCACAAACGTGCTTCGTGTGGAAGATTGATATTATATCATATGGACGACCTTGATTAATGTCTCAAAGTTATGGAGGGAATCCATTTCATGTAATATTTCATGTTCGGAACGAGTGGGACTCGAACCTGCAACCTTTGGCACCAGTCGCCTAGCTGAAATGGGAAACGCACATATCCACTCGACCAAATCCCCATTCCTAAAAAGAATGGTTCAATGGAGGTAGTTATGTGCGAGTGCCATATCAACACAGTAATGCAGTATATTTACTGAGTCGGCATTTATTTGTCAATAACTTTTTGATGATAGTCCTCAGCAGAGCATTAGGCCCATGGGCCTCTTGATATCTTGTGGTCATCCACTCGGCGTCTTCTGTCCGCCCTCCATCGACAATTCACATTTTCGAATTCTCCAAACGTGTTCTCTAGAACCACTTCAAACTTGGTTGGTGGGGGGGGGGGTCTCTACCAAATTTGTTCTAATGGTCATGCTCCAGGGATTGGGGGATTTCAATGATTTTTTTTATTTGATGGCATCTGCCTTGAGTGGGTCTCTACCAAGCTTTTTCACATAGTTAAGCTCTAGTGAATTTTGATTTTTTTTTTTTATATATATTTCAACAAATTAACTTCTCTAAAACCACTTGGCCAGCTGTTTAGGAGTAACACGGGAACACTACTGGTGACCCAATCTTTTACCTTTTTGAACAGGTGGTGCTGTAATTTTTCCTATTATTTTATTTTCATTTTTTTTTCTTTTTCCTTTTTTGTTATTTCTTTCTGTGATTTTCTTCATAAATTTCTCGGTGCGTTCGTTATTTATGACTTCTCCAACAATACCATAACTCAGATTTTGTCGACACTTGAAGGATATATGCCTGTGCAAAGATCAAACAAAGTTCGTCAGCAGGTGTGAATAAAGCTGCAGATCTCTGATTTCTAATTAATTGATTAATACAGGTACTTGTCAATTGTTGCATTCGTTCCTACTGATCACAATGTGACTCCTTGGGGATTGCAACGAATAAGATAATTTTGATTTTTTTATCTAAAACTGTCCACCAGATTCACTTCAAATGTCGCAAGTAAGTATCTCGCATGGGTCTACACTGGGTATGTTCAAATGGGCACCCTCTCACGATGATTGGATTTTTTTTTTTTTTTTTTAATTCTTGGATTTTCTTTTATTCATTTGTTTATTTCTTTCCATTTTCTTTTCCTTTCTTTTCTTTTTATGGTGGTGGTGTGGGGGGGGGGGGCTCTTAAACAGTTTCGTCTGTTGCTATGAAATAAATTTCACAGGAACCCTTTTGGTTACCCCAAGACCAGAGTGGGATTTATTATGGGTTGAATGTCAAGGTCAGCTGAGGAAGAGCTGTTCACATAGCATTCTTGTCACATTTATGTGAAAGTGTTTCAAACGCATTAACATAATCCATACTTTGACAAGTGCTTCTGTCTTTTTATTTTACGGCGAAGCTTCTACAAAAGTAACAGATTTTTTTGTCATTTCAGTCAACATCTCAAGACTTTCCACAATGTCGGGAAGTCAATAAGAACGTGACAATCTGTCTCGTCACAACAAACTATCACAGCCTCACGACGTACAGATCACCTGGATATGTTATTGGACATCCACAACAGCGCAGCTCGTACACCATACTCAATGACTCATTTCGCAGTCACACTTCCTGGTTCCGTCCGGTTGTATGGAAGTTCATCGAACCACACAGCGCTGCATTCAAGCTAAATAAAAGGACAGCGGGAACACACCCATCACGCCCATCCTTCGGGTTTTTTAAATTTGTATTTACTAGTAGCACACAAGGCAAGTCAGGTCAAAGAACGTTTATGTATACAGGTGCCAAGACTTGGAATAACTTAAATGATAAGGTTAAAATGCACCATCCCTGACAGTTTTTAAATCTGTATACTGCAAAACGTACCATGTGTAACGATTTGACGTCTTTTACAACCTGCATTATGATCGTAAATTTGTCATTACATTAAGAAAATGTTCAAACATCATAGACGTTTCATCATGAAATCACAATCTTTTAGTTATTTTTAGTAATGACCTTTTCATACTTTTTAATTTACCTATTGTTCATGTATTTTACAGCATATTATATTTATACCAATTGATGTATGAGTGCGAGTGTGTATCCAGGGCCCCTATGGAAAGCAGCCTGAGTGCTGATCAGGGCTACCCTGTATAAGTAAGTAAGTAAGTAAGTAAGTAAGTAAATAAATAAATAAATAAATAAATAAGTAAATAAATAGATAAATAAATAAATAAATAAATAAATAAATACATACATAAATAAATAAATAAATAAATAAATAAATAAATAAATAAATAAACTTATTTTTAGTTTTTGTTGTTTCGACCCAAAGTAAGATTCATTATTCTGATGTGTCTGGCGGCAAGAATAATTTGTACAAGTATTACAATCTAGTTGGAGAAAACGTGTCGCTTAGTACTGGTGCTCCCACAAGTTAGGACAATTTATACATGTCATGCAAGATATTTGGAACACAGGGTCACCTAGCAATGGCTCTCATACAAAAAAGATATCAACTTTGTCCATATGTTTATGTCGGATATGAATGTAAAACAATTTTTTGTCATGATCAAATATAACAATAATGTGTGTTTGCGGGCATTGGGATTATTTGTGGCCCGCGGTACTCGATTTGCAGCCGAGTGCTTCCGGCTGTGCCCAGGTAACAAATTAAGCGGACGTCAAAAGAGGTGATGTGTAAAAGGGAAAAGGGCATCCATTTTAAACATGTTTCAACAAATGTCCAAGTTACCGAAGGCCTAACAAAAAATATTTGCGTGGTTCCGGTAATCTAACAGACCTTACTAAAAAGGCTCAACCCTAAAATTATAGGAACAAAAGATAAAAGATAGAAAAAAGATACATGTACTTTCAAGCCGCCCTTCCCTGATAAATATTGATCGACCCAGGCCAGTGCTAGAAACTTAGAGACCCAAGTGGTCCAAAAAGGAACATATTTTTTTTCAGTGGCCCACATGAGACATATGTAGCCCAAAGGGCCAAAGCAAGCGACCTAAGGCATGCTACTGGGGTCTCAAGGCACACACACACACACACACACCCCGCCTCTCCGAAAAATTTCCAATTTGAGCATGCAAAATGGTGCATTCTAGGGAGTTTCGAGTGGAAAATCTTGCCTCGACATGGTTGACGAAATCACAACCTTTTAGTCATTATTGTACTGATTTGGCCATTTTTCCTCAGACTGCACAAAATTCTGATGTAAGTTAGAAACAATTAGCAACAAATAAATTTTTAAAAAAAATCGCAACATATTGTAAGTAAACAGAAAAGCTGGCCAACGTGCCGTTATTTTGCAGTAAAGTCAAGTCAAACACCGGATTTTATTTCAACTTGTCTGGACGGTTAACTTGGGCCGGGGGAAAAGCATAGCCATAGCTGCTGCATATAGCCACGGTGGTGCGGTATCAATATTCAGTATCCATAGGTTCCAGGTGTCCATTCTCCGAGTTAACAGGAGAAACCGGCGTCAACGTACCTTCAAAAGATGACTTATTATCTTAATTTAATCTGCCCTTCGATTTTGTCTGAACCAGTTATCATCCGTAACTTATGAATCCAAATGCACCAGGATACCAGATATGATGAGCGTTTTTTATAAACATGGCGCTATGCATTGTGGGGAAGGAAAATCATACTGAATCACGGCCACATGCTTTCAGCATGCTTCCAGGTGTCCGTTCTCCGAGTTGCCAGGGCAAACGGTCGTTAAAGTACTTTTAAAACATGACTTACTATCCTAACTTTAATCTGCCTGCTCGTAGCATATATCATCGTTTTTGATGCTCTGGAATATACTCCCCCCTCCCCTCCTCCTCCACCCTCACCCCGCCACCTCGTAGATTGTCCCATTTGTATCCTCCTGTACAAACCGTTGCGTGCGGAGTTCGCAGTTTTCAAAATGGCAGCCAAGTGCAGGTGAGCCGATTCGATATTTTGAAGCGGTAATATCAAAAATATATGTGCGATTGGTGCTAAGGGCCGGTTAATTCGTCAAATAAATGTAATGTGCAATATATATTGGCACTTTTCCAAAGTGAGCATAACCTGAAAATGTAAATACACCGCAATACAAATATCAGTTGTAAGCAGCGGTGGGCCCCACAGTCTGTATTTTGTGTCAGACATAGAAGTCGCCCTCGGGCTATAAATTTTGCAGCAGCATTAGTAGGAGCCGCCACGACCCTCTGGTGTGCGGAAGCTGGCGCTTGGGCGAAAAGGATGCCCCGATAGTGGATACAGGTCCCAAAACTACTGGCGGGTTTTTAAATAAGTGGTAAATATCATGTCCTCCTTAAAGCAAAACAGAAATACCTCGCCCCCTTGACCTTTTAGTATACAGCTTTGGGCAGTTACATTTGGGTTCAAATAGGATTGTACAATGTATTTTGAAATTGTTATTTTCATTTCATTTTTAACCAAGGTACATTAGCTTTCCGAGTCCGGAAAGATGGATGAACATGGCCAGTTGTTAACTGCTTCCCGACGAACATTATTATTATTATTATTATTATTATTATTATTATTATTATTATTATTATTATTATTATTATTATTATTATTATTATTATTATGTCTCGTCGAAAAGAAGTCTGGGGAAAAGAAAGGTCACAGAAGAAATTCAATGCATTCAGGCTCCGAGCAAGTTTGAACAATACTGGGCACATGTACCAATGAATTGTCTTACGGACAGAAATTTCCCATGCATGGTGTACACACAGATCCGCATTTTGTATAATAGAACTATCAGGCAAACAGGCATGCATGACTGCTGTGAAATCATGAGATCAGCTTGTATGTCACACTTTGGGAAACAGACATTTTTATTATTTGAAAAAGAACCAATAAGCTCCTGAGACGAGGCATGGATTTTGTGAGAGTGACCATATTTTTATTAAATAATTATCAATTGCGAATGTATACCTGGATCCTAGCTCTATATATAAATCGTTTGAATTGTTCTGTGTTGGGTTGACATTTTTGTCCTTCCACGTCAACTTGTTCTCACCTGCCCTCCAACCAATCATAGATCTACAGGAATTTGCTGCTGCTCCACATGAGGTATATGTCAAGTCACACAAACGCCACACTGGGAGGGCCGTCGGGTTCAGGAGGTGCGTGATGCGCCGAGAGCGCGCCAAAGAAAGCTGTTGACCCGGTCTTCTATCAGGGTGGAAAGAGTTAATGCTATATGCACCTCCGTCATCGCTATAATTCATAAGCTCTTTCTACGTCAACAATATACAGTTCCAAATTCAGTTGCTCAGTGGTCAGTTACTGACACAAGCACATGAAACAGATGCCTTGCCAAGTGCGCGCAATGCAGACCCTCTCCTCCCACCCCCTGCACCGCGTGTCAATGAGGAGGCGGTAAGGGGGGTACTTCCATGTAGGATTGTACTGGGTATGTGCCGAAGGAAAGGTCACGTTTTCCTTACTCCCAGGATTAGAAAAGCCCCCCAAAAAGGTACACACCTGGATAAGGATAGGGGTAACAATATGAATGCACCAATGCAGCACTCCTCTCAGCACATTACAGGCTTCAGAAAGCGTACCTTTTTACATCTGGTGTAGGACTAAGATAGGGTATTGCATAAAAATGTCCGAGGCACACACACACACACACACACACCCTGATGTTTGAATGTGCCCCCCCCCCCCAGGCCTTTGTCTTATATAAATAAGAATGTATAAAAACTTTGACAATGCGGCCGGCACACGCTCATTTGTAGTGGACAAAAAAAAGATGTATATTAGAACTTTCAACAAAACTAAACCTTGTTTTCTTCTGCCATTGTATTGAAGTTTATGTCGGTTCAAAAGAAATACACTTTGCACTTGCCATTTAAGCGTTAAAATTACTTCTCTTGCTCTACTTGTGGCAAACACTCCGTTGATACAACTGCCTCCATATTCACGCCGGCGTTTTGGTGAATGCTGAAATCTGATTGGTTAATCCCTTTATTGTCAAGCCTGGGTATCACCTCGTGCCCAGGGAGCTGCCGCGATTCCAACATACAAAATATATTTTCGTATGTGCACTTCATAACAAACTGAGTGCCTTTTTTTCATAACGGTGGCTTGCGCCTACTGGTAAGTAAATTATAATATGTGCCGGACATAATTCAAACAATATCAATCTCTCAGAATCATTAAAACGCACACATATGTAACTTAGCCAACATGATATATTTTTGAAGTGTATTTGGCAGAGGTAATTTTACATATTTTGATTGGAAGCTTGATATGGATACGATAAGTGCAGTATATGCGCTCCTTGATCATGAACTCACACAAAGGTGTCACAAATAACCTTAATGCCGCTTGTGTACTACGAAAACATTTGCACGGAAGGTTCCTATTCGATGAATGACAAATCAGGCACTCAGATTAACCTATCCTGATTAGGTCTGCAAACTAAAGTTAACCCATACTGGACATTGATAAAAATCGAGCATAGCGTAAGCTTTAGGTATCTGGGAAATTTCAGGACCAAGTAGTCCACAGGATGCAATGCCAAGGCAAAGTTTGCATTTTCAGCAGAGAAGCCCAAACTTCGCGGATTTCGTCGTTGAGAGAGAACAAGCCGACTTTGACATATTAAAACAAAGAAAGACTTCAAAAGTAAGGTTGCTCATAAATCATGATATGTTCAAAAAGTGTGTAAGCAAAGTAAGCACGTACGTCTTTTGCCAAAATATCTTAATGTTAAATATATTTGAAGACTGTTTCGATGGGCGCTTGTATCATCGCCCGACAACTGTGAACCCATTCACCGCGAACGGTGACGTCTGAAAACTGGCAATCACGAAGCCGAAAAAACCATCCCGGTCTCTGTACGTCTGAATAACGGGAACCAGGACTTTGTGAAAATAAAATTTGCTCAAAAAGTGCCCGTCGAAAACGGGAAAAAGAAATTGCCGGCGACAGACATGATAAACAAAACGGGATGAAAAGGCTTGGAAAGGCATTCGTTGATAACTTGAGGGCTGCTTCAAATTTTTTCCGAAGAGCGAAAAAGTGTGAAAAGCTCCGAGACTGGTTGAAAGACGAAAGCAATGAGTTCAATAAGGACGGTACCATACATTGCAGGCGACTTGTAATTTGCTATTGTCGTTTTTTTTTATTTAGAACAACGGAAAAAATGCTGTAACCATTCGGTGATTATAGACCTATAAAGATATATAGCATCGTCACTGATGATTAAATCGATGAGGAAAAATAAATGAAAAAGAAATTCTTTATGACTGCTGTATTTGAAAAGGGGATTCATGAGCGTGGCAAACAACACTAAAGCGTTACGAATACTCACTGTAATATATTGTTTAACAGTCAGTCAGCTATGTGGCATAATGGCTAGGCCTGTGTACGTTTGAAGTACGGGTGGCGCGTTCGAATCAGCATGCGTTAGAGTACATACGGATTTTTTCTCTTTTTGGAAGGCTTCCATTATTTATTTATTTATTTATTTATTTATTTAGTTATTTATTTATTTATATATATATATATTTACTTATTTACTTACTTACTTATTTATTTGTTTATTTATTTGTTTATTCGTTCGTTCGTTTGTCCGTTCATTTATTTATTTTGTTCGTTTGTATTGAATGACGGCTCCCCAATTTTTGTTATATTACAATTAAAAGTGCAGCTATCGACTGGTACTCACATTTATTCGTGCATGACAGGCCTTCAATTTTTATCCCGTATTGCAGCTCTATAGTAAACAAAACTGAACTTCATTTTGCATTCAATTACGTCGTGATATGTGATGCTTGGGAGTAGAATTACCGGAAGTTTCGAATATTTTTCTCAATCCGTTTTCTTGCACTTTCAAACAAAAGCATGTTTAAAATAATGTTAAATGTCCAATTAAAATCCCTTGTATAATGACATCGTTTCCTATTGTCATTATTATTGCACCGAGGCAAGCAAGATACTTACCCAGTCTTGAATAAAACAAGAAAGACTCTTAAGAGCCAGGTATGGTGAATATTTGTATCACAAAACTTCAGAACTCACTTGCTAGGAATGTGGCGGCTTGCACAGAGTGTCTGGCAGCGTTAGTGAACACGTGAATTGGACCCGACAGGTCCTGATACTTGCTGTAATTTCAGGATGAGATGCCCAAAATATTCGATTTGACGATACCACCGCCCCGACAAGAACTAGGTAGCTTTAGGTTATATCATGGAAATTTTTTATGTTGTTGTTGATGTTTTTCTGAATCTATCAAAATAAACTTAATATTGCTGTAGTGATTAATATGTCAATTTTTTTTATTTATTTATTTTATTGCAAACATAAAAAATTACAAAGGCACAAAACAATAGTATGACAGACTAATAGAAAATTTAAACTGAAGTACACATTAGTAACAGAAACAAAAACTCAGTTCGTTTCTTCTCTCCTATAAGTGTTTTCAAACATTTCCATTTACTTTCAAAATGTTCAATCTTGTTTTTCTGTGTAAACACAATTTTTTCCTCTTCAAAAGTCATGATGATGCTGAGTTTAAATACATCAAAAGACAGAGATGCTTGTGAAATCTTCTGTTTAAAAATATATATTTACCATGCAAAATTAGACAATTAAACAAAATACCATTTTCTTCTTTTCCAAGAGCTCCTCGAATAACATCTTTCTTAATCAAATTTACATTATCACTTGTAGTAACATTCCACTAAGCAACAAACCAATCCCAAAATCTATTCACACTTTCGCAATCCCAAAATAAGTGTTTAATTGACTGAACTTCTTCATTACAAAAATTACAAATCTCTGACTGTATTACACATATTTTCTTTAGAAACTTATTTGTAGGCATATACCTATGGATTATTTTAAATTGAAATTCGTGTAATTTAGTTTCCATTGTTACTTTCTTTGAAAACAACTAAACAATTATTCAATCAATTTCTCCAAATTCTCTTTGCCATATTTCTTCCAACGTAGACTTTTCCCTTTTCTTTTCTACCAGCTCTAAATAAAAGTCTTTACTTCTATCTTTTGTAACATCTCGAACTTTTTATACATTTATATCAATACTATTAAATAATGCGTCTTTGTTAACATGTTCATTCAATATATCTAAACATTGTCTTAGTTTCGTTTTAAATAGAGGTGGAACTGCAGACAATAAACCAAACCATTTTAACACATTTGACTTAAGGACACCTTTCCTAACTAAGTCTTCAAATGAAATAAAGTTACCTTCCTGATTAAACAAATCTTTCACCAACATAATTCCTGATTCCATTTTACTATTATACCACACTGACTTACCATTTACAACAATATTTTCATTATTCCACAGAATTTGCTCTGCAATTTCATGTGATTCATACTCCTCCATCTTTTTTACAGTTAACTCAGACCAGTATTTAATAACTTGTCTATAAAATAATAACAGACTGCACCTTAACAATTTCAAATTAAACTTACTTATTACTAATAATTTACCACCTACATTCCGTAAATACTCATTTAAAAATAACTTCCATTTTACTGGCTTATTGCTGAGATACCTTATTACCCACTGCATTTTAACACTTTTAAATAAACTTTCTACATCGATCATATTTAAACCACCATTTTCTATAGAGTTTATTGAGACTTTCCTTTTAATCTTATCAGGGCCATTTTTCCATATAAACCTATATACTATCTTATTTATTTCTTTTATCATATTTTCTGGTACTGGCATTAAAGAAGCGACATAAACAAACTTAGATAATCCAACTGATTTCACTAACAATATTTTACCAATGACTGTTAAATTTCTACCACTCCACAAATTGAGAGATTGTTTTAAATCAGTTAATTTTTGATTGAAGTTCAAATGCTGTCTTTGTTTTTCATCAAATGAAAAATATATACCTAGATCTTTAATCGGAGTTGTTGGCCATCTGATTCCAAGAATTTTCCTAGGACTTCTTATTTGTGATCTATCCACATTCCTTCAGTCTTATCTACATTAATTTTTAACCCAGAACAAGAACCAAACTTTTTTTACCAAACATAGAAATTTTTTTGCTGAGAGTTGATCCTATAGCAGTTGTGTCATCTGCGTACTGTGTTAACTTTACTTCATCATTTCTTACATTTGTACCTTTAGTATTTTCGTTTTGCCTAATTGCAATAGCCAATAATACAACTCCGAGCACAAACAAGTAAAGGGATAAAGGATCACCTTGTCCTACCCCACGTGACACATTAAAATAACCTGATGATGTTCCTTTATTCATTACACAACTAGATATATTTCTATAGAGAGTTTCTACCCACTTACAAAAGGACTTACCAAAATTAAACATTTGCATCTGTTATAATCTGATCTCCTACATTCAATTTACGAATACACTTTCTACTGTAATTACGTTTTTCTAAGTTGTGAAAATTATTTAGTGCTCTTTTCACCTTGTTTCACCCATCTTGCTTTGCATCTTACAATCACCCCATCTACTTTCTTATTACCAATTTCCTGTAAATCTTGTAAACATTTCTCATACTGCACAGAAATTTCTTCTCAAGGATTTTCATCTATTCTTCTTTCAGCTTTTGAAAATTCTGTAATAATTCCGTTTCCATTTTCTTTGTTTTTCTCTTTTAGCTTTATAATATTTCATTGTTTCTTTTCTCACTTCATATTTCAATAAATCCCACAGAATACGCTTGTCCTCAATTTCCCTATATTCTTCCAACCACTCATTAATTTTTCTTCTTAACAAGCCTGTATATTCTACATCCACTACCAGGGAAGAATTAAACTTCCAATATCCTTTTCCTCTGTCACCTTGAGAATCATTTTTCAGTTTCATGTATATTGCTGAATGGTCTGATTTTATAGAAGGAATATTATCCACTAATTCTATATAATCATGCAATTTGTCAGATATTAGCCAAAAGTCCAACTTTGATTGTTTCAAAGTATTAGGTTGTTTCCAGGTAAATCTTTTTGTAACATGGTTATTAATTCTCCATATATCTTGAAGAAAATAAGTTTCCACCATGTCTTCTAAACTTTTCTTTGCAATCTTTTTTATTACATCAGAACATTCATTTCTATCCAATTCCGCATTAAAAACCTAATTAAAATCACCACCACATATAATGTTATCATTTGCTTGTATACCTTCTTTTACAAAAATATTTTTGATGTCTCTGTAAACATTAATTTGCTCCAATTCTCTATTTGGCGCATATGCATTCAGCAATATAAAAGGACTATCCTGTATGACTATCCATACAATTATAAATCTTCACGGGTATCTATTTTATACTTCTGAATTTCAAACTCCAAATTGTTCTTAAATGAAATAGCAACTCCTCTACTATGATTAGAACCATGACACATGAGTGTTTTCCCACCCCACTCATTTTGCCATTCATTTTCAACTTCTTTGCTACTGAAAGTTTCTTGCAAAAAACAGACATCTATTTTCTTATTCCTTATCCACCTGAATACACTTTTTCTTTTCTTGTATTCATTTATCCCCCGTACATTCAATGAAAGCAGTGAAAAGTCTATATCTTTACTCATTTGCTCTTGAGCCATTTTTTGATAAATTATTTTTTTTTTTTTTTTTTGTTGTGTTTTGATCTCCATATTTGACTGGTTAACAGGTTAAGTAACAAGTAATAATTTATATTCTGTGTTTCTATCACCTTGGACTCGCGTATTTTGTTTAGGATTATTCCAGATATTGCACAGGTATCAGAAAACAAACACAATAGCAAAACAATAATGACACACATAACTGTAAGACTTATTTCACTAGCACACTATAAGCACTAAGGCTTAGTAACACTTACCAGAATTTTTACTTTTACAATCACCCAAATGAAATGACAAAGTTTTACAAAAGTCAGGTGACTGTGAAACTCGCAAGAATCACCAAGTGTCACTTGATTCAACTGCTGAGATTGTTATTTGCATGAATTTCATTTGAATAAGCTCATTTGAATCATATTAGCTACAGGACGAAGAAGGAGAAAGAAAAAAAAGTCCAGTTCCTGTACTTTAATGTCCTTGATCCTACCTCCTGATTAATATGTCAAGATCACCACGTGTGCAAGATTTGATTTTTTAATCGACAAGTAAATCATTTTGAAAAAAAATCTTTAAACTGTTTGGTATAAGTAGTTAGTATGAAGAAAAATTAAATCTGGTTCAATTCAAATTAGACAGTGCCATTACCATATCCAAACCGTAGTACTAATGAAACAAATGGAAGTCAATTCCGACCAAAGGTAATGTTCCTTGGTATGTATAGCTGAATCACATAAATCATTAGTTCGTCTTTGCCCAATAGAGTCCAAAACGTATGTGCAAAGGTCCATAGGGTAAAAAAAAAGCCATGTCTAGTTTTAACATGACAGATTGCAAACAGTTCTGTTTTTAAAAAAAGCTACCCTATTTTTGGGAACAGCTGTTAGGGTCAATTGCAAAATTTGAGGCACCTCATAACAGAACTTTCAGTGAGAACTTTGACCTGTAGGATCCGATTGAGGCGTTAACTAGCGTCAGACACTCGATACATATCAAGATATTTAAGGATAAGATCGTTTACACCAGAAGGGGCACTATAACCTCTCCAGTCATTAAAATGGAAAGCTGCTTTTTTCATAATGAAAAAGGTATTACAGTCCTATATTTCACAAATTTTCCAGTTTTTCATTCCTCTTAAATCTGACATTTTATTCTACGTGTATATTATGTTATGTTTATTTATGTACTTCAATATGTTTTATCCATTAAGGGGGTTTAACAGAAATATAAATGTGTTACACGGTCATATCAAGTTGATCGTAAAATGAATTAAAGGGTACTCTGTATAATACTAAATATTCCAATAAGACTGATAACGTTTCAATATAAGCTCAAAGCTACAGGTATGAACACGTTAGGGCACATGTATACATGTTTTAATTGCTAAAATTGACTGTCTTGTTATATTCAAAGACTTTAAAGCCGTCCATACAGCAGAGCATCTGTTTTTTCTACTGTGGGTCACAGCTTGGATCTTTCTTTCTTTCTTTCTTCCTATTACATCTTTGAGCTGCTCAATAAGACTTGTATTATTAAAGTATATTATATTATAATGAAGTGAGACACATGGGTTCGAACCCGTCGCCTTTCGAATGTAAGCTATCCGCTCTAACCATTGTGCCACACAGGTTCTTGATATTTTCGGTCAGTTGGCAGACAATTGGACGTGGTGCTATAATCGCAGCTGTACCACAAAACTAAGAAGATCATGTAATCCTTATGAAAATTCAGTTCATATTGATAACAATATACACATCCGTTTTTCAACACCTTAAGTTTATTATGATTTAAAGAGAATGCGCGATACAAGTTTAAATAATAATGCTTATACTACTACTACTACTACAACTATTAAATATATAATTATGATAAAAAATGATGATGAATATGTGATGATAATAATAATTATTATTATTATAAATGCGTGTCACTGGTGAAACATAAAGAGACGTACATGTCATAAGTGCTAACGCTTAGGTATGAGAGGTATCAGCAAAATTATGGATAGGCGGCTCCAGTGTTTGACAAACATTCAAGCAGGTATATGGGCATAAATGTGGTGGGCAGTATACCACGATCGAGATCGGGATGTAAATTGCATCATAATTAACATTAAGCTTACTGTACGCCTTTTTAACAATAATCAAGCAGAATATGCTTTTGGTAAATGTAGACGTATGCGAAGTGCAAAAGATTTTCAGAAAAAAAAATCAAAATCATAAACAAAAGGACTGTGACAGTCTTGTACTCAGCTGACGTGTACAAACACCCTTGCGATCTTTTACGATTTGTCCAAAGATATAACAAAGAAATTCATAAAAAATGCAAAAATCAATGGAGCATAACCATTGGAACACATCTGGTAGAGACCCATCCAAGTTACATGGCCACCAAGTTTGAAGTCAATCTGGACGACGGTCTCTTCGAAAGGGTCAAATTCAATGTGAATGAGCATTAGAATGCCCATTGACTTACATAGTAATCATTAGGGAAGGTGCATTTACCATTTACAATGTGAAGAAACAAATTTCACTCCTGACTTGGGACAGGCAGTCATCCATAAAAGGCAACTGGTGGTTTAAACCGGTCCTCTCAACCTTAGAAATATTCATCATTAACTGCAGATACTAGTTCCAAAATGTATAGGCCTAACCACCCAAAACACAAATTTCATTTCTTCTGCCAAAAATAAAAAGACGCCTGTTAAGCCTATCACCTTTTAGATCTCCCGACTTGTCAAGGTACATTGCTACAAAGTTTGAAGAAAATCTGGATGACAGTTTTGGAGAAGAAGTCGAATACGTGAATTAGCATTAGAATGCCCATTGAAGTATATAATAATCAACAGGAAATGTGCATTTACCGATATCAACCCGAATTGAAAAAACAAAATCGTTAAAAACCAGAAATCCATAGTAGTGCCAATAAGTGAACAACTTTGTTTGACCCTTCCACAAGAAACACATCCACCGTATTTCGGCTTAATCTGATTCACGGTTCTGGAGAAGAAGTCGCAAATAATAAAAACACACGAAAAATCAGTTTTTAAAAATATAAGATAAAATTGCAGCGCCACCTAACTAGGAGCTTCTGGGAGTGTCTGTGTGTGATATCAAAGCAATCGGGTGAGCAGTTTTGGAAGACTTGCCCACAAAAAGAACAAAAAAAAACACTTAAAAAAATCTAAAAATCACTGAAACGTCACCATTTGAACGAACTTGGTAGAGACCCACCCATCGCACATTCCCTGCCAAGTTTGAAGTAAATCTGGCAAACAGTTTTGGAGAAGACGTCGAAAATGTGTATTGTGGATAAAAGGATGACAGACAGACAACGGGCCATCATATAAGCTCAGCTGACTGACAAGTCAACTGAGCTAAATAACATTTTTAACAAGAACAGAATTGCAGTGTTATCTGGTGAACTAATTCAAGCTATCATATGAGGCCCCACATTGTATAAAATATCCATACTGTAATTAAATAGTGTGGAAAACCTTTCGGCCCCCAAAGGGAAAATACTACTCACAATTCCTGGAGTTATTTGTCCAGTGATAAGGCACTTTGTCTTTACAGTCAGTGGTGTTTTATTTACGTCAATGGTGTTATCCCAGTGGAGATAATACCACTGACTGAAACACCACTGACAAATCAGGAAAAAAATACTGACTGGTCCTTATCTGCTTGTTCCATGCTAACCCCCCCCCCCCCCCCAAAGCATTGGCCACTCCAGCACACTGTTCTCCTGTTTGGAAAACTTTTTCTTCAAATATTTTCATTTCTCGTGAATCACAATGCCAACACCGCTGACAGTGAATAAACATAACCTCAATTTTTACATAATATATTGTCAAAATTTGAAAAAATATAATGAGCCTGGTAATTAAACCAATGGCGCCCTCCTGCAGCTTCCTTTGGTACCTCTTCCTAGTGAAAACTTTTGGAACTATGGGGAGCCATCATTATTCATATCTAAATTTTATCAAAAGTAACCCCATTGACAGAGATTTAAGTAACACCATCTTATTCAGGCAGAACTTTAAAACATGTACACAAACGGAGTTGTAACCTTCAGCTTCTGATAAAGGATATTATAATCATGATAACCATGTGCAAATATTTTTTTTTCTCCACAGACAAACTATGCAAAAGCTCCTGACCTCGAAGAGTAACACATCAATTTCGTCAGTCCCACTGATATTTTGTGTTTTTAAAAAGAATTGCATTAGGATATTTTCTAAACTTAGGCTGTTTTATGTAAAGCTTTTATATTGAATTATAAAATATAACAGAGATTGTCTCAGCAGTGTCTGTACTTTAAGCAACTACCTGGTAACAAGAAAATCGCATTTATTGTAGAATTACGCTTTACCTCACATCTGACTTATGGTTGATCCCACGCCCATGGTCACTTATAAAATACTCACAAGAATGTACTTATAAGGTTTCTTTGGGTGTTATTAATTTTGACCTTTAGTGACCTTGAAAGGCCGAACTGATACATTGGCTTATGCTTTGGTGATAGTGAGTAGCCGACTGACACTTTTTTAATTTATGATGACTGCTGAACTCTATGTGTAAAGACTGATACTGCAAACAGTGATGATGGTCTTAAACAAAGGTGACCTTGATATTATTCCGGAGGTCGAAGAACTAATTCAGTCTGTGCGCTTAAGGTCAGCTGAACACAATATTGTTACAAAAAAACTTTTGTATAATAGCAAATTTTTACTTTGTTGTTATCAGCATGCTTGATAGAGTGATTGGTAAACGAGCTAAAACTTGTCGTTTTCGGTTTAGAAGTGGCAACGCATATCCGTCTGGTCTTATCCAGTCATTTCTGTGATCCCCCTCTCATATGGCCACCCAAAATGCCGCCAAAAAGTAGTATTATGAGAGAGGTTCTCTTCGGGTGGCCACGTCAAAATTCATCATGAATATATTTGTGAAACACCGGATCATGATGTATAGATAAGTGGCACACGGGATCATGATGTATAGATAAGTGGCACACCGGACCAAGATGTATAGATAAGTGGCACACCGGACCAAGATGTATAGATATGTAACACACTGGATCATGATGTATAGATATGTGGCACACTGGATCGTGGTATTAATTTAGAGAGACAGCCAGACTGGCCCCGAGTTGATGGTACTTGGTAAGCACCGATAAATTGTTTCCATTAAATTTTGTGAGACAACCTAAATGTTTTATATCTTTTTCGCTTGGTTTGCTTTCATCAAGAAATCTACTTCAATATTCACTTTTATAACGTAAACGCTCCATTTCGTACAGTAATAAGTTTCTTTATTTGCCTTGTACATGTTTCAAATCAGCAAGTTCGGATTTTTTCCCTTTAAAATAACGATTTGGGGACTTCGTTTTTCACCCTTCTAGGAACATGAGCATGTGCATGTCATCTAACTTTGAATCAAGCAAGATCCCGTACAACGTCATCTGCTGGTGGCTCGACATTCCAAGTCACAATGATCTTATAGAGATCTCCTGTACAGATTTTACCTTGTGGAAACCCCATGGCATCATTGTACTTTTCCGTATGACATGAAAGAGGTCAAATATCCTGAATTCCTCTTAAGAGACCACTGAGATGTCAGTATTAACTCACCTTTTATGACCTCACAGCATGGATTGCTTGTTAGGTCACTGTGACATAAGCATGAAAGGTCAAAGCTCTCATACCTTAACTTCATCTCGTGAGATCACTGTAATGTCAGTATGAGCTTAACTTACATGATATCACAGTGAGAGTTGGCTGTTAGATCCCCGAGACATCAGTGAGAATTCAATGATCTCATACCTTGACTTCATCTCTTGAGATCACTGATGTCAGTATGAGCTCAACTTACACAAGTTATATGACGTTACAATAGGAGTTGTTAGTTGTGAGAAGTCAAAGGTCACACACCCAGACCTTATTTCATGAGATCACTGTGATTTTAGTATAAGCTCAACTCTTATGATCGCATTTGTATGTGATTCCTCCGATCTTTGGGGTTTGATAAATTGTTAGTCAGAAGACCACCCAATGTTCAAGTTTTTCTTGAGCTTAATGGTTTCAATAGCCGGGTGCAACAGACAGCTGCATTTCTCAATGTTATTGTGCTGAAAAGTATAGCACAAGGGATAAACTGAAAACAGGAACCATGCTTGCGGCAACACTAACCAAAACGTAGAGATCGGAAAAAAAGTGTTTGTGTGTTAAAAGATTGATTCGAACTTTGACTTATTCGCTAAGTGTATATTCTGTGCGTCTTCCTGCATTAAAACATAATATAACCATGAATCATCATTGAATGATCAAGATATCGGAAGAGAAATGTGTGTGTCAGATCAGTTATAAAAGGTTAGAATAAGTCTGCAGCCGACGATCTGCAACCACACCTCCTTAACTACGTTGTCTGGTTTGCACGTACAAAAACATATAATCTAAACCATACAATGGGGTCAGGAATATGTTCTTTTGTTAAGGAAACACACAGGACCCGTATCAAACTATCTATAATGCAAATTATAACACGGATTACGCTATATCAAGACATACTTATTTTCTCTTATTATTTGTAAAAATAAAGAAAGAATAGCAGTGTCGGTCAGCAAAAAAAAATGATAAAAAGGAACAGATGAACTACGGTATCATTTCACCAAGTTTTAAGAGACGCTGACCGCCATTTATGATAAACAACTCCCAATAACAAACAAATCCGAAGAGTACAAAGTTAATTCAAAATATGAGCCTGTACCGTTTTTACTTTCACGCGTCAAATGAACGAACGCCACCAATTATAAAAACAGGCGCAACAGCGTCACATATTTCCTGTCGTTCTGTCAAAACCATAATTTTCGATTCAAAAAAAGTTTAAGGCGCTACAAATAAATAAAACTAACCCCAGGCATGCACTAACAAAAGAACTAATCAACCTGTACTTTTTTTGTATTTTTAAATTGGTCTTTCTACGTAGATTGAAATCCCTCAAATGTAACTTTTAAATACCTGACTAGAAAATTTCAGAAACCGCTTTTGCATTTGCTTTTTTTTCAAGTTATGAGTCCTAATTTTGATCCGTTATAGATTGCTCAAGGCTATTATCGCGTTGCAAAAACCAGGAAAGTGAAAACAGGTAGTAAGTTTGGGGTATTTCATATAAGGTCGCACACGTCACTGAGAAACTACTGAACCATGAACTGTCGCCTCTGATGGCAAGCTTTTTCTTGTTCTTTATAACCTGGAAAATTAAAACTTTCCTGCATCATTCCTTTTTTTGTGATAGTGGTCATATCAGTTGCGAGATAGATATTACGCACACACTGTGTTTTCATTTAAAGAGCTTCAAGTCGGCAGGAACGACAAGTCTTTATAGTGAAACGTTTGATAAAGACATACATGCATACAATACCACTGGGTCAACATCTTGTCTCGCAAGCAATTCAAATTCAGTGCATATTAATATAGTTAGCGCAAAGAAATGGGTTTATAGGGTCAATGATAAGCTGCTGCTAATCGTCTACGAAGAAAAGGAGCTCACCGTAGGTCAGTTTGCTGACACAAACGTCAACTTACGCCAGCTGCGCTATTTGCCGTTCATTAGGATTGGACAGGAAAAAATCATTCGAAGACTTTCAGTTTGGTCTTATAATATATTATGTACACACACACACACACACACACACACACATACACACACACACATACACACACACACACACACACACATGTACATATACATATATGGAGAACAAGACCTGGCTTACTATCAGCAGGGCGACAGTTTATGGTTCGTCAGTTTCACGGTGAGGTGTTTGTCGATGTAGGAAATATCACAAACATACCTCCTGCTGACTTTTTTTAAATTTTCTTTTGACAATTTGATTCCGTATTAGTGATAAATCTTGTTGATGTTCTTATTTCGTCACGATGAGCCAGTGTTCAATGTTGTGGAGAATATTGACATATGCATGCTAATATGCAGCTTTTCCAATTCTGTATCGGATTTCAAATCTTAACAGGATGTATTCATATCTAAATATGGTCCTACTCTAACACGCATTGAGCAAAAGAGGGACCCACCTGCATCAGGGCAGATCCATGTATTTAGCATGGTCAAAAGAACTTTCTCAACAAAATGAACAACACGAACACACAATAATATTAAGAAAATGTATTAACATACATTTGAAACATAAAGGATCCCTAAATTGATTAGAAATGGGCTCTCTTTTGGTGGAAAAGGTGTTATTTATGGATATTTATGTAGTATATAATGCAAATCTGCCCTGATCATAGTGGAAGCATCAGTCTGTTGCCCCAACAACACAAGAAGTGGGTAGGATCGCAGTTAAATATGAATGTCTCCTATTCGAATTTTATCCTAATGTGTAATATTTCGATTTCATGGATAAAATGATGGGGTTTTTTTTGTTTGTTTGTTTGTTTTGTTTTAGTTTTATGGATAGAGAAAGTTTGTCCATTTGCATTTAAAAGACGAGATTGCCAAAGGACTCGATTTTGAGAACCCAACAGACAATGCTCCTGGCAACTTGGTTGTGCACTTTGGATAGATATTATGTAATTCAGTGCATACCCAGACTCCCCAAATGACATGTCTTCTCGTGAAATCCATAAGTTTTAATATCTTAACGTGAATCTTTCGCTTGCCAAGCAGCCGTTTTTGAGAAAATGTACCGATCCGCCAGGCAACATCGAAAAAGTCGCCTCACTGATCAAGGAACTTCGTGTCTTCAGGCGCGGTCAACTAGAGTTATGTGACTTGGCGAGCAGGCAGACACAAACATTTTATGTCTAACTCCACAGCTTCTTTTCAACTGCTGTTATGTGGTCATGGTGTTTGCGTCTGTTGTTTCCTTGTGAAGCGTACACTGCACCCTTTTGTCTATTGATGCCACAAGCAATCTCGATTTAGGCCATTTTTTACACTCCACGTGGAATAGATAAAAAACGGAGTCAGCGACGCAAATATGCTAAAAAAACTGATTAGTTCGAAATGTATTTACAAAAACAAAAAAAACAAAAACAAAAACAAAACAAAACAAAACAAAACAAAACAAACAAACAAACTTACCAACGTAAATAAGAACGCTGCCAATAGTGCTGTTCAGTTGCGCCAGCAAAAACATAATGTAATTCATGTGGAAGTCAAAGATCGGAAAATCCCCCCAGCCTGCGGTATGCAAAATGTTCATGTAAATTTACAAGATTTGCTATTTTTGCAGTCGGTGCAACTATGACCACGACGTCGTGGTATCAAAACAGACTTGTGTTGCGGTGAAAGCAGGAAGTAAATTTTAGGATATTATTGGAGCCTTTTGTCACTGACGAGCCAATAGTTCGACCACCGCACACACCCAGACCTGTCTTTTGTGGTTCCGTGGGTAGCAGCCTCAGTTTTGTTCAACCATGAAAATGGTTCAACGGTTCGGCCCGAAGGGTCAATACAATCATGGAGGTATTATGCTTTCCGGTCACGCTTGGGAATTTGGGCTGACTGGCTACCCGGGATTATATTTTGTAACCTCAAAAAAAAAAAAAAAAAAAAAAAAAATGTCGACAATGAGTCATGGTCATGGTCACGGTCATGCTCCCTGGTCCATACATTACGTTTACGAGAGACTGCGACCGTTGACGCTCGACTTTGATTGGGGACGTCCTGAAAACAGGGATGATGCAAACCAACAGTTTGGGGCACATTGGAGGTCAGCCGTGTTGCTGTTTGGTTAGGGGTCAATTATGCCCTTTTGCCACATGTCTGGTACTTTACCCAACTCTAAAAAACACGCATTAAGAGCTTTATGCTGACAGTGTATCGATGTTTTCTTTACAACTTCCACCACCACAATACGAGACAGAAAAGTGGCGCAGCATTTGTCTGCCCAACTGTGAGCACACACAGGGGACCTAAGGATAATCTATAGTGTATTATGATGCAGTTGAAAAGTTTGAACTAAAATTTCTAAAGGGAACACTTAATGTGAGAACACAGACAAATACAGAGGCAATATATGCGAAAACAGGGGTGTTTCCCTTTCATATAAGACACCAAATAAAGGCATTAAAATTTTTTGACCAGAATACTGCAGATGACTAAACCAGCCCAGTTAAACAAGCATACTACACACTTTTCGATTTAGTTAGACTTGAGCAACAAAAACTGGTGTACAAACCTAAGAAAGAGTATTGCGAATTGTAATTCTTTCTTAAATTTTGTCCAGAAAAATCTAGAAACCAGTTTTTAAAATGATTGTATGAGTAAGATAATAGAACAAATTGACTGGGGTAAGTTTTGCACGTATCCGATTTTTAAAACTCGGTTCATGAGGGAACCACATGTAAGTGTCATAAAAGATCAACGGTACAGGACAGCCATCTCCAGATTCTGATTAAGCTCACGCAATCTTGCAGCTGAAACAGGCAGACATGCAAGGCCCAAAGTCCCCCGTAATGATCGCAAGTACGAATAATGTAACACTGGTTCCATAGAAGATGAGATGCACATTTTAATGACATGTTCAAAGTATGATACTTCCAGGCAAATTCTGTTCAGTGAGTTAGAACCATATATTGTTAACTTCAGAAAGCTCTCATCAAAAGACAAATTCAAGTTAATTTTGATGATCTGTAACCGACACTGTCTACATCAACTTGAGAAAATTATTTTTGAAAGATTTGATATGAGAACAGTAAACATGGCAATAGCCTTTTTCTCTACTTTAGACGGGGAGGCATATTACTGGCAGGGGAGCAAATGTTGATGATATATACAACCTAAACCATGTACATTATATATACAAAATACCTTACTTATATACATGTATATATTTATTATATGTGGAATAGTTTCCACTTTCCGTTAGGTAGTATGTATTTACATGTGCAGGCCAACGAGTGGCCAGGGGCTCTAAAACTTATTTTTCATTTGGTGCTTCACTGAGCTCAAGGTTCCCACATGTCATGCAAGGTGTGCTGGAATGCTGCCAATTATGTGTTTATTTTTTTCTCATAATTTTGTATCGGTATTGACGTAGTACTTAACACACATATATGTATATATATGTATATATATATATATATATATATATATATATATAAACTATATCTATATATAAACTACATATATATATATATATATATATATATATATATATATATATATATATATATATATATATATATATATATAAACTAGGCAAAAATTAATAACCCTCCACTAAAAGCAATTCTTATATAAAAAAACACACACATATTTTGAATATATTCAATGTTTCTTTTATTCTGTATACACTTTAGAGTAGATCTGTAGAGGAAATTCTGGTCAAATGAAGTTACGCTTCATTGCACAGTGTCAATAAGCAGACAAAGTCTGAATCACGAGTTTGCAAGAGTACATGTAGAGCGCTCAAACATGCATATGAACTGAGCGCAGAGTCCAATCAGAAGTTATCAAAGATGGTGCTTGGTTGCATCAAAAGTTATCACAGACTGTACTTAAAGTTCGGGCATTTTCTGAGTTCAATAGAGCACAAATTGACTCATCACTTTGTTACATAAAGCACCTTTAAATGTCCATTCAATAGGATGTGCAGCCACCATGGTTGTCGATGCACTGTTCGCAGCGTTTTCACATGCTATTGGCGAGCTTTGCCACAAGTGCCTGAGGTATACTGTCCCACTCCTCCAGAAGATAAAGCCGTAGATCTGCGAAGTGTGAGTGAGGACCCATCTTCTGGTACACATTTCTTTTCATATGGCTCCACAGGTGCTCAATCGGGTTGAGGTCAGGTCATGATGGCCATTCCATCACCTCAACACTCTCACTGTCCAGGTAATCACGAACCACAGCTGGAACATGTGGCCTGGCATTGTCGTGCATCAGCATGATGTTGTCTCCAATGGCACCCGCATATGGAATTACAAGGGGTTCCAGGACATCCGTTATGTACCGTCTGCTTGTCATTGTTCCTTCCATGATGACGAGGTCTGTCTTGCCATTAGCAGAGATGCCCGCCCACACCATGATACTGCCCCTCCGTATGCAACTGTGGGCTGAACACAACAAGCAGCGTGTCTCTCCCCTCGCCGTCTCCATGCACGAACATGTCCATCACTTCTGTGGAGGGAAAAATGACACTCATCAGTGAAGAGAACATTGCTCCATCCTGCATGTGTTGTACGGACATGTTCTCTTGTCCACTGCAACCGAGCAACCTTGTGACGTGGGGTAAGAAGCGGCTGTTTCACCATGCTCCGGGACCTTAAACCAGCAGCATGCAGTCTGTTACGAACAGTCTGGGTGGACATGCGTCTTTGGTGAGGATTGGCCCTCTCCAGCTGGCCCTGAATATCAGGACCTGTGCGGCTCCTACTCCTCAGTGCTGCATTGACGATGAAACGGTCTTGTTGCCTGGTGGTCAGCCTTGGCCTTCCCGGGCGTGGTAAACCTGCAACATCATTTGTGTTTCGGTATTTTCTCAACAACTCATTGCTGGATTTGTGGTTCACACCCATTGCCCGTGCGACAGCTCTGCAACTTTCACCGGCTTCAATGCGACCTATGGCTCTTGCCCTGTCCATTTTGGATAGCCTTGGCATGGTGATGTTCACAGTTTGACCAGTGATGGCGAATCCGTAACTGACAGAAAAAAACCCATGCCTTTATACCCATGATTGGCACAGTTTCTGGCCATATTACACAGGTATGGTGAGAAAAATCGATGGTCAGGAGGGTCCTAACAGGGACAGGAAAGACCAATCATCATCCTTTCTGCGAAGTTCACTTTTTGACTTTGTGTCACATTCAGCCCATGTGCAGTCAAGGGTGGGCTCCAACTCTGCTCATCTTTACACATGATGTAATCAAAGGATTATCCTACACATACATGTGCGTATCTTTAAATTACCTAAAAAAGTATGGGTACACCATTAAATTATTTAATCGGAGGGTTATTAATTTTGCCTAGTTTATATATATATATATATATATATATATATATATATATATATATATATATATATATATATATATATATATATATATATATATATATATATATATAAACATTATTCTTTAGTATAATCATACTTATGAAACAGGCATTTATATGCTGATGAGCTACAATGTATGTACATGTAGGACAGATAGGTTAATATTGTGCTACACTGAATTCAATGTGTCCACATGTCATGTAGATAGTAAATAATAATAAAAGACTGTGAATGTGTTTTATTTATTTTTTTCTCTTAATACAATGAACTCAAAGTGCCCTCAAGTCATGCAAACAATGCTGAAAAGCTGCCAATGTGTAATTACATAATATTATATCTGTATGCACGTAGTACTTAGCATAGGCCTATGTATTATCCTCTCTTATTTGTCTTATTATCATGTTTATGTCAACATAACGGTGCATTTATATAATGAGTTACCATGTATGTAGGACAAATAGGTCAGTATTGACCTTTAGTGTTGTCAATAAAATGTTTATTTACTTTTATTGGTCTGTACAGGATTTCGAGTGGGTGCAGTGGAGTGGAGCGAAGCGAAGCGAAGCGGAACGCAGCCCACTCTGAATCCCGTACAGCCCAATAAAACACAGTTTTACCTCTACTTAACATGAAACTTCACCTTCCAAACAACAAAAAGATAACAACGGTATATATAATTAGAAGAGAGCTCGCGCAGTCTTTATTGGCTTACGGGACCGTGAAAAATACACAATGATATGCATAAAGAGATACAAATCAGAATGCAATATATATAAACTTACCGAATCAATGTGCCAGAATAAAGGATAACAGCTTTCGTCCTGCCAACTTGCATACCCCCCGCACTAAAACTAGAGATAAAACCCATTGCGCCAAAAACTCTAGAAAGCGTAGCAGGTATACTCAGTATCATTCCATTCTCTTAAAAGTATTAACATTAAACTCAAGTAAGCGATTTGTGAGCCTCGACTTGTAAACGCGCAAGTCTGGAATGATTTGCCCCTTACCTCACAAGGGTATTTATACGGTTACACTTACTTCATCCCTCTCATTATCATAAAAACCCCGGCTGGAAGCCACAAAGATATGCTTGCCCTAAACGTACGAATTTCCGAACCGGTAAAACAATGTTTTCCGCCTATACTTTGGAACCGGCGGAAAACTTTAGTTTTACCTCTACTTAACATGAAACATCACCTTCCAAACAACAAAAAGATAACAACGGTATATATAATTAGAAGAGAGCTCGCGCAGAGTCTGGATCGTGTGAACAAGTATAGTTTACGACATAACAATTGGCTGTACAAATAATTTAGGAGCGTAATTTGTTTATTATGTTTCACCCCTACATAACTTAATACTCAACCTACAATGAACTTACAAACCCAGCTTTTGCGTAACCGACAACCGTTTACTAAGGCTATCCTCAACATATCTGTTTTTAGACTCCTGGGATTTCCACCTCCCATGTCTCTGAAACATTCTCTCTTCAATTCCCGATTTCGCTGCGGCCGTTGCACCCCCAGATCGAAACGAATGAATAGTATACATGTGGACATTTTGCAAAAACTCCCTCAAACGATTTCTGATGACCTCGTTTATTCTAGTATAGCTTAAACATTTGTTTGCCTGCACTAGTTTCCTTGTATTTCCAGTTTTGAAACCTGGTTTGAATAAAAATTGATCAGACGATGTATCTATCTCTGCTGTAGCCAAAAAATTGGCGTAAATTATGAACAGGGCAAGATATATTGCCAGTAGCACCGATAAGAAGTTCATCACCTTGTCTGTATTGGTCCATCTTACTTTTACGTATGTGCAATTTGACATGATGTTCAAAAATTTGAATATCTTTGCAGCGGAGATTGGATAATTCATTGTATCTTAAAAACCAGCAAATGCTAATAGGCACATTGCTATATCCCTGCGCACCAAAATATCCTTTGAATCCTGAAATTTGGCACACAACAATCCAAGAGCTTCAGCTGGTAAAGCAGGTCTGTGAACTACTGGTTTGGCATATACTCTTTTGAGTATATGCGAAAATTGGTGAACCCATTTTAAAGCATAATAAGTACTCACAATAGAACTTGCAGACTTCTTGTCCTCAAGTGATTGTAAAAAGAAAACCATTAAATCCATGGGTCCAGCTGGAAAAACAGTCATACCAAATATCTTGGCAAATGAAATCCATGCCTTCAAATGACCGACATAAGTACGAACCGTTCCCGCCGCCTTTGATTGCAAAAGGATGGTAGGTATTTTATCAATGAGTGGTTTCAGTTTCTCTGGCAGATCATTCCTGTACTTTCCGAAAATGGCCAGTTGATCCCTAACATTCATGTCTGCAATATAAAATATCTGCACTAAACATAATCCTCTTGATCATATTTCGATAATACAATAAATATTATATGACAAACCAGAAATATATTACCCATACCAGTAATCATTAATCTCTAATGTATGATATTTTCAAATTCATAAAATTCCTCATTTATCTCCTGAATATTTTTAAGAAGATAGACCAAGTCTTGAGAAACATTATCCAGTGACCTATACTTTGTATGCGCAAATATAATACCAATGGCGCCAAAACGCAAATTATCTAAAATTGCATTCTTATCACACCTATGTGGATACACAGCTGAGATTATAATCAACAAATATTTCAAGTGCTTGTGTAGAGACAATATGAGGATAAACATTAAATGTATAAATATCTGATTGGTAACTTTGAAAGAATAGTCGAATATACATATTACTAGGAAAACTATATGTCCACGAGCTTTTTATGAATGTATTATATACATGTATATATACAGTGAAACCTGTCTATTGTGGACACCTCTGGGACTTGCAAAAAGTGTCCACAGTTGGCAGGTGTCCACAATAGACAGGCGTTTTTAACAAGAAAATTAACCATTCGGTCATGGATATAACTGTCCACATTATGCAGGTGTCCGCATTATAGAGGTGTCCACAAGGACAGGTTTTACTGTATATAAATATGGCTGACAAAAATTACCTATCTGAGGTAATTATATGCCTCCCAAAGGCTACCTGTCCAAGGTAATCATATGCCCCAAAGGCCACCTATCCAAGGTGATCATATGCCTCCAAAAGGCCACCTATCCCAGGTGCTCATATGCCTCCAAAAGGCCACCTGTCCCAGGTGCTCATATGCCTCCAGAAGGCCACCTATATGAGGTGAACACATACTCACATGCCTGTGCCTTGCAACCAACCTGCATCCAAAACAGACCCCCCCCCCCCCACACACACACACTTTACAGGTATTAGCCTCCCATGGCAACCTATATCCAATATGATCATGTTACTCACATGCAAGTGCCCCACAGGCAGCCTGTATCCAAATCAGTGAACTCAATGCACACGCATGTACGCTTCTCAAAAGCCAGTTGTATCTAACTTTCATAGATTGTAATTAACACACAAGCCGATGTCACATGCACAAATACTGCGATTTCCTATAAGCTGCGTGCAAAAACCCCTTGTAGTTTTTCGTCCAGGCAAACTGAAATTCACTCGGAGTGCCAACATGCGAAATTTCAACTTTTTCCCCACAAAAAACTGTGTTACGATATTTGCTGATGTGCGCAATTCCGGGCAAATCTGGTAATAATCTCCAATCCCACACATAGTCACCAAAATGTGTCCCATCCGGACAGATAAAAGGCCAACAATCACTCGACCGCCACAACGGAATTACTACAACACCATTTGCCTTGCATTTTTTTCTCATATGTTTGATGACCCAGGCGTCGTTTCCCCAGAACCTCTGTATGATGTTATCATACATGGTGGGAGGACAACTCAATTATTATCCTTGCCCCAATGAAGATTGAAAGCATCAACTCCTTCTGTATTGGGATTCCAAAATTTCGAATTGAACCTTACACATTTTGTATAATAAAAAGTGGCAAATTGGTCTATTGTGAAATGACCCCAAAGAATATTTAAAACCTTGAAGACGTGGAGATCCAGTACCCAATCATCTTTGTCGCAAATTTTACTTAATAAATCTGCTATTTTATTTTCCTCTCTGGGGACCCAGATCGGTTTTTAATGAATATCAAATTGGTGGCAAATGTTAAAAATGCTAATTGCAATGGTATGCAAGTGCTATTTCATACTGCGTCCTTGTATAATTGCAGACACACATTGATTGTCTGTATGCCACAATAACACCTTGTGTTGTATTTGAGTTTTGACAGACTGTAACATTTCAACTGCTTTAGGTTCCCTCAATGTAGAACTCTGCACAGCATCTTCCTGCAACCAATTACCTTGCATAATAAATGGATCACAACCATCCGGTAAGACAAATCCCCCATAGGCCACATTAAAGGCATCACTATATGCATTTACATTAACAGGCGTGCTATCGACGATATCAAGTAAGCACCAAGGAACCTGGTTTAATGCCCTAATATTATTAAACCAAAATGTCAACTCTGATATTGATTTCGCTGACAATTTTACACTTGATCTCCATGACACTTTTTTCTCTATATCCATGTGCATGAGGCGTGTACGTAATTTTGCCAAATTACCAAGAACATGATACATTGAATTAATTTTACCAGCCATGGCTGCAATCGTACGCACAGGAACACGTTTCAAGCTAGCCAAAAGCAGAACTTCTTTGGTACGATTGATTAAGCTTTCAACTCGTTGTTCCGTCACCGACATAATATTATTCTTAAAGTCGATAATATGCCCAAGCCACCTCACTTTTTGGTTTGGTGTCCATTCACATTTATCTGTGCTTTCTAAAAAAAACCCCGATCTTATGAGATCTTCCCTCACTACTTGCGATTGCTTGGTCGCTTCGTCCCTGTTGACAAACCCGCCAATGCCATCGTCAATATAAATTAGGTTCCTAATGCCTAAACTTCTCCACTTTTTGGCGAGTGGTTTGCATAATTTGGTAAACAAAAATGCTGCCGTGGAACAACCGAAAGGAAGGCAACGGAATTCAAAATATGTAACGGCACCCTTGTACCACTATGTAAAACCAAGATAAGTATGGAACTCGTTGTTTATATCAATATGGTGGTAAGTAGATTTAATATCATAGGTAAAAAGGAATCCTTGTCAAAAACATTCCTCGCTGTTGCAATATCTTCCATTTTGAATTCATTTTCGAACAAAAATAAAATAAGAAAGCTCAGATTTAAATTAATCTCAACTGTCCAGATTTATTTCCTTAACTGACAATGGATTTACCATGCAGGGTTCTTTTCTGGCAACTTGTATGCAGCCCTTTGAGAGTAATGACTCAATTTCCGTTTCAACAAACCCCGAATGCATATGAGCAGAGACATTATTATCAAATTTTGCAGATATAGGAATTATTACAAAAGGTAACTAATAACCCCCAAAATAAATTTTGAATCTGTTATAGAGTGCCAAAACTTGACCTTATCATCAAGCCTCCCCACAGGCGAAATTACATCTTCCTTTGCGAAAGAACAGTACCCCAAACTATATAGCACAGAAAAAGTACTTAACTGTCCAGTTTGCTGATTGGACAGGCGTTTTAACGCCGCACAATCAGCCCGCCAATGTCCGAGTTGTCCACAGAAATAGCATAAGTCCTTGGACCGGTCCCTACCAGGAGTACGCCTTATGACTGTCTCAATGTCGTGTCCGGGCACCCTAGAAGCAGTTCCCGGATGGGGTGTTGGCCCCGAAGTCCGACGTCGTTTCCCCAGAACCTCCTTTTGGTCCTCCCTGGCTCTTTTTTCCGCCTTTTGGACCGCCCGACACAATTTACGTTGGTCGTCTTCATCCGTACATACTCATTAAACACGTACTCCTCTGCAACTTTCCATCCCAACTTTTCAGTATCGGCAATCAAAATCAATTTTTGCCTATCTTGAAGAAAAAATTTACCTTTTTCAAGCACAGCTTTGGCATTCTCGTAATTCTTATGCTCAATGCTTGTAGTCGCAGTGTCCATACAATCCAGAAATTTTTCGTTAAATTCATACTGCTTCTTATTCCCTTTGCGATTGAATTCTCTGCGCTCCGAAAACCGTATACGTCGCATTTCTTTAATACTCTCGTCAGTTTTGAAAGCAACCTCTTCATTGAATTGGTCAAACTTGACGTCAATAAGGGTACTTATTCTTCAGCAAAAGCAAGTTCTCTCCCCCCACATTTTGTGTAGCTGGCCTACACAAGTCACCCACATTAACGTTGGCAGAATTCGAAGCCATGTTGATTATTTGCCTCTGAAACAATACCATTTGCTCAAGTTGAGCTGATATCAGTACAAAACGTAGTAAACATCGTCCCTTAACATTAAGGGAGGTTGTCAATCAATTCTTGGCCAATCACATGAATAAAAGAGCCTTTGAACTACGGAAAACATTATTCAGCGATCTGTCAAATGGCGACAGCGACAGTCTGGTTCCAAAGTGTGACGTCATGGAGGCGCCCCTTCGGGCCCCGTGACCTCAAGCATGGCAATGAAAGTTGGGTTGCCTTGCTTCGGTGGGGCATCCTACGGCGTCCTCATCCCGTTTTTGGGACAGTGTTTTATTTCATTTACACCTATCTGTATACTTTATGTAAATATCTTTTTAAACTTGTCTGTACACTTTACTTAGTTAACTTGTCATTATTTTGTAGTTATTTTCTCAATGAGTTTCATTTCTCTTTCCAACCTAAGTTTTGTAACGCTATTTTGTGTGTTTTCTATGCTGTTCACGTTTATGCTTATTTCGATGTGTTTATTTGTACCTTGATTTCCTCATCCCTGGGTTTTGATAAAATATTATTATGAACGTGGGTATTATTGATTAAAGTGCCGGTATTTTTCCTGCCAGTCTTTGGTGTGCATGACCACTGGGGTAATCCACCACGCCAGGGCCTTTGAAGGGACATCGTCTGACAATTCCCGCTCCTCTTGAACATTAAAAGTGTCCCTTCATTAGAACGCAAAACAAGCAAGATAACTATAAAGTAAACCACTAAGGCTATGATATGTTAGCATCTCTTCCCTGCCCACAAATATATTTTCGGCATTCCGCCTGATTTCGCATTGCCGCCGTGACACCACTCTCCTTTTGCCATGGGCCGTTGCTACCTGCAGCCATGTGACAGGCTGTTAAGTGTGACTGACGGGTGGCATTGTTCCGTTTGGCGTCTGAAAACCAAAAGAATGACACATGGGCGGTCGAATGTCCACATGCCTGTGTGGTTTTTCTCATATGTCTACTTTAGTTAAAAGCTTGAAATTTTGCCAACTAATAGAAAGGACTTTCATCTTGTAAAAACCATTAAAATCTCAAAATCGGCCATGCAAAGGTTTTTGGTGTCTTACCTGTCCTTAAGGGACAGCAATCGCTGGGTCTGTTCAGGCTTCTCCTGAAAAGAGTGTGACGTCAGTCGTAGAGGCTTTTTTAATAGAGACGAGTCTGGAAAGATCTGTGATTGGTCATGTGATCTTGTAATCCCCTAGCTTCGGTCTAATTTTATGCATAGTGGGATCAAATTGTGGAATTCTTTGTCCATACATATTCAGGAGAGCAACAGCAAGACCAGTTTTAAACGGACGATTCAACGACATTTTGTGGATGAAATGGGAGCACTGGAAAATGATGACTTTATCTATTAGTGGATCTGCTGGATAATCCAAGATTTATATATTTACTATCTGTACATTCTAACAATAATTTTTACATGCCTTATGGGGCTTACTTTATTTTGAACTTCACCGTGACAAACTTGTGAATTTTCACAACGTAAGCGGTTCATTATGAAAATAAGCATCGGAACTTGTTCCAGGCTCTCTAGTGCTCCGATTTCATGACGCATGGTCCACTTTAGTCATGACTTTTTATAACTGTGATAATTATTTTGTACACACACACACACACACACACATATATATATATATATATATATATATATATATATATATATATATATATATTTATATATATATGTGTGTATATATATATATATATATATATATATATATATATATATATATATATATATATATATATATATACATATATACATACATACATACATACATACACATAAATACGACAATCCGTCCACTCCAGGAGTCGTTCCCGGTTTTGCTTTGTTGATTGCACTATCAATTCAATTTCTGTCTGCCAGCATGTTTTGTTTCTACGAACTCTGTACGTAAACTTATGACTCGACCAAAAGAGTCACATTTTGTCTTGTTTTCTACGTCTCTTTCCGCCACCGGATTGAAGAGATCGCAGTAGTCATTTCTCCACTTTTCAAGGACTTGCTCTGGATCTCTTGTGACGGTACAACCCTGATTAATGATTTCGAAATGTATTTTCTTGTTCCCTTCCAGAGCAACTCCAATCATTACAATTGTTTCCCACAACTCCTTAGAGTCACGTGAGTGTACATCACACTTTTGTTGCTCTGAGCAAAAGTTTGGTTTCAACATGATGATGATGATGATGATGATGATGATGATGATGATGATGATGATGATGATGATGATGATGATGATGATGATGATGATGATGATGATGATGATAAGCCGACAGGCTCACCCATCCTGTATTATTTCTCTTTGGAGATTACACTTGCTTGTCAAATTCTTTCTGACTCCTTCTCATACTTTCTTCATACAATTGTTTTTCTGTCTTGCTTGCCTTTCTCTATTTTTCCTCAGTATCACATAGTGCATTCCACAGTGAAGTTTAATAGATCGTCCGTCCACCATTGTTTCTTAATTATGCCCCCCTTCGAAGAAGGTGGGGCATATAGCGTTGCACATGTCGGTCGGTCGGCAGACTGTGGTTTCCGCACAATAACTCAAGAAGTTTTTAAGGCAGGACTTTAATACTGTACAAATGTATCATTCTAGTCAAAAGCTAGGCAACGTTTGAAGATGGGTGACCTTGACCCAATTTTCAAGGTCACAGTGGTACCTGAGTTAACTTTGATTTCCGCACAATAACTGAAGAGGTTTTTAAACTAGGACTTTTATATTGCACAGAATTATAGTCCATATTTGGGGCTAGACGAAGTTTGAAGATGGATGACCTTGATCTCATTTTAAAGGTCACAGAGCCACTTTACTGAATATGGTTTCATGCTTTATGCATGATAACTTATACCTTAGAGCTAGAACTTTTATATTGCACAGCTTCATGGTTCTCTATAAGGGCTAGGTTAAGTTTGAAGATAGGTGACCTTGACTTGGTTGTCAGGGTCACAGAGAGATTGTAAAATTTCTATGGTTTCCGCACAATAACTCAAAACGTTTTTGAGCTAGAACTTTAATACATTACAGGTGTATCATTCTAATCAAAAGCTAGGCAAAGTTTCAAGATGGGTGACCTTGACCTAATTTCCAAGGTCACATTGGTACCTGATTCAACTTTGGTTTCCGCACAATAACTGAAGAGGTTTTTAAACTAGGACTTTTATATTGCACATTATCATAGTCCATATTTGGGGCTAGACGAATTTTGAAGATGGATGACGTTGACTTCATTTTAAAGGTCACAGAGCCACTTTACTGAATATGGTTTCATGCTTTATGCATGATAACTTATACCTTAGAGCTAGAACTTTTATATTGCACAGCTTTATGGTTCTCTATAAGGGCTAGATTGAGTTTGAAGATGGGTGACCTTGACCAAGTTTTCATGGTCACAGAGAGATTGTATAATTCCTGTGGTTTCTGCACAAGAAGTTTTAAAGTTAGGACTGGGATACTTTACAGGTCTATAGTTCTTGCTAAGAGCTAGAAAAAGTTTAAAGTTTGGTGACCTTGATTTAATTTCCAAGGTCACGTTGGTACCTGAGTTAAGCCATTTGGTTGAATACTGCTTCTGCATGATAACTTGTATTTTAGAGGTAGCACTTGTAAATTGCACAGCTTTGTGGCTGCCTATAAGGGCTAGTTTGAGTTTGTAGATGGGTGACCTTGACCCAGTTTGAGGGTCACACACAGACAGTAGACTTCCGGTGGTTTTTGCACAATAACTGAAGAAAGTCAAGTGAAAATGTGTGACCTTGCCCCAATTTCCTAGGTCATAAAGCCACTTTGCTGGATATGGTTTCTAAATGATGACTAATTTTTCAGCTATAACTTTTATATTGTCCAGCTTTTTAGTCGTTTTTTAAGGGCTAGGTTAAAGTTTAAAGATATGTGATCTTGATGTATGATCAACTTTCACTAATTTTGTAATCACGAGTGCCCTATCTACCACTATCAACAGGGTAGCGAGGGCAAGGGTAATGAGGGCGTGGGGCATCTATGTTTTACAAACATATCTTGTTTTCTTTTGTTGTCGAGTTATGTTCTCATTATATGCCTCTTTTGTAACTTCTCCTCCATTGTGGTGTATACAGTCTGGGGAAAATTATTATATGCCACGTTGAATTCTACCTGTACCTCGTTTTGCCTCTTCAGCGTTTATATACTCATGTTGATCTGTTCTTGTACATAGTCACATAAAATTATGACAAATATGACGTATACTGAATTTGACTTTCCTCTCGGTTAAAGTTCAAAATTCGTTGTGTGTGGGACACGTTTGCTGACCCCAGTCTAATAGGTCCATTAGAACAAATTATGATCAGGTGTAGAGTGTGTGATATTAAAAAAAACAAACAAACAAACAAACAAACCAGCAACCAGCATTATTAATCAATGTTCCTGGTCTGGTTACTTGACGTGATATTGCAAACATGCTATCGTCATAAAATGATGTTTATGCTACTTTTCTTGCTGTAGATCAACTCATTGTAACCCTTTGCACAGACATCAGCCTGTCCACGTTGTTTACTTTTCAAACGATAACTTAGATCCCGTATAGCCCTGGCCCCTGCACAACAACGCGTCATTATACAGAGTTTTAAACAAATCCGAGGTTAGATCCATGGTAAAATGCTTACACAGGAAGTGCTCCTATGTAGAGTTTGAAGAGTTTTTTGGGGGGCAATCCATATTCAGAATAAAATTTTGTTAAGGCATGGAAGCCCTTAACAATATACATGTATAAAAGTAACAAGTACAGCTGAGTTAAAATATAGAACATAGATAGTTGGCATGAGCAAATACAGTAAGACACATGATTGTTGATAAAGGGCCTAGAAGCGTTCAACACTTTCAAACATATGTGTCAAAATATTCTTTTTAAACCAGTAAACGGAGCCCGCATCACGAACATGCTGGGGGATGGCGTTCCATATTGTAGAGGCTACAAAACCTAAAGATTTGGGGGTAGTAGATTGATGTATTATTGAACCGGTAGAGGCAAATCTAGTATTGTAGTTGTGTGATTGAGATGCTAAGTTGAGCTGGTTAGATAAATACTCTGGGGTTTTTCCATTTAAAATTTTCCAAAAAAGAATAGAGTAATTGTAGTGAAACGTTGTTTAATGCTCATCCATCCCAAAGTATCCAGCATGTCCGTGATGTGGATTCTTGCAGGGCATTTCAAAATAATTCTCATAGCTCGATTTTGGATTTTCTGCAGTCTCACTAGATTTTTTTCCCGTAGATTTTCACTCCAGACAGTACTACAATAATCAACGTATATATGAAAGTGTTATATAGGGTGATACAAGCACTTTGAGGGATGAAATTCGCCGCTCTAGAAAATATGCCAAGTGCCATGTAGAGTTTTTTGAGGATTTCATCAAATTCATGTATGACAGTCAATATAGAATCTATATTGATACCAAAGCATGTGCAAGAACTTTGTTCTCCGTCGAGACTTAATCCAAGGTCTGTGGTATGAGCACGACGTTTGCTATTAAAACCCATACTATTAGTTTTGCCAATATGTAGGCTTAGTTTATTGGCTCTCAGCCATGAAGAGACCTTGGTCAGGTCATGGCTGAGAGCCTGTGAGACAACCGTAGAGTAAGAGTCGAAAATGTAGAATAAAGTATCATCGGCGTATAAATTGATCGAGGCATATTCAAAACAAGCTCCCATGTCATTTACATAAATGATCAACAACAGGGGACCCAGCACTGACCCCTGGGGAACGCCGGTTGTAATCGTTCTAGGTTCAGATAAGTTACCATTAGTGCAGGCGACTTGTCGTCTGTTATCAAGGTAATTATGGAACCAAGCCAAAGAAATATGTCTAAGTCCAAAATATGACAGTCTGTCGAGAGAGGAAAGAGTGATCGACAGTGTCAAAAGCTTTACGCAGGTCCAAGAGACAAGTCCAATGCAGTGTCACTGCCCAATCTCCCTGAATGCAAATTCAGTAAAGCTGTGCAGAGAAGTCTGCGTGGAATGTTTAGGTCTGAAACCAGACTGTTGAGGTGCTAGTAATTTTGTTCAGAGAAGTAGTTATAGAGTTGTTTGTAAACGATTCGTTCTAAGAGTTTTGAGATTACAGGAAGTATTGATATGGGTCGATAGTTACCAGGGTCAACTCTGGGTCCCTTCTTGTATACAGCTGAATCACAGGCATTTTTCTAAGCATCGGGAAATTTGCCTAGAGCCAAAAACATATTAAAAATATAAGCCAGGCTGTCGGAGATGGCCGGGGAGGCCATCTTCGACTGTCTGGCCTGAATATTTTCAAGGCCAGTAGCTTTATCTCTAGGCGTATTAGCAAACAGCTTAGATACATCATAGGAAGGAATAGGTGCGAATCCGAAATGGTCAGAGAAATGTGGAAAATGTTTAGATAGGTAATAAAGAGCTGATTGAGGGGTTGATTTGATTTGTTGGGATAATTTAGTTCCTATTTCAATGAAAAAATCCTTGAAGCAATTGGCTATTTGTTGGAAGTTTGAAACAAGGGTGTCATTAACATATAGAGAAGTGATTGGATTTTGGGAACATTTAGGCACATTTCTTTAGCATTTTCTTGGTTTTCCTGTATACCATTAGTATAGTATGCCATTTTGGCTTGGCTTGGCAGAGTAGTGACTCTATTTTTGAGTTTTCTAAATTGAGCCCAGTCGCTTACCAGTAATAATAGCTCTATCATGTAGCTGGTCACGTAAGTTCTTCAAAGCCTCAACTTTTCATCATACCACGGGAGTTTTGTTTTGGAAGCCCGGAATCTCCTAAGTAGGGCATGACTATTCACTACATCATTACAAAGATGCATTTCAGGCCATCCAAGCGTCATTGATATTGTCAAAGCATTGAATAATGTGCCATGGTACTAGAGAGAGGTCTTGAAGGAATTGGTTTACATCAAGACGCTCAAAATTACGGGATGTTTTAAAACGATGATTTGGTTTGTTGGATTTAGAAAACCGAAATGATAAATTAATCAAATGATCAGCTACAGATACCACTGTGACTGCATCTGAACAGTTATGTACATTTGTATATAGTCAGATCAATAATGGTTGCGGTGGTATCAGTGATTCTAGTATGGGACTTTATGACTTGTCTAAGGTCATAGGTAGTAATGTACCATATTTTTATGAGCCGTTACATCTAGTATTGTTGGTTTGCCAATACAGACATGCTGTTTTTCTTTTTACTTTCTTTCTTTCTTCTTTCTTTCTCTCTTACTTACCAGCAATTTGTCTGATGTTTCATTTAAACTTTATTTTACCTAGAAACTGTAAACTTGGCACAATTATACCTCAATACACAGAGTTTTGCCTTTTTATTTAGAGGAATGAACATGCTGAAAATTATGCAAATTAGGGCCATTTGAAAATATAAATCTTTTATATATTCAAAACTATTATGAGCAGAGGTGCAATTCCAACTTTAATATATAAGTTTGTTAAGGTAGGCGCATCCAATAAACCACAAACACAAGTTATATGATTTTAATTTATGCTGATTAAAGTCACTTTAAATGTTAAAGTGTTGAATATCTTCAAAATTATTATTGGTAGACGTGCGATCTAACTTTAATATGTGCTAAAGGCGCATCCAATGAACCAAATGCAAAAATCGTAGCATTTTAATTTTTGCTTATTAGGGGCATTTCAAAAGTTAAATGTTGCATATCTTTAAAACTATTAGAGGTAGCGGTGACATTCCAACTTCAATCTATAGGTTTGTGTTGCAGGCGCATCCAATGAACACAAACAAAAGTTGTACAATTTGAATTTAAACTAATTATTGCACTTCAAAAGTCTAAATCTTGAATATTCAAAACTATTATAGGCAGAGATGCCATTCCAATTCAAGGTTTGAGTTTGAGCTGTAGGCGCATCCAATGAACCAAAAGCAAAGGTCGTGGCATTTTAATTCATGCTAATTAGGGGCACTTCAAAACATTTAAATGTTGAGTATCGCCAAAACTATTATAGGTGGAGGTGCCATGTCAATTGCAATATATGGGTTCGTGCTGTAGGCGCATCCAATAAACCACAAGCAAAAGTTCTAAATTTTTAATTTTACCTAATAGGGGCATTTGAAAAAGTTAAATGTTGAACCAATAAATGCAGAGATTCCATTCCAACTTCAATATATGGACTTGTGCTGTAGGCGCATCCCATGAATAGCAAACAAAAGCTATCATAAAATTTTAATTTATGCTAATTAGGGCATTTCAGAAGTTTAAAGGTTGAATGTCTTCAAAACTATCAGAAGTAGAGGTGCCATTTCAGCTTCAGTGCATAGGCTTGTGCTATACACGCATCCACTAAACCACAAAAAACTTCTAGAACTTTATTTTTTTGCCAATTAGGCACTTCATTAGTTTGAATGTTGAATATGTTCGAGATTATTATAGGTAGAGGTGTCATTCCAACTTCAATCCATAAGCTTGTGCTGTAGTTGCATCCAATGAACCACAAACAAAAGTTGCAGAATCTGGAAGGAAGGGGGGACTTGAAAAAAAATTAAATGTTGAATATCTAATTTGCACACTATTATGTGAAGATATGTCATTCTGATTTCACATCCTGGGTTTGTTCATCATCAAATTTATCTACAGGTAAGCGCTCAGAAGCCACTAAAGCTAGATTCTGTGAACAGTGTCGCGCCCTCTAAGTAAAGGTGAAATAATGCCAATTGGTGCAACAATAGCAGACTTGTACATATTGGCGATAGACCAGGAATACAAGCCGTGATCTGTCCGCAGCAGTCAATTACGTGTAGATACACGTCACAGGGTTTGCTGTTACCACTCATGTCGTACCCACACTTTTTTTGCTACCATATGGTGAGCATTTTGTCATCAGTTCATGTGGAAGCGTCAACAGTCATCTATGAATGAATCAAAGCTGCAATAAAGAGAGCAACACACTAGAATTACCTAGAGTTTCTCATTACATGACCAAATCCTGTTTGTTTTCTGACACTTGCGGTTCTGTTTTTTTTATCAGAATTCTTCTTTTCTTTCTTTCTTTCCTTCTTTCTTCCTTTTTCTCTTCTGGCATTACTTTTTTACCAGCAGACTTTTTTGTGTCAAGAACCTCATTTTGTTCTTTTTTTTCTGAAATTACATGGTTTCTTTTATGTAGCTATTCAAATTTCGATTTGAACGTACAAGGCAAGAACTTTCCTTGGTAGGCTCAGGCAGATTTGCTTTTAAGCAAATCTTCCTTACTAGTTGGCAACTTGTCTTTCCTGTATATGAACTGTATCTCACCTGTACCAAGATGTGCGTGTTACTACTATCCTAGTTTGTCAACGTCAGGTTTTTGTGGAGAAAAAGATCTAATAGTGCATACATTGTGTGTCAAGGCGATCGTGCTGCTGGCTTTTTGAAATTGTTATAGCTGTGGTAGAACTCGTATTCTTGTTATCGTAGAACTGTCAGAATAACAAAAAATGGCCATTTCTACGACGGAATTAAATGTGCGCAAAAAAAATTGTATCCTGTCAGGTAAACATTTTGTGTATGCTTTTTGCAGAAAAAAAAAACAGGGAGTTAAATGCAGAGCTTTTCTTGTTTACTTTGCTCTGTTGTTAATGAAGAATATTTCAAACGTTGATATCACCAGTTTAAAACCACCAGTTGCCTTTTATGTGTGACTGCGTGTTTCAAGTCAGGAGGGAAACTTCTTTCTTGTCATTGGTATTAGTAGGTGATATGTATTTCCCCTACTGGTATTGGAAGATGAATGTTGATGTTTTGGTAATTCTTGAATTTCTGCCTTTTGCTGTACTTAACTCTGCTCTCATTGTTGGGTAGACATTTATAAATATGGTCAATTTTTGCTGACCTATTAGGTGTTAATGGATAAAGAACAACATGCTCTATATTGCAAAAGAAGTTTCATTGTTTAGTCATATGAATGGTGCTCATTTGCGAAACTGGCGTGAATCTTATTGACAAGTGAATATAAATAAGTATAAAATATAAATCTTATATGCTGGTAACTAAATATGTTTAAACAACCGAATATTGATTAAACCCTTTCCTCGCCAGAACAAAAAATATAGTCAACAGCCGGGAAAGGGATACTATGATATATATATATATATCTGCAACTGTATGTTTGCTGGGGAAAACGTTAAAGAAATTATCTTTACTAAACTTCGATTAAACACCTCGAACATTGAAACAGAAAAAGCATACCGAGCAGGCAAGTTACACTTGTGCTCAGAGCAAAATCACTTGCCATACTGTAGTAGTCCGGTTACTTAGGAACAAAGATCGAGAAATCCTATCCAAGAGAACGTAGGTTGTTTCAGTTTTGATAAACTGGTTGCATACCATCGAACACTGAACTCTACGAAGTTTACTCAGACAATTTGTCTCTGAATTTGAAAAAGATAAGCTTTCGCGAAACTTGGTTGACGCCCGACAGTTCCTTTTCTATGACTTGTTAGTATATACTCATGTGAAACAGACAGGACCTGGCCGTATGGGAAGAGGCGTATTGATCTAAGTGAAAGCTAATATTAATGTTATTGAAAGGAAGGACATACCCCGGAATGAAACATTGGTGAAGCTGTTTTGCGTTTAAATTGCGAAAGAAGCACTATGTTTGACAAAGATGCAATCATTGGTGAAATTTACAGACCACTAAATGATGATACAGGCCTACATCGATTTCCTGAGGCGATGGAATGTCACGTGGCCATATTGAGGCAGTCATAAACTTTGTTATCTCATGTAGGATTGCAATATATTGCAATATATATTTGCGAAAACAGGTAAACCATGTACCGACATCAGTCTTTCTTGATATGATGCTATCGAGTTCGCCCTTACCTGTAAAATAAACAGACTGACATAAGTAACTGAACAAACAGCGACACTAATCGACAACATATTTACTAACGCATACGGAATTGATATTAATTTTATGCTGCTGTATAGTGATGTCTGGGATCATTTGCAAATAGTCCGTTAGCCCACAATTGCACAACTTAATAGAAATATACTCAACAAAACCTGAAGGTATGGAAACTAGAACTAGAAGGAACTATTATCCGTCTTTTCTCAAATTATGGAGGAATTAATGTATAACAGACTCTCTTCTACACAAATGGACAATCTTATATGAATAACAATTTGAAATTCGAAACCAGCATTAGACCAAAACGGCATTAGCAAAGTTTGTAGACACGCTTATCAATACAACTGCAAGAAAAGTAATTACTCGACTGATATTTTCCTCGAATTATCCAAAGCCTTTGATATTATCAGTCAGAACTATAGCTATAAAGCTGGAACACCATGGCAAACAATTCAATTCGTTTAAAAAGTGTCTCACGGAAACTCAACAGTTTGCGCAATTTTATAAGACGGCAACTGAAAAGCGCCAAATAAAGTGTAAAATACCATAAGCTTCTATTCTTGCGGCATACTCGCTTAGGTTTATATTTTTGACCTACCCAATGTATCAGAAAGTATATATACTTTGTTTTATTGGCTGATGACATAACATTTTGTTGTCATGAAAATATAAGTGCCGTCTATGGTATTGTTGAAATTGAAATGAAAAAGATAGCAAACATTTTCAAATTATAGGCCTACAGATTTATCTTTATATAACGGAAAAGATCATAATTGCATCATTTTTAATCAAAGAAAAATAAACAATCCGCTTACCAATAAAAATTGGTGTTGTAATGCATACGTACATACATACATACATACATACATACATACATACATACATACATACATACATACATACATACAGGGACAGACAGACAGAGTAACGAATATTTAGGAGTAATCATTGGTGGGAAAAAATACCTGGAACGAGCATATTGCCTATATAGCTTTTAAAATGATTGCAATATTTGTAAAAGTTCGACAGTATCTACCTAGACACAAATTATATATATATATATATATATATATATATATATATATATATATATATATACATACATACATACATACATACATACATACATACAGAGACCGAGAGATTATAACATGGTTGCACTTGTGTATCATTTTTATCACGAGTGGTGATCAAAGATCATGAACCACCAGAGCGTAGCGAAGCGAATGAATGATCTCGGATCACGAATCGTAATAAAAATGATACACAAGTGCAACCATGATATGGTTTATTTACTAAATGATTAGGCCTATTTTATGATATTAAATTTGGTTCAATATGTCTGGCCTAGTTTTATTCATTACGAGTCAAAGAATTATCAAGAAAAACGCATAGGCCTAAGCTGCGTCAGTAAACCAGCATCTTTGTCAGTTGTTCGTGCCGTGTTGTGGTTCTGCTGGTCCTTGACAAAGTCATAGATAGTCTTATCTATCTCAACAAACCTTCCCGATGGTATGAGCTCAGCACAACCCGTCGACAACATTTCAAGAATGTCAGCGGCGACTGCTTCTCCCACCATTTTGTCGTCTGCACAGATCTATGCCGAGCGCTTCCGACCACCTACGGAATTACACGAAGGAAAGGAAACAATACAGGTATATTTCCCTCTAAGTTAATTTCTCATATACTTGTGTTTTTGTAGTGTCATATTGTATTGTTTTGGCAAAATGCCATTGTTTGTTATATACATGGTTCAGCCAATAAAGTTCATATCATAGCCTACACGAAGGAACAGCGTATTTCACTGATATAATGAATTTTCACGTTTGTGTGTGTGTGTGTGTGTTTTTTTTTTTGGGGGGGGGGAGTGTTTTTGTTTTTGTTTGTTTGTTTTTTGTTTTCTTTTTCACGGATATCGCATATTCACGCATTTTGAATGAATGTATCAAAAATACACAAGCCTGTTGTTTCACCAAAATAGGCCTAACCATATAAGGATTATATATTTACAGTACAACCTCCAATTAAGACTACCTCCATAAAGAGACCATTTCTACATTTAGACAACCGATTTACAGACCCATTTTTGTTTTTCCCTAATGAAATTATATCCCCATTAAGATCCCTTCCCTATTAAGACCACATTTTTTAGTCCCATTGGTGGTGTTAATGGGGAAATTCCACTTTATAATACTTCAGTGATCTGTCTCATAATATATCCTATTATAGTATTTATTGTTCATTCTTACGTTGTATAATAATCATTGTTTGAGTATTAAGCCCAACAGGGTTTCAGTCCCCGACAGATTAATATGTATTTATATGTTTTTACTATTTCCTGACAAAACGAAATACACAAGACAAATTTCGCGAAAGCTAATTTCATAGACACCGCAGCAAATGAATCATTTCTTGCTCAAATCGCGCAAAATGACCCGGTGTAACAATTTGTCCATGTCAGTCAAAACAGTTGTTGTTGAGAATTGTATATAAACCGGGCAGATTATACAGACCCAGGCCAATACCTTCTCGTGGCCCCGGGCTGCATTGCATAATATGACAGGCAGGACTTATGTGAGAATGTTCACCTTCGCCTGTTTTTTCTCTGCGTACTCTTGGTTTCTGTAACGTGAACAAGACGAGCCCAAAGGGTTGTCAACGCCTGGTCAATTATACAAAACAACTCCACCATGAATCCTTATTTTCTTTAAATGCCTCTGAGTATCACCTTATTGGGTTATGTCAGTGGCAATGAGATTTATAAGTTGGCCCCAACCTCTTAAACCGGACGAATGAAATACCGAAGTTAAAGTAAAAACACATTTGTCAAGTTACCGATATAGCTTACAAAGTCACTGACTATACATGTAAAGAGGTACTAACATAACTTACTAAGTCAAACCATATACGTTCATCAAGGAACCAACATAGTTTAATGCCACGCGACCAAAGTTTGTCACGCATGCTCCTGTTCCAAATTTTGACAATTTATTTTGAAAAAAAAAGCTTTATATTATTTAGAGCAAGAGAAAAATGTAACCACGTTGCCTATTATTCTATGACGTGTCATGGACTAAATACCTGCCTTCAACGAGATACCATCTTGTTTTGATGTCCTGCAGGCCAAACCGAAATGTCCGGCCAGGTCCTGCATCCTTGCTAGAACAAGTCTCCTCCATTTTATCAGAAAAAAAGAGGTCTCTTTAAATATCAATGTCCAAAATACTATAACGCACTTACTTGTATTTCATACGGTATACTCCATATCGCATATAATCATTAGATGATCGAATTTCCACAAAAATTAATACCATACATTTTGTGCACATTAAATATCACAATGTACCGGTATGAATTCCCATAGCAAAAAAAAAAAGGTTCCCCTTGGATAAAATTTTTCATGTCATAACCTCAAACCCAAAATGCAGTCAACCACAGTAATACCCTATATATATATATATATATATATATATATATATATATATATATATATATATATATATATATATATATATATATATATATATATATATATATACACATATATCCGGGATGGAATTTTTGATTGTTAACAAATGTTTATTTTTTATTTATTATTCATTCATTTATTACTAAGAACTTTATCTATCTATCTGTCTATCTATTTATCTAGCTATATATCTATATGTTTCCGTCATCCATCTATCTATCTATTTTGTTCATTTCATTTCACCATCGGGGCTGCGCTGTCCAGGACGTGCAGAGGAACTATTAGTTGTCTGGCCAGGTCCTGTATCGTTGCCAGAACAAGTCTTCTTGACCAAGACGTGTAGGGCAGGAATGATCAATCTAGAAAAGATAAAAAACAGAAGTTGACAACAAGTAGTAATAATAAATGTAAGGTATGTAGACATGAGGCAGATGAGACAGTGGATCATCGGCTGTTGTGGTGTGATGCGTATGGAGAGATAAGAGAAGAACTTTTCAGAAAGTGGCACAGGGAAGACTATAATAACAAGGGTCTAGCAGAGGTTCAGTGTTTAGAGGAAGAGGAACGTGTAGCATGGGAATTAGGTTTGAAGGGTGGTTTTCTGGGAGGCAGGAAAGGCACTAAAAGTGTACAGGACTACCTGGTAGGGTGCTAGGAGAAAAGAAATGAATTGATAGGGCTTGATAGCGACAGGGTAAATTAGAATTTCAGAGTGCAGGGAGGAGAGGGAATGTGATAGCCCTTATAAGGGCTCGCAGTCTTAGAGACGGGATAGGGTGCACGTGTAAGAGGTAAGTTTATCATTATTATCATTATTATTAGTAGTAGTAGTAGTATCATCATCATCATCATCATTATTTCATTTTCTTCTTTTTTTTGGGGGGGGGGGGGGGGGGCTACAAGCAATGAGTGTGGGGGGATACATCCAGGACCAGGGGCCCACCACTGCGGTGAGAGAGTGTGTGGTCGACCCTTTGCTTCGGCTCTTGTCCTGCAAAACATGGTAGCACAAGCTGATTAGGATAACCATGGTTTCCTCCACCTCATGTATTTTTCTTTTTCTTTTGTCTAATTTACTGTTTCTGAGGCCACCTGTGTCACACAGGACCGCGGCACAGAAGCGGAGAGCCACATCAATATTATTATTATTAGTTGTGTTTTCCACCGCTATGTGGCGCAGACAATGCATAATGCACGTCGCCAAGGGCTACCGTGATACGCAGTGTAAAGCTTTGCAAAGGTAAACAACTGACTCGGAGTGAACCGCACCTGAGTTCATACCACAAATGCCAGTAAGTTCAACCCTTTCAAGGTACGAGCACAAAAGATATTATAACCATGGAAGTTGATATGCAAGATGCGCCTTTTCGATCAATGATCAGAGCTTCGGGTCTTGCGGAGGTTTGGGCCCATTCGCACGATAAGTTGAAATTTGAGCAATTTGGCTGGCGGTGTACTAACAAGGAGAACTCTTACAGCACAGATACACTGGTGGGCAACTGGAACGAGGAAAGATTTGACATTGAAAAAGAGCGACAATCAAAAAGGCTACCGTCACAGGTAACATAATACGTGTGTGTGTGTGTGTGTGTGTGTGTGTGTGTGTGTGTGTGTATGTGTGTGTGTCGGGGGGGGGGGGGGGGGGAGAAGGGGAGAGAGAGACAGCGGTGAAGGCCTTATGGACTGAGGGTCACAGACAGCAGCAGGCTCCCGGAAGGCCAATGTCTGTCAGCGTGACAACAGACGTCCGTTCACTTCCGGGACGATTCCGCAGGTCGGATGATGAGGCCCATGGACGGTGTTGGCATTGCGAACCATCATCGAGTATTTCGTCCAGTCTGCAATCAGTCTAATATGGTGTGAAAAAATTTGATGCACATAGAAAATATACATAAATGCACGTACGTCCTGATTCATATACATGTATTAACTATTGTATAGATATGGCACTTGTGACTTACACACCTAGCACTTAAACTATAAACATAAGTATCCAAAATAATAATTATCATAGTAATTCTTAATCAGTTGCTGTTACTATCTGATTTGGTAGACTATTCCATATTCAGTGACTCTGTTGCTAAAGAAATAGGCTGGGCCAGTAAATGCTCCCACAAATTGAAAACATTTCAAGATCCGCGAAACGCCAACTGTCTTTTCAGCTCTGTGGAACAAGGGTCATGTCTCCAAGAAAAAATTGACTTTGGGGGACGATAGATAGATAGATAGATAAATGGATGGATGGATGGATGGATAGATAGATAGATAGATAGATAGATAGATAGATAGATAGATAGATAGATAGATAGATAGATAGATAGATAGATAGATAGATAGATAGATAGATAGATAGATAGATAGCAAGGGAGTCCGTGGTTATATTAATTGAATGAATAGCACGTAAAAATAATTTCAAATTATAGAGGAACCGACAAATTCGACCGACTTTCCAATATTTTATTAGATTTCGTAGCTTATTCACCCTCTCAGATTTAGGCCTAGGCCCATTGTAAATAATGTGGCGCTCATCGATGGGCTTGCCGTGACCTTTCAGTTAGCCTGTAGGCTGTATTTTGTACCGTATGGATCGCTTTTCCTTGTGACCAAGCTTTCAAAAGAACCGTTTTGGATTATAAAATATGTATTTTTAATGCCTTGAACGAAGCTTTACCAAATGCTCCATGCCCCATTGGCTTCGATCTTTTTTCTTCAGTGGGAGATTCGGCCTACATGGAATCTTGGACAAAATGTTTTCATTATAGCCTTAGCCATGTGTCAAAGTATTTCTTGATAGACTCTAAGATAAAGATTGGGTCACTTGTCATATAAAACATTTAATAGGAAAATGGAATCGCGCCAGGAAACGATACTAAAATAAAACAAAACAAATAAAAAAGAAAGGGGGAAGAAAACCAGAGCCCCCCCCCCCCTCAAAAAAAAAAGAAAAAAAGAAAAAAAAAAAAAGAAAGACACACCCACCCCGCCAAAAAGGGGAAAAAATCGACCCCTCCCTAACACGGATATCACTTTTATAAGCAGTACCATAACTTTGTTGCTTCGACTATAAAGAAGGCAATCCGGTGTCAGAGAATATTTGTGTCCCTCGAATATTGATTTCCCCCCCCCCCCTCGATCAAATATTTGGAAATATTTGTTCCCATACTAATGTTTCTTCCCCTATACCATACACTTTGTATTATCAGTTAAGTTTATTCTGTGCATATGATATTCACACTTGGGAATATTTAATACACATTTACCATGATCATCCTATGCTCAGCTGAACTACATAAAGCTTAACTGTCACCTGCACATTTCCACTTAATTCTAAATTCTGTGAAATCACAGAAGTGAAATAATTATTCTTGGAATCTCTTAGTAGGAAAGGCTTGGGTTTGTGAACTGTGAAAGAAAAACTCCTTAATTGTCCTTATTTTGGGGAAAAATTGGCTAACAGTGACCAGGTATTTTGAAAATGATTATTACACCTATTTGCATGGCTTTTCTGTGTATGCTTTCAGTATGAGCACTACTTTGAGCGTACCTATGACCGAAGTTACAACACCAAGCCACACAAGGTACCCGACACACTGAAACATCTCAAAGGTAAGTTAATTGCTTTTCATATTCGTTTGTTCAGTGCTTTTGACATGCACAAATTATTATGGCCTAGCTGTTTATTGTTTATTTTATGTAAAAGATGTTCCCATGACAAAACTTTCAGTATTAGGCCTAACACGGGAGGGGGGGGGGGGGTAGGGTAGCAATAGGATTTTTTCGGGGGGTGCACCCAAACCCTTTGGTTTCTTTTCAGGGGGTCACAGCAAGCTGTCAAGGCGTCACAGCCACAGTGGCCATTATAAGTTCTGAAAAAATCAAATTTTAAATTTTATATGATGTTGAATTTACTTGCAGGTTGATTACTGACAGTACCATTGGCATAGACTCAGTAGCAAATGCTCGAATCTGTTTACTAAAATGTGAAAATGTCTTATTCTTATCTCTACTACTAGAGTGAATTAAATTTTTATAATATATTAAACTTGTACTTGCAGGTGGCAGACAGACAGTTGCAAGAGACAGTCAGATCTGATTAACAATGAAGAAAATTACATCATTGAGCAAGATTTGAAGTTTTGAAATTATTATTTTGCCAAGAAAAAGACGGCCCTCACAAGTAGCAGTGAGCATTTACTCTACCAGAACTTGAATGACTGTCAAGATTCCAAAGTAACCACTTTAAAACTGGTTAGTCTAACCAGTTTTAAAGTGTAACTTAACCTAAGTCTTCCCAGAACATCCATACACAAATTCAATTAGTTACAAAGACAACGCTGAAGCAGTACTAAAAACTGGTATATGCACAGTCCAGACTGAATAAAATATAGTTAAATTGTGCATAAATTAGTCATATTTATGAAATATAATTTTGATCTCCAAGTGGCAAATGTGCTCCACTATTGTAATACATTTAGTGCTCGATCAGTTTATATTGGCAGACTAATTCATTAAAATTCTCACTGTAATGTGTTATTGACAATAAAATATGAATGAATTATTGTCAACTTTTTTTCATTAAAATCCTTTACCAGAATGAATTGAGAATGACCTTATGTGTATTGTATCTCACCCTTCCAACATGGTCAAGGATCAGCAGTCCAAAATTAGATGTATTGAAATAAAGGTGTGAGACTAACAATACAAGGCACTGCTAAGAAACGGCCAGGTAGCATTAAAGCAGATAAGACTGGGCTAAGCCAAAACTGGCGAGAGAAGCCCAAGTGCTGTCCAAAACAAAATCAAAGTCAGACCGGTTTCGTCATCATTGTGACTCGTCTGAGACTGAGGTTAACGGCTCCCCCTACGTGCTTATACATCAGGGTGTAACGTACGTTGCTAACGTCGCACGTCATTGCATGTACGTCATGCTGGACATGCAAGTCTGGCCATGCCTAGTCAAGTTGACGTTTTATCCAGTAATTATAGCTGTATCATCCAGAAAAGGTGGAAGATACAGACTGGGTGATAACCCTGTCCATATCACCACAGTGCAAAGGTCAATCCGTATCACCACAGTGCAAAGGTCACTGAGAGCTACTTTCCTCCTAAATTCTTGTAGTAGGCGCACGTCAAGCATGTAGTTTTCAAATGACCCAATTACTGGATCCTGCGTTACAGTTATTCATACGCAAAACTATGCAAAGTCTTGTTTGATGAAATAAACGTTGAAACTGTATTTGATGGTCTTTTTTTTGTATTTAATGATGAAAATATAATTACAGTTATAATTACTGGATAAAAGTAAAACCAGCCGCGTGGAGGAGACTCGTCAGCAGACTGGCCTCGTTCCCGCGGCGGATCACTCCTCGTGCAAGCACTCGGAGTGATCCGCCGCGGGAACGAGGCCAGTCTGCTGACTCGTCTCCTCCACTTGGTTGGTTTTACTATTGCATGGTTCCCTGTAGTTTAGCATTATACTACAAGGGTCGAATGTCATGACACAAGTGTGTCAAGTCAGACACCCAATGACCACTGGTCATAAATTGTAGATCACAGTGGTCAGCAATTGAGGGGCAACTTTGGGAGCCATTAACTTATGAAAACACTGTCAATGTTGACGAGACATTGAAGGATATCCCGGGCCTTCTTGTATTCGTAAATATCTGGGCCATATCAATACTTAGGCTGGCCAGCCCATCATAGCCCTACGCTCGGCCTCCTGGATGACGTCACGTTGCTTATCCCGGAGGAGCGTCATTTGAGCTTTCTCTGCAGTGTAGGCTTTCACTTTCCATTGTTCAAGAGCCTGTCTGGACAGCTGTACTCCTTGCAGAAGCTTGGGCCGCAAAACAATATTCTCCAAAATAACGTCGTTTTCCACACATTTTGCGTAGAAATCCGCTTGCGTCTGTACTTTGGCACGCTTGATCAGGGCTCTACGAGTAGGTTCTAAGCTTTGTAGAGCTTTTTCTGGTAGGCCTATCTGTTCTTCACCATTGTTCCTAGTGGGACTAGTGTCCACAGCATTACTGGAGTTGGGGGAAATCCCCACAGTGTCAGAATTGTCTGGACGCTAATTAGCCTGTTTGGCATGATGACGTGGCCTGTAGGCGGTCTCTGTGGAAGTGGGTCAGGATGTCCATCTGCTTCTGCTGATATCACTGTAATGGTGGGCGTTCGTCTGCTGTCAGCGCCAGGGATGTGTGGATGTACCTCTGCTTGAACCGTAAGCTGGTTAGGTGCATTCATCCTGATTTCTTGTTCTACAAGAGAATCCAAAGACGTAGTGGGGGAGGTGTATGGTATATTAAGTAGCGACTGGGCGTTCACCACATCCACTGAAACCAGACTGGTTTCGGTGCTGGTGTTGCTTAATGCTGGCAAATCCACCCGCACTTCCTCCATATCATCAGTAATGCGCCCTAAATTGGCTTGAGTTGGAGCAGTAGATTTCTACCAAGTAGAAGTAGTAGCATTAAAGCACTCATTCCATGTAATTATTAACAATATCAACAAATGTCATCATTTCGGATGCTCATGTTAAACTCCAAAAGGCACACAATGTCACATGCTTGCAGCACAAGGCAAACGGGGGACTAAATCACAAAAATGTCCGTTTGCAAAATTGCAGTCATTTAACTTTATTTGGTGGTCTAAATTAACACTTTTGGTCTGGACACATTTTCTCTACTTTTTTTGTTGTTGTTTTGTTTATTTTTTTTTCTTTTGGGGGGGTGGTTTTTGTTTTTGTTTTTGGTTTTTTTTTGAAAAGATTTTCACTGCCTCTGGCCTCTGGGCATAGCTGGTTTTGTTTTTGTTTACTATCCAAGAGGCTGAGCACGTTTGAGTTTGGCATTTTGATATTCACTCTTTTGATTCCAAGTCTGTTTTTTAGCTTATTTTTAATTCTGTGTTGGTGGCTGAAGCCTCACTCACAGGGCATAGATGATACAGGAATTGTCATAAAAATCTGTGATAATGTACTTAATTCTAGACACTGGTCCTGACATTCACCCTGACTCAACAAGAGTTCACATATTTTGTCCCGTGATAAACTTCAATTTGAATTTAAAAAAAATACTCGAAATGTAGAAAGTCATCCTTGAAGTCTTTGCATTGATCAAAGCCTGCCCACCTACAGCAGTAGTCTCGGATCCATAAAATGCTGCCAGTCTTTCCACTTTCTCTTCACCATGAGCTCTAATTGACGCTGCATATACTGGCATAAGTTTGTTCAGGTGGAAAATGATCGTCCAACTCTGTGACAAGTTTGTTAATGTAATTTTACTTTAAAGATTTAAGTGCACGTCTGTCTTGATCATTAAACATTTTCAGTTTCACACCTGCAAACTCACCATCATAGGCCACAAGATACTCATGTAGGCTAGCAAGTGACTCCCCATGCTGATCTTTTAAAGACAACAGTATTGACTTTGTTGTCAATAATGTATCTTTCATTACAGAAATATTAATTTTATCCCTCTGGAAGACTTGACTCAGTTTGTTTATGTTGAACAGAACATCTTATAAGAAAAAACTCGCGGCTAGGAATTTGCAAGTCTCTAGTTGTTTCAAAATGCCTGTAGCCTCCGCAGCTTTGTTTATGTCAACTTCATGTTCCAGTGCCATCACCAGAATGGGCCAGGCTTCAATGATGGCATCTATTGTATCACACACAAACATCCCTTACAACATTGCTGGATTGTTGAAATTTTTTGCACTTGGTTTTCAATGCGACCTTAAGTTCGCTGACCTTGTTGTAACGCACTGCTGAGTATTGATAAAAATTATATATTTGATTCCCTGTTCTTTTGTAGTTTACCAAATATAGTATTTTGGTGGAATCATTGGCAGCATCCGGAGCGAACTTATGAGCAATGTAATGGACTGGTGTTATCAATGGCTTCATGTTTTTTAACTCAGTACACACACCATTACCATTAATACTGCCAACCATGACGCTTGCTCCGCCAGATGCAAAGCCGACAATTTTCTTGATCGGAATATCTTTTTGCTTTATGAAATCACAAATTGCTTTGAAAATTGTGTTTGATTTCCCATCAGTGACCTCTACATTTCCACCAAATACAATGGCTACGTGCCCATTAATTGTGAGTTTTAGATAAATAATTAGTTTCTTGTGAACAGATATGCCTGTTGTCTCGTCCACCATGATACCAATGAGTGGACTGTCCGAGATCAACTTGTCCAATTCATGATTGGCTCCTGCATCCAGTGCATCTTCCATTTCCTTATAACAATGAGTGTGCTGATAAATGTTGATCTTTGAAGATTCCAGTTCCTTCAGATGATGTGCATTATTGATCTGGAATCATAAAATGTTGACACTAAATCAAAAACAAATTCTTGGGAAAACATAATTTATCACCTAAAAATATACCGGATTCCTTCAGATAATTAAATGAAAACACAATGTTACATATCGGTATACATGTATATCAAAATTATGTCAGACTGAAACAAAAAAAGGATTGAATTGAAAAAACAAACAACACCAGCATGCTTTAAAATTTAAAATCAAAAGATTTTCTTGGGAAAACATAATTTTATCATCTGAAATAATTACAGGTCATGCCTGATGCCGTGATACCATGATGGCTTTAAATTTGAATCACAATCAATCATTTGGCAGACAGAAAAAAAAGTAAAATCCACAAACCTGAAACTCAAGCAAGCCTGTGAACTTTCCGTCAGGAATTTCTTCCTTTGTCATGTACATAATGGTGTTCATCATGAATGCCGAGGCCTTGCTAGCATTTTCTACAGCCCAACTTGCAGCTTTCGTGAAAGTACAAGCCGTTTTGGTTGTTGTGGTTGCCAGTTTGTGATCGGTGGACTCCTGGTACCTCTGAAAATTTATGGATCCGTGGTAAAGTGCGTTGTACTTTTCCCCAGCCTTTATACAGAGCGTACATTTTTTTTGTCTTAATATATTAGCCATTTGAATTCGTTGCACCGTTGGTCTTGGAATTTCCTTTCAACAGGAACAGTTTTACTTCTTTTTTACAGGTGATGAGGACAATGCTGATTGCGCAGGTCTTTTTTTTCTGGCTAAGGCTTACGCGTTTTTCCCTCCTGATATAGAAATAGATTCAGCAACAGACTGAGAAGACTTTGAAAAACCAAATTTAAACAGCGACATGATGGGTAGTCTGTCCTCTAACCTGTAAACACGACAACCGCCACTTCCGAAACACGTGGTTTTCTTTTGCAGAAAATTTAGTCACGCACATCATAACAGGAAGTAGATTTTGGACCTGCGCAGTGTGAATTTAATGACCAATAATTGCAGTTTCCTTTTCAAATCCCACGTCACGCCGACCAATTAAATTACACTTAAGATATGCAAAGGCTCAGCATGTCCCAACTTTCAAACCATAAACACAGAGCAGCGTATTCGGAGGATCAATTAATTATTTTAGCGTGCTAATACTGTTCTGGCCTGGAGGATCGGATTTTTCCTGTGCGTCAAAAAGTGGCAGGGCTGTGTCAATCAGTGCATCACAGCGCATGTGTTTGCGTAATTTACGCACCTTTGTGCGTTATTGCTAAGGTGGGGGGGGGGTGTCAGCGCCTGTTCTTTCTTTCTTTCTTTCTTTCTTTCTTTCTTTCTTTCTTTCTTTCTTTCTTTCTTTCTTTCTTTCTTTCTTTCTTTCTTTCTTCCTACCTATCTGTCTGTTTGTCTCTCCTTCTTTTCTTTCTCTCTCCCTCTCTCTCTTCCTTTCTTGCACCTGTGTCTGGTTATATGTAGTCAATGTTTTCCCAGTAATCTATTTAAAATCCGTTGTTTTACTTGCAGCCAGACACCCACATGCACACCCGAGTCACCAGCCTGAGCTGGATCCACCAGGTCTCAAGAAAATTTACAACAGTTGGGAAACAACAAGCAGAGCTGCCTACATCGACCCGAACATCAGGAAAACCCCATTGTGTCCGAGCGGGGCGGCCAGCAGTCCGGAAGAGACGTCCTAGACTGCCACTGAACTGACACTACACAACTGTGATATTGAATTTAAACCAGTATTAAACGCGAAAGGACAGTGCAAAAGCGTACGTTTGGCCACACCGGCGCATACCATGCAATAGCTGGACATACAGGCCTTCTGTAGACATGCATGCAGACATAAGGTGACAGCCTCAGCGGGATGTTTACAACATGGTCCTGAATGATATATCTTATCGTCAATAGAATCTAAAATGACTGCTCAATGCATTCCATGGACAGATCTATTCAATTAAGAAAAGGATCGGTGGATGATTTAAAGGCCTTGATGTTGTCCGCATCGTTGTCATTTGTACCATTAAGTTTTAGTATATCCCAATGACTCCGTTACTTGTACCACTATTAGCGATAACAGGATTTATGTAAAACACGTATAAACAGCAATATATTGGAGTTTTTTTGTCTTGTTTTGTTTTGTTTTGTTTTTTGTTTTTGTCTTTTCCCCCCGAACAGTTTAAGTTAAGCTTGTGGCATATCTGTCGGTTGAACTCATGCCATGGGATACGTAGGCGGTCATCATCTGTCTCACCTTTCATTCTCATGCAGACCCACATTTTTGAACTTCTAAAAAATTTTGGCTGCATGTAAGTCCGTCAGCGTTGGTGGGATGCTGTAATAGATCTTTCTTTCTTTCTTTTTTTTTTTTTTTTTTTTTTTTTTGTTGTTGTTGTTGGTGGAATGCTGTGATAGATCTTTCTTTCTGACTTCCTTCATTTATTTATTTATTCATTTATTTTATTTCCGTGTGAATTTTGCTATCAGTTTTTCTCGGACACTATTCCGAAAAGTACTAAACTGGGAATGGTGACAGCCTTGGTAGTGAAGTTGTGCATATTGTTTGGAATAGTAAAATTATGCAAATAAGGGGCACTTGAAATATTAAAAGCTCCATATCTTCCAACGTATTACAGACAGACACAACATTTAAACTACATATTGGTTTGTGACACCTGTCAGTCTAATGGACAGAGAACTAAAGCTGTAACATTTCAAATTATGCTAAGTAGGAGCACTTGAAACATTTAAAAGTAGATCATCTCAAAAACTGTCATAAATAAAGGTGGCAATCCAAGTTCAAATTATAGGTTTGTGACATGGCCGCAACCAATGAATCATGAACCAAAGCTGTAGCATTTTGATTTATGTGAATTGGGTGAGTACACAAATTTGAATTATGGAATAACTTCCAAACTATTACAGATCGGGGGGGGGGGGGGGGGCTATTCCCACTTCAATTGGTGGGTTTGTGATATAGCTGCATCCAATGAACTAAAGTTGTAGCATTTTGATTTTAGCAAATCGGGTGAATACACAAAATATAATTCTCAACTAACTTCCAAACTATTATTGATAGATGCGCCATCCCAACTTTAATTTGTAGGTTTGGGGAATAGCCCCATGAAATTAAACATGAACCAAAGTTATAGCATTTTTGTTAATGCAAATAGGGTTAATACACAAAATTTAAATCTTGAATAACTTCAAAACTTTTATAGACTGAGGTGTCATTGGTTTAAACATATTTTATTCCATGCGGGGAAAAAAACAGTTGACCGACAGGCTCGCAACCCTATATTAGGGCCTCTTGTACATATGTGACTATACAAAATATGAAATTTCGGAACACCAGTACACAGATAGATTGGACAAACAGGACTACAAATAATGAATAAAAGTAAAGGGAGTTGGTATGTGAGCTTCCTACACGAACTCCATAATGCCTAATTCAGTGGTTCACTCGCCGTGTCACAAGTACCACTCGTAATTTAAATATTTCAGTATCATTAATATTATTATGAACTGCTTCAAACATTTATAAGTTTTGAATCTTTTTATTTCTTTCAATACCAAGTAATAGAGTACAAAAATTGAAATTCCCCAAAAGTATTATTTTCGAATGTAGTTCGTTTCTCAACACAGTGTATTTGCTACATTGAAAAAAAAATGGTAGCTATTTTCAGTGCTGGTTCCACTCGAGCAAGCTGGCGATTTTGACAACACCAATTTTGAAGAGATCACTGATCAGCTGGCTGCATCCCTTTCTCATCGTAGCATAAATGACATAAATTTACCTTTTACCAGTATAATACAATTCATTACTTTTGGGTCTAGTTCTATTAAGTTCTCTTTTAAAGTCATCTAAGTGTTCGAGGCTCCCAAAAGATCGGGGTAACAGATTTCATTCACGGACAGTTGATGGAAAAAACGATTTTTAAAAAGTGTCGCGTGATGAAACCGTATCAGGTAACAAATTGGTAAGGTATGCAGGAGAGAGTCCTCTCACTATTTTAAACCCAAGTGCTAATTTGTGTTACCTCCTGCGTTCAGCTTAAGTTTCCCAACTAAACCTGTTTCAGCATAAATGATTTCAAGGTTAGTTTGAGCAAGTGCTCCTGTTACAATTCTTGCTCCAGCGAGCTAGACAGATTCTAACTTCATTTTGTCTGTGTCCGTACATCCATTCCAGACCACACAACCACACTCTTAACAAGGAAATATAAATGAAAAGTACAAGGATTCTAAAGCTTGGCTGCTTAACTTGTGCTGTAAACGTTTAAGAATACCCTAGTAATTTTCGCGATTTTGCCTCATTATGATTCATGTATGTTGACCAGGAAAGATCTGAAGAGAGCCACAGACCTAGACGTTTGTGGATATTTATTTTTCAAGAACGTTATGGTTGAATGTTAAGGTTTGTATGGCCTCCAGTATTAGCTTTCCTACTAACTTGCAGTGCTTTGATCTTGTTAGGATTGAAAAATATCAGCCAGTGGTTGAACCATTGAGTGAGTGACTGACTCAAGATCTTGGTGAAGCGTTTTAGCTGCATTCTTAATATCGTTAACTGTAATGTTCAATGACATATCGTCAGCAAAAAGACAGATTTCTGGTTTAACAAGTTCAACAATATCATTTATGTGCAAAAGAAACAACAAGGGCCCCAAAACTGAGCCTTTTGGGACGCCTGCTCTGATCTTACCCCAAGTCTATGCCCGGAACGTGGAGGCTTATAAACTACTGCCAATAAAAACCTGTTGTTGTGAAATCGAACCTCCATCCACATAATTTCAAGAGCTGGGCTCTCCAGGTCCATGCGTGTTTTCACCACAAGAGCATAAGTTGCATTTAGCGCAACGCCACCGCCACAACCACTTATGCGGTCGCGTCGCATTATAGGGTGGAATCCCGGAATGATGAGATCGGTGCTATCTTAATAGGGTGAAAGAAAGATCTCAGACAGAGTTATAATATCAAAGGATTCCGCGAGTGCAGACGTAATACACTAGAGCTGGTCTTGTGAAAGACCTCGTACATTTGCAAGACAGATACTCACATCAGTGAACAAACCTTTAGCAGGCCCCAGACAGTAACAGCAGCAAATAATGGAAAGTGGCAAACCTATCCATACGGTTTTCGATAAATCTATGGAATTTTAAAAGACAAAATACTTGTCGAACCGTTAGACCGTCGTATAGGCCTGCATCTGCACTATTTTTACCTTCCGTTATATGTAAAATACTAATTGGACACATTACCATAACGTATAACAAGCCTGTAACGTACATCATGTAGGTATTTCCGCACACAAAATTAAATTTTGCTCTGTGCCAATTTGGAAAAGGGTTTTGAAACCATTATATAAAGTACAGACAAAAATTCTTGTATTCTGATTTATAAAAATGACAATAGATGGAAAATGCTTTACAAATGATATTACAAATGTTCTCGCTATACAAAAGTATATATGTGAAAATTGTTGAACTTTACATGATGTTGTAAAAAAGCATTTCCATAGTTCTAGCATAGGTGTTTACCTGCAAGGGAATAAGTCCGGCACACAGCAGCGCCACTTAATGCAGACATGACTTAAACTATAAGGTGAAAATACCAAAATCGATACATGATTTTCCATGTAACGAACCCATATGTTAACAACTGGATAAAGTATTTCAGAGCGTGTGTTTATCAGATTTATTAATGTGCAAGTACCTGGTTCCGTTGCTCGCACAAGAAGAGAAGGTTTTTTAGCCCTGCCTATAAAAGAGGGCACTGCAGTCACTGCATGGCTAGGGTTGTGGACTTCCATTACTTTACACTGTAATTTGCAACCTAATAAATTGAAAACAACTACACATACAAACACCAAATTTCGCACAGGAAATTTAAATGTGTAACTTAATACCTCACAAAAATCATGTAAGCACATCTACTAAAGTTACCAGTTTTTTAAAGGTTAAATTAACATGCAAATCAATGGGAATATACACCTCTGACCCTCCAAACTTTTGTGTATTCGGTTGTGTATTGGGGTGAATACACACTTCAGAGGTAATTCTGACCTTTCCCATTTGTTTGTCTCACCTGTGTACAGCTGTCCCAGACCACAAAATCATATCTGTTCTTCTTTTACTTTCAGATCTGCCTTTCATCCTTGTTATTTTACGTTTGGTTGGCAGGTACCATAAACAATAAGTTCTGTCGTCTTCACAGGCAAAGATTACTTGCAATTTGTATCTGTAATTCTATTATGTCCAACATCCGTTCGAACATGAATGCCTACTCACCATTGCTCCGTCACTAATTTTATTAGCAGGAGATATACATTTAAATCCGGGTCCCAACGACGATTACTGTGATATCAGTTTAAGTCACATTAACATTAGAAGCCTATCCCAGGATAAGTTGAGGTGTATCCGTGCCGATATTGCCCAAGATTTTGATGTGATCGCTCTTTCTGAGACCTTTTTGTCAGGGGATACACTTGATGATGACCTTGCTTTACACTGTTTTCATACTAATATGCGAAAGGACATAACGCATGGGATCGGAGGGGGTGTAGGTTTGCATGTTTTTCAGCAACTTATTATTAGACGTTATGACTTGGGAAAACCCAGATCTTGAGTTACTGTGGGCCGTAGTCAAACTGCACAACAAATTCTTAATAGGAGTTGTATACAGGTCACCTGACTCACCGGTGTCATTTTGGGATAATTTACAGTCCAACCTCGACCAAGTAAAAACTATCGGTATTCATAATATTATCATAACCGTGAACCTTAACGCTGATTTTACAACAGCTTCAGGTAAAAAAACTTGAAAATTTTTGTGGTACCAATTTTCTCGCCCTGCATATTCACTAACCCACTCGTACACCCAGTAACAGCTCGAGCTGTCCAGACCAAAATATTTCCAACATCCCAAGATATTTTCACCAACCAAGTGTATTACCACCGATTGCTAATTGAGATCACAACATAGTCTCGGCTTACATTTCATTTCAGCGGGAAAAGGAGCTTTTTTATAAGAGGTGATTATGGTAATATGAAAAAGCAGATTTTTATCGCTTTTGCCATCATTTAAGTAACATTAAGTGGAATATTTTCTTTCTATCTGCTTAAACCAGTATTGTATTTCATGGGTTGAAGGTTTTTTTGCGTGTCCTTAAGAAAGCATCCCAAATAAAGAGGTCCTAATTCGTCCTGATGATCTTCCATGGTATTCTTCTTCACTACGCTGCCAAAAGCGTAAAGTTATGCGTGCATATTATAAAGCTGGGTTTCCATGTGCGCGTGTTGCGTATTGCGTACTGCGTATTGCGAACTGCGTAGTGCGTGATAATTGATTGACTTAAAATTAACTACCCCATTTCCATGTATGCGTAGTGCGCAGTGCGTACTGCGTGTTGCCTACGCGTTTCAATCGCTCTGTGTGCCGAGTTTGTACGCATCACGCAGGGTAGACGCGAGTAACATACACAAAATGGCGCCAAATCCCACCAAAGTAAACATACATACGAACACTATACGCCTGGTTTGCGGATACATGGAAAATGGTATCCGCAGTACGCAATACGCACCCCTACTACGCAATACGTTGTACACAATGCGCAATACGCGCACATGGAAACCTAGCTTAATGAAGCTAAAAACTGTAACGACAGAGTACTGGGCCACAATCTGTGGGCTACCTACAAACGTTTACCTAATCAATACCAGGAGAATTTACGTACAGCTGAGCAACAGCACAACAGTAAATCTAGAAGTTCTTTAAAGAATCCTCAAAAGAAAACTAAAAAGTGGTGGAAAACTGTCATGTATTTTTTACACAGGAATCACCTTTAAAACACCCCTCTTTGTCATGTGATGGGAGGCACATAACCGACAATGCATATAAAGCTGAAGTATTTAACTTTTTTTTTCTTAGTCAGAGCAATCTCGATTCTCTACGGTTAACACTCCTACACGTCCTCACCATCCCCTACACACTACTGGAGATTTAAATATTTGTGAAAATGAAGTGCTGGATACACTTAAGATTATTGATACAACAAAGGTAACCGGTCCAGATGGAGTAAGCACTAGACTTTTGAAAGAAGCAACACCAATTATTTACAAGCCGCTCACAAAATTAATTAACATGTCCTTAAGCCAAAAACAGTTTCCATCAATTTAGAAAGAGGCCCATGTCACACCACTGCATAAAAAAGGTGATGATACTTTTTGCAATAATTATCGGCCTGTATCCCTCTTAAGTTGTACTGGTAAAATTATGGAAAGGATTGTGTTCAAACATGTGTTTAACTTTTTTCGGGACAATGTGGTTATCTCTGCCCACCAGTCCGGGCTTATGCCTGGAGATTCCACATTTTTCTTAACAAACAAATGACACTTTCTAAATATGTTAGGTATTTTGCATGTTTTCAAGCTTAGTGAATGACTTTTCTTAAAACTTTTCGCTTTCTCAAGTTGCTCCTTTTACTGCAGAAGCTCATTTGGCCCTGCTTAACACATGAATGTGCCCTCCTTCCGGTCAAGTTCCTTGCTGCAGTCTAGGTGGCAGCACAGGATTACGGTTAAGATGCATGCCTCCTATTCTAATGTTAAACTGTTTGCCGACGGCACATCCCTCAGCCTCACATATGATGATACAACTCGTGCTGCTACTATCCTTAATCAAGATCTTGCCTCTTTGGGCGCTTGGTCCAAAGAGTGGCTAATTTCTTTTAACGCCTTAAAAACTGACGCTATGCTTATTTCCCTCTCCCTTATTGGTATATGTTTTGTGTTATGCTCCTGTCTGGACTTAGAAAGGGTCAAACAGAACGCAGTTTACAAACATTGTATATTCACTTGTATTCTACCTGCTCTACAAGAATGTATGCCAAAATGTTCATCTTTATAGACTTATCTGTCAAGCGGCAATTTAATTTTTACAGGTTTTACCTCCATATGATACTATGCTCGATATGTCTCGGTCTTGTTGGAACTCTTTTATACACATACATGACGCTTTCCCGCTTTCCTTTCAGCCAGTTTGTTGCTCTGTCGACTCGATGTGCATACTGGAGGGGTTTTTTTTCTCTCTCTTTTTTTTACTCCGGAGAATATGAACACACAAATGTGAGCTATTAATTTTGGTTGATCGTGTCAACATGTATTCTCACACGCAGGATTTATGATCTATTTGAACTCCTTTATTATATGTACGATAGCCCTTATGGAAAAATATTCACTCTACTTCGGTTTACTTGATATGATCCGGAATTATGGTCACTCGCAACTTTTCTTATGATCTTGCGTTCAGCTCACTCTTGCTTTTATAACTTGTTTACTATATCTAAACTTGAGCGTTTTGTATGTCGCCATGTTGCTTGTAGTGCAATACTATGGTTTTAGTATAAGCCTCTTTAAATGGTTGCAAACTTTTCTTATGATCTTGTGTTTAGCTCACTCCTGTTTTATAACGTGTTAACTTTGTCTTAACTTGAACGTTTTGTAGCTTGCAGTACAATACTATGGATTCAATATTGAACATGGGTTATAAACACGTGGCATCCCTTATTTATAATTCTGCCTTTTTTCGGCAAGATTTATAAATAAATTAATTTTAAACTTCTTCTACCTTAATGGGCAGCAGTATTGAGCAATACAGAGCATCCATTGGCTTACATCTAGGTAGATGTAATAACCACACTATTTGCACACACTTTGCATACGTATGTATTGAAACCGAAATGATAATGCCATTCAGTTTCTTGGCCCTATCACTCGTGACTTTGCTACTGAATGGATTCCTTTGTGTCCGTCATATCATTTTGATCTTGTGTAAATTCACTATGTCTGCAACTGATATACATCCTAACCCCGGCCCTTATCATACCCCATTGTATAACGACTTAAAAATCCGTCACGCAAACGTCCGAGGTATCAAGAATACTGGAAAATTAGAAGAAATTCATATGTTGGCTCAGTCTGAAAATTTCAAAGTTATTACCATCTCTCAAACTTGGCTAGATGCTGACTATCCTGATCAGCTTTTGCTTATTGAGAATTTTCGACTGCCCTTCAGACGCGATCGTCAAATAGGTAGAGGAGGTGGAGTTTTAGCCTCTGTACATTTATCCCTACCGTGCCCCAGGTGCGATGACTTAGAAAGCCAAAACTGCGAATGTTTCTGGCTAGAAATTTCAACACGTCTTCGGGCTCTAGTTGTTGGCAGTTACTATCGTCCACCCGGTCAATTAGCAGAAGTACGTGACACTTTCCTTGAATCTCTTTCCACTTCTATCACCACGGCACTCAAATCAATCCATATACTTTGATTTTAGCTGGAGATTTCAATGATAGGTGTACTGATTGGGACAGAGATCACCCTGACAGTGAACTAGGCACCTCGACGGGTAATCTTGTATCTAGGCACAACCTTTTCCAACTTACTGATGAACCTGCCAGGATAAGTGAAAACGCAAGTACCTTGTTGGATTTGATCATCACAGACTCTCTGGGACTTTTGCTGGATAGTGGTGTGTTGACCCCCGAACAAATTCTGATCATTCTGTAATATTTTGTTCCCTTTCGCTCTCTTACTCCAAAGATAAATCTTCCAAGAGACATATATGGGACTTGAGCAGAGCAAGTTTTCAAGATCTTAACACTGCTCTTTCTTCCGCTCCATGGGATACGGCCCTCGAAGTTTATGATTCTCTTGACGATATCGTCATTGGTCTGAGTTACTTCTGCTAAAGATTTTATTCCCAACAGAAAAGTTACAATTCGCCCTCATGACAAACCCTGGATAACCGCAGAAATAAAAAAAAAACGTATTCGGCATCGAAACCGAAATTGGAAACGATTTAAGCGATACTCTAATACACCCCGCCTCCACAGGTTCGATATTTATACGAAGACCGAAAAGTTTTATCGTTTCTATACAAAGTCACGGAATATGGTTGTAAACAAAATTTGCCAGTCGATGCGTTAATATTTTCTGATATTAAACCTAAAACTTAACGAGAAGACATCAATTCCAGGCAATGGTGGATGTTGTCCAAATTTGTCCTTGGCAGCAAAATTTATCAAGACATACGCCCTATCATCGACAATAATAATGCTATATCCTGCCTGACGGAAAAATGTGAATTATTCAACACTTACTTTGAAAGCCGATGCAAATCTCTACCTGACACTGATTCCCCTCCCATGCCTGAGTTTTCCTATAGAACTGATGCACGCCTGCATGATATCACTTTTAGTGAGGATGATGCAAAGAAGGTGTTATCGTCTCTCCGACTATCCTCTGCTTTCGGTCCCGACAACATTGGAAATATCTTACTCAAGTGTGCAGCTGAGACTCTCAGCAAACCATTGATTAAAATTTTCAGACTGTCGCTTAGCCTTTCATATTTTCTTAAATCCGGGAAAAATCCAATGTATGTCCGGTATTCAAAAAGTCAAATAGACAGTTTATAAGTAATTATCGTCCCATTTCCTTACTCTGCAAAGTTTCCAAAGTGTTGAAAAGACTGATATTTAATGCTTTGTAGTAATATCTGACCCGGAACAATCTTTACCAAATATACAATGGCCTGGGATCTTCTAAGGAAACCAGAATGGTACTCCAAGGTATTTGATAAAGTCTGGCACCCTGGCCTCCTTTTTAAACTCAGGCAACTAGGCATCTCGGACAATCTTGCATCGTGGGTGGAAAGTTATCTATCCAACCGCTTTCAGCGTGTGGTTATCCATGGACAGACATCCACTTGGTTACCTGTTGAAGCCAGACTACCCCTGGGATTCATTTTGAGCCCACTGTTATTTCTTGTTTTTGTGAACAACCTCGTAGATAACCTAACCTGTGACGTCAGACTCTTCGCCGATGACACTTGTCTACTTGAACTCGTTAACACCCCGGCTCAGTCTTCCCATCACCTAAATACAAATATCTCTTTAATATGGAATTGGGGAAAGTTGTGGCATGTAATCTTTAATGCCCTGAAATCTTTATCTGTTGTATTCTCTGCTAAACGGCAAAAACCCACACACACCCCGCTTTTCCTTGGTGAATCAGAAATACCTGAAGGAGATACTCATACTCACCTGGTATTACCTTGAGCAGCAATCTCTTTTGGCGTGCCTGCGTTATTCGTATTCCCAATAAAGCCAGTCAGAAAACTGCTCCCCTCCGTAGGTTCAGATATAGACTCTCACGTAAAACTCTAGCTAGACTCTATCTCTGTCTAGTTCGACCCATCCTCGAATATGGCTGTGTCCTCTTTGATAACTGTGGTCAGGGCTTATCATACATCCTTGAATCCATACAATTTGAGGCCACTAAAATTTGTACTGAAGCACTCAGACATACATCACGTGTTAATCTTTTACAAGAAATTGGGTGTTCAATTTTGGTAAACAGACGTATATACTTTTAACTCATTCTCTTTTAATGTATCACAATTTGACGCTCTCTTATCTTTTTCACCTTCAGCCCTGTACCCCTTTTGTCGGTGTTTTATGTCAACCTGGAAATATTCGACGGATTAAATGCAGAACTCAACGCATGGAAAGTTCCTTTGTACCTGATGCCATCAACCAATGGAACAATCTCTCGTTTGACATCAGGGACTCCATCTCTCTTCAAATATTTAAATCGAATATAAAACAAACCTGCGCGCAGTAGACATTGTTCCCCACTTCTATTCACACGGAAATAGGTTTCCTAACATATACCACACACAATTGCGCCTTGGTTTCTCTAAGCTGAACTACGATCTCTATAAAGTTGAAATATTGCCTGATCCAGCTTGCCTCTGCACTCATCCCTGTGAAGATCCTATACACTTTCTTCTGTTCTGCTCATTCTACTGCCGATTTTGAAAGATCTTACTTGACACGGTCACGCCCGTTTTAGCCCCTGGTGCTCACGTGCATCCCAATATATTTCATGATATTGCGGATAAAAGGCTAGCTGAAATCCTCTTCTTATGTAGTAAAGACTTACCTAATGCCATGAATACCCTCATTTTTGATGCAGTACAAACTTATAATGTCAGTGCTACGCGTTTTGTTTCCTAATTTGTAAAACAAAGTAGTAAGTCATATTCATTCGTCTGTCTGACCCATAGCTATATTTCGTGTGTATATTTTTCATGTCGAATATGAATCAATTGTATAGTGCTGATATATAAGTATAGTCACACATATATTTTATTGTATCTTATTGTATTATATCTTCACCGGTATAGTTAACAGAGCTTTGTATTGTCCTGTGTGTTCTGTATATATACCGTGCGTCTCTCCGTGTCTGGAGAACCCATGTATTAGTCTCATTGTACTATAGGGCAATCCAGTTTAAATAAATATGATTAAATTATACTGAACTATTTATCTTTAAAAAAAATACAGATCACCCGCCGCTTGCATTCCAAAAGTCAAAGTCAAAGTCAAAATATCCTTTATTTAACCAGGGAGGCTCTTACAGTTATAGAAACTGGTTTCCAAAGAGGCCCTGACAAATGGACGCACATAGTATTTACAGGGCAAACAGGACTAAAACATTAGGCAACACCTTTATACATAGGACTAAAACAGTTGAAAGCATATGTAGTCATCATGATCTTATAAAAGCATATAATCATAAAAACAGACAAGTTCTCTCCCTAAAAACCTTGGCAATTAGGGGCCTATCTAAACATTTCGCTCATTAAAAATATGCTTTACTATGTTATTTTTAAAAATTTGTATACTCGTAGAGTCTCAAATAGTACTTGGTAGCTTGTTCCATAGGGAACTTCCCCTGTAGTGGAATGAACGCTGACCACATGAGAGTCTACATCTTGGCACTATCAAGTTATTGTTTGTTATCTGTTTGGTGGTATGATTGTGACAGACTTTCTCAAACGTATGAGTCAGGTAGTTGGGACAAAGTCCATTTAAGCACTTGTACATTAGCAAGCTTTCATGGAGATATATGTGTTCCTTCACGGTCAGCCAGTTTAGTCGTGAAAAAATTTCCTGAGATGGTGTTCTGTAGGGAACTTGTAATAAGATTTTGCCGCCATAGTTTTGCAATCGCTGTAGTCTAGTAATATTTACCTTTCTACAGTTTCCATATACCACATCACAATAGTCCAGTATGGGCACGACAAAAGCATTATAAAGCATTATAGCTACCTCTTGAGTCATATATGCCCTAACTCTTTGTAGTATACCTAGTCTTTTTCTGAGTTTAGAACACATATAGTTCATATGTTGGTTCCAACTCAGTGTTGGGTCCATAATAACTCCTAAATATTTGTATTGTTTCACATGCTCTATCTTGTCATTTTCAATTGAAATAGACGGTACCTCATCTTTTCCTAGTCTTTTTGCAGTACCATATAATATCAACACCAAGGTCACCAACTAGAGAACGTATCTGAACATAAACATTCAGGTATTATCCTGAAATCTGATTTAAAATGGAGTGCTCATATTAAACAAATCGCCACCAAAGCCTCAAAGCAACTGAATATCATGAAGACTCTACAATATCGCCTGGATCGCGACATACTTGAAGTTATTTACTTTTCATTTATTCGACTTATTTTAGAACAGAGGATCTGCGACTGGCCCGCATAGTTACATGCAGGAGCTATGTGCACAACCCCGAATGTCAAGTTATATGAAGAAACTGGCTGGGAGCCCCTTTTTAAACGAAGAGAGAGGTCGAAACTAATTATGATGTATAAAATTGTCCACAGGCTAACTCCAAATTATAAATCGAAGTTTATATTGGACTTTTAATCCATGTGGTAATATTTCTGATATCCAGATATTTCGCCGGTGATGTCCCCAGCATTCTCAATGGAAGTAAAGGTGTTATTTGAACGTTAGACTGGTCAGTTAGGCCTTGCACGTAATTATATGTAATTTTTGACGTCATTTACGTAGATACGAAAATAAACAATATATTTGTACTTATAATAACAAAATGACTTAGAACTTTTCATTACTGCGCGCTAAAAATACAGCCTAGGCCTACTAAGGAATTATTCAATTATTTTGCTTCACAATAGAGTCCCAGACGAATCCTATCTCCAATCCATTATCCCGATTCATACCAGTTTCAGGACCTATCTTGTACGTTTCAATTTTTATAGATTCACGTATTTTCCTTTTCCAAGTTAATTTAGTGTTCTGCTATCGCCGACTTGTTAATTTCGCCTTGTGTAACTGCTTTCCTGTGCCTAACGGCAAGAATTTCTGTCTTGACTGTGGAAAACAAATATGTTGGAAAGAATGCAAACCTTTAACCTTTGAGCCCAATTATTGGATGCAAACCTTTAACCTTTGAGCCCAATTAATGATGCAGAAATAAGTAATATACAGTAAACCACTCTTCACTCTTTTAGAATCGGGCATAGGAGATCTGCTCACACACAGGGTAACAAGAGCATGAGTATATTCTGCGAGGAGTACGTATATTAAACACTTTAAAATAAAACGTAAAAAAAGCAACCGAAATGATAGAGTACAATAACTGATCTGTCCTCAGTTGGTGATCAGGGGAATCATCCGCATTCTGATCAATTACGATTATGCAAATTTTATGCATTCCCCATGAATTGTTGATACAAAAATGAAGTGCATATGGTCTGGCAGAAAATGCATGTACCTTACTCCATAGTTACCTGGCAGATAGAAGGCAAAGGGTTAAGCATGGGGGAACTTCCAGTATCTGGACCTGTATTCTTACAGGAGTACCCCCAAGGAAGTATTCTTGGCCCCTCCTCTTTAATATTTTCACGAATGATTTCTTTTATATCATGGAAGGCAAATGCAAAGCTTATAATTACGCCAACGACAATACACTCTCTTATAGCGATCCTGACTTACAAAATGTCAAAATCTCTTTGGCAAATGCAGCAAACATTGCTATTAAATAGTTTGCTGAAAATTACATGAAAGCAAATCCCGATAAATTCCCGGCAATTGTTCTCTCTTCTCGCAATATGACATACCATGACAATGATTTTCACTTTCAAATAGATGGCATTGTTATAAACCCAAGCAAATGTATTAAATTATTAAGGGGTTTATGTTGATGATAAATTAAGTTTCCATGATCACATATTTCATATCTGTAAACAGGCAGCTAAACAGATAAGTGTCTTACAAAGGTTCTCAAGAATTCTGTCTGAGCATGAGAAATTTCAAATCTTTAACGCTTTTATCTCTCATATTTCAATTACTGCGCACTTGTATGGCCCTTGTGTGGACCCACGGAAAGCAATAAAATGGAAAGAGTTCAAGAAAGAGCACTTCGCTTTGTCTGAAATGATAATGTTTCCACTTATTATATTCAAATCCATTGCTGAAAGCGAAGAAATCTTCTGTAGGTCTAAGTCGCTTAAGAAAGCTTTCTTTAGAAGTGCATAAAATACTAAGTACATTTGGACCGTCTTTTCTGAACGACCTGTACACGAATAAGAAAATGATCATGAATTATGACTTACGATGTAACTACAAAGCTGAGCTACCTGTTTACAACACAACAACATATGGTAAGAATTCTCTTAGGTACCAAGGGGCCAAGCTATGGAATAGTCTCACACATGATATAAAGAACTGTGCGACTTTCAATCAATTCAAGTCTTTAATCCATGCATGGTTTGGCCCGTCGCGCACGTGCTCTGTCTGTATGCTATTTCAAACCCGAATTTAATGCGCATGCACATGGACTGTTTGTATCCCCACCAGAGTTTCATTGTACATATTATCTTCATTCAATTTTTATTTTCCTTAAATGCACTGTCGAAAAAATAATGCCTATGCGCTAATGTTTTATAGTGTACAAACTCGACTTGAAATAATAATAATAATAATAATAATAATAATAATAATAATAATAATAATAATAATAATAATAATAATAATAATAATAATAATAATAATAATAATAATAATAATTATTATTATTATTATTATTATTATTATTATTATTATTATAATTGTTGTTGTTGTTATTATTATTATCATTATCATCATCATTATTGTTATTGTTATTATTATTATTATATTATAATTATCATATTATGACGGTAATCCGTCACTACAAGTAAATGAAAGACAAAAGGGAGAGAGATGCTCGTGAGGGACACTGGTGACAACATGTTTCAGCAAGACTATAGTAAACAGTCTTTAACAGCCTGGAAGATAAAGGGAATCATCATGAGGAACATCAACTAAATCCAACCCGGATCTAAATAATTGGATCTATATCATTCTAAGAAGGTAACATGAGAAGCTTGTTCAAAGTTATGCATTATTTTACACCTAGGATACAAATCGCATTACAAATATATCCACGTGACCCGTTCAGTGCTTTTTCGCAACCCACAATAACTGTGGTCATACATGTGTGGGAAAAAAGAGGTGTCATCCAAACTTCAGTTGATAGATTTGTGGAATAGCTGCATCCAATGAACCATTAATCAAAGTTGTAGCAGTTTGCTTTATGCAAATTAGGCAAATACACAAGATTAAAATTTTCGATAGCTTCAAAACTATAATAGATTGAGGTGCCTTTCCAACTTCAATTTATATGTTTTTGACATAGCCGCATGAAAACAAATTATTGTTGCAGGAGTTATATAAATACTGAATAGGACAACCTTTATAAGTTTTCTAGGCACACGGACTGATTTGCTGACAAGCAAATCAAATGTGTCTAGTTTCCAGACTGGATCATCTCGAACTATGGATTTACTTACAGACACATTTGAGTTTTCTTGAGTCCAAAATTAAAAGCGCCGTCTGTCGGCGTACTGGTAACAGATATTTATTAGAGTCTGCAGCCCAGGAACACTAGAAAAATACGGTAACATCAAGGAGGGTACACGGCACTACGTGTAGCCTCCTTGGTTAGCCAAATGGCTGAAATCACATATTTGGGATTTGGTCGAGTGGATATGTGCGTTTCCCATTTCAGCTAGGCGACTGGTGCCAAAGGTTGCAGGTTCGAGTCCCGCTCGTTCCGAACATCAAATATATATTTTCGGCATTTCCTTAATGCTGGTGGATTTAAGTCCCCGATTCTGGAAATAAATGCCGACTCGGTAAATGTACTGCATTACCGTGTTGATATGGTACTCGCATATAACTACCTGCATTGAACCATTCTTTTCAGGAATGGGGATTTGGTCGAGTGGATATGTGCGTTCCCCATTTCAGCTAGGCGACTGGTGCCAAAGGTTGCAGGTTCGAGTCCCGCTCGTTCCGAACATAAAATATACAGTGGTACCTGCTGTATGCAGCCACTGCCGTGAGCAGCCGCATTGCTTTTTGTGGTCACCAGGCTCGGACACAGGAGTCAATTTCTTTGTAAAATTTACCTGTGGTGACAGGTGACCTTCTGTATGTGGCCACTTTTTCTTGGCCGGATAGGTGGCCATATACTGCAGGTACCAGAGTATGTACCCCTGGATCATTTTCAAATCTATGGCCATGTGACTTTGTCGTTGTCAGGGGCCGGTCAGCACGGCTGATTGCTGTTCAAACATCGTGGGGCATTACCATGCCAAAGTAAACATAACATACACGTTCAATGGTCCGCTGAAACTGGTCAGTTTTTCATCGATTTTTCCATATAGATACTAATTTTTGAAACACCACAAATTTAGGTGTTTATCTTTCAGGTAAAAAACAAAAGTCATATTGTGATTTTTTCGGCACAGCCGTCATAAACCAAACCATCCTGGCACCTTAAATGTTGATACCCCATTCCAACGTGGATCAGGGTAAAAATTTACATCATTAAATCTTATTGTGTTGAATTAGAGAAATGTGGGACGACGCAGCACACAAGGAGTCAGAGTGGGATGACGCGAAACATATCTAGAGTTCGATCTTCCCTTTTCCTGCGTGTGAAAGAAATAGTCAAATTCTGACAGCAGTGTCTACAGACAGATGACAGAAGCAACGTATCAGTTCGCAAAATTGTGATGCAAAAGCGCCCAATAACTGTTCTGTTCAAAACGAAACTCCCTGTAACATAGGAGACGATCAAAGAATCGAGAGGCCTGCTCGTACCGTTAGGGCATGCATGGAAAGAAATTTTATAACTATCTGCCAGATGAATGTGTTCGTGTATCGTTGTCATATATAGATCACCAAAAATCGTTTTGTATATATATATATATATATATATATATATATATATATATATATATATATATATATATATATATATATATATATATATATATATATATATATAAACAAGCCACATAGACTTATATATATATATATATATATATATATATATATATATATATATATATATATATAAAACAAGCCACATAGACTTATGGTAAGTCCTCTTCAGATATGATTACCAAATGTTAACTGAGTTACCAACAAGATGGTATATTATGTTTCATAAAGGCCAGACATAAACACAGTTTTGCGTCTGCTTGAACGATGATTGTGATTCTCAAACTCTGTCCGCCATTCCGCTGTATACAGACTCGGAGGAGTACAATAATGTTTTAGTATTTCTGAGAAGAAAAAAAAAGCAGCAGAAACGTTTTGATTGCAAGATACACGCTACGACCAACTCAAATAAGTTTTTTGCTCCGAGTAATACTTCAAATTTTGTTCCGGATTCTCACATGTTAACAGTTGCAAATTGAGAGTTTGCATGGGTTGACAGAGGACAAAATTAGTTGTTTTTTTGCTGTACTGTGGCTAAGCCATTCCATAAAAATCTTCACGATAAATATGGTGAACGTCTATGACAGCCTCAGATCAGTCTGATTACATTTGTTTCGTTCCACAGAAATATATATACTTACTTACATGCCCCCCCCCCCCCAAGCCTTCTCGTTTTAGAGAGGGGGGAGTAAGGGGTTTTCCGTAGTGGCGTATTGGGCATTTTTATTTGCTGTACTTACGTACTGGAAGCCCTTTTAATTTCTGTACTTCGTACCAACCATTATTTGTACATTTTCGTAGTTCCCGCACCTTGTTTTAGGGGTAAAATTATTACTTGTACGAGCGTACCAGGATCCCCCCCCCCCCATTTAAAGACGAGATAGGTTAAGTGCTTTGAATTTATTGTATCTCAGAAATGAACTGTTTGCTTCATATGGAATACAGCAGATTTCTTCTCTTATTACCTGCCGGGCCATGCTATGGCTGTTGTTGCATAGATTAATAGATCTGGAAGCCCTATTAAAACTGCATTGCCAAAAAGACATTACAGCGCGTTTTATAAACTGTCTATTAGGAATGTGTTGGTCGGTCAATGATGCTGCACGATCTGTCAAAACACCTTAATATGACCTCTGGGACCATGTACGATCTTCAATCACCGTGTATTTCTAGCAATTATGCACCTTTACATCTGTCGGCTGTCGCTTTTGTTACTTTTTAACGCTTTACAAATCAGCACGAAGATATTATTACTACATTTTCTAACTGTACTTGACGTGCCTTAAACTGTGATATTTTACCTCGAAATGTGGGATCATCACAAGGCAACTGGGAATTACCATAAAGGTATCATACTAATACCTCTATGGTGTTACATTTCAAGCTATGATACGCATAATCACGGGGAGATCCTGAAAATTCGGCGTTGAGAGCATCATGTTAAACCTATCAATAAGCATGCAACAATACGCAAGACCAGACATAAACACTTCACATTTGCCCCGCTTTGCAAATTGTTGCGCAATTTGTTCCCCGCTTACCTCACAGCCGTGGCTCAGGGGGACCTGGCTCTAATCATCTGGTAAGCTGTTAATGTAAGAATCTATATTAAATAGCCAACGCTGAAATTTGACACTTTGTCTGCATTGACGAATACTAATCTGCATTAATGCACACCAAACACGATGAAAAGAACTCCACTTAACGTCAAAAGGGTCTGTATTGTTCTTCACTGTCATAATGAGCTTAGCATTTAAAGTTACAACATTTAAAAGTGACGAATATTATGTAAATGCATGAAGTATCAAAGGCATAGCTATTAATATGAGTAAAGCATATTTATATGCGTATATTTGACTCGACGAACACATGGGCTGACACGAGGCCATTTATCTCGTCGGGGGGAGGGGGGTGAAATTAATCACATAATGGCTCAGCGAATTTTAAGGGTGACGTAACGTAACACTAATAAGCACAATAACGTCCGAATAGACCTCATTAGATGAATGGGTCTGTTATTCAATATTGTCACCTCCTGCACGTTGAACCCACGTGGAATTTTTTTTATTTCGCACCGTATTCCTTGTGTTCAGCTGTCCACTTCAGATAATGCAACATGTTTTGCAGTTATTTTCAGGTGTTTTGCTCAGCCACTGGATAAATTTATAATCCTTTTTATGTGCACCATTGACCGTAGGCAGCGGAAACAAGAAAGTATGCACGTCACAGAAATAATAATTGTTTTTTTAAATTATTGAGCCTCTTTGAGCCTGGCATATAAATTGGCCGTTTCTACAGTTAAGCTGAAGGTGCATAGTGGTAGCCGAAAGTGGAAGTACGTACCTATATCTGTACAGACAAAACAGTGGTCCTGCTCCCTGTTTAAGGTGTCCCTTTTGTCACTTTGATCTTGTTCTAAATAAGGTAAGGCTTTTTCCTAATTCATTTTGCATTTTTGATATTTCTTTGATTCAATGTTGTTAAATTTTTTAATTGTAAATTTGTTTTAGTGAAATGGAAAACGCGTTACTTTAAGTTCTTTTTTTTTGGGGGGGGGGGCGTTCCTTTGCGCGTCAAATGGTACATATGCGGTACAATTAACACAAAGAATGAATGATGATTACTTTGATATGCCCTATGCCGTTGCCTAACGTCACAGGATTTTTTTTTTTATACGAAAATGTGAGTACGTGCATGTTAATGTTCTACTGAGTAATTATCGAAATGCGTGCAAGTAGGCGTTTTTCATCTTTGTTTCAAACAAAGCGACATGATGTCATGTTTACTTGTTCGAATAAAGTCTTGCTTTTTTGTGAAATTTTCAGGAAATAAAATCATCATGCTCGGTGGATTGAAAATGTCAAGTCAAGAGAAGCGTCCGAAAAAATCGGTAAGATTTTTAGGTTATTTTTTATGATGTTGTGGTTGCTAATAATTGATCAAGTCTCTATTGCAAGATTCCACACACACACACACACACACACACACACACACACACACACATATATATATATATATATATATATATATATATATATATATATATATATATATATACAAAGAAACATATGCCTGAAAATATTGATTTGCAAACATTTCATTGTTTTTCCCTCCATTAAAGAAAAAGCATCTGCATGAATTCTATTTTCCTGAACACCTTCAACAATGTTAATCAATGACTATAATTGGGCGGGAATCCACAGTTCTCCCTTGGTCGGTCCTGGCTCATTGATGCACAGTCTCCTTGACAAAATGCACATAATCTTTAGCAGATGAAGCAAATAATTAAATGTTTGAGCACACACTTTTGCAACATGTAGGAGATTTGGGCTGTTTTAAAAGGCGAAGGACTAAATCATTGTGTAAGAGGGAAATCTGCTTTAATTTCGCTTGCATATATTATTGCACAGATACATTCATTCAATCACACACACACACACACACACACACACACACACACATATATATATATGTGTATATATATATATACATATATATATACATATATATATATATATTTATTTATATATATAGAAAATTTCCACCTTTTGAAGACAACTTTCTTAATAAAATAGGAACACACCTAGTTTTCGAGGAGGAAGAATATTAGGCGACAATATATCTCAGGTGCATATCACAGAATTTTTCAGGCTTAAAAGATCTTAATTTCACAAATTTGGCCGGTCAAAGTGACTTCTTTCAAACTGAGGTAAAAGAAACGTGCATGATGAATCTTGTTAAAGGGTGAGATATAATATTATCACGTAAAGGCCATCGCTCGTCATGCAAAATCGCCAGACTTATTGGATACCATGAAAGATTTCACGGCCACTGTGTTCAAACCTGGTTTTCCTCCAACCCACAAATAGAGCACATGATGACGTCAACACGCGTAACTTGATTATAGCCTCCCTGCCTGTGCAATACGGAATGTTCATATTAACCGCGGTGTTGGTTGAGTCTGTATTACTCAACAAAAAAGTAAGCATATATATTACACAGGATCCTTTATCAAGTAAGGCAAAATGTGTTGCTATTGTAAAATTTAGAGACCTTGAAATTATTACCTGTCTAAAGATAATTGTCTTTTTCTGTTAACACATATTGAGCTTGATACTTGACGGTATCATATGCTTGAAACAACCATTCTTTATTGCTACAAATGTTAGAAACTCCTTCAGTGCATCCAGCAATATGCCCCTATCATGATGGATGATTATCGTATTGTTGCCTAAACAGCTAGCGACAGGGTCAGATATTTTGGCGGGGTATTCATGTGAATATGTCGCATATTGGAAGGTTACTGTAATAAAAGGGCATTTTGCAGTTCGGTAAAGCTAACACTTGGGACAAAACAGCACTTTGCCCATCACGTGTGTGAGATTTGAACAACTTGATGTGGAATATATTTCAATGGAATGGAGTTACATGTCTTGATCAGTGTGACAAAGGCGTGCTGTTTAGTTTGGCATACAATCTAATTTACCCTCAAGTTTGGAGATTTGTGTATAAAGCACTCAAATATTAGCTTGCCAACTTTTTAAAATTTCTTTGACAGGATAAAAGTTAATCTGCAAAGTAATAACATCTATAAAGTGTATATATATTTACCGAATCCCTATATAAAGAGATAGCGCCACCTAGAGTTCTTTGTTGGCGATTAATGTTGATGAAACACAGAGTTACAAGGTATGCTCTGGTTTCAGATGACCATCTTTAACCCTGGTTCATGTCACACAATTTATGTCTCAGTTTGTAAGAAATCTATGAGAATAAAGTAGACGAATTAAAGATGTAAAATAACTGCAGTGCATACATATTTTAGCATTTTTCCTATGATTTAAAATAAAAATTAATAGCGGAGTGCAGTCAAAATAATTATACCTGCGACGGATTTAACGAGAAAGGAAACAAGAGGGCGTACCCCATGAAGTACACCAAAATATAGTAGCAATAATACATATAGTAAAACACGCATTTTTATAAATTTAACATTGAACACCAAATCATTTGTGTCTATTTCATTTACTTGTTTTTCTTTCTTTTTTTTTTGTACTCACGATTCGGTAAATGTATGAAGCAATTAATAAAAGTTCAGCGTCACCTAGCTGTCTTATTAAAAATTATATAGTGGTTCTCAACGTTCGTTTTTAAGAGAAAAATAATTTCTGTAACAAAATACTGAAACTTTGCATTCAATTCGATTTTTTGAAGTATTTGTTCTTGAATAAATGATACATAATTTTGCAAATATTTCCGCACAGTGATCTGTTTCACACAGTCTTATTCTAACGTGTAACTGGGTACCGTAAATATTTTTCTTCCTCGGGTTTTAGAGATCGAAGTGTTCCCAGGAGAGCAGCTCTGCCCACTGCGCCTTTGTCCACCTGTCATGTTTTTAGGGAATATTTTTTGTCTAAGGACTTTCATTTTAATGTCATATATTCTACAGCCTCGTCTGAGTGAATCAGTTGTCAAAGAACACAACCAGCTGCCGGCGCAGGCGAGTCATGCAAAAGCTCGCAGGAATACAATGTTTTCCTTGAATAGTGTGAGGACGCAGGACTCGCGGAAGGATCAGCGAGTCAAGCACACGACATTGCATGGTATCACTCTTGGCCTTCGATCTCTCGGCATCTCACGCCGTTTGTCAAAGTCTTTTCACTTGAGCTTTAAAAGCTCCTCCTCGGAAGGTGAGAGTTCCGCCGATTCAAATTCAACCAACGGATCAGACAAAGCTGTAGAAGCGTTTTCTAGCAAAAAAGTTCAGGGTATTATGGATCAGGTCATGGAAACAAGACTGGCAGATTGCATCTATAACGCTGACGAATGCGCTTGCATGTGCGTCTCTTTGTCAAACACGATAAAATGCAGAGTCAAGCAGCTCAGGATGCCACGTTATAAACTTGTGTGTGATGTTGTCATTGGGCAAATACAAAACCAGGACTTCCAGGCGGTGTCCAGATGTCTGTGGGATACGGAGAAAGACAGTTTCGTCACCACTACCTACAAAAATGAATCTCTCTTCGCCATAGCAACTCTGTATTGCATTTATTTTGAATGAGTCATGTCAATGTGTCACAGTCATTCACTCCAGCAATAAAGTACATAAACAACACCCCTGATTCTTGTGAGTTTTACACCTTCTACAAGTAGTGCCTCACTCAAATTTTAACATTCTTTGACAGATATAATCCTTGTTTTTATTTGTATTTCATCATTCCTTTACAGGCCAGGGTGGATTTACTTATATTCTATAAATCATTGCAGTGCTTTCGTTTTAGCAAGGAACGTGATCAAATGTATATACTGTTGAATCAAATCTTAAAGGTACCAGTTACAGGCACGAAGTTCTTGTGTACAAGCAGGTAATCATCTTTTCAAAGTATAACACGTCCCTGCAGTCCATATTGCAACAATATCGAACAGATATTTTTAAAGCTTGAGAGAGAGAGAGAACAAACATGTTCGCACCATGTCGGATCACTGTCTTCTGACCAAAAGGATCCACTATCTAATAGTCATTGTGTGGCGTGGCGTCAATTCCAACCGAGCAGAATGGTGAACAAAATGTGCATTTCATGAGTGCCAAATTTCAAAACTTAATATTTTGTTATCAGGTATGGACGCAATTTACTAATTCAAAATGGCTGTCATTCTCAAAACGGTCGCCGAATGACTCTGTACACATTTCCAATTATGAGTGTGTAAACGTCACAGCGCTGCATTTGAATTTTATTTCAAAATTAATTGATTTTTGTTTTTGATGATCAGACATGACATTTAAACAACAATCTTATTATTTGGAAATCGGTTACTTGCAAATGAAGATTTAGCGCGTAGGCCTATTCCTTTGAGACGTGGTTTTAAACACCGAGAAGTACACAGGTCTTCAAGGGGTCCCTGTTCACTTTCAACCTTACGCATTTTTTCTTTAGCTATCAAGAACTTATTATGAACAATGACTAACAAGTTTATTAGATGTGTATTTATCACGTTGTCTGATCTGTTGATAGGAATGGTTCCTGATTCCTGTGAGTGCGACACAGATTACCTCTGCAGACTTTAAGTTCTTTAGTAGTCTTTCTTAAGATCCTTTCTTAGTTAATCGTTACAAAACAAAATGGCGGATGGATATTATAATAATAGATAAGGGGGTGGTCATAGCGTCGAGCCAGAACAAGCCAGGCCGCGAAGCGGTCCTGGAGAGGAATGAAGAAAAGGTCTTTTAATTTTCGCTGAGTTCCGGTCGCATCCGTTCGGCGGCGCTGCGGTGCCGGTGGAAAAGCACACCGGCCAAGCAAAAGCCACACAAAACACGCAGGTACACTTTTATGACACGCGTTGCAGCAGGTCTAGGGCTGGGCAACAGTGTCAGAGGAATATGAACTGCGCTGACTTTTGACACAACACTGTTTATACTAAAAAACGTAGAATATGAAGAAAAACAGACTAGAGCACTTTTGGCTTCGTGAAATACAAAGTTCATGTATGTGTGCTTTTATTTTCATTCTGGTGCAAAATCTCAAACACGTTACTCTGGAACCGCATGGCAGTATCCCAATACGACAGTCGCAAGCATACCTAGACTTTCATTTGTTCAACCTGTGTGGTACACTGATTTTTGCAGCTTCAATAAGATTTTTCCTGTGTGTATATGTGTATCTTTTACTAAATTTCATCCTCTATCGCTAGATGAAACTTGTACAATCATGTTGTGAACCTGCATTGTTACATGTATTCTGTGTGTGACAACCTTTATATTTTCATTCGGTGTAAGTAATAAAATTATAACACATTTAGACATATCATAATAAGGCAAAGAAAACAAAAAGCACATTTTTTGTTTTCATTCTTCTGCTGCTCCACCAATTTTTAGCATTTGTTTCATTTTCATCCACAAAGTCAGTCCCAATTTTCGGGTGGTGGGGGTGGTGGTACAGTGCTGTCATAACTTTTCTCAATAATACAGTGGAATCTCCCTATTAAGACCACCTAAGGAACTGAAAAATGTGATCTTAATAGGGGAGTGGTCTTAATAGGGATGTAACTTAATTAAGGAAAAAATGGGTCTGTAAATTGGTGGTTTTAATACAGAAATTGTCTTTTTATGGAGGTAGTCTTAATAGGAGATTCCACTGTATGTTCCAAATTCAAAATTCCAGTGCCCATAGAATTGAGCACTCTGTTCCATTGCTGGCAGTCATTTTCACGGCGATATTATAATTAGGGAACATTCTTGCATCTCTGGTTATTGAAGAGAAAAGTTGCTGGCGACCATTTTGAGATTGATTTCCTATCTGTGATTGGGTATACAGGAAAAAAAAGCAAATGTACTTGATAGCAAACCCCATCCCCATTTCGACCCTATTCCCAAAATATCACACCCATTGCTCTGATATCAATCCATTACATACGAGTGATAACCAGGGCTGTATTTACACCGGATGGATACATACATACGTACATACATACATACATACATACATACATACATACATACATACATACATACATACGTAACTATGTCTTGCTCGTTGCCAGTTTTAGATATTTGGATTAGAAACACATGGAATAATGTACACAATGTTTTGCTCTTGGGCGACTGACGGAACGCAGCATAGCGGGCGGTTTGTTTGGTGGTGGCGCTGCACCTTTGGGTCACGTTGACAAACTGAAATTTCAAGTGACCAATTTTCGTCATACACAATGGGCCTGCTCGTCCTCCGCCACGCGTTCGAATGTTCAGTTACACACAGATTACCCAATACGGCGTATACATACTAATTTCCCGCCACAAGGCACGGGTTTGACGCCAGGCGATCACGAGGGAAGTGCGGGTCACATCACTGTCACAGACAGGGCCATATGTTCATTTCTCACAAAATTAGCGGGTTTTTTCTTCTTTTTTTTTTTTTTTCTTTTATTTGTTTAGAAATTTAAATGCCAAACTGGTATTCACCTATTTTCCAAGCCACATACAAAGGAAAATTTCCATGTGCCTTTCTTTAAAAAGTATTCTTTAATTCCATAAGATTATTAGTATTTCGCTTGACCCCTCAGGTAACGACCCGTATCTCGCCATATCCTTGCCAAACGAGTCTAGGCAATCAGGTATGCAGTTGTGGCGGGAAGTTAATATGCATATCTCCTATTGTATCGTTTGATGGTATTTATGATCATGCGTTTCATTACCAATTTTTAAAATATAGCTACCTAGTGCAAAGCATTGCGCAAACATTTGATCGGAAAATGCCCTTATCATTGTAACTCGGCACAACTTTCATCAAGGGCAATAGTACCTATTATGAATTTGCCTTCATGATGGGCATTAAGTTTATGCACATAAACATTTTATATGAAGTCAATCAAATATCGCACTATTTGAAGAAAGACAAATCAAATGAAGTCCAGGAGATGACAGATTAGAAAAATTAGAAGCCTGTTGCAAGTAAAAATATAGGGACTCATTGTCAGTAACTTTTGACACAATTTTGTCACCTCTCGCATGAAGTCCTGGGACCATTCGTCCCTATGGCTCAAACATTCAAAACAAAATCACTCACACGCGTACAGTTGTTTGTGTAAAGGGTTTGACGGCTATACCTAAACCAGATGTTGGCCTAGACCTATCAGCTGTTCGAAGTCATACGTTTTCTCAGGAAAAAAATTTCATTCATATCATATGAAATCCTCATCCCTTTCACTTATTTAGAAACGGTGTTTATGTGATCACATGAGAGTTTTTCCAAAATTGGTCTGCGGGGGTCACAGAAGCATAACAGGTTGCAAAAACCATTATAGACCTATCCATATTGTGTCCGGACTGGAACCCTGTTAGGGTTTTAGGTTTATTCGATTTTTGGCCCTTTTTAAAAGTATTATTGAATTATATGTACTCCAAAATGTATATTATTGGACTTTCCTTCTATTTCATGATTTAAAGATCACTGAAATTTTAAAATATTTTGGAATTTCTTTGCAATTTTAGAAAGGACTTTGGGATTTTTTTTAGTCCAGACTTTTGAATTATTGGATTTTCAGGAAGCTCTCCCACCCCCCCCCCACCCCCTCCCCGCCCAACCGGGCTCCATGACTGCGTTCAGCTTTACAATAGCAAAACAATACAACTAGGCCTATGGTTGGGACATGCACATTTTATTCAAAATGAGGCGATCAGAAAAGTATCACTTTTAACATCGCTTTATTCTGAACAAGGTCACAAATTGCAAAGCAATACACAGTCTGCCCTCCCCCCCCCCCCCCCGCCCCCGAGAAAAGATAGCATTATTGAAAGTGATTAGCACACGTGAAACACATTGAACTCGAACACCTGCAATTGTTATTGTTAAAAATATGTTATAATTATATTTCTGTATGGAAAGTGAAGGGCTGTAGCGTGAGTTACACCTGACCGAACCTTGAAATAAGGCAAAGACACAATATTCTGCCTCGCAAATGTCACAACAGTAGACAATCCTGACAGACTGAGGCTAAAATTTGCTGACATATATGTATTAATTGCGCATGCCACTCTTTTAATGTTACCAAGTAAATGATTAGTAGGTCTGAGATAGTACATTTGCAAGCACAATCCATCGAAGCATTAGCAATGTTTCTAGTGATCACCAACCCCAGTAAGATTTCCATCAGATGGTGCTGCCTTTTCTAATTCTCTGTTACTGGTGTATCAGCTGAAACGAAGGTAATTTTGTCCGAATTTTTTCTCTTCAATTGCCTTTCCGTCAGATGGCGCTGCCTTTCCTAATTCTTTATTACAGGTGTATGAGCTGAAACTAAGGCAATTGCGTCAGAATTTTATATATTTAATTGCCTTGTAACCTATCGCATCAGATCAGGTCATGTTGTATGGGGGGGGGGTGCATTGCTAAACACATTCAAGTACGAAAAGATCGATCTGTCGTCGCATCAGAACAGTTCTGTCTGGGGTCTTCCATATCATGATCTCAATGCAGCATAACTCTGACCAAGCAGGCTACACGTGTAGCCTCCTTGCTGTGACAGTAGACTTGTTTCCTATCAACATATATGCTAATTTCAACCTGATTGTTTTGCTTAAGTTATATACTTCTGTTGTATACAGGATTCGATTCAGCGGATTCAAAAGCGCTTGCACGGACACCAATAAGATTAGAAATAATTCTGACATTGGATACAATTCTCTGTCGGACGTTCCGATGATAATTGCATATGCTGTACATATACAAGAAATAAAAGATGACATATTTAATGCCAGGATTTTAAATATGAGAGGAAAACGTTTCCTACGCGTTTTAAGTTTAACTTGTGAGGTCAATGCAATTCTTAAAATCACAGAATGTGCTGTCACATCAAAAACAGAAAGTGTGATATATATTACCAGGTATGTTTGACGTACGTAAGTGCAACAGAATTTGTTATTATAGAGCAAAGGGGACAAGCATAGGAAAGACGTGTCGCTTTGGCTTAGCGTTTTTTGTGACTATATGCATATTGTTAGAAAAACTATGAACCCCAGTGCTTCCAAGCCAATGATAAATTTGTGATTAAATACATAAGTATCCACAAGAAAAAAGCTCTTCATAAAACGCGTTAACGTCAAAATGCTGAATATAAAAATTGATAATGCGTGAGACATAAAGGAAATGATCATATCTATGCTGCAAAACCAACTGCCAATCCACAGGGTCGTCACAAAATCAATACCTTCATTGATAATCAAATGCGCAATTGTAAGGGTAGATAGATAGACAGCCATGGTTAGATCAGACACAGCAAGTGATACGTTCAACACGGTAGATATTGAATTTTTGGAACCTGTTGTAACACAAGCAGATACAATAACAATACCATTCAAGATAATTATCATGAATACCAGAATCCAGAATATCATTTCTGATCTTGCACTTGGTAAAACGCGAACATGGCATTTCCATTCTTTCGGATGGGGAAAACAAAATTTAGGAATTGTCAAAAGGCAGCAAACCAGAGGATCATCACTTTGGAACCAAACCAGTGACTTTAAGTGATGTATGCTCTCTTTCTGTAACACACTTATGTTGTTGTCTGATATATTTAGTATTTCTAAAAGGAAAAGACCGACGAATGCCTCTTTATCTATATACAGGAGACTCAATCCCTGTAAGTGTAAAGAAATAATATTAGAGAGGCCATAAAATCCATTTGCTTGTAAACGTTGAATAGGATTTCCCAGTATCTGTATTTTCTCTAATAGGGAAAGCCCAGCAAAGCTGTATGGCGCTATTTTCTGTATTTCATTGTATTCCAGGTTCAGTTGTTTCAGATATCTCATATTATGAAATGATCCTCGTTTAATTTCCCTTATCATATTATGGCAGATGTCTAGAACTAGCAAATTATTAAAGTACACTGTTTTTACAAATTTTGTAAGTTTACTATGACGGAAAATTATAGCTTTATACAAACATAATTGGAACGGTATTGTTGTCCTTTTCGTCTTTTTGCAGACTGCCGAGTACCCCATGCACAGACAGAAGTTTGGGCATTTCGGTAATGAACATAAAGTTTCATCATCACTTTGGATTCTACAGTGTACAATCCCATCACAAAGCTCATCTGAACTTAAGCAAGTTCGCTCATATTTACACCTGAAACGTAACGTGCAGTTCACACGAACTTGTTCATCTTCTCCGTGTGGACAATCGAAGATGCCATCACGAAGAAGACGCAAAGGCACACAATAAGAATTATGGCATTTAAACATGGAATGACATGGAAAATGAAAGCAATGTAATAAGTTTTGCCCACCAGGGCAAATGAGTGTCTTGCCTCTGACAGTTCTGTCATACTTGCATACGGTGGTGCGGAAGTAACAAGGACGATAAGAATCTTCCTCACAGGGCAGCGTATTTGGATTGTTGCAAGCGCTAAAATTCAGTTGCGTTGCAGTTGCTTTATGACCCACTTCTTGCATTCCCTCCAATGCTTCTGGCTCATATGAATATCCAGAAATGAACATAAACAAGGAAGCAGGAATAACTGGGCAGTTAATCTCATCTGATGCATCAACACAATCTGCATTGTTATCACATAAAAATGACATAGGGATACATCCCTTTAGAGTACACTGGAAGTACAATGGGCCACATGAACAACTGGGCAACGTGCATGTCTGCAAACAAAACGCTAATTCGACCGTTTCCCCATCAGGCTGTATGCAAACATTTGTACATTGGCGTTCATCACTGTTGTCGATACAGTCCATGTATCCATCACACACATGATACTCAAGGATACATTCCAAACTGTCACAGAGGAAGTAATGCCATTGACAAATAACCAGGTCATAAGAAACACTTCTCTGACATATCACACTATCAACACTGGCCTTAGCTGTACCTGACCGGTTGCTTTGTGTCACAATAATGTTTGGAAAGATACAGTTGTTCAAGTTATATTTTGGTACAGTGTCTTTAAATTTGTCAATCAATTCCTTTTTGAGAAAATTATAGCTGAAAGGCTTAAAACTCATTTGTGTGCAGGTACCTGGAGGCTGTGTTCCTGTTGCGATCCAGCTTCTTTCTGTTTTTATGAAAGCATTCATGCGGGTCACTGTCCACGAAAAATCGTGAAGGAGTAAGAACATTTTAAAGAATATTTTAGCTTGTGTTTCATCGAATGAATCCTCTGACGGTAATTGTTTTTCCCAAACTTTACTCTTGGTGATCACAAATGTTCGCACCATTTTAAGGTCGTGCGTGTTCAAGAAGAAAACACTGGCATTGAAAGATAAACAGCTTTCATTTGCTAGCTTGCAATCCTCATAACCTTCTCTTTTATAATACGGTAGCAAACAAGTATTGTTAAAAACTAACCAAAATTTAGGACAAACAGTGGAGGAGGAGACATAGTCATAGATATCAGATGTAACTTTTTCATAATTTTCACAAATATACGAGGGATGCATCATTGTCATTTTGCAGTCAATAGTAAACCATAAAGTATCCTTTGAGGTCGCAATGAACGTTAACGCAGCACACTGCCACTTCTCTGAATTGTGTGGTTGTTTTGTATTTAAAGCATTCTCTATGACCTGAAAATCGTGTCTTTCTGAGATGTCATTGAACAGTTTTTTCTTCAGTTTTGTGCCAAGCGGTGCCCATTTAGTTATTGAAAGTGGTTGACCATTGATCCAAGACATCCAGTGACCCTGCAATGACATACTCAATCGTTTACCCTTTCACACCTAATTGTCTGCGGTAACTGTATAAGTATATAGCCTAACACATAAACTTTAAAAAATTGTTACAACAGATGGTTCTCTGAAAGAAAAAAATGGCCTCAATTTTTGAGGTGCTTTACATCTAGAGATATTCCCATGAAGCTGCCTACTGATTTTGGAATTCAGAAACACACGATGTGTTATACACTGCATAACAAACGTATCTATCCATTTAATATATGATTTATTATGTTCGAATGTAAGCTACATAGATACCAACACTGCATATAATATCTCCGCTGTATAAGTCCCCATAGTTATCCACCAAAAACGAAATACAATGGGCTCATGCAGGGCTAATTGCAATGAAATTATCAAATTTTGATCACCTTTTTCTTTACTGCGAAAAAGAAGAAATCGGTTTTCACCAAATAAAAAGTATTGTGAGGCTTGAAATGAACATTATGTGTGGTCTATTGTGTTTTGAGATATGTAGATTATTTGTGTGGTTTTTTTGCACATATGGATAGTGCTGGGTGGTTGACACATGAACTCAATTGCCGCGTCTTTGGGAACATCGTGGAGTCATGTCAGGCCGAGCATTTTCAAATTCGATCTCAACCCCTGAGTCTAAAAATTGACCGGTGGGTTCAAGTAGCACATTTTTTTTTCAATTTCCACTCGAGTTTCTTGGTAACCGCACGCATGGCTGACGGAAGCAGCAGTGACGGGTGGGGGGAGAGGAAGGTAGAAGAGCTTGTTGTCTTGGCTTCCAGGATGCGGAACTAACCTTTATCAGCTGTATCATGTACATACATTAATCATGACATTCTGCCAAAGAAAAATAACATATACGTAAATACAGGAGACCAGTATTTCACTAATACAATACAAGAAATAACAAATACATTTAGTGTTACAACAGCTCAACCACATGTGATACACGAATGATAATATGTATACAGAAAAAAATCTTTTCCTATTTACAATGCTGCTCTGGTGTGAATTTGTGCATAAAGCATAATATTTCACAGGGGATTCTCACCAGTGCCGCGCATGCACTTTCTTAGGCGCTACTTCCGTTTGGTAGTTCTCCGAGTCTGTTTTTTTTTTCTGACTACATAGAACACATAAAGAAATAAAATGAGAAAATGTTGCAATTGATTTTCGGACGGCTTCTGATTAATATACAAAATAAATACATGCACGCTCATATTACAATGGTTAAGCACAATACAGAAAGTAAGTTTAAAGGAGATTTCAAATCTATATCTTCATAGAAAAAGACCACAATATTACCTACAGAAACGTTGGCTTAGGCATGTGCACATTTTATGCACCCTTGGATTAAATACACAAGCGATGATATGGGCTAGGAAAGATCTGAGAAAAACAAATTAAGAATAGACCTAAATTAAGTTGATAAATTATATAAAAAAAATAAGAATCAACAACCAATTTCAATTAAAACACACACACACACACACACACACACACACACACACACACACATATATATATATATATATATATATATATATATATATATACATATATATATATATATATATATATATATATACATATAATGGATTAAGGCCCTTTGATTTCCTTATAATCAGCTCAATAATGAAAAATTGCATTTAGAAGACTTTTCGTTGTCAGCTGCAAGTGTACATGGACTTGCTATTTTAATTCTGAATGTACACAGTCAATAACTTTGAGGACTCTAAGTTAGAATGAATACTAGTATTGAAGTTCATTAGCGCAAAACTGACTATGTTTGCCGATGCACAGAACTTGAAATTTTATTTTCATACCGTGTAAATGCATTAAATATATGCAGAGACGTGCATTTCTGATACATGCTAGAATGTTAGATAATGTTAGAAAGAAACCGCGGAATTTTGAACCGTCGCTTATGCAAGCATTTCCTCACTACTTGGCTCTGTCTAATGATTGATTGATGAAGTGTGAAACACGTCTTATCAGCCCCATTTTTTTTCTATACTTCAAACATATATACACTGATAGGTCATGTGTTTGTTCCAAGACATTGCACTTCCTCCATGAAGTATTGTACGATTATCCCTCTGCAGCATGGAAATATCAGTGATCACCTTTGTATCAGGTCCGAAATACCCTTACAGCTCGCTTCGAAACCATCGGTGTCCAATAAGAGGCATAGTTTCAGTAGTCGCAAATAATATTGCCTTGCAAACTGGAGGAATCTGCACGAAATGAAATGTACAAAAAAGTGTTAAACAATAAGCTAGAGGACATCGCGTTACTGGACCCACAGCGTGTACATGTACATGGTCAAGCAAGGCAACAGGTCATTAAAGATTACGTAAGCAGGCTGAGTCAGTGCATGCACCAGTCGGTGAAACAGGCTGGCTGTGTCCCGAAAACAACCTTCAAACCTAAGCCATAGGGGTGTCGTCAGCTGTCACAAATAAGAGACAAAAAGTGGTTCTGGTGGAACGTTCGAGTGACCAACGGTAAGCCACGCAAAGGGGCCGTTTTGAAATGTAACAGGGGTGTTACAAAGCTTTTCAGCCAACTATGCCGTGCATTAGTATCCAGCCTTGTATGAAATGAATATACTCGAATTAATTCTCTATCTAACGATGGTTAATTTACCTACCTTTTAGAAACCTCAACGAGTTCAGAAGTCTAAAAGAGTTAACTCTAACTTGACTGTCTGTAATTTCTCAGCAAATTATAAAGAGGCCATGAATGATGATGATGATGATGATGATGATGATGATGATGATGATGATGATGATGATGATGATGATATGACTTTGGAACAATATGAAGTAAAAAAGCGAGTTGATATTCTATTTATGTGTAGCAAAAGTGACGGGTTTGTCGTCACAGATAACAAACCAGACTGAATTGAGAAAATCATTCATTCACTAAAGGAGAATTAGTCAGGGGGGGGGGGGATTACCGCCGCACATATTCAGCTTGGTAAATCTGAGTTACTGTGCAATCGGCTTGCCCCTCTTTATACTAAGATCGTTTCATACAGTGTGTTCCCTACAGTATTCTCTGTCTACTGAGTTTTGGGTGTTTATCTATAAATGGTACAATTGTCTCTCAGCGGTCATTAAATGGTACCATGGATACAGTACCTTTTTTTCATATTACTACAGCCACCCGTCAGGGCAGGTGCCTTCCATTGGTGTTTTTTAATGTATATTTCTAATAATTCACCGATACAACTCGAAAATTCTGAGTATGGCAAGAAATGCGGGTCAACAGCATGTTAATTTATTTTCTCATGTAAACGATGTCGCTGCTACGAGTTCAACTATTACAGATGTACAAGCTCTGACTGATATTTTTGCAGCAAATGCTGACAATTGGAGGTTTCGATTTGGACTAGCAAAAACTAAAGGTATGGTTACTGACAAACATACATTTGCAAATGACCCTACCTGCACACTTAACGGATGAAAAAATAATAATGTGACATGGGTGGAGGTCCTATGAACAAATTTTTTTCATTCAGGTAAAAGTAAGGAACATTTAGAAAAAAAAAACAGAGTTCAAAGTTTTAGGCGAGTATATTATGGCCATAATAGTGTCGGCCAATGCTACCTTGGCTTCTCGGCTGATGTTTATCAGTATCTTTGGTCTACTATATGTGTCGCTGTACTGACATATGCAACAGATTGTTTACGCTTTTTCTGCTACTGAGATTAAGAAACTAGAGAACACACAAACTATTTTAGTGAAGCATTTAATGGGGCCAAGTAACATGTCACACCATGGCAACTTGCTTAAGGCCCTTAGGTTGCCCAGCGTGTATGATATTATTAAGCGCCAAACTGCCTCTTTATACTTTTCCGGTTGAGTCTCCTTTCAGGAACATCATGGTTTCACATTGAGCCAGGTATATAAAGATCATAAACTTTAGGTATGTCAAGCGAGCAAAGCAAAGCAAACTAGTGAAACGCCTGACCATGTCATTTTGATTATCTGGAGTGTAAGCAATTTAGATGGTAATTGTGTACTGAGCTATTATATTACTGTGTCCTTTTTGTATTTCTGTTATTTGTATGCTCGAGTTATTTCCGTTCATTCATCCCATGCAGTTCTGCTGCCGACGAGGGTCTGTGTTCTCAATCATTGGAATGATGTCAGACTAAAATTTCCCCTTGAAAGACTTCACTCCAGTACCAGGACATTTATTCCTGCGTGAGAAAAGGCAATCGTTGGCTCTCTGACATGACACGAAAGAATTAAGTTCTTAGGACATCTAGCTCATGCTCGTGACATCCCTTTGAAATGACATGACACGAAAGAATTAAGTTCTTAGGACATCTAGCTCATGCTCGTGACATCCCTTTGAAATGACATGACATGAAAGAATTAAGTTCTTAGGACATCTAGCTCATGCTCGTGACATCCCTTTGAAATAGGAACAACAACTGTATTTTAAATACAATAATTATTTCTCTGCTTATCCCCTATATCATTGATAAATAGATAATCTACTAAGAGATATAATGGCAAGCATCCGAATGCAGCATGTTAACTGTGCACTAAATGCGCACAGCAAATGTGTCACAGCAGTGAAGAGGCTTCATCTGAGAATATGGCTCTATTTATTAATTACTTACCATACGCAAACAGGAGGGAATACACACCTACACTCAAGTTGGGCTTAGACACAAAAAATATATTTTCTAACATGCTGAAACTATCGTGACTATACTTCAGCTGATGTACACCGTTTGTGCGAAGATACTAAGATGGCTTAATTCTCCTTTGATGATCAAGGAAAGGATCAAAGACTATTGTGTCCATGTGAAGAAAAAATATTGAAGATAATTGAAAGATCATCTTCATAAGGTATGGAATGCAGAGGCATATTTTGGACAAATAAACATGAAGAAATGTTTTACATGTCCTGCCTTGCAGGCACGTAGCCTTAGTAAAATGTTTGGTACGATCTACTTCAGTTGAGACCTGAATAGTGATCGGGCCAACAACTTTGTCCTTCGAGCACTTTAAACACACTACGTCAAAAACCATGTGGAAGAATCCTGTTGACTGGATCATGGCATAGTTTATACCATGCGAATATTTCATGCATAATGTTAAATAGGTGATATCAGTTTTTCGTGTTAACTCACACAAAATGTATAAAGATTCCGACAGAGAAAAAAATAAAAACAGTTGATTCATACACTCCATTATCATCTATACAGATTTTCCATGTCAATGCAGATAGTTTCCAAAACATAAACCAGTGCCAAACGTAATAAATATTCTTGCCAGCTTATGTCAATCCTCGTGTAGGAAATCTTGAATATTATTTGCAAAATATAAAATAAAATAAAAAACGAATAAAGAAAGAAAATGTTGATCAATTTTCCGTAGAAAATTATCACCGTCACTAGCCTTAGTCTCAGGCAAATCTGATATCTATTCTTCTGGATCTTTCATATATGTATATTGACAAAACAACGCAAAGGACGTGATAAGGAAACAAGCCATATATATATATATATATATATATATATATATATATATATATATATATATATATATATATATATATATATATATATATATATATATAACAAAACACACATCTGCCAGTCACTTGCAAGTGACCACGTGGAATGATCTACGATGAACTGAGCATCAAGCTGACTGATCTGTCACACATTCAGCATTTTTTTCTATCCCCCCACCTTCGCGTATTTGCCTGTGACTCCAAATTATTGTTGCTATAAACACTGGAATCTTTATTTTCGCATGCTGCAATACAAAAAAAGCTGCCCGTTGGTGTGGTCTCTCCGTAAATTTCGGAAGGTTCACACACGTTCACAAGGTGGAAGCCATGATGAACACACTGTAACATGATCCGTGATTGGCTCATTTTTCCATGTGACTCGATTGACCAATCAAGTGATGTGTTGTCCGTCAGACCACATGGCCAATGCAGCTGTTTGTATACAGTGGTAGGAAAGATGGTGACCGTGTGCATTACAAGGAGACGGATTTTTTTTTATTTGAAATTCTTCGTTTGAATTTGAATTTAGAACACCATTCATTGCTAGGAACATGCCGATACTGTATACACAAATTGACAACAATGTACGGATAGCATTCATGGTAGTACGCATACGATGGCGTCGATGTGCATCCCATCAGCGGCAACAAGAAAAACGATGCTAAAACCAATAAAACTATTAATCTGTATTAAATTTACCTGGAACAGTGACTTCCAGAAATTACACAGTATTTTTCATCTTGAGTCACCCTATGCAAATAGTTTACTTTTCAATTTGTATTTTAAAAATTTTGCCAGTTTTACTGTTTACAGTCATAGCTAGAATCGTGGTAAAAATTGACTGTAAGTGCCAAATTAAGCTAAATGGTTTGTCCAGGCCTTTATGTATGGATTGATGAAAAAAATATTACTATGTTCGTTGCACCAGGTTTTATTCGGACAAGTGAATTTTGCATACAGACAAGTAGATTTTAAAATTCACCTGTCCTGCCGACGAGTGCTTTTTACAAAATATTTCGTACCCTGATATATATATATGTATATATATATATATATATATATATATATATATATATATATATATATATATATATATATATATATATATATATATATATATATATATATATATATATATATATATATATATATATATATAGTATTAGGTTTTATCAGATTACTTCCACTTTGCCGCTGGCGGTAAGAGATTTTGACATTACCAAAATTACTGTAAAATAAAACTTCCAGTGGTTGCAATCACTGTTATTCGCCTTGATTGCATAATAAGTCAGTACCTATTCTTATGGATCTTTCCAAAAACACATAATCTAAAATTGGTCAATCATATTAACCACATGTGTACCCAATAATGGGTTGAGGTCAAGCTTTCAGCTAATGTATCTTGACATAAAACCAGTGAATGAAAAAGACGCGAGGATGGATAAAACATCCGATCTGGATATTAGCAGGAGTATTCTTAAGGGAGTCTGCTTACCTGCTCGCGACAATTTAGTAAACTTGATCTGTAGTCCCCAAAGCATGGTCGGGCACCCAGCCAGAAGTGCCGTAGAAGTTCATATTGTGGGTGAACGGAAGAAATAACATCCATAGAAATAGCAAACAGACCTTCAATAACCATGCTCCATTGAGGGAGTAAGATGCCGTTCTCCAATATTATACCTTTTTTGGAAGGATATTATCTTTGGCACCAAGGCGAGGACCTTCCTGTTCAACCTGCTAGCCGTTCAATTAAAAATTTCTGCCAGAATAGGCGACATGACACCTATATATGCTAAATTACCTCTAAACGTTACAAATGCAAGGGGGATAGATCACGCCTATAGAAGTTGTATTCTCAAATAATTCACAAAATCCAGGGCTTCATGCACATAACACTGCATTTCGGGGTACAAAGCTCAGGATTTTTCCACAAATCTCAGGGTTTTTACACAAAGCCCTGGGATTTGCTCAGTTATTTACCACATTTACACAACTCAGAAAACCATAAAACACACAGAATCGTTACAAAACCCGGAGAGTTGTAAAACTCTGGGTTTAGTGCTTGCAATATTCAGTTATGGTTAGTAAAGAAAAACACCCACGTTCTGTCAATTGTTACACCAAGAAACACAACAATCTGAAATATATAACTTCAGACGATAGCCCAAGCACAGTCGCGTGTGTTTTATAGCGGTTGAGCTTTCTCCATCATCCCGCAAGTGTTTCCCATCCAATTTTCTAATAGAGTTTGAAATAAAGGCCAGTACCCTATAGTAGACCAGCAAGAAGGGGACATCGGGGGGACACTGGGGCCGGAAAATTAACAGTTGTCATCATACCTAGAATTGTTCATTTGGATGTCAGTAACATGAATCAGGCTGCTGACATCATCTGCGGTTGGTGTAAACAGTGCCAGTAGCCATTTTCTAAGACGGTGGATATCCTAGACTAAAAATGCAATATCTCTAACATTATGTGACACAGGAAGCTAAAAGGGGTATCAAATCCCATGTTTTGGGGGTGGATGAGATCAATAGATATAGTATCATTGTTGTGAAGGAAACAGAAATATAATTTTTCAAGATGGTGGACTTTAACTTGTTGATGTAACACACACTGTGCTCAAGCTGTGCATACACAAGAACCGCCCAAGATCAAAAACCGTGAGCCATCAAATAACCAATGTTGAAATCCATTTTGAAGGTAAACCTGCATCAAATAGCTATCAACATCATCAAAATGATCACGAGCACCAGAGTACGACACAAATGAAAGCATCACTTGACTTGAGGCAAGAACTTACAGAAGCTAGTAGTACCTCAAATCGAATTCCTGCAAATGCATCTGAACTTTGATAAAATTCTTGTTTCATTCATACATATATAGTTCAGCATTTTTGGTTAGATTCTAGATGCTGACCTTGAGAACTTAGTGGATGTATTTGCTCAAAATGAAGTTGTTTTGTGATGATGTGTGGTTTTGTGTTTCAGTTTTATAGTAAATTTGGAATAACCATGATCTTAAGAGACATCCTTCTCATCATCGGAGTCACTAATGGACTGTGATTCAAGTGTGAATGGATTGGCATAGACAGAAGATTCGCACGAATCACTGTTGCACGCTGCCTCACAAAAGCACGCTGCTGTACATGGCTGTTCATTTGCAAGACAACTCCCCTCTGAGCCACACAAATTGGGTTTACAATTGCACACCAAATCATTTAACAGTTCTGGTGTTGCAGGTGACTGGCTCATAAGTTTTGGGCACACACATGTCTCATCTGTTATCTTCTCATACCCAAAATCTTTTCAAGCATTCCTGCATTGATATGATGGCTTCATGTCATATCTTCATTTGGCACATACAGCAGAGCTGGTGTAGCTCAAAGCTATTCTCTGTCGGTGGGAGCTTCTTTGCAGGAACACTTTTGCTACCTACTTTTTCACCCACAAATTTTGAAGTTTGTAGCTTCATCAGAATGCAAGTACATCTAGTCTATGCCAGATATATATACATTCATACATGAACGAATACACGTGAAACATGCAAACACAAAGCTAGCATAACCAGAAGCCAAAATTGACAAATATTACTCAAACTTCAAAATGGCCAATAAAGTTTTTTTTTAATTTTTGAAGCGGAAATTTGACAATTTCCTCGTGCAGCTCCTTTTTAAGGGGGTGCTATACTATATGACTCTAATGTACAACTGTTTAATTCCTGTCTATGCTTGCTATCTAATACTCTAGAATGTACATATTTTCTGAGTTATATTTTCTGAAAGAAAATACAATATCAAGTTTGAATCTGTATTGATAAAAAAATTTAGCATTGCTTTTGATGTAATGGAATTGAAATTCTTAATTCTTAATGGTGCATGAAATTTAAAATAGCATTTAAAAAGTAAAAATCAGATTTAGTTCAAAGTATCAAATGAAACAATACATAACACTCTCTAAACCGTATTTCAAAGTTTTGAAAATGGCTTAGTCTTAGTTTCATTGCCCTTTAAAGTTAAAAAAAATCACCTTTAATTTAAAAGTCCTGTGAATTTTGAACTCAAACCCTTATCAAACTTTTAAAATACCAGTTTTTGCTGCTAACAGTGTACTCTTTGATTTCCCATTAGCAAATAATGTTTCCCATCTTTTCTGTTTGTTCTTTTTGGGTTTTTTTTGGGGGGGCGGTGTTTTGTTTTTGTTTTGTTTTTTTCGCAAAAAAGGTTAAATTTAACTTTTTTATTAAGCAATTATAATACGATTTCTTGACAATTACAGAGATTTCGCTATTTTCAACAGCTTAATCTTCTCTGGGATTGTGTACTTTCAGAAAATATATAGATTTTAGTGATCTCAGATACGAAATCTAGTGTATATGAGGACATGTTTGGAGCAAAGTTGTATTTTCTGTGTAAAATTTGGCAAAAGAGAACCACGCCCTTGAGAAAGAAGGAAATTATGAGTGTTAATTTTAAAATTCTGCCATCATCCTAGCATATACATATACCCATTCGCACACTGGATTCCATACCCACAAGTGCACATACAGGGAATATTTTCACACCATTTACTGATTCTCAAGACCCCCAGAATAATATAATTCCCTTAATAGGTAAAGATAGATGGTCTGTTTTATTCCTTTGAAACATGGTTGAATGGCCCAAAATGCGTAATGATAAGCCAATGATCTGTATAGTTCTGAATAATATAATATTTGTATGTTAAAATATTTTGATATTTTCCAAACGTGTTGTATCAAAAAATTCTTCAATGCAGCACAAAGTCCAATTTAAGTCTAGATCAGCTGTCACAAATGTGCCTGAGGGCAAGCGAGGGCAGGCGTTCCTGTCTCATATAGAAGACTTGCTGAGAGAATGCACACTGCATTTTATAGTACGAAGGTCCCTCTTGACACAGATGTTCCTCGGAGCAAAATGAACAAAAAATTAAATAAATAAATAAATAAATAAATATATTAATTAATAAATAAATAAATAAATAAATAAATAAATAAATAAATAAAAAATACACAAAGATACTTTGTCTCTATGTTCACACTCATCTAACCAGTATATGTTATGCTAATAAGCACCTGAACGAAAGACTTACATAACATGTTAACGGGAGAGCAGAAAGAAATGTGTGAGTAGTCGCAACTGGCTAACTTGAGGGTTAGATATTCATTTTGGGGGTTCTTTTGACACTTGGCTGCCAGTTTGACCTTCAAAACCAAGATGGCCGCTGGATATTTTCTTTTTCTCAGGCACAGTGGACCACTTTACACATGTATGAGCTAGGAACGTGTATTATACAACAATCTCTACTACATTTTGGGGATAAAGTCTGGCATTGCATAGGTGATAGAATCTCATCAATAGTGCTCAAGTTCCTCTAATTTGCATAGATTATGCTAATAAGAACATGTAAGAAAGTAGTATAAAAGCTATTAAATTGGGTACGAAGGTAATGTGTGAATAGTCCCAATTGGCTAATTTGAGGGTCAGGAATCCATTTTGGGGGTTATTTTGACAATAAGCAGCCGTTTCGAACCTAAGAAACCAGGATGGCCGCTTGACATTTTCTTTTCTTCACGTATCATGCACCACAATAATACTAAACTTAAAACTGAAAAAGTAGCCATAGTCTAATGTTTATTTCGCTGCTCATAGCTCATTACTTTAGACATGTATAAGCTGGAAACATGTATTCTATATGTATTTTAGGCTTACATGTTTTCTGTCAGGTTAACACCCACCCACCCTCCCCCCACCCCACCCCCACCCCGCTATCGGTAGCAAGCAGCGACGTATAGCATTTACATGTTTGACTTATTGTACTTAAAATACTGTTGAGAAAAAAATATGTTCTAATCACATGTTTTTGGCATAAATGCTAATGACTTTCATTCTTTTCTGATTTACTCAATATCATAAAATTACTCAAAATTGACAGTATTTTCTCAAATGTCACAAACCTGACACATTACATTGATACATTAACTCAGGGTTGGCAGTGAAATAGAGCTTAATTGTTTGAGGAATAGGTGTCATCATGGAGTTTGTTTTACATTTGTGGTGCAGGATGTACATTGTTGCAGTCCTTTTTAGGATTTTCCTTGGTTTGTACAGGTGGTTTAGCTGCAACTGTTTATCTTACAATCATTGGGACTGAATATATTATGCCCCAGCTTGTTTTCACTTCAGTTAAACACTGGCGGGTGGTTTAACCAGGATAAGCTGTCCAGCTAGAAAGGGTACATATTGGTTCAGGGGTAAGTCAAATTGTTCTTATCTGAACCTGTACTATGCCAATTTAGTAATTTGGGTTTGTTTGACACATATTCTACTTTCATAATGAAGCTCTACAGTTATCAGCAAAACTTCACGTATTTGACTAATTCATCATTTGCCACGTTCATATTTATTCATTATTATGTGGGTTGTCTTTGCTGAATATTTAGCTTAGACAAGGAGCCGCTACTCAAAGAGACATTT
>OZ026628.1:68388965-68813965 GCA_964020975.1 Hermodice carunculata
TTATACTGTATTATTAAAATATACCATATTCTGAAAAAAAGGCCAATCTATGATCATATCTGCTAATTTCTGATATATATATATATATATATATATATATATATATATATATATATATATATATATATAAATATATATATATGTGTGTGTGTGTGTGTGTGTGTGTGTGTGTGTGTGTGTGTGTGTGTGTATTTCTGCCAGCAAGACATACATTAGGTGATCATTCCCCATTCATCTCAATTTCATATCGGTAACTCAGAAACTGATGTAGATTGACATTAGGCTGAAAGCTGCAGGAAAGCATGGCTATGGTATTATATATGCAATTCCTCACAAGTCCCGTCAACTATTCGTTTTGACATATCTGTTCAAACGTGTAATGAATGATAACCTGATGTAGTCTGAATACTGGCAGACCAATCAGCTAACAGCTGGTTACTGAGGTCCGCGAAATACGATACTATGCACATCGAAATTACACACAGTGATGCATATTACAGTGGTACAATATGCACACATTTGGGGCAAAAATGTAAAAACGGTCTTTCAATAGCTTCCTGTTTGGTTTAAAGAAGTAAAAACTGATTTCTGCATAATGAAAAGAGTAAACGAATTTCCAAAGACATAATTATTTAGTGATGCATTTGGCATGAGATGTTTTAGTGCCAACTGTGACCAAGTCGAATGAATTAAAGCAAACTGCACTGACTTACAATAAGGATGCCAGATTTATGTTCCTTGTGAAAAGACCTTTCATTCAAGTAGATTACAGCGTTCCGTGAGTGCTGAAAAACCTACATGTATAGACTTCATCATAACAGATGCACTATTTTATCCCATGTTTACATGCATGCAAATCCATCCGTTTACTTGGTTTTCCGAGCACTGTATGTTTACGTGCGACATTTTAATTTTAACAAAACTTTGCGTAACAAATGTAAACCAGAGCCACAACTGCTCCTGGGTAAACCACCGTGGAGAAATACCGACCCGCATGTCTTCAAAATGGCCTTTAAAACGGTTTGTAAAATCCAAATTACCACGTTCATGGGAAAGTTACACACTGAAACAGCTTAGTATGAAGAAAGCGGTGGATGATTTCAACAATATTTTTGAAATAGCTGGAAAGCTGTCTTTAAAATACAGGAATACAAAAATATAGAAAAAGCAAAAGAAATACCTAATTATGCCAATAAATGTGTTATGCTATTTTTCAAAACGTAAAAAAGATTCCCGTCAATTATCCTCAGATTCTCATAATTACCCGTTACGGCAAACATATTACGCTAGAAGACGAAATTTCAAAAATAGTGTAATAGACTGTTTAAGCAAATTTTAAGATGTGATCGCCAAGGAATATTGGAACTCAAGAGACCTTGGCATAACCGTTGATGTGTTGATATCACTGAATAACGTTTTTTTGTTTTTGTTTTTTTTTTTTTTCAATATCATTTTCGGCGTCCAGAGGCATTTCAGCAGGAGTTTAGGCAACACACATACTGATGATGTAACATACAGGATGCTGCTTTACAAGGGTGGCTTTCAATTAATGCCACAGTTCACGAAGACACAATTGAGCGTTTTTGGTATTCACTAGACAACTTGAAAACTATTAAAGGTGTGACATCCATGCTAAACACGGTGATGGTTTTCCATTGTGGCCAGGCAGAGACTGTACAAGACTGACCTAGACCCAATTCCCAAGGTCACGGGGTAACATAATGTTACGCTTGTTATGCTCCTTCAGCTGAGAGTTTGACAATGCACATGACGATATAGTGGTGGACGGTCTATAAGGACCAAGTTGGAAAAGCACACGGATGACCTTGGCCTAATTTACAAGCTAAAAAGGCCAATTTAATCTGTATGTGCAAATTCAGCTTCCCCAGTTCTGTTGTTGCTTTCATAAACATAACTTCAAATGTTCAAAGGTAAGAGAGTCGCTGTAAAATATACCTTCTCACTTGTTGCAGTTTTGACGGCTACGTTTGAGTTCTTGCAACCACAGCCAGTTAAGTGACATGCATTTATTTGAATTCAGCTTTTTCAATGCTGGTCTATGTACATAACTCGCGTTGTCCAGTCCAGTACCAGTAAAACAACAGTTCCTGTATTACACAACCATTACTGGGACGCGCATAGACGTTTTTTTTTGCGGCAGCAGAATATCAAAATTCGATTCAATATTTTCCCGAAAGAGATGGTGGTCTCTTTCATACTTTTATTGCTGCATCTCTTCAACAGTCAGTGTCTCAACGTCATCAAATTGCCAAAGTTTAATCTATGTAAAAGACGTACTTCTCAACATTATAAGGGAATGCTTTAAGGACTAAGGAATTGAATTAACTTTTACAGTGCCACGTTTTTGGACTGAGTCAACACCTTTACTCACCGCGCTTTGATCGCATTGCGGACGAGCGCTGTCGACCTGCATGCAATGGATCAATAAAATGGAATTGCTTGGATGGTTCAACATTTATATCACTTTCGAATTTGTATATAGATTAGCCTACTAAATTTCTAAATTCGAACCAGAACAAGCCCGGCAGATAAATGCAAGATTTGGGCTGAACCTGCATTTGTTGTCTTTAGTTTTTTTAAAACTGATTTTGAGAGACCTAGGTAAATGCTTCCGAAAAATGGCGGCTGACATTATGTAATCCTTGAGCATTTTGATATTTTGCCTAATTGCCCCCCCCCCCCCCACACACACACACATTTGGAAAATGAAAATACAAAATATGGAAGCTTGCGATAGACAACCATGTATCTCCTTACCACAAACCACAAAACTACAGAATTGGGCATGTGAGAACTATTTAACCATTTGTGCCTGAAGTGGCCTCGACGATCACTTGACCCCAAGGTCACGGGATACATGTTCCGACATTGGGCAAGCTTATTATCAACTGGAATAAACTATACATGTACGGACCCTCCGCAAACTGATTGCTATCAAAATGTCAAAAAATCTTTAAACGTGCTGCAAAATTACATATATAGGAGTTAAAACATAAAACGGGAAGATCATGATTATTCTGTGCTCTGCTGACTGGAATCTGATTTGAAAGTACAGGCTAAACTAATCTATACATGAACTATACTATTACTTACCAATACTTGCCAGAAGGTTTAATTATTACCAAGATATAGGCCACTATGTCAGTGTGAGCTTTGAATGTCATTCAAAATCAAAATTAAGAACACCGAAAGAAATCTCATGGGAACATCCTTAGCAATGTTCAAGAATAGCCATGGGCACATGGTGTACAATTACTAAGATATAAGCCAATGCGTCTGTTTGGCCTTCCAAATTCACTAAAAAAGATCAAAATCAGCAACATCATGTGAACATTTCTAGTAGTGCTTAGTAGTTGTCTTGGGCGTAAGATCCACCTTTACCATGATGTAAGCCAATATATAAGCCTTGTGGGGTCAAAAGAAAAAAAAAAGGCTTGAACTCTACTAAACATTCAGTGCCAAACGATACATAGTTTTGCTTGGCCATCTCTTCACACATCCGATGAATGTTAGCCCGAGCTACATCTATGTGCCTTAAACAAAGCGTTCCAAACACCAGTTTTTACAATATTGCGACTGATGCATTGCATTGCTGCAGTATACTAGTATAGTGGCAGCACAAAAGTCTGATATTCCAAAAATTCGTGAAAAGGTAACTTATAGTTATCATTTTAGCAAACTTTCATCATCTTTAGTATCATACAGTTGCCTTGTACAATTTAATTACGAGGCTGTTAATCCATATATATATATACATATGCATTGTCTGACTTTGTGCGACCCAGTAGTCATAAATCAAGCCAAAAAAACTACAGACAATAATGTCAGTTGAACCCTAATTTCTACTGGACTATACTGTTCAAATGATGATTTTATCCCAAATTTATACCACAATACCATTAACAATAGATCAAAAATTAATTTCACTTTCCATCATCATTAAAAGAGTATAGGCCAGTTAACCCCACCCCACCCCACCTCCACCGTACTGTAAGTACTAATTAGAAAAATTATGAAAACCTTGAATTACCTTTTAACTGATATGATGCTTCGGCATTTGGTGACGATGTAAATCACAAAGACTTCGAAGTTTACTCGTTTCTAATGTTTTCTCTTTTCATAGCAACTTGATTTTCTGGGTCTTTTTTTTTTTTTTTTTTTTTTTTTTGTGAATGTTCATATATGTATAGAACTTTCGAAAGACTGGTGATTTGTGGCCACGTTTTACCAACAAATCAGTAAAAAAAGCACAAAATAATTTTGTAAAATTATACTTTATGCCCAAATAATTACAAAAATAACTCCACATGACGACACGTATACGGGCATCAAGAATGTACTTATGAGCCCTCTTACGCCAAACCCCGACGTGAAAGTGTTTCATACAGTTGTGAGCTGCACATGAACCTGAGGTTTTTGTTAAAAGTTTATATTAATATTTGGCTGGTCAGGTTTCGTTTATCACTAGCGCATGACTGTCACTTCACTTCATCGCAGACAAAGCACAGCAGACTCGGGCCACTAACACTATACCTGTATATGTTGTGCATGCGTTAGTGGCAGACGACATGACAATCTTAAATTTTGGATGCTTTTTATAAGTTCCAGCTACAAAGATCCAAGGCGAAGAATTGAACATTAACTGGACGCTCCGACATACACCTTTTGGTTGTTTCAAATTTAAAGTGTCGCAACTTTGTACCCTTGAGATAAGGTGAATGCAACTGTATACATGTAGTAGGTCTACCGGTAACGACTGAAAGGCCACCTTCACGTTTCAATCATTCAACTAATGTACTTACATCGAACATATGACTCTTTTACTGCCAACTGCGACTGAAGTCGAAGTACTTAAGTTAAACTTCTCTGAATTATCAAACGGATACTACATTGATATTCTTTGTAAAAAGAAGTTTCATTCAAGTAACGGAATACCTCTAGTCCCATGTTGACTCAATCAAAAACTTGGCACTGAAAGAGTTAAAACATTTCTGTATAGAAAATGTACAAGTTAGTGAAATTGACTGAAATTAACGATCATGTTGTCATTCATCTCCCCGTTGTTGTGATAGGCTATACAGTGCTCATGGTCGAAAGCAACGTGCACAATGCTTGTTGATCAACATTTTTATTCATGAGTGGAGATGTAAATATGAGTTTAATGTTTTATTGATACTTGTTTAATGTTTGATACCCTCTCACTGCACACGACCTATCCCATGAGGCAATAAACGTAGCTGTGGGCAGTGACGCATCCAGCTTTAAAGTATACCATAAGCTTATTGGCGAGAAAATGTCAATTTACTGCTACCCCTTTCGCCTGGTAAACAGACCAAAAGTCATGTTAATTAGAATGATTGCAATCATCCCAGATTTACATTAGTTATTAAAATACTTTCCTACCAGCAGAGAGAGAGAGAGAGACAGAGAGAGAGAGAGAGTTTTCTCTGATTAACCAAAAAATGCCGCCAGATTAATATTCACATCGACCCGCAAGGTTGCAGACATAAACTTGCAGTTGTATGTAGAGATATGAAACGTGGGTGGAACATAATATATATAAGGATATACTTCCGGCTTATCATACCCATTTAATGAAGAGGTTATCGGATTACGTTAGAGTGTTCAATTGCACAATACAACTGTAACATAGACGCCAGATAAAGAAATACAAAGCTGACAGTTTTACGTGTTGGTGCGCAAATATGACACCTGTCTTCTTCTACATCGTTAGTCCGTGAGCTTGCGTAGCGGGTAGCCAGCGTCCCGTTCCTTTGGGCAACGTTCACACTGCTCTTGTCGGTGATGGGGACAATCTACAGCACTCAGTTGAGCTCCACGAGTGCATGCTTTGGAGTGTTTCCTGATACATTCCAAAGCAACGTGACCTTCCAGTTCTCCTCTCCACCAAACTCATCCAATGTACATACATATATATATATATATATATATATATATATATATATATATATATATATATATATATATATATATATATATATATATATATATATATAAAGTTACTTTTCATTAAGATTTTCGGCTGAAGCGACGGCCGTTCAAAAAATTCCGCCATTTTGGTAGACCCCTTTTCTTAGACCGCTTTTCTTTGTGGCTTAAATTCATATTCATAAGCACGGCGTGACTGTGGCAACGTCCGATGTAACGTTGTGAAATAAAATGTTACAAGTGATATAAATTGTCTTTTGTTTTCTTTCTAGATGGACTGTAGGGGATAAATACAAAATAACTGTTGTCGTTAATCAGTCCAGGGAGATGAATCCGGTGTGCACGTCCATAATCGGTCCAAGGTGTAGTCTCCTTCATGTCTAAACCAACCCTTCGCCCTGGTCCTGGTTTATCTGTCAATCCGTAACAATCCCTTATGAGAGAAAAACAGTAACTCCCGCTGAGTCATGTTAGATTCTCTATTTATTTAACTGCTGCAACAGATTTACTCGTGTTGATCAATGTTTCATATGGATATCAAAACCATGCACTTTTCTGTAAGTTGCAGACCGGCGATGACATTAAATAAGCCAGGGATATAGAAAATGCCAATGCTCAGGTGAAAGCTACTGTCATATCCGGTATGCCTGATGGTTTCTGTATCAGTTGGTTTGTCAGGTATGTGAAATGTCCTCGTGTTTTCAGGTTTAGCTTGACGCTGGTGTCAAAAATAGTGAGGCTGATTGCTATGAGTAAAATATAATGAACAACTTTTGATTGAGAATCATAGTAAGCTGAGTTTAACGAATGCGAAGTTGTCTTGCATTAGTCCAAATGTTCTTTTATTTATATTTCACGAAACGCGTCGTTGGTTAGTCTCCAAATAATTAGTGAAATGTACTTTGGGCCCCACAAATGTGTCTTACAGAATCGAATTGAAATATTTTAGCCATTAGTTTCCGTAACGCACAATTGCATAAAATTTACACGACAAGTGCAACAATGAGACTGCCCGGGCTTATATTTTGCCCTCCTTTGCAAATAAAGCATATATTTTGCACGTTAATATACCATGATTAACAAGTTAAGCCTGCACTTCAATGAACAACTCATATGAATACCAGATCACTATGAAATGGCATGAAAAGGGTCAAAATGAAGAACAAAAAGTAAATAATCGCACTATATGACATATTACCTTATTATTATATGTGACATTTTTTTCATACAGACTCTCTAATTTTTGTGTGGACAGAAGTCCCGATGGCATTTACAATTTACTATGATTGTTCTTAGAAATTTATGTGATCACAAGTGCCTCGGGCTCTGCCCAGGTTACAAATTAAACTGACGTCAAAAGAGGTAATGTGTAAAAGGGGAAAGAACATCCATTTTCAACATGTTTCAACAAGTGTCTAAGTTAGCCAAGACCTAACAAAAATATATATGTGGTTCCGGTAGCCTGAGAGACCCTACTGAAAATGCCCAATCCTAAAATTAACGGAACTAAAAAAAACCACTTTTAAGTCACCCTTCCCTAATAAATACTGATCGCCACGGGCCAATGCTACAAACTCAGGCAGAGACCCAAGAGGCCCCCAAAATTCCTTTATTATTTTCAGTAGCCCAAATGCAACCTACACGGCCCAAAGGGCTGAAGGAATGCTGGGAGGGCGGGGGGCATTCCACCCCCCCCCCCCAAAAAAAAATTGAATTTGAGCATGCAAAATGGTGCATTCTGGGGAGTTTCAAGTATCTTGCCTTCTCATGGTTATCGAAATCAAAACATATTAGTCATTATTCTACTAATTAGGCTATTTTCCTTAGATGGTACAAAAATCTGTAAAATATATATATAAAAAACCCATCGCCATGTTATCAATTAAGAAAAGACAAATTTTGTATTCATACATGTAAGGCTGTAGAGAATTTTTGCACACATATTATGTTTATTAATTCGAGGAAAATTAACAGATAAATAATAGCGCAATTGGTAAGTTGTGTGTTTTCTCCACAAAAACCAAGAAGAAAAAATACATTAAGATAATCACCTAGCCTGAATGTAATTAACTTTTATCACTGAATGTTGATTGGTAATATTTTGTGCACAGCCTTGGACCAACTGCAACATGAGACCGACCATCAAAATCTCCACACAAACAACCACCCATAAAAGATGGCCGTTCAAATCAACCGTAACCAAGTTGTACGACAAAGTTAACAGAAAAGCTGGCCAACATGTGCCGTTATTTTGCAGTAAAGTCAACTCAAACACAGCAATTTATTTAAACTTGTCTGGACGGTCAACTTGGGGTGGGGAAAAAGCAGAGTTGCTGAATATATCCACGATGGGTGCCATATCGGTATCTAGTATTGCTAGGTTTCAGGTGTCCGTTCTCCGAGTTACCAGAGCTAACGGTCGTCAACGTATTTTTAAAAGATGGCTAACAATCTTAACTTTAATCTGCCGGCCCAGTTGTGTCTGAAGCAGTTATCATCGTTAGTTATAAATCCAAATGCAATATGAAGGCATGCATGCAAACACGTTGCGTACCATTTTAAACATGGTGCAACGCATTGCGGGAAAGGAAAATCACAGTGAATCCTGGCAACATGTTTTCAACACACTTCCAGGTGTCCGTTTGCCAAGTAACCAGTGCAAACGGTGGTTAAAGTACTTTCAAAACATGACGTACTATCTTAAGTTAAATCTGCCCGCTTGGTTGTGTCTGAAGCAGTTATCATTGTTAGTTACAAATCCAAATGCAACACGGCACGCTCAATCGCTATTTTGAACATTGCACCATTGATGCATTGATTGCAGGACAGTCTCACAAAATACACTTGATTTGGATATGAAAGTGAATTGCGGCCACAGCATCATTATTGATGTTTTGAAATAATTGCAAAATGTATACTTTTGGTTTCATACATTATAACCCTCTTCCCACCACCACTCGGCAAGATTGTTCCAATGCTCATTTACAAACCATTGGCGTTAGGTACGCAACAAACTATTGTAACAATGGCAGCCAAGTCTATTGGATATTTTGAAGTGGTAGCATCCAAAATATATACATAATTAGTGTTAAGGGAAGGTTAATTTGTCGAATGAATGTAATGTCCAATACATAATGCGACTTTTCCAGAGTGAGTATTCCCTGAAAATGTAGATACAACGACAAAGAGCGACCAGGTGTAGGCCCCAGAAGTAGTATTTTGTATCAGACAGTGAAGTCACCTGACCCGATAGTGGAAGTTCTGGCGAGTTTTTATATAAGTGGTAATAACCCTTCAATTTGGCATGTTAAATATGGAAATCTGGTACTTTCATGAAAAGGAGCGTATAACTTGTACAATTTATACCTCACCTTGTACATAAAAGTGCCAAATTAGAAGCAATTGAGATTTTTAAGTTGAAGAACTCTTGCACCACTACATTTGGCACCCAATCAGCAGCTTCTTTACCGAAGGGGCACCCATCAAACATGTCTGAACCATTTGTATGTTATCTGGTACTGCAGTCATGACGATACCTGAACCGTCTTTTTACCAGCACTCTTAATCTGTAATAACAAAAATAATGATGATACAAATGAGTGCCAATTTTGTTATGGTACGAGATATGCATGTCAATTTCCAGCCACAAAGCACGCGGCTCACGCTTGTCAAGCACGGAGGACACACCAGTATATCACTGTCATAGACAGGGCCAGATACATCTTTCTCACAAAGTTGGTGTCCTTCAGTAAAATTTAAATACCAAAGTTTTATACTTTTAGTGCTTCCTAAATTGGTTACAAGAATAATTTCCATTTGCCTGCACTAAGTTCTGTTAATTTCCAAAATATTAGTGATATCCCGTTTTCCCACACAGGCAACAGCCTGTATCTTGCAGGGCGAGACTGTATTGTTATTAAGACAGCCAGGTATACAGTTGTAGCCGGAAAGCAATATGCAAGCCTCGAATTAGCAGTGCAAAAGTAAATTCTTGGAAGAATGCTTCCTATCTGCATCATCCGTAGAAAAGCTAGTTATCATTGCTGGCTTTCTCTGGAATAAAGGTCATCCAATCTGCTGTCAAAACGCGTAAACCAAACAATATTGCAATGATAAATATCGTCAGAGGAAAATCCAAAGTATGCATAAATTAAGAATTCTTGTTTGCGTCGCTTACATGGATTGAGAATAAGAATGGTCCTTTAATAAAGACCTGTGGAACACCACAGAAAAAAAGTTTCAGTTGATTTACCACACAAATTTTACTAACAGTTTTCCGTTGGATAAAAAACTCTTGAGCCACTCAAGAGGTAATCGTCTTAAATCATTATGCCAAAACTTCTTACAAATTTTTTGTTGATTTATTGTGTCGAAGGCTTTGTGGAGATGATGCAAAATACATCGAACCAGTTGTGGCCTCGCCAAAGTCTCCTGTGTCTCTTTGCATTGCTCACAACAATTTCTATGCCAGAATCATTCTTTGAACACAAAATGAGCATAATCAGCACTGCCACGTGACCCACGGCAGGAGATTTAGATTTTTACAGCTTTAATATATAGTTCTAGCCCCGGGTGGCGGTTGGAGGGGGGCAGGGGGCATGCACGTGGTGCTCACACGTGGACAGCTGTAAAACTAATTACACAACACAGAAACAGAACATTGATTAACCATCTAACAAACTGACTGAACAAGACTATGTACATGTTATTGCTGTTAACTGTGCGCAGGATATTTGCATTCAGGCTGCGCTGTTGGAGCCCTTAGTGGCTGAATTCTGCTTTTTTCCTTGTGAGATGAGGTGAGAAAACCGTCTTCAAGCCAAGTTTGTTTCCATATGATTAGTTTATAAAATTTCTGCATCCTTTTTTGCAATCTGTTAGAAAATTGTCTCGTAAATTATCGTTTAGTTTACATTTAGCAATTAAATGCAATTCATCCTCAGCTTCACTGCTTTTACATTGTCTTGTACCAGTATCATATATATCAGAACACTTTTATAGTCTATCTATGGACTTCTGCAAATCACATTGTATGGTGGACAACAGGATAAGGTTATCTCCATACATCAGACATTGAATTGGTTGATCAATAAGAGAAGGTGTATCAGCATCAATACAAACACACCTTGGCATGTCATTAAGATACAAATTAAATGAATTGGGACACATAATGCCCCAATGTTTGACTATGATATTAGAAAGATATGGGTCAGTTCTTGCGTTCTCAGTTTTCACATACCACCGAACATCTGCATAATACATCTGCTTTGTGACAGTGTAAAATTTGCCCGTTAGTCCCATTTCTTTTAATTTTAACAATACACCTGTTCTCCACACCATATCGAAGGCTTTTTTAAAGTCAACGAAACAAGCCTACATTTTTTCTATTTTTTCTCTTTGACATACTTATCTATTAAAGTCTGCAACACAAAAAGGTGATTTGATGTTCGTGCCCCTTTCTTTGAACCAATCAGCAATTCATTTGTAATTTTGTATTTTACATCAAAGTCCTCAACCCAGTTCATAACAGTACCAAACACTTAACGTAGACAGTTATTTATGGTAATCCCCCTGTACTTACTGGGAGAAGTGCACGAAGATACAAATAACCTGGTGTAAAGATACAACAACAACAACAACAACAACAACAACAATAATAATAATAATAATAATAATAATAATAATAATAATAATAATAATAATTTATTGAGCCCCCGATAACGGGGAAATGAAGTACACTCAAAGCTTTACATCTAAATGATATGAACATAAAAGATTGCACGTCATGATGTCCTACAGACGTTAGCAAAAGAGCCCCGCAACCACGGCCCTGCACAACTGCCGCCCGCCAACATGCACCGTCCCACAGCTCCCTATCCGGTCCGCTGATCGGCCCAACAGGCCCACAACAAGCCATCATCGGCCCGCCCCAGCTGCAGAACGAATAGTTGCGCCAGGCACTCACCACTGAGACAAGCCAGCGGCAGCCAATCGACCACCCGCCGGTCTAACCAAAACTTAAAGACCAATTAATTTTACCACATAGGGAACTCTGGGAGGGACCACTTCTTGGGGGTATTTTCCGTTCTGCAAGATATAATTAAAGATTTTACTGTATGTAACTCGAAAGAAAGTGTATGCGGCATGAACAAATTCACCTGTAAATGTACCAAGTCCCAGGGCTTTAGTGCTACCTCAGTCTCCAAGTCACTTGTTCTGTGATCCAATTTAGAAAAGTAAGGCTCATTTTCAAGTCTTTTTAACTTTTCTTCAATATCCCTATCTGTATCTTCAACACTATCATCAACCTGCAAATTCTATCCATTCAGTTGGAGGCATTTTGTCTGCGTCAAGAGCCTGTCTGGTTTCCATAGATTTCAATTCATCTATAACTATGATCCTCCCATGTATATGCCCTCGGATCTCTTTTATCTGTCTCTGAATGAGTCTTTTCTTGGAGCCTACTGGCACCCGACATTCCAAAGATGATGGCTGGCAAGTGGCAGAAGAAGCTCTGGGTACTCGCCATATGCAGGTTTTCCTATGGGTTAAAATGGGATACAAAGAGTAGGCCTAGTAATGAACCTGATGCCCTATTTAATACGGCAAGCATATCCCACGACGGTCGGCCTAATAATGAACCTGATGTCCTATTTAATACAGCAAGCATATCCCCACGACAGTCGAAGCGAAACATGACCCGAGGCGATAGCTGGCAATACATGTACCGTTCTCAACACCATCCCAATCTTCAACAAAGATGAGCACATCAAACCATCAAGCTATCGACCAGTCTCATGAACATCTATCTGGTGTAAGAAAATAGAACGTATTGTTGGGTGTAATATCTCGAAGCTACGAGTCCACGCTATTGTCCCTCCCGGGTGGGGGGGGGGGGCGGGGAGCCCGCCCCGCCCCCCCGTAGGATTGTACTGGGTATGTGCCGCGAGAAAGGCCCTGTTTTCATTATTCCCAGGATTAGAAAAGGCCCCCAAAATGTAGACCTACACGCCGGGATTAGGATGCACCAATGTAGCACTCTTTTCAACACATTACAAGATTAAGAAAGGGTACCTTTTTACACCTGTTGTAGGATTAAGATAGGGTATTGTATAAAAATGTCCGCGGCACACACACACCCTGATGTTGAGCATGTGCCCCCCCCCCCCCCCTTTTCCCTGCAGACCATTACAGGTTGTGCTGGACTTTTCCAAAGCTTTTGACAAACTGTCTCACAGAAGACTCCCCCCACGCAACCCAATGAGACCTGCTACAACACTGTGCACTGGTTGCACGGATTTCTGACCGGCCGAACTCCACGTTCAAACAGTTGTTGTGGACGGTGAACATGATTATTTTATGAGTTGGTGACTCTTTCAAGATTACCGTAATCTTATTGGTTACGACGGTGCACGTGGCAAAGCTGAAAATAGTTTAATGACTTGAGATGGAGTGCCCAAGTCAGCGGAATCGTAATAGTGATTTGTGGGCGTGGCCAAGTCATGCCATCTGGCGATAAACTTGGAACTAGACATTACGATTCCAATGACTGGCCACGCCCACAAATCACTATTACGATTCCGCTGACTTGGGCACTCCATCTCAAGTCATTAAACTATTTTCAGCTTTGCTACGTGCAAAAATATTAAAACTGGACGTTGTCTTTTTTTACTTTATAATGTAATTTCTAAAATAAAGCAGTATTAGATATTTGCTTCCTTTCGATGTAACTCATAAAATAAAACAATTATGGACTTTTGCTTCATTCACTGGTTAGTTTTATGGACCTGAAAGAAGAATACTGACCTCGGCCTTCGGCCTTGGTCAGTATTCTTCTTTCAGGTCCATAAAACTAACCAGTGATCTCAGCAAAAGCCCATAATTGTATATTAATGATTCGGACTGGACAAGCGGGGACTCGGGAGTGCCACAGGGAACCGTTCTTGGAATTGTACCATTGCTCTTCTTAATCTTCATCGATGACCAACCCAGATGTGTCGATTCGTCAGTCAGTGTCTTTGCAGATGAAGTGGTAGGTCGCATGTAGAGGAAAGTGGGAAGGAGTGGATCAGATTTATTTATTTTTATTTTTATTCTTTTTGTAGCAGTGGGGATAGTGGGCCACACAGGGCTGTACAACTGAAGCGTTGTATTGTAGCAAAATTTGCTACAAAGCTCTTCAAAACTGCTACAGATTTTCTCCAATATAAGAGTTTCTCGGGTAAAGAAGTGGAAAAATGCCACAAGGAAAGAAAATTTTGCTACGGAGATTTTCAGCCGGACAGCACTGCCACAGTATGGGAGAAGCGGACCATGGTAAGGAAGAAGGTTGCCTTGTAGAAGACTTAGGTTAAACGTAGGCCAAGAACTCCGTCCACAGTCACATACAAAGACGACATGAGATTCCTCGGGCTGAGATTCAGGCAAGCAGCGAAGGGGTGGTGAGCATGGCCCACTTCTCCACAATCGTCTTTATATGAGAGTAAAGTGTGGTGTCGGTATTTTTGCTTAAAATCAGTACATATTTTGTTGTTTTATGGGCACTAAATAAGTTGTGCGATTTAGAACTGCAATATCTCTCCTTAATAAGGACATGGATGCCTGAATATGGACAAATGAAAAAACAACTTTCAGGGCATGTCTTTAATTAATCTTTTGCATTTTTATGCTTCATCATTTTTCTAATTTGTTCATGTTGTAACCTAGGCCTAGATATGGAGGCCACCACGTGGTTAAGGTTATACTATAAACCACTAGGCCTATAGTCTATAGAGGCAATGGCCAACTTCTTCCCAGCAACCTACCGCGATGTGGAAGCCACAAGTCAAAAAAAAAACAAAAAAAACCCACGCAAAATCTAACAAGTTCCTGACATTGGCAAGGCGAACCTAAACATCTCAAGTGGTAAGAACAAGGAGAGAGCCCACCAGGTCATTCATGGTAAGACCAACACTTCGTATGAACTCTCTCTCTCTCTCTCTCTCTCTCTCTCTCTCTCTCTCTCTCTCTCTCTCTCTCTCTCTCTCTCTCTCTCTCTCTCTCACACACACACACACACACACACACACACACACACACACACACGCACATGAAAACAATTTGAATAAATATAACCTTGGCCTAAATGTTAATCATTGTATTCTAAACTTACAAATTGATTTTCAACCTTTAGCTGTAGGCCTAGATTTTGGGTTGACTAAAATGTGTAAAAATAACCTGTTTGTATTATTGCACAAACTATGATAGGCCTGGGCCTTATGTTTCTTTTAGAACTATCTGGAACATAGTTTTGTAGATTTGGGTTTAACGTGTCAAAATTAGCTTGCATCTTAGGCCTAGATGAATTCCTTTTTGAATTAATTCATGCTGTTTGTTTTTTCGCCCACCAAAAGAGCTTAAAGCATATTTCGAGACAATGTTTTATTCTATTTTCAAGAATCATCCAATAAACATATCGTACCTAGAAGGTACATCCTGGCAACCTTATAACTGAAGCATTATGCACACAATGCCGGTTTGCAAAATAACCCTCGGTCGGTCCGTTGTAGCATACGGTATCCACGGACACCGGTAAGGTATCACATCGGGCTGCATGTAACGCAGCTGGAGTATTGTATTTCAAATTGAATATCACCCAGAGAACTTCATTTACACGGCATTTAGTTTCTGTCTCAAGCAAAAAAAAAGAAAAAAAATGGTAAAAGAATGCTTTGAAAAAAAAAAAAACAACAACAACAACAAAAAAAAAACAATCGCGCCACGGCCCAAAAGTGAAACCACGAAATTAAATTAATAAGATATCCTGAATTGTAATAATGACCATGATACCACCGGATACTTCCGTTTTTTACTGTTATAGCCTGCACTGGCTTTTTGATACCAAAGGTGCCTTCAATTACATGTTAATGTACTCTCACTAACTCGTGTTGTCATGTTGCTGTCCTTACACATGTGTGTACGACAAAATGATAAAATAACATTTTTTCTTAAAAGTGCTACTGTACCAGTTGAAAATGATAATATGTGCAAAACAAGTTCATATATAATGAGCCTGTGTGCATCTCTCTCTCTCTCTCTCTCTCTCTCTCTGCACATCTATATGAGTGTATGTGTGTGAGCGTAAATGCTTCAATTAAATTCATGTTTAGGGTAATATGGTACCGGTTTGATATAATGTTTTAACAGCCTTTAGGTCCTGATTAAAGACAATATAGGCCTAGGTATCTACAGCAAAACGGTCGTTTCACATGGGAATATCTGTAAAACTAATGATCTGATTTTAATCAAACTTAAACATTTTTACTCAACGACCCCTTGACGACAAAAATGTATCAGGGATTACTGAGAAATCATCGGTTTTCTTTCAAATGCTTGTCTAAAATATAAAGTTTGGCAAACTTTGGCGTTTTCAAAAACAAAAACCAAAAACATATTTTCCTGTTTTTGTATGACTTGTATTACGTCTACATAATAAACAAGCATAAAATCAAAGCATTTTATGAGAAATCCTTGGAATGTTTTCGGAGATTGAGGTTATAATAGCACAAGTTTTGTCACTGTCGAATATTTTTTCACGATGTAACCTTAATTTCACAAAAAGCGACACTTTTATCTCAAATACTTGTGTTTATGCAGCAAGTTTGAGTTTTGAATCCCACATTTGTTGCAAACAAATTCTGCAGTGTCTTACGTTAAATTGACCATGTAGGTTTAATATGTTAGCAGTGCTGTCCAGCTGAAAATCTGTGTGCCAAAATTTTCTTTACTTGTAGCGTTTTTCCACTTCTTTACATAGGAAACACTTCTTTTGGAGAAAATCTGTGGAAATTTTGAAGAGCTTTGTAGCTAAAATTTTGCTGCAATGCTCCAGCTAAACTGCCCTACTAGGAAAGCATAATGTGTTACTTGGCATCTGGGTGAAGTCACTTTTCCCGGTTGGACATTAGTTAATCCGTCCATATATATATATATATATATATATATATATATATATATATATATATATATATATATATATATATATATATATATATATATATATATATATATATTAACTATGTTCCGGTATATAGATAATCATACCTCAGACAGACAGTGCCCATTTAACGTTGGGATTTGGGTGATTCAAAGTTATGATAACGGAGATAGCACAAGAACAATCCAAATTAAACGTACTACGTCAGATGTGCGTTATAGCAATGCAAAACCAGTTTACAAATTATTGCCTACCTGTAGTATATACGGTTTCTGCACGTAGATTAAACTAAATTGCCACATAATGTCAGGATGTCCTGAATGTAGGAATGCCTTACTATTTAGAAATTACACGGTGTCACCCTGTCCTCTTAACTGTTGGGTTTTCTGCGTTAACTTCAGAGCTCAATGGTGCCGTGTATTATGAGCGTATGTCCCTGGTTATAGTTTGTAACTGCCGTATCCATTCCAATAGTAGCATGCTGTGCAAATGCAAAGATCTCTGGTCCGGGAGCAGACATATGATTTTTGCAGAATTTTGTGATAATAATGTCTTAATTAACAAATCACCAGCAATAACACTTTGATAGATCCATATAGCATAAAATAATAATGAACCCTCTTCTTTCATCAAAAGCAGTTAATGTTTGAAAAAATCTGTTTTTTATTACCCCCATTAAAAAGTAGGGTGTGTGCTTCTAATAGGGCCTGTACTGCAATTGGAATAAATACGGTATTGCATGAATTAAAGAGACGTTTATTGATACATATCCGCTACAAAATTTACGATTAAGTTACACTGTTTAAAGATTATTGTCATGAACTATATGCATGACTAATTTTACACGAAATTAACTTTTCCAAGTCGTTGTGTATTGTTTCTATTCTGGAGCAGTTAATGTATAAAACTCACTAAAATTAATTTTTCGTAACTCAAGATTTCCAAATGGACTGTGTTGGATTGCATTCAAATTTCTATACAGACAATTCAAGAGTGAACCAGGCCTATTGCAAAAATGACCACGTTAGGAAAAAATGGGAATATCCATCAATATGAAAAACAAATGGAAAATGTGCAGTATGGTTATATGTAACAACGCAGTCTCAGGAACCTTTTTGTTTGTAAAACGAATATGTATGTATGTATGTATGTGTGTATGTATGTATGTATGTATGTACGTATGTATGTATGCATGCATGCGTGCATGTATGTATGTATGTATGTATGTATGTATGTGCGCCTATGTATGTATGTATGTATGTATGTATGTATGCATTAATTTTTCATATGTTTTTCTTCGTTAAAGAAAAACTATCTCTTTCACATAAGTCCCTATCTCCATCCTATCAGGATTTTAGTTCGTTTGTGTTCATCATACACGTATAAAATGGATGATTTTGTCCTTGGCCTTACATTTATAGTAAACAGCTATGTGTCAAATTGCGTAGACCTGTACGTTCACTGCGAATATGTTTTTGTAAATTAAAAAAAAAAAAAAAATAGCACACATCAGGTATGACTTTTCCCTATCACGAACCGAATGTGGAGAAAAATCAATATCCAGGATGTGCCATTCAGACACTTTGTATGATTTATACTCTTTTGTTCACGATGATGCTTCTGTGTCAAAATACTTTCTGCCAATTCAGGTTTCCAATTTAAACGTGTGGTGGCACAAAAGATATGTTTGATATGCATTCGTGTTCATAAAAAGTATGGTTCTGCTGCTGATTCTGTGTGACATGGCATGATGTCTTCAAATACTTGATGTATATCACCAGATGGCACCAGTAGGCTTGCGGAAATGCTTGGGCATATTCAATTCCACGAGAGGGCGCCAGTTTGAAAATGCTTGGTGCACATTCACTTCGACCAAATGCTTGATGCATATTGATGTCCACCAGAATTCAGTTTCTTTACTTAGAGAGAACTGTATAGCTGATAGGCAGAAATATAATGAAGCAAAAACAGATTTATACACGAAAGTGACCAGGCATTGCATACTAGCCTAAACTATTGAATGGAACAGGCATTCACCTGTATTCCGCGAGGGGTAACCTGGCAGCCAGTTGTAGCAGCCAAAAAGAAACGCAGCTTATGAAATTGATACCCAGTGCCATCTAGCGACTGCATCTGATTGGCTACTGGCTCCACAATGGAGCGTTGTCGAATGTGCCATCGGCCTCACAAATCAAAATCTACAATTAGTTAAAACTCTAACTTAAAATTATGGATTGGCACATGCAACATAGATGGGAAGACTCGCACTGCTATTTCAAAACAAGTCCCTACCACGAGCGCCACCATTAATGAATAAAAAAGACAATCTCTTTAACCCTTTCCCCTTGAATTAAGACTGAGTCAACAGCTTTCCATGGCATGGCTTTGACACTAAGTGCCCAACCCATGCTAAGGTAAGCTGTTTCCCTGGTGTATGTTATCATCATAGGTCTCATCTACCATTCTTAGTCAAATTATTTTTCGTTACTGTTGAAATGCGTTGAAAACACAGCAGCTGAGGACATTGGACCATCAGGTGGTTTAAGGGGGAAAAAGTTAACAGGTTGTAAAAAAACTTACATGAGTCGCAAATAAGCAAAATGACAAAATAATCATGTAAAACCATCATGCTAAAAACAGAACAAAAATTCAATTATAATAGAGTAAGCACACAAATTGTATTCTAGAAGAATACAAACACAAAGTTCAAGTGGGTTAAATTAAGAGGTACTAAAACTGCAAAAACAACAACTAGGCAATCCAGAAATGTAAAGTTTTAACAAAGTTGGACTTTTGTGCAACATCTGGATGTAATAATTATATGTCCTTAAAGGTGTGATGCAGATATTTTTCCATGTAGTTGGAGAGTTAAATGTAACAAAACGGACATGGACATGAAAAAGGACATGAAAAACGGACATGATGTATCAAGATTATTTTATTGAATTTTTCTTAAGTGCACAAACCTTTTTTTTTCTTAAATAATCTGATTGAATACGCATAAGTGGCAATAATGCCTATTAATCAATACTTCTCTTACTCGGTCAAAGCCCAGAATCATCTGTCAATAATTTTTCGCATATACCAAAAGTTTCATAACAAGATCGTAATAAGATTTCTAACCTACTCAAATGGACCTTCGTGACATTTTACATCCCTGTTTTATGATGACCATACTGGATTATTCATCCCGTATACCGGCCGAGTTGACTGTTGGGACTATCGCCTTATTTTATGACATCTAATTTCCAGCACTCGCGCAGAGAATATTCAACTACCGACGCTTGTATAAGACTTTTATTATACCATTCCTTTTAACAAGTACTGAATAATTTAAATGTTGACTCAGCTATCTTCAGTTGTATAAGACTTTTATTGCAGGATTTCTCTGAACAAATATTGAATAATTTAATTGTTTCTGGTTGTAAAATTATCTGGCATTTCATATCTGCAAGAACCGCTGGTAGTCATCAGAGTTGTGTTGGGGCTTGGACGGAGCTGACGTAGCTTTGTGTATCTCAGGTAATATATACTGAGCCAAACAAATAACGCAACCCTTAAACTTTTTAACTTAAATATTTATTGTTACTTTCATATCACAGAAACAAATTAGATCCATTTTCTGCAGTCTTTTTGGCATAACATGTGAAAAACAAAAATGTGAAACTGTCAACGAGGGCGCGACTAGCTGGCAATAAACAGGGCAACATTGATTTGTAAAGTTCACAAATTGGCATGTCCACTAATACTGTGTGTGACCACCATCAGCATCTGTAACTGCTATGCAACGTCGGCGCATGGATGACACTAGCCGCTGCACCATCTGCCGGGGCACACGATCCCACTCTTCTTGAAGAGCCTGGCGAAGCTGCTGGCCGTTGGCGGGCGCTGGATCCCGTCTCCGAACACGCTGGTCAAGGTAGACCCAAAGATGCTCAATGGGATTGATATCAGGTGAGAAGGCTGGCCATGGCAAAACATTAATTCCTTCTCCTTGCAGAAAATCCATCGTCAGTCTAGCGGCATGGGGCCGAGCATTGTCCTGTTGAAGCAAGTGGAGTTGGTGGTGTCTAATGAAAGGGACAGCAACAGGCTGCAGGATCTCATCCCTGTAACGGGCAGCGTTAAGATTGCCTTCAATGAATATTAGCTGGGTTTTGGCTGTGAATGAAATTCCACCCCACACCATCACTGATGCACCTCCAAATCGATCTGTTTCCAGCACACAGGCATCTGAGTAGCGTTCTCCCCTTTGTCGCCAAACACGTGTCCTACCATCTGCATGATACAGGGTGCAGCGGGATTCATCGGTGAATAGCACATCCCTCCACTGTTGATGGGTCCAGCGAGTATGGGCAGTAGCCCATTGTCGTCAGGCTTGCCTTCTTGCCTGTGTCAAAATATGACTCCTGTAAGGACGCCTGGCGTGTAGATGGTGTTCTTGTAGTCTATTACATACTGTCTGGGCAGATATTCTGTTATTGGTTCTGCCAGGTGTTTGTTGTGCAGTTCTAGTGGCTGGTCGAGTTCTGCTCCGCAGATGTGACACCCTGATGTGTCTGTCTTGTGCAGGTGTGGTTTCTCTTGGTCTCCCAGGACGCTGTCTATCAGCTGTGGCCCCAGTCTCCTGGAATCTTGTAGCAAGTCTGGATATAGTGGATTTGTGGACTTGCAGTCTTCTTGCCACCTCTGCTGCAGATAAACCAGCCTGTAGCATGCCAATTCCTCTCTCCCGATCTACTGTTGATAATCGACCCATAGTTCTTGGAATACTGTGCCAAATGAATCCCATGGTGCCCTTTTATTGTCCGTGAGGGGCTACACCCAACCATTAAAGATGCGAATGTTTTAGTCATGTGGGTAACACTGAATCCTGCAGTTGTCCTTGATTCAGCACAACCACCAAACTTTGAAAGCCTCATATCCTCGCACAACGTTACGCTTGGGCTGATTTCAATGTGGCCTTTTCCTGTCCCAGAATCAAAGACGTGGCAACCTTAATTTCAGGTGTACGAGACTTGCGTAAAATAGCCTGCTGTAGTCACTCTTGATTCATGACAATGACCCCATGGCAAGGTCAGGGTACTCGACCTTGAGGTCACACTACTTGGTGCATTATTTTAGACTGATTTAACAACGGTTCGTATATTTCTGAACTTTAAATACAGTTCCAATGTGAAAATAAACCCAAATGAAAAAGTTGCGTTATTTTGTTTGGTTCAGTATATATAGAAAAATACCACTATACAACCAAACCACACGGTCTCAAGTTATTCCACCTGGGTGAAAACATTAAGAAGTGAATAACTTGGTTACATATATTTGTTTGGTTTGCCAAGTATTTAGTGACTGTAAGATGGGGTTAACTAAATGTCATTAGGGTCTTTCATGGCCGATGATGATTCAACTTATTCAGAACACAGAATGTGCTTTATTTGACTTACAAAAAACAGCAAAGTTAACAATGATCATAATTATGTAAAACAACATGTGTAAACTAGGGTGGTTAACTGTCAATAAATGATATACACAGAGATTAACTTCGGATGACCCAACTAAGCGTATGAAAACCTGCTATCACAGGGGCCACAAAGGGGAAAGTTTATATGAAAACTTAGCAACATTTTAAACGACATATAAGAGTCACATACTGCTTAAATATTAGAAAATTATTAGCTTTGTAACCACATAATAGAGACACTTAGATGTTACACACATAACAATTGGGTATGGTACATACGTCCTTGTAGTTATTTATATAATGCAACTTTGTATAATTTGAAAAACCAGAATAGCTGCGTGTTTGAATTTTGTCTTTTATACAAGGAGAGGTATTCTGCAGTGCATGAGGAATGAAATATCTGATGCAGGTTCTTGCAGTTGTTTTATGTGGTATTGGAATTCTTGCCATTCGAATTGACCGGGTATAATAAGAATGGGCAGCTATAGGTCGTTCAAACATATTAATATAAAATGTAGGAACTTCATTTTTAGAGTACCTGTTATAAAATTTTAATACTTTTAAACGTAGAATGTCATAAAGTTTCAATATGGTAAGCTGTTTAAACAGAGGATCTGTATGTGCATTATATGAAGCATTTGACATAAGGCTAGGCCTAATCATGAGTGTTAGGTGTAGTTTTATCATATTTATGTCATGTGGGCTACGTTTTTAAGTAGGCCTATTAACTAAGGAACATCATATTCGCTTTATTCCGTAATACATCAGCTCGGGATGTTTGTATTGGAAATGCAAACATGGTGCCGCCAGTTAGCAGAATGACTTGTCTTTTACGGGGATTAATGGCACCGAAACAAGTCTTGCGCTGGTTCCCCGCTGATGACCCGATTTTTTAAAGGCTAATAATGCCTAAAACTTTCTTCTAAATTTTAAATTTTATGAATATGATTTGTTCCTTTCATAAATTGATTTGCTATTATGATTTAGAACAATACAGTTTTTCAGTGAATGGTACGGAATAGGACTTTGCTCTTAGAATATCGGACTTGATAGTGTTCAAACGGTACATGGGCTTACAGAATTAGGTTTGTTAAGTTTCTCTTTGTATTAAATAAGACGAACAGCCTTCTTCTGTAATATACAGATACGACCTTGACAGTGTCCCCATGGCCAAGCAAGAATGCCAAAGTTCAGATGTGGCAAGAAAAGAGAATTATACATCATTAGTAGGCTTTTTGTTGGAACATATTGGCAAATCCTTTTGAAAATCACCATTACTTTTTAAAGCTCATTACCAATTTTTTGCAAATGGGCATTCCAGTTCAAACTTTCGTGTACACGTAAACCAAGAAAATCGAATTGTTGTGTTCTTGAAATTGAAGCGCCATCAATTTTTAATTCCAGTGTAAAATTTAGTTTCTTTTGTGAGAAATGGAATATCATGTATTTAGTTATTGCATTGTTCAATGAAAGCGTATTTGTTGCTAACCAACTATGGACTTTATTTAATTCAAAATTTATTAACTCAGAAAAACCACGAGAAACAGAGTCAAAAGTACATAGAGAATTTATCAAGGTACTCCCCGGAATTTTTGGTGGGTAGGCTCCACCGAGGGTACAAAACCCGGACCCAACGGGAGCGGAACCAATGTGAAAATGGGGGGTCTTTTGGAGCTTGTATTGAAAAAAAAATGAAATTTTACATAAAATTTGGTGTATTTTGGGGCAATTTGGAGACAGGAATTGAAAAACACAGGGGTCTTTGAGTGAGACAAGCGAAAAAGGGGGGTCTTTTAGAGCTACAAGCAGGAAAAAGGGGGGTCTTAGAGAGCGACAAGTACCGAAAATAGGGGGTCTTTTCCGCGGCGCCTACCCGTATAGCAAGGTATAGGAAGTACCCCCCCCGGGGAATACTTTTGCTGTGTCTATTGGATGTTAATATCACAGGAGCAGAGCATCCCAAATTAAGTCCCATCATCATTTTGGATAGGAAAATACTTATCAACTGTGAGTTATAGAAAGGCACTGCTACTCTAGAAATATTTTAAATCATGTGATAACTTTGTGTATTTTTGGAGACATGTTTAGCGCGGAACGGTCAATCATGGAGGTTTGAAGGTACCCAAATGCACCTGTAAAAAAACTCTAATCACATGACCCCCCATTTTCTTTGTTTTAACTTGTTGCTACCGGTATAAACTTGAAGCAGAATGCCAAGGAAGTTGCAGTTTTACTTTTCAAATAGGAGAAATAAGCCAGCGAATGTCGCTATTTTAACATGTAAATGCATTAGGCCTTGGTTACTGGTCCAAGACCTTCAGTTCTGTGTATCACCAACTGCTCCTCGGTGCCAGCGCACGTGCCCTTATAATTAACAGATTGTCGGTTGCCCAGCAACGACAACAGGGCTGGCCTGAGGTGGTCGTCTGTTGTCTGTTCACATTAACATTTTCAACTTCTTGATCCGCCAGCCAGATTCTCTTCCTACTTGGTGGCAATTAATGTACCTTGGGTGGGCCTCTGCAAAGGTTATTGGAATGGTCACGCTCCAGCGATTAAAAAAAACTGCTTGGATGATTGCACAGGGGCACTTTTCAGGACCTCTACACGTTAATTTGTTGAACAAGTGACACCGCGGGTTGTTGTTGTTGTTTTTTGTTTGTTTGTTTGTGGTTTTTTTTTTTGTACAGAAATGGTTTTCGCTAATTTTTTTTTTCCAAAGATGTAACTCAGCTTCAGCTGAAACTTGGTGTAAATGTTCCTCGTAGACGGGTCAAACAACTTTATTCACTAGGTGCTGTTGCTGTGAAACCTTGGTTTTTAGTGATTTTTTTCTATTCGGGTACACGGAGAACGTATCGGTTGATGCACACATTTCTGTTACTTACAATGCACCAACGGAGCCAGGGGGTTCGATCGACCCCCCACCTCCCGCCCACTATGAGAAAAAATAAATAAAAGTAAAATTATGCTAAAATAGCTGAAACGTTCGCATAAATTTTATTCTTGCAGCTTCAAAAGTAGTCTTTTAATTCGAGGTTAGTTTAACATGCAATAAATAAGAATACACATCTCTAGCCCTGGACAATTCTGTGTGTTGGATTGTGTATTCAGCAGAATACATAATTGGTAATTGTGACCTCTTCTATTATAATACAGGAGGCCAGTCGTTTCTCCTGTTAACATATCCAGATATATCCGTGTAGTTTCATTTGGTACAACTTCAGAGCTGTCTTTCTCTTCGTAGTTTCTTCTTAGTTCATGGAAATATAATTTTTGGAATTATTCAATCTTAATCTATCAGTTGGGGCACATGTCAAAGAATTGATGTGCTAATGTTAAATATAGTGAAACATAGGGAAGTGTTTGAAGTGGCCTTTTTTTTTTATTACTTTGTGTACTCAAGAAAAACACCCTACGGAAAAAAGGGAAAACAAGGTCAGTGTCTTCAAAATATTATGAAACTTAACAATGTCCATGAATTTGTTCTTGTCTGCATCAGGTGTAAAATTGTAAGACTGCAAACTTAAGATTTGCTAATTTGCATACCAGAAGTTTAATTTTCAAAATTGAAAGCATATTGCACTATGGGCCTAACAGGGACAATTTAGAGGACACTTTTTAGGTTCATGGTGTTTGGAACAAAAGAGCATCATTTTTTGAACTTCAGACTGGGTTTGACTGAGAAATAGATAAATTTAAAACACGTTTCCTCCTATATCTAGGTCTTTTATGTTGTCATATTCATTCAATTAGCACATTTCGTTGATCTGTATGTGCACCAACTGATCGAGCAAGACTGTGCAAGTTCAACACTGTATACTTTCTATCTACAACAAAATTTAAAAAGCAGCAAAAACGTAGATGTACACATTTGTATCTCGATAGCTTAAGTTACTTAAGAACTCGAATTTTGACTTAGCTGCATGGGAGTATATACAGTATTAGTAAAAAAATATTAGATCTTTGTAGTTCCTTTTTGGTTTGGTTGTATCAACTCTACATGGTTTGACTTTCAATAGATAATTTAATGCTAGAGGTAGTACAAGTGTGTTTTTGATATTTTCGACCTTTGGTCCAAAACTGTCAATCAGATTATACTGAAACGTGACGAAAAATGTTCCTTGTGGAATGGTAAACCAACGCTGTTCACTGTCGGTGGCGTTGCTTTGGATCCTTGATTATCAGTTGTGTTTTGAATTTGGGTTACTACACACAATCCTATTGATTACTATAGGAGTGAATGGGGATTGCAAGGGTAATTCATATTTTCAACATTTTCTCCAGAACTATCAATATGGACAATAGAACTTCTATGTATATAAGTTAGACAGGGACAGGTTAGCTTATGGAGAGTAAAGAGTTCGGACTACAGAATAGGGTAATGACTACTAGGAAGTGGTTTTGGACAAAAAGACAAAAATACAATCATCTAGATTCACTTTAAACTTTGTGGGAATGTACCATGGGGGTGAGGGTGGGGGTGTTGCATGTTTACAGAATTTGTTCAAATGGTCACCCATCAGGGATTTTTATTTTTTGTGACTGTTTTCCAAAATCTAAAAAAAAATCTCCAAGCCTGCATGACCAATTGCCTCTACATTGCATAGGGACACTTCTTAGTACCCTTACACCATAATTTTTCGCCAGGTGGCGCTGCAATTTCTTCTATTTTTCAGAGTTGTTAACTCAGCTGACATGTCGGTCAGCTGAACTTACAGGATGGCCACTCATCCAGCATTCTCCATCCTTCATCATCCATTCACATCTCACATTTTTACTTCTCTGGAACCATTTGTCAGACCCTCTTCAAACTTGGGAGGACCCACCTTAGGTATGTTCTTCTGAAGTTTGTTCAAATGGTCATGTTTTAGTTATTTTTAATCTTTACATGCTTTTTTCAAAATCTTAAGAAACAAACCCCTGCTGGGCCAATTGCTTCAAAGTTGCACAGAGACACTTAAGGGGACCCTTAGACCTTAAATTGTTGAAGAGGTGGCGCTGCAACTTTTTCTTTTTCTATTTCGGAATGAATTTACAAATTTTAGTATGTTTGTAAAGCTGTATTAAAGACTTCTCTCAAACCACAGTTCAGATTGTGCTGAAATTTGGTGGGAAAATACCTTGTGGAAGGGTTGAACAAACCTGTTAATTTGGTCTGGATAATACGGAACCCTGATATTAAACGAATTTTTCAATTCAAGTACTTTCCCGTCGATGCATACATTCCTGTTGATTGCTGTGTATGACCATGCGTATTGCAATGGCATGTCACATTTTTTATTTTCATTATTTTCAATAGCTTTATCCAAATGCATGCTTTTAACTCATTCCATACCAGTCCCTGATTTTCACGTATATTTATCTCGATTTAAGATGACAATTGCATATTTTAATTCTTCATGAAAAGAGCTTTCATTCAAGTACCAACATGGCTATAGTCAAAAGTCAGTGGTTCCGGCACTGCCTATCACCATATTATGGAATGAGTTAAAATATATGCTTTATATGACCTCGAGTAAGAAGTCTAGGGTACATCTATATAAGGACATGTTGGGAGCAAAGTTGTACTCTCTGTGTAACCACACCCTCAAGAGATAACAAAACATTCAACATTGATGCTGTATAGAGAGCAACAAATTGTAAAGAGTCAGGCACTTCGGGTCAGCCACAATTCTGCTGTATGCGCATGTGTTCGTTACTTCTCCTTTATTTGTTTTACTTGGGGTATATTTTTACGACATGTGCCATATCAAACACTTGATTCTACAGAAGTAACAAAAACGTTTTGTCAACAGTAGCTTACATTACTGTGAGAGAAAAAAAAGAACAATTTAATTTTTTTTATGAAAGTTCTTGTTCAAACTGCTACTGTAACATTTTCATGAGCAACACTGACACTGTATTTTATAATGAGACGTCATACTTTTCAAAATTATGCAAATGAGGGCTAATTAAAGTTTTAAATCTTCAATATCTTATATACTATAGTAGATGTGGTTCCGAGTGTATACGAGTTCGATCATAGCAAGGCAAAGGTCATGTCAAGGTCAAGTCAAGGTCAATTTGAGGCCAAAATGTCATTTTTGAGGTCAAGCTTCACTTCAGGTAGGGGCCATCTCAAGGTCAAAGGCCAATTTCGATGGTGGCTTCCTCCTAGCCATAACTTGGTCAATTTTATCCAATTTTGAGTATGTTGGGCTCAAATTGTAGCTGTTGTAACACTGCACATTTTTTTAAACTTACATGTGTCCTTTAAAGGCCAAAGGTCAAGGTCATTTGGAGCTTTGAAAGTTTTATCCAGTCAAAACTTGGCCAGTTTCCATCCAATTCTAATCATGTTGGACTCAAATTGTAGGTATTGCAACACTGCACATTTTTATAGGAACATGTAACCTCAAAAGAGCAAAGGGCAAGGTCATTTGGCCCTTTGATTGTTTCATCTTGCCATAACTTGGTCAATTTTCGTCCGATTTGGTTCATGTTGGGCTTAACTTGTGGCTGTAGTAACACTGTACTTTTTACATGTGACCTGTAAAGGTCAAAGGTAAAGGTCATTTGGACTTTGAAATTTGCATCCAGCCATAAGCTCAAAGTTATGTGAAGTACCAAAGGATAAAAGTTGTAGCATTTAATATTTACAACTTTTGAAGGCACAGAGATTTGCTTTGCAGCAAATCTTCTTTTCTAGTTATATTCATTCATAGCAAAACACTCGCCACCCCCAATGACCAATGGACAAAATCCATACACACAGTTACTCAAAGTTCTCAAGCTACATAAAGCTGCACTTCATTAATGACTATGAAGATAAACATACCAAACCAAATCGTTGTTTGTAATAATTCATTTCCTTTTATTTCCATATACATGTACCAAAGTACGTGTGCATACAATGTATGTGATTCAATTTGTATTGAATTTATTTGAATTTAATAGTTTGCATTGTTTCCTTTACTTTGAAATAAGATGTTGCAAAGCAATTCAAACTAAATTGTCCTCCTAGATGGCCCACTGTGACAGCAGGTTTTGAATGCTGACTGGGACTGCCTGACAAACTTTGTTGTAACCATGGTAACCACACATTGCTTATTTGTGAACCACAATATTCTGTGCACTTTGCTTATAATAATTATAGTGCAGGGTGAAAAAATGTTTGGAAACTTCTTGTCTGTAGAAGAAGTGGCACAAAATTTTCAATTGTCCTCCCTCATAATATCACTTGTGCTAATGAAGTTTACCGAAGTTTTGTTTGAAAAAACATGTTTTCATGGAAATCATTATGTCATATACAGTGAGTTTATGTGTCTGTTCTGCCAACAAAATTTGACATTTTACAGGTTTTGAATTTTGCCAATAAAAATTACTTGTCCACGGAACCAGTTAAAATTGAAAGTCACTTGTCCTCAAAAGGATATCACTTGGCCAAAAAAGTAGGATCATCGGAATCTCACACCCTGTGGTGTGTGCTAATGTTTTTTGTTCTGTGTGCCAAATAAAACAGATTCCGAGTTCTATAAACTATCAAACTTTGATGTGACCATGTTAAAATATGTGAATGTCATCTTCTCCTAGCATTTTAATGTGGTTCAACACCAACCTAACAAAATTTAGTTTCCCAATCTTGACCACCAGGTTCGCGCGAAAAGATTCAACGGTATATCGTGGGAAGTGGGACACCACTATCAGCAGGTCATCTACACCCAGATTAAAGTGTATAGACATGAAGATTGTGTGGAAGTTTGAAACAGATATTTTGATCAAGTTAAAGCTGTACTGTGCCTGAAATATGCCTGTGTACAATTGCAAGGTACCAGGCTGCAGGGTTGTCGAAAATTGTCAAATCTTGACAAATATCCATGGATGTGTGGGGTTACGTTCCACAGTTTCAAAGTAAAGCCTCAGCGTGGTCACGATAGCGTGCCCATAGCATATCCCACTTGGTAACAGCAAACCAGTGTAACTATAAATTCAGTCATGCGCGCCATCATCACGATAAGGTGACAAAAGGTAGATTGAACTAAGATTTCGTTAGGCTCCTATTGAACACGTTTTTTTTTTACAAGAATAGATACTGGGTCATGCTTAAATTTCATAACCCAAGCCAGAATCTCAGCAGAGCATGAGCACTGACTCACCTCAATTTAGTCAACATGTTATTACACGTAGATACAATTATCTCCCGCTGGACAGAAAAACTGCCATGCTCAGACTTTAACTCATGCAAAGGAGTACGGTGGGCATGAGTCTGTGTTTCCACCTGATTTTCTCTGCATTTGCTATTATCACTGGACATCACTCCACAGTCTTAATATTTTTACAAAACTTGCCCACAACCACAACAGTAATGAGAAAAAAGAAGTTGACATTCTGGTCCCTGTGGAAACTTCACCGGTAAAGCACTGATTTAAGATTGAGTCAACAGCTTTCGTGCTGAAACATGCACATGTACAGAAAAACCTGTCTTGAAAGACCAACCCTAGAAACCACGTAATTGTGGTCTCTGAAGACAGGTGGTCTTTCATAGGAGGTACAAATAAGATGAAAAGTACAAAATAAAATTCCCTGGGATGGTGGTCTTTCAAGACAGGTGGTCTGTGATTGGAGTGGTCTCTCAAGCGAGGGATGCGTGTACCGAGATTTTGACAGATATTTGGCTGATTGCTGGGATGAGTACACCAAAGAACGAGAAAGGAAAGAAACACCCCTATATATGTCTACCTTTCCATTATTTCATCAGATTTGTCCTTTTCATACCAAATCCACCACCTTTTAGAACAAACTGTTCTGACCAAGAAGGAGGAGAACCTCTGAAAAGAGGGTAATTCTCATCCCTGTGATTGACATATCCCTGCAGCATGGTGTCTTAGCAAAGTCTCAAAACACACATGCCCCCCCCACCCCCCACCCCGGCAGTGCCAAACAGTCTGGTAATTCTCCAGTGGTAGAGGTAAGAAAACCACAAAAATATTCATTTCTGGGAAAAAAAAGAAAAAAAAATTTGCACGCATAAATGAGTCACAATTTGCATAAAATTAACTTGTCTAGTCATTAAAGAGGTGATTTATGACTGATAATTGATCAACTTGCAGATATCAAGGTTAGAAAACAGGTCTATCGAAAAAACCAACATGCACCTCCAACACAAAAGAGAACTGGACAATTCAGCACGAAGGGGCGCACATGTGATTATGCCATGCCTGCTTTGTTTTCTCAAGGGATGTATATTTCACCTGCTTACACATATATCCCTGCTTTAAATTTCTATGGCTAAATTTCAACACAGGACTGATTTGCTTTGGTGAAGACATTTTAATATGCATTTATATTCATGAAAACAAAGAAGGCATGGTATAAAAAGGCTACATCCCTTGTTCTCACAATTTATCTGGAATCCCTTGAACGTGGGATGTATCCTCTTTAACCACCTTGACCAAAATTGCTGACCAGGCAACTATCTTTGAAGTTTGCCACCATACCTTTCAAAATATACAGTGACAATACAACTTGACACGAGAGTCAAAACAGGAAAGACAATAAACACTACTGCTTGAGGAAGATATTAAATGTTTGCTCTATTCTGTTTTGCATGAAGCAGGTCTGCTGTACATAATTGTCCACAGTACCTCTACAGAGCACGTCCTCAACTTGTAATCACCGGGCTGTAGTACACAGTTTTTTTTTTACCTGAGGTACAAGTGGCTATGGACATACTCAATACAGTGACTGAAGACAGTGGTCTTCCAAGGTCCCTCAGATTGAGGTCAAGAAATGGTATACTGCACCAATTAATCCCAAACACAAAAGTTTGACACGTTTGATCCCAATATTAAAATGGAAATAGTGATTCTTGTGCAACTTAGAAGTGCATTTAGTGTGATTCGCAGTGAACACACTGATGTTGACATTTCAACAAAGGTTACAGAGAAGTAATTAATATGCAAAGTATGCCTGAAACAGTTCAATAGTAATTTGTAAAACTCAATGGAAGATATGTATTATACTGATATTTATATTTATACCAGGGTGGTTTTGTTTATTTCTTTTGCTTTTCTTTTTTTTAATTGCCTCCCGGTGTATATTATGAATACATATCCATCATTGATTATATTATTATATATGTGTTTATACACACTCATAAAATCATCACAATAGTGAAACTGTACTGTCATTGGTCTTACAGTAACATATATCCAAGATGTGTGTACGTGGTTGGTCACTATTGGACTCAGGACTCATCTCACGGTGACTTCTGACAATATTGCCCGTTTTAACTCACATTGAAGGGTTACTTAGTATATCAGCTTTAAAAAAAAACAAAAATCATTCACGCCAACTGAATGCAACAAGAACCAAAATTAAATGTGTCAACACCCATCACATGTACATAAAGAACTACGGTGCTTTCCTCTGGTCAACATGCTTGCTATCAGAGATACATAAGGTTGCTACCTCCTTAAAAAGCAATTTTTTTCCCTTGGGATAAACTTGCTCTCGATGGCAAGCAATTGATGGCCCTCCTAATTTCCTCACAAATATCTAGTTTTGATTGGTTGATGATTGAACCTAATTACGTATACTTAAATCAATGTCTCTCATTGGCTGACACACTGAAAAGTCACAGCATGATTAATTTATCCCCCTCTCATGTCTACAGCGAGTCAGTGGTGTATAATTTCTAACCTTGTCCCACTCCCTGCAGTTCACTAAGAGAAACTGTGGTTGACCAGCGGAGGGGACACCTTGTGATATTTTTCATGAAACTTTCAGGCCAAGTCTGGTGCTCTAAAGAGCCCAAGATTATCAACTTGTCTTTGGATATTTCCGGCCATGTGATGACCAAAAAGAGCGACACGTACAAATAATATTCAAATTGCCAGTTTTAAACCAGGCAGGTCTAGTGTGTTATCAGATTCTACATAAAACGTAGAACAGATATTAAAACACAAGCACAGTTCAACACTGACATGCATCGGTTTTTACGTATACCAATAAAGGAGCCATCCAAAAATGTTAACATTTTCAAAAGTGTACAAAACATACACTTTTTGGGAGACCCTAACCTCTAGCTTTGAAAGTGTACATTGTACCAAATGCAACACTTTTTGACTTGCATAAAACTGTTGATTTGGCCCTAAGTGGATTTGTCTGTAGTGTGAAGGGCCTTTAATATATAACAGCGAGTGGCGGTTACATTCTACCAATAATGATAACAAAAAAAACTTTTTAATATGACAGCTTTATTTGCGGAAAAAAAAATCATTGTAGCTCCTTTAACCCTTTCAGTGCCAAATTTTGGACTGAGTCAACAGCTTTTCTCGGCGCGCATTGGGCTCCTAATGCGTGCTGAGAAAAGCTGCTGAGCTGGGGTATCCTCCCTAGAGCTATAGGCATGCTGGTACTTGAATGAAAGGTCTTTTTACGAGGAAAACAAATCTGGGATCCTAATGATAATTCAGACAAGTTTTCCTGAAAAAGATCGACTGAAGATGTGATTGGCACTGAAAGAGTTAGATGCTGTTTTGTAGGCATACAGGAGTTACCTGTCTTGAGAGACCCCTCCAATGAGAGACCGCATATCATTTTAAGACCGCTCTGTCAGAACACTGTGCTATCTTTTCCACGTTATAATCCCTCTAATGAAAAGCCAGCTGTTTTGAGAGACCACATTTTCACCTGCCCTAGGGGTGGTCTTTCAAGACAGGGACCACTGTATACTGTTCTCTGCTTGGCCTTTGCAGCATAGCCAATGCAAGCAAAATATTTCATGACTAAGTCAAATTTACTAAATTTTGGTTACCTTGACCTCATTTTCAAGGTCACAGGGCCCAATATATATATATATATATATATATATATATATATATATATATGTACGTATGTATATATACATACATATATACATATATATGTACATATGTATATATATATGTGTATATATATATATGTATATATATGTGTGTGTGTGTATATATATATATATATATATATATATATCCAAACAGGGGTGTCGAGTTTGTTGGGGTGGACTTTTCTAGTTTTAAACATTTGACTTTAAGAAGCAAGTTTATCGGAGATGTATCAAGAGACTTCCTTCATGCCAATAAACATAATAACCATTGACTGATATATCAAACTTTAGATGTTTTTATTTAGTGTTGTCAGTGACACCTTCTCCTGACCTGGCTTGCCATAGCTTGAACCAGGAGAATGTGTACATACATGTATACACATCTCTCTCTCTCTCCCCTTCCCTCCCTCCCACCCTCTCCCCTCAAATGGAGCTGGAATGAAAATGAACACATGAACGCGGATGAAAAAATCAATATTTTTTTTAACAGGTTAACAGTGTATACTTTGCCTTGACCCACGTATCTTTTGTACATTTGTGAAAAATGTCTACATTTTTGGATGGCCCCTAAAGGTTCTCCAGCCATCAGCGTGTGGTCCAGTTATTGCTCACACACCAAGTTCACTGGCAAGCCTTAGCATTCTGTGTCCACACACAAGTCACTCATCATTAGAAACTGGACAGAATTTACATTTAGATCCAAGCTTCATCCTATCACCAGTGCCCAGTCATATAGCTTCAGAATCTGTAGTTTCACCAAGAGATGTGCTCGATAAAGCAGCTTCTCGTTCCGCAAACATTGAGCCCTAAAAAATGACTCGTACTTTTGACGGAAACTGGCAGCCAGCAAACATTCTTTTGAAAAAATATGTTTAAACCCTCTATACAAGCCAGCACTCTGCTGTCCTGATGACATACATGTGCACATATAGATCCAATATGCTTAACCTTTATATGGTGGTAATGGCAGAAATAAACCAAACTTGGGAATAATAGTGGCAAAATAATACGTTTTGCATGCGATTGTGGTGACCCCATACAAATACGGCAGGCAGGTACATGTTGCTCACGGTATCGATGAGAACAAGATGTTCAGAGGCCGGGACAAAAGTCATGACCTGTTGCTCTGTGAGGCTTATCCCTGGGCTGTGTGAACACAAATACTGTTTCATGCTTCTGCCAACAGGTGTCTCTTTCACCCACTATTTGTGTCTGTGACACATTCAACTTGTTTTGTGGACTGCAAGGAGGGTACTGGTGCACTGTTCTGAAAAGAAAGGGAAAAAAGTAATTACATGAGCAGCAAATGGTTTCTTTCTCATTGTGTGGTTAAACCTGTTGTGGAATACCATCCCAAAGGGGAAAGAAAAGGTGGCCTTTCAGAGGACGTATATCATGTACAGTGTAAATAGAAACCAACATTAACAAGATTTAATGAACTTTCCTTTTGTTTAAGACTATACCTTAACTTCCACGAAGGACTTCAACTGAACTTTTCTATTGTTTCAGACCATACCTTAACTTCCAGGCAGGTGGACCTTCAATAAAAACTGATGACTTACTGTTTTGTGGCAGAATTTTAGGTACTAATTTTGATAGCGTAATGAAGGACTGAAATTTAGCAAGGTTCCTTACACTTTTATCCCCCCCCCCCCCCCAAAATACCACGAATGCAAGATGGGGATTTGAACCGCAGTAACTTTTCCATGCCTGCCTGGCGTCCAATCTTCTAGACACTAGTCGAACATGGCCGACAGATAGACCTGGCGGTTCTGTTTGTGTTTAACATGTTGAATGCATTCCACATTGCTGGTGGATGGAATCAGCATTACGTGTAAACAGAATGATATTACGCATTGCCACATATGGGTGAATTGGCGATCAGAAATAGCTCTTTGTGGCATCTTTGTTAATTTCCATCACAATGTTTGTATGCACAATGCAAATCCGATAATAAATCAGGTGTTAAGTTAGATCAAACAATAGAAATGTTCATTAAAGGAACTAGGTGCAGGTCCATGGGTGTTTTGCTGAACCTGCTTGATGAATCAAAGGATATGCAAGGCCCAGCCGAGCTTGTCCTTTGATTTCTCAACATGTCATATTTAGTGTCTTTTACTACACACTTAAAGGCCTTAAACCATAGGTCAAGGTCACCCCAAATTTTACAAAATTTGACCATTGGCCTAATGCATATTCGGTTTCAATTCAGAAGTTAAATCTCATTTTATAACCAAAACCAGTGAATTTCACTAATACCACCAGGACTCTACACGCCATAGACTTTTGTCTGTATATTACCGTAATGGATATATTGATACATGTGCACAAGTTTCGACATAGCAAAAAAAATATTTCCTGAAATATATTCCCATTGTAACCTCAAGAAGGTAGGTCTTCAGCCTGATTGACATTTCTGTCAAGTTTCATGATGATTCATTAAAAGCCCTGTGAAAAATAGCATTTAATTTCTCAAAGTTTTCACATCTTAGCCCACATATTACACAACACTATAGGTAGCACCACCAAAAGTAAACTTGACCTAGATTTTCATACACTTGATAAGTCCTAAAAGTTATCAACGATTAACTTAAAAACTGTGGACTTCACATATCCACAAGCAAAAGTTCAGATGGAAAGACTGGCAGATGATGAGTGATCGCATAAGCTTCGCTACCTATGCTCAGCAGAGCCAAAACTTGACAAAATACACTTTTTCTGAATGACAACATCACAGATGTAAAGCATGACTTTGTTTATTTCACACACATTAACTCTTTAAGCGCCAAGTTTGGACTGAGTCAACAGCTTTTTTTGATGTGCATTAGGGGCAATGCACCCAATGCGCGGCCGAGAAAAGCTGTTGACTTGGGATATTCTCTCTTGAATTATTGGCATGCTGGTACTTGAATGAAAGGTCTTTTTGTGAGGAATACAAATCTAGGATCCTTATGATAATTCAGATGAGATTTTCAACTTAATATTCTAGATGCGATGAGCCACGATCATGGCTTTGCGGTTAATTGCGTTGGGCCACGATTGTGGCTTTTGTTACCTAATGTGATTTATAGTGTTGCTGACACTTTCAACAGACCCTACAACGATAATAACTGCCACCTGTTTATGGAACTTGGCACCCTCTCTTCAGCAGTGACATCAAGGTCATACCTGGGTCAATATATGTCATGACCTTTTTGTTACGCGACTTCCAGGTGAGTGAGCGATAATTAGTGCCACATTGAACTGCCAGCCGGAGACATGCCAGACTCCATGCAGCAGCCAGACGGCAGGCCCCATGCTGCACCAAATGCAACGGCCATTCCTCTTGAAATAGCAGCAGCATTGACTCCTAATTACTAGAAGGATTTTATTGTCAAAATAAAGTTTTTGTAATTTGGATATTTTCTTTTTCAATTTTTGAACTGATTTTTGTGCAAAATTTGTTCCATTTGACATTGAAAACCAAGTCAAGATCACATAAGTGGACTTAAAACTACTAAACAGATTGAACTACCCCTGTCCTACAAATTGATATATTATTTACCTGGCTAAACAAGAACAAGAAGTCAAAGTAACCATAATTTGTCAAAACTCTGTTGCTAAATGCTACTTGTTATATCAAATTCTAATCTCAATGTGCTTCATGTTTTTTCAATAAGGAGTCTATTTACTTTGCTACATCTTGAGAAGTATTTTGTCTTTCTAAAATCACAAATTCAAATGTTATGTATCAGGAAAATCTTGGAAAACAGCACCAAATATGTAAATCCAAAAATTAAGCAATTTTAAATACGCTAATATGGATCATCTCAATTGTTCAACTGCTAATAGCATTAACAATTGTGTTCATTGGAGTAACTGTGATAGTCATGATTTCTCATTCAAATACTTCATTCAAGTGAATAAAGTGTACAAAATAAGGCCTTTTTATTTGTCCCATGCAGACAAGTGATATAATTGATGGAAAAGGCAGCTACAACCTGGACTTGTCTTTATTTAAAATGTAGTATCCATTATCAATTTTCAACTAGGGCAACTTTACGATTTCTGTAGCGGTCCTTTATGATTCTTGAAACGACCCCTCAACAGTAAAATAGCGCTTTTAAAAAAAGAGGCACAACACAACTTAAATAAAACATGTTGAATGAACATTTTATTGGCTCTTCTCACATCGTGCACACTTAAAATTGTATTATTTCAGGCATAATCCAGTGTACTGTGGTGTATAGGTTACGTAACATGTATGCAAACGCCAGGATTTTCGTGATAACAATATGAAGGGGCCACTACCCCTGCATAAAAACACAAGATCATTTTATCAAGCTGTCTGTCTGCACAAGTGAAAATATTCCTTTTTCCCACTGCTGATAGCAACCATGAAATTTTGCCTTTCCATCGTGAAGAATCTGTCTTCCAAATCTGATCCACATTTCATTAGCATAATTCACTGACAATTCCAGGGTTACCACACCCATGGAAGTGCCAGACACAACCAAATATGTTTTCCTATACCCCCAAATTGGGGTACAGTGTCATGCCAAAAATGTGACATAACCCCCCCCCCCCCCCAAGTAAATTCTCACTTTCTCAATTAAAGTCAATTTATACGTAACTGAGGAAAATCTGTTCCTCTTCCTGGAATTTGCCCCTTTGTGTCCCCCCTCCCCCCCCCCCCCCGAAAAGTAAGTACATACGTGCATGTACATAAATGAATGAAAGAATAAATAGATTACTGACTGACTGACTAACTAACTACCTAAATAAAATCTGCAGCAAATGCTAAATATGTTCCCTTTTTTGGCATTTCATATATAACAGAAGTATGAACTTCTCTTCTATAGTACGTACCAGTGTAGCCGCCCTTTCACACAGCAAGTCATAGGTCCAGAAGTGCATCTGGACACCAAGCAGAGGAAGAAATAAAAAGGGTTAACTTACATGTACCAGCAATGCTTCAGGCAAACAAAATCTGGATACTGTAAATTGTTTTTTATCTTCCTATTCAAACAATATTAAAATGCTATTTCACTGTTTCATTTTTTCACGGTTTGTGCCATCAGCAAAATAAGCAAAGAAAAGGGTACAGCAAAATTAAAGCAAATTACAATGTTTTTAATAAGCTATCAAGTTTACTGAAATGTCAGACTGAACATAGTATAGGCATCGGACTAACTATCATCTTTGTAAGCCTTGATACATGTATTAAACATCAAAACTGTGGTAAAGCTTGTTTTTGTGAGAACTGTTTTTGGTTAAGTAACTTACATGTGCTTGATAATATGAAAAATGCACAGGAACATTCATATGACTAACATTAAAAACTGAACTCTATACATCACCCATATTCACAGTCAGGTAACTTAATACATCACCAATATTCACAGTTATCTTACACATCAGTCATACCCACAGGTAACCGATACATCACCCATATTCACTGATAACTTATGCATACATCACCCAGACTGACAGGTAATTTTATGTACATGTACATCAATCAGATTCACATGTGACTTAAACATCACCCATACTCACAGGTAACTGTTTTGGCAAGGACATCCCTTGGACTCTGTGTAGAGGTCCATAGTCAGGACTCTCTATCTCATGAACCTGTCAACCCAAAAATTCAAGCTAAATTATACACTCACTGTCAGTTTAAATTTACCGTATTCATCTTAGTAAGCACACAGTCCCTAATAAGCACCCCCCATTTTGTTCAAAGAAGGAACCCCCAACATCTCAGAGAGTTTTCAAACATGTGGTAGAATTTATTATTACACTAAGGATATACATTTTTTTCAGCTTTTGTGGATGAATTTTTTTTTAAAGCGCACTGCGTGCTTATTAAGATAAATACGATGCTGGTACAAAAAGAGCTTTTGGAAATGTAACAGGGTAGCAGGGACTTGGTGGGTACATACTCATTCAATACGATGTATTCATATTTAAATGCGGTCCTACTCTAGCACCTATTGAGCAAAAGAGGGAGCCACCTGCATCAGGGCAGATCCATGTATTTAGCATGGTCAAAAGTATTTTCTCAATAAAATAAACAGCACGAACACTGAATAATCTTAAGAAAATGTATTAACATACATTTGAAACATAAAGGATGCCTGAATTGATTAGAAATGGGCTCTCTTTTGGTTGAAAAGGTGTTATTTATGGATGTTTATGTAGTATATAATACAAATCTGCCCTGATCATGGTGGAAGCATCAGTCTGTTGCCCCGGCAACACAGGAAGTGAGCAGGATCACAGTTAAATATGAATGTCTCCTATTCATACTTAAAATTCACATTTGATAAATTATACACTTTTTGGAAAGATTATTAGTCTTAGATTCATTTCATGGAAACGATCTTCAGCCTTTACGTGTACAAAACAATAAAATTATTGAGAGTGCGGTCATGTGAGTCATTATAATATAAAAACAAGATCCATATTCAATTTTATGTACACTTTAAGAGATATTGACATTAAATTTGTGGCAAACTACATTACATATATACAACAAAAGTTTCATCTACTGAAAGACCAATCCAACAACAGACAAACCACCTTTAACAGCCAAATTTGTCATGTCCCAAGCATGGTCTTTTGCATGTTACTTGTAATGAACAACTACCTGCTTTGTGTGACCACTTTTGGATTGGCTCTAGGTGTGGTGTCTCAAAGGAGGGACTAAATACGAGGATCATGATGGCCCTGTGCTCAAGGGAATGAAATCTGCTGCTTTCAGAAGTGCTGACTTCATTGCTCTACACATGTACTGGATTAGCGCTGACCAACAGTTGACCAAAATGTTGATACAGTATTCATTCTAATACAGTGGAGCCTCGTTAGTCCGAACACTTTTGTATCCCAGTGAACTGTTCAGATTAATGAAGCATCTGGATTACTGAATTGAAATGAACAACTCTGTTCCATGAGAAGTGTTCAGATTAATGAGACATACGGATTAATGAGGTCAGTATTAATGACGTTCCACTGTATATTGTAACACACGCCCTAATAGAAGCATACACCCCAGTTTTTAATCTTGGGAGTTTTTATTGAAAATTCAGTACTTTTCATATTTCTATAAAATTAACTGCTTCTGATGAAAGAAGGGGGCTCATTGTTGTTACTTTATGCTATATGGATTTTACAATAAGTTAATTGCTTGTGGTATTGTAAATTAAGACGTTCCATTATCACAAAACTCTGTGAAAACCATGTGTGAGCCAAGAAATCTTTGCGTCAGCAGCACAGTGTGCTACTATTGGAATGAATACGGTATTACCCAGATATTACCAATATGTAAGTTTGACCTTTCAAGGTCATTCAAGGTTAATGACAACCAAAATACCCTCTAGGTAGTTTCCCATTAACCCTTTCCCCATTAAACTGGCCAAAACTGGCTGCTTGTAAAATGTCGTCTGCTCCAAGTGGATTCAATTAATTTCAACAATAATGAAAAAACAGTCTGACTGCGAATTGTAGATGAGACCTATCAAGATCACATGCCAAGGAAAGCTGTTGACTCAGTCCTAATTCAAGGGGGAAATGGTGAGTGATTACCAGCAACTCTAGGCCCAGGATCAACCATTATTATAAGCTAATATGTAAAAAAATAAAAAAATCCCACATCAGAAAATGTATAATTATTCACAAATTTGGTGAGAGATGTATAACAATACGAGGCATACATATCTCTATTTCCCACCACAACTGTATTACCTGGTTGACTAATTAACCACAGTCTCCCCTGCCCAGATACCGGCCACCTCCTGCATAGGGAAGCAGGAAGGTCACATTACACAATGTAAGTGAACCAAATATGACCAATTCTGGCGGTCGCAGTACCATTAAACATGTGAAAATACCGTTCAAAGAACGCAGTGTCCTGCGGCTGCCTTCAATCTCTTTTGCTGTAAGTGAATAGGAATAGTGTCCCATAGTATCAGGTATAGTGTATGATCAGGAAGCTGCGGGTAGCCTGTAGTGTAAGAGATCACGGCCATTTTGCCACTCATCAAATAATTTCACAAATGGAGATCTTGTCATAAATTCAAGAAATACTACTATTGTACACTTGACCTTTGACCTCAAAAACATTAGGTCAAATATAGAGGTATAACCTTGACTTTAAATAGGTCTCTAGATCACCCTATGTTGCTTCTTTTGTTTTAAGATTTAGATTTCTAGATGCACAATGTCACTCAGCAAACTTGTGACCCGTCTTTGACCTTGAAAATTAGGTCAAGGTCAATTATGCTTGCACACAAAGTATACCATATAAAAGTGTACTATCATGTGCAATTTGAAAGTCCGGTCAAAAAAATTTCTGATGTTATAGTGGTAAATAAAATTTCAATGAATAGGTCACTGTGACCCAGATACTTGACCTAGTGACCTATTTTTGATTCATGACACATTCTTTGGTTGTGATACATGTGTGTATAAAATTTCATGTAACTGACTCTAAAACTTCCTTATACAAATACCATCATTGTGCACTTGGCCTTTGACCTCAAAAAGTACATCAAATATAAAGCTATGACCTCGACTTTCAATAGGCTTCTAGACCACTTTATGAAGCTTCATGTGTGTAAGATTTAGATTGCTAGATGAACGCTTTCAATAGTTAGAGCGGTAACGTTGCTTTGCACATGTGACCACTGTGTAACCTTGAGAATTACGTCAAGGTCAACTATGCTTGTGCACAAAGTAGGCCATATAGGAGTGTAATATCATGTGCAATTTGAAAGTCCTGTCTCAAAAATTTCTGAAGTTATGGTGGTAAAACCATGGAAAGGATGGACAGACGGACGGACGGCACCGGGTACGACAATACCCGTCAGCGTCATAAGGCCGAAGGGTAAAAAACACAAAACTCGGTGGTATTAGAGGACAGTCGCAATAGACAGGAAGTCGCCTTACACAGGTGGTCGTAAGGAGAGGTTCCACTGTATATTACATCCGATGAACCAAAGAAATAATAACAACTCAGCCGCATTCAATCTGCATTGGTCCCCAAACCATGCAATATGTACATACAAACAGAAAAGTCTGCTGACACTATTACTCTCCGAACATGAGATCTAACTGACAATACTTACAGCTGTAATTTGATACCTATTGAGCAAGTTTGGCGAGGACATGAGAGGCCCTTGACTGATGTCAACGTGATCCTTGAAGCGATATACAGGGACAGTGCTACCAGTGCTACTGTGGGCCGCTATCGATGGAATCTGCTGTGACTTGAACCTGAAGAAAAAGTATCGCCCAGCATGTATACAGCAACCAAACAGAGGAATTTCTCTATTTAACACCACACACACCATGTGTATACTGGTAATTTAAATTTTGTCTGATTAGTTTGCCACGGCACTAAATACACTGTTTTGTTTCTTTTTTTCAGATACAGACCCAACCATGGCCTTATTGGCAGTGTAACTTTCACGACGGCTACAATTTGTAAAAATGTTGAACTGAAATACAATGTATCCTATATGCAGGTATAATGACAAGTAGTTAAAATCTATACAAAGGAGGACTGTGACAATTCTGTGCTCAGCTGACCTTACACGTAAAGACTGAAGTAGTCCTGGGAACCTTTCTTTAGACTATGATCACTGTTGCTAACATGCACATAATAATTACCTCTTGTAGATTTTTACAAGAGTGATTAAATGTAAAAGTCTTATGATCCCATCTTATCCAGTTCTTAAGATCTTATGTACAAGACATTTATTACAGAGAAAAACTGCCTCTGGTGACTTGCGAATTAAGGCAAGGTCACTGTCCTTCAAACTTGACAAAGACCCTTACAAGGATGATTATCTGTAAACATTTAATGATCCTACCAATTCTCGTTTTCCTGATATTGCATGCAAAAATTCATGCAAAATTGACCTAGGTGACCTTAAAATTGGGTCAAAGTCATTGTCGTTCAAAATAACGCAAACTTCAAAAAGGGCGACAAACTAAAACGTGAGCTAAAGAACATGGCAAGTAGCCAGTAGATGAGGCTGCTGTGGGGTGCAATGCATTTCAACTTGTATGAGTCTCATGAGGCACTGAAGGGATCTTGTTAAGGACGTCATTTTTATAGTGAAGTGCAACAGTTATGTAGCTACAATACGTAGCTACATTATGTTACATTACACAGAGGTCTGCTCATGCGTAATGGGCACTGAAGCCAAACTTCAGTTTTGTAACCTTGTAACTCACTTTCCAAACTTAAGTTTGAAATTGTTTGTTTACCAAATATGGTAAATAAACAGCCTGTTTCAGGTCAACTAGTGCTGTTTGACGGTTGTGTTTACCAGGTGGAAAAAAAAAACTAAAGAGGTTTCATGATCCCAGCTTATCTTGTTTTTTTCTGAAATTGCGTGCAAGGAAAAGGGACACACGGACAGACAGATGCAGGTAATAGCAATACCCCCCACCCCGTCATATGTGAGCCGAGAGGTAAAAATAAAATAAATAAAATTGAGAACATTTTACACGAGAATGAACCAAATAAAAATCATAAATAAGAGATCTATAAATCACTGTAGCATGAGTATTTGCACAAACTTGGTAGACACCTACCCAAGGCACATCCCTGCCAAGTTAAATTTGCAGTGACTCTGGTTGGTGGTATTGGAGAAGTCAAAAATGTGAATTTCCATTGCAATGCCCATTGACTTGCATATAGTAATCAACACTAATGTATGCATTAGCTGACTAGTACCCGCATTGAAAAAATCATTAAAAATCATTAAAAATCAGCAATCCACAGCATCACCACCTAGTGAACAGCTTTGCTCGACCCTTCCATAAGGTACATTCCCACCACATTTCAGTGCAATCTACAAAGATCTTGGATATGAAGAAGAAAATAGCCAAAACACACAAAAATCCTCAAATTAAAAAAAAAAAAAAACAAAAAAAAAAAAAAAAACAACACAGTGCTACCTGGCGAACACATTTAAGCTCTACCGTGCATATATCACCAGAAATGATTCCATGCAATTTTGAAGCAATTGGCCAAGCACTTTGGGACAAGATTTTTTACATTTTCTCTAAAAATAATAAAAATGTAGGGATCAATGAAGCATGACCGTTTGAACAAACTTGGTATAGACCCACCTAAGGATCAAAAACCAAGTTTCAAGTAGATTTGGCTACTGGTTTTAGAGAAGCCAGAAATGTAACTGTGGACAGATGGATGAAAGATAGACATTGGAAACACACCCATTCTGTCAGCTATCAGTCTGCTGAGCTAAAAATGCCAGTTTAAAACCATGTGTCACTCAAGGCAGAAACTAAAACTTTCCATTTTGAAAGTTTGCATTTCAGACATTTTTCGCTGGGATCAATTTTATGTGATACAACCATAACTAAAACAGATTTAATCATTTGTGGCACACCGCTGTTTCAAAGGCTTTTCTAAGAGTGGTCCTGGTTGGCTTTTCTTGGCAGGCTAATGTGCAATGGCTGCCAAGGAAAGCTGTCGACTGAGTCAAAACCTGGCCTTCAAAGAGTTAAATACAGTAAAGTCTGTCGTTGTGGACACCTCTATAATGTAGACAGCTACATGACATTGTATGTCCAGGACTGAAAGGACAATTTATTTGTTAAAAAAATCCATGTATTGTGGACACCTGCCAACTGCGGGCACCTTTGCCAGTCCCAGGTGTCCACAATAGACAGGTTTAATGTACTGTAAACGTAGGCTCTATTTATTTTCACATGTATAAATTTGGTCTATTTTTGGCATTTCCTGCATTCAACATTAGACTTACTTTAACTTCTTTGGCAATATCAAACCTATGTAAAAGTACTACAATTTCATTGTTTTTTTCCCCCTCATGCTTTTGTGCCATCAGCAAAATAAGCAAAAATAAAATTTCAGTGAAACTAAGTGAATTTACAGTGTTGTTTGTCATGAGGCTCCTGTAGGAGTTTGTTTATACCTGTTGTCTTCAAACATTGTCTGTGCCAGACTAGCATCAACATCTAGTCTCTCAAATCTGTAATCTCCTTGACTCAGTTGAGTTCCAATGCGGCTTAAACAGTTCATCTCGGCCTGGAAAAATACCACAAGTTTCTCAATGACGCTACATGTAACGTACGCCGACTCTGCAAAGTGCATCAACTTTCCTTGTCCGAAACCCTGATGACAAAATATGTACACATTGAATTTGTTACATGTACATTATACGGTGTGCCCTTAATCTCTTAACTTCCTGGAGCCCAAGTCGCCAGCCTGCACTGACAAGCACATTTAGGTCCCATCCACCCAGTGTTCCTCAAGGAAAGTTGTCGTGTCACCTGACAACAAACAGCAGCAACCAGTGTGTACAACACACGACCATTTCTGCCAAATTTATTATTGGGAAAAGTTGCAAGGCAATGCATCATCATGAAGACTCCAGGTTACCATGCATCCACACTAGGGTCCCAGGTTACAGTGCATCCATACTAGGACCCCAGGTTACAATGCATCCACACCAGGTCCCAGGTTACAATACTTTCACTGGGGTCCTAGGTTACAATACCTCCACACTTCTGTGCCAGGTTACAATACCTCCACACTAGGGTGCCAGGTTACAATACCTCCACACTAGGGTGCCAGGTTACAATACATTCACACTAGGGTCCTAGGTTACAATGCATTCACACTAGGGTCCCATTTTATAATACATATATACCCGGGTCCCAGGTTACAATACACCCACACTAGAGTCCCACATTACAATGCATCCCCTCTAGGGTCCCAGGTTACAAAGTATCCACATTCGAGTCCCATGTTTGATACATCCACACTAGGGTCCCATGTTACAATGCAGCTGCACTAGGGTCCCAGGTTACAATGCATCTGCACCATGACCCCAGGTTCAGATGACACCAGGACCCAAGGTTACAAAATGATACAAGTCCAGAGTCAGAACAGATCCTTCACAAGAGGATTTTACATTGACAACATCTGTTCTGAAGTCACTTTAATTTGCAAATTAAATATAATGAACCTGGATCCAACATCCCTCCTATAAAATATAAAGCTACCACAAAACAAGGCCTACAGTGGCTGACTCATTTGCATAAATCTTGACCAGTTTCACTGTTTACACAGCTCATCAGAGACTGGTCTAATGGCTGATGGGGCATGCTTTATATACCAGGGTGTAACACAGGTAGCTGATGTTGTGGTCTTTATAAAATATAACTGAGCTTAAATTACACTAATCATGTACAATTTATTATATTATCAATACGTAATGATATGCACTGCCGAAATTACTTTGTAATTTTGGTATCAGGTAAGTCTAACATCCCATTGTTCACTGTCCTTGTACAATTCGCAATTTTTGTAACTTTTTTCACATTTTTATCCATTATTAAGCTTGACAGGTTTCAAATTCAAGGACTTTTTCTGGACTTTCAAGGACCTTTGTAATCAAAATTCAAGGACTTTCCAACTTTATCGATTTTACTTTTTTGTATCTTGCTGTTATCTTGCTTTGGGCTTCTACAGTAGGAGAGGAAGTAAGTGATGGAGATTACCCAACTTTTGGTGGAAGATGCATATGTGCATATCAAAAATTCAAGGACTTTTCAAGGAATTAATTCCAAAAACATTGATTTTCAAGGCTTTTGAGGCCCTAAAAAAAGCAGGTAGTAAATTCAAGTACTTTCCAGGATTTCAAGGACCTGCATAAACCCTGTAAATATACGGGCCACGTTTGACAAGGGTCCGGCCACAAGCTCTCATGAAGTTGTAAATGAAAAATTGTTGATACATGGACAGCCATATGTCTGATAGATTGACAACAAGGGCAGCCTGTATGCTCAGCTGACTACCGATTCAGGTCAGCTATAACAGCTGACTAAGGATTCAGGTGAGGTACAAATGATGCACGGATGTGTCACACTCACCGTTGACGGGCTCCAATCTGTCAGCTTCAGATCTGCATCATAGATAAAACTTCCACTTCGGACTGAAAACATGATAAACATACATGTATGTACGTATAAAACATGATTAAAATACATGTATGCATATTAAACTTGTTGATTAAATGACATGGAACGGAACATTTGCAAGGTAAAAACAAGAGGAGTTGTATCATTTTCCTGCACCTATCTCATATACCTGATAAACTTGATCAATTACTGACAAATACACAAATGAACTCTTTCAATGCCAATCACCTCTAACGTCAATCTACTTAAGTCAAACAAATCTGAATTGTCATAAGGATCGGAGATTTGTATTCCCTGTAAAAAGACATTTCATTCAAGTACCAGCATTCCTTAGTTCCAGAGAAAATATCCTAGGTCAACAGCTTTTCTCGGCACACATTGTGCACCAGTGCACGCCGTGAAAAGCTGTTGACTTAGTCTAAAATTTGGCAAATGAATTTAAATCCATCATTTACATCAGTTTATATCAGGACACAAAGGGAATGACAGTGTCAGATAATCTTCCACGTTAATGTTCCTGTCGTAAGTTTTCTGAGGAGCTACGAATGAAACAAGAGGCCCATGGGCCTAATGCTGTGCTGGCCTTTATAAAAAATATTTTCCTGCATTGTACTCCCGCCATGACCTTGAAAGATTAATCATGGTCATCCCCATTATGGAATGTGAAAACTTCCGCATGATACACAATTGCGGTACATTTGGCATCCTTTGCCTTATTCTTTATCAAAATATTGATCAGAATTAAATGTCCTTTTCTTAAGTGTTTAACTACCTTGAAAAATAGGTCAAGGTCACACAATCATTGGATTAAAGTTACCCTAAAGTACTCCCATTTTGACTCATATGTTAGATAATACCATAGGTGGCACAACCAATATTTTACTTGACTGAGATTTTCAAACATATGATAAGTCCTGACAGTTATATGGAGCTATCTTGAAAACTGTGGACTATTGTGCTCACAAGCAAAAGTCTACCGCTGGGAATCTTTGAAATGCTTCTGGTTTTCCACTTAAGCAAGTACATAAATAGAAAAGCAAACGAAAGAAAAGCAGGGAAGAGTGTATCGCAAGAATATGCAACTACTATGATATCATAGTTGCTGACTTGTGACGGTCTAGAGAGGATTTCTCTAGGTAAATACAGATGGACAGAATGACAATAGACAGACAGACAGAACGGACTTCTTTGAGATACATGTACTTTTCCACCCAAGTAGGTACATATTAAGTATGGATAGACAGACAGACAGACAGACAGACAGACAAAAGTGATGCCATGAGCTCTGCAAGATGTGCTCAGCACAGTTGAAAATACCATGTCATCATATTATATCCTGGGTACCATGAAAAGCATTTCTTCAAATTAAACTCCAACGGGTCAATTAAAATATAAATGAAATCCCGTTTCATTTCCTATATCACAATATCACTTTTGTACATGTGCACAACTGGGCCAGCTAAGGAGTCAAGCTTGTGCTGCCACCTAACATTCCAAATTAGAACCAAACGTTTGCCTGGCATTGTCATCTCTTGATTTACATTCACACTAGCTGTGCATTCCCAGAGCATTTGATTTGAAATGTTTTATTTGACCCCAAAATAGGCTTATCCAGAGATTTGCTTTTTTTCAAATTGATCCTGAAGTGGATTCAATATCTATGCGATTCCCCACTAAAATAATTTTAAATGGATCTCTCTAGGGAAACAATTGGGAAAAATGTGTCTCTCTGAAAAATTTATGACCACATAGTTTAATATTTAATCCACTTTGGACTCAAGTTCAGCACTGAACTGTATCACCTCACAGGAAGGTGAGTTCATCAGAGGCCCATCACTAGGAAATTAAATACTATAAACTGATTTCTTTTTTTGTGTTTAAATTTGCATGGTATTTTGTATTTTTGACATTTCACTGTAGTTTTAACTTTTACTATGTTGGATATTTTCCTATTCAAACAATGCTGAAATACTATTGCACTGTGTTTTTACTGTCACAGTTTTGTGAAAATCAAACCATCAGCATAATAAGCAAAAATAAGAATACAGCGATAACTAAGGCAACTTACAGCATCATCCATAAATAACCTAACACAAGCACTACATACCATTTGGTTTTGGGAAGCTGCATAGTTCAACATAGTAACAGTCTTTGAAAGCTGTCTCTAATATGTGTCCGAGTATGAATGAACACGAACGCCAGAACACCTGAAACATTCAAAACAAGATTTCAGCCTCTGAAAGATGTTCATGTCATATTCATATCCCCAATATACATAGTTGTCCCTTTGTAACTCAAAGCAAGAACTCTGCATTTTACAGACATCATTTAATTTTCTGTTGGACCCATCAATATGCAGTTAACCCTTCCCCCCTTAAACCGGCCAAAACCGTGGTGGCCAAATGTCGTCTGCTTCAGTTTTTTCAACTAATCTCAACAGTAATGAAAAACAATTTTGACTGAGAATTGTACATAAGCCCTATCAAGATCACATGCCCCAGGGGAACAACCTTCCTTCGCATGTTTTGGGCACTTAGAGCCCAACTCATGCCAAGGAAAGATGTTGACTCAAGTGTTCATTCAAGGGGGAAAGGGTAAAACTAATAAGGCAAGGCAGAGACACTATTCTGCATGGTGGCAGCACCTGCCTCCTGTGTCATGTGACATTTTCAAACCAATGGTTCGATTCATTTCCCAGAGTATCTCCACCAACCAACAGGGGAGGGAGGAGTTACTTGGAGCACCACCTGCAGGCAATATGCAACATTAAAGAGTCCAAAGACAAAGGTCCCACTGCACCATACATCTTGATGGTGGAGCAGACGAGACATAGTGACCAAAAGGTCAACACTCTGACAAATAGCTCTTTCTATCAGATCGATTAGCATCAGGGAATACAATGGACTATATTACTGACACACCCTTCACCCGAAACTGTCTTCCGAGTACTCGGGATTAAACCTATATAGTGTTAAGCTTGCTGAAGCCATCATGCATGTGTACAAACAGTACAATCACCACTGGAGACCTCCTTGATAAACTGATCATTTCTGCATTAAAACTGCCAAGCTACAGCCCCATTTTTTTCCCCCAGTTATATTCTATCCCCAATTCAGACCACTCTCACATATTTCAGTTTCTTGTTTGGTCTTAAGGCAATGTCCAACCAATTTTGTATAATGTTCATTTGGAGTTTTTGGGACATTTTGGTAGACATATACATTGTCTATCATACATGTATGTGCAAATTTAACAGCTCTAGCCCCATTGATACCATCTGATGAAATTCACAAAATCCTTTCAATGTTAACATGGTACATGATAGTAGTCAATTGACTGTATTAACCTTAGCATCTTGATTACTGACAAAAGGTATCTGCTTTAAAGTGTCAATTTGACATGAATATTTCCCTTGAACAAATTCTGATTTTAATCAAATAAAAACTGATTTACTCAACTAATTCTGTAGAGCAAAAAAGTATCAGATATTTTCTAAGAAATGAGCATTTTTTTTAAAACATATCAAAAATGAAGAGTCCCATAAACAAATTCACAGAAACTAATACAGTTAAAAAAAATCCCTGATAAAGATGAAGGTGCTCAGACTATAATAGCAAAAATTTGACCATTTTATCTTGCTTATTTTTAAGAAATATCCAGTTTGACTAAAAACACATTTTTTTACCCAAAACACGAGAGTTTAAACAAATCGCAATTTGAGTTCAGTGCAGTCAGATTCTGCAAAACTTGCTGTTAACTGAGTATGTAAGTTTATTATGTCAGAGATGCATGTTTCTTTTAAATTTTGTAACTGTCACAAGATTGGATCATTTATAATAATAGGCAGACCAACCTTGTACATGCTCAAATTTTAGATGGATGTGTATTTGGCGTTTCCAAACAATTTTGAAGAAATGACTCATAACAGAACTGAATCCAGGATTTGGGAAGAGTGAGGGTGTGCAGATGAAAACTTGTATTCCTCCCCCCCCCCCCCCCCCCCCCCCCAATGTTTCGTTTGAATAGTATGGGCATGTGTTATGCAAGGTTGACTTTAATGTTAATTTCATATAATTACTCTGTCACTTTTAAGATTTTAAAATAATTTTAAAAGCAAGAAAATGTATTTAATACCTCATTTGGAACAATTGGATCCTCTTCCTTAAAATGCAAGAACCTTAATTCACAGTCCTCCACCAGGGGGCGATGCATGTCCCAAGGTTGACCATTGACTTGGGCCACCACTGACCTTTCCATAAGTAACTCTTGGATATCTGAAGGATGAAAAGTTATCATGTATACAATACCATGAATACTACCACAAATGTCTCGCTTTTCTATTTTTTATGTTAACAAGTGAACAGCAAGATTCATGACTGTGACCAAGTGACCTTGGGAATAAGGTCAAGGTCACTCATATACTGTGTCAACCACCAGCTTCATAGTCCCAGATCAACTGGTTCTCAAATTATCAAACAAACAGGACATGTTATCAAATGGCCCTGCGACCTTGGGAATGAGATTTAGATCATATGGTTTTTGCCCTCATAACCAGTAGTGACCCCATGCAATTTGAAACAATTGGCCCGGTGGTTGAAGCGAAAATATTTTTCATTAAATGCCTATTCATGAACAAACTAATTCACCGACAATCAAAAAAATCAATGAAGTGTGATCATTTGAACAAACTTAGAAGAGCCCCACCCAAGGTACATTCCAACCAAGTTTGAAGTGAAGCTGTCTGATGATTTGGGAGAAATAATATTAGTGAACAAATTAAGGTCTAAGGGTCTCTAGAAATTTCCCTATGCAATTTCTGTGCAATTTGCCGAGTGGTTTTGGAGATTTTTTTCTTTTGTAAATTTGGTAAAAAAAATGAACGAAATAATTATAGAAAATTCAAACTCACTGGAACATACCCATTTAAGCAAACTTAGTTGAGACCCATCAAAGACCTGTGCATGTACATTTGCACCAAGTTTGAAGTGAATCTGACTGATGGTTTTGGATAAGAAGTCAAAAATGGACAGGTGAACGATGGATCACCATCGATCCTCGAAGCTCAGCTGGGTACCAAGTCAGCTCAGCCCCCCCCCCCCCCCCCCGCCCCACACACACACAAAATAAAAAGAGACAGAAAGATTTCAAGTATACTTAAATCATGTTCATGTTGCAAGATGCCTGCTGGTAATTTTTTTATGAGACACAGTATTGCCTTCTAAGCAGACAAAGCTCCATATACCCAGGAGTACTACAAGATTTTACTTATCCCCAGGCTAATAAAACTGCACTATCCCCTTCTCCTGGACTGCTTCACCAAAGAGGATGTTGATCAACATCTTTACCACAGGCAGTATATGTATTTCTTGTGTCACCACAGTAATATTATGGAATCCAAAACTGGTCCCTCAGAATTTTACATTGAGTAACTTAAATTGTCAGCACTGATACATGGGATCATGAAGGTGACCAAACGGTAGATATTTGGCTCACCAATTCTTTTCTGTCCACTTGCCCTCAGGGCAAGTGCCCCTTACATTGCACTTGCCCCCACTATAAATTACTTCTCCACCCATTGAAATCCAAGTTGTATTTTCATTTTTATTTAATGCAGATATTTTAGTTGCCCCCAGGACAGATGCTGTTAATATTTTTGCTTGCCCTCACTGGAATTTTACTTGTCCCGGACAACAGGACATGCAACTTGGTGAGCCCTAGGTCCCTTACTGTTTGACTTACGCATAGCACAGTTAAATGGTGTGGAGAGTCCTTTGTTCATCAGCAGACTGCAGTCTTCAGGTTGTCCCTTATATTCCACTTGAATCTTCTCTATCTTTGGAATTAGAGTCATCTGCCTGGCTTTCTCTTGCTCAAACATCTCGTTTCTTTTCTTGCGCACATCTTTGTTTGTCAGGGACAAGTTACTCGAGCTATAGCCTGTGAAAAAAAGAAATGAACAGATAAAAGTTGTCAAGATACTGGAAAGGTACCCATTTGATTTTGTGAATTGTCACTTTATATTTTTTTTGCTTTTGTGAGGACAAGTGCCCCTATTATACAAGTTGTTTTACTGAACTTTCTCTTGTCCTGCATCAAATTTTGCTTGTCCCTGGCGTTAGGACATACATGTATGAATTTGCAGTGTGTGCACATGAAAACATTTCAAAAGCTGAATCTGTGCTTCATATATATGGATACAGATGAACTCAGTGTTTCTGTTATACCCCAAATTGGGGTATTTTACCCTTTCAAAACCTCAAATACCCTCTGAGAAAATTCTAAACATGCTATAGGGTCACAGGTCTTGTTTATAATTTACATGTAAAATTGGTAAAAATGTAGTCTTCTCCCCTGATTTCCCTTCTTGTCACCCCCTGAAAAAATTTCTAACCGAAACACTGGAACTGTTCCACACCAATCATGAGACAGACTGACCTTCTAGCAAAGTTTTTTTTTCTTATTCCAACAGTAATTATACCAAAATGACTGGTACCACTAATTGGAGCCTTAATGACAAAAGCAGAGGTACAGTACAAGCAGTGCCCACTTAGGCTTCTGCTTTCAACTCTTTTACTGCCAATTGTGACAGTCAAAGTACTTAAAATGAACTATGGATACTATATTAACTCCTTCAGTGCCAATCACGTCTAAAGTCAATCTAGTAAAGTCCAACCAGTCTGAATTATCATTAGGATCCCAGATTTGTATTCCTCGTAAAAAGACCTTTCATTCAAGTACCAGCATGCCTATAGTTCCAGAGAGAATATCCCAAGTCAACAGCTTTTCTCAGTGAGCATTGGGCGCATTGCAGTGAACCCAATGTGTGCCGAGAAAAGCTGTTGACTCAGTCCAAAATTTGGCATTGAAAGAGTTAATATTCTTTGTGGAAAGGCCTTTCATTCAAGTACCAGCATGCCTAAGGTCCCATGGAATATGATTGTGTACATCAACAGCTTTCCTTAGCTTGAGCCCAAAGTGTGCTGAGGAATGCTGTTGACTCAATCCAAGAAGTGACACTGACAGGGGTAAAAACAGATACGTTGGTCGCAAAAATGGCCCCTCAGATTTAACATACATATGTGTACTTGTAACATGGAAAACATGGCTACAATTCAGTCAAATATCTTTGTGACATTCTTTATAAACATAATAAATGTATATATGTACAAAACCGCAAGAATCTGGAGAATGCACACACACAAACAAACAAAGGCAGCTTTTCAAAAGTGATAACGGCTGTGTAAACAAAGAGACAGTGCAGATACAGGAATATTCCACAATTTTGCAATATTTCCCAGCACATGGAACTTGCCCTGAGGGGTAGCTGGCTCAGAAATCTTTTTCAAGTCACCCTTGCATTGTTATCAATTGTTCAATCTGAAAAATTTGGGCCACTGGTCATCAGTTTCTTGCACAATAAGGTGGCCAAGCCATGTTCATGTACCACATTGGAAAGATGAAGCACAAGGTAAACTGTGCAAAGGGAATGATTGTAGGTACAGCAATAAATAGTTTCAACAGGGCATCCACATCTTGAGTACTGTGGGATAGAGGAGCAAAACCAAGAATGTTATATGGTATACAGTGAAACCTGTTTTGAGAGACCACCCCTAGAGCAAGCCAAAAAGTGGTCACATAAGGCAGGTGGTCTCTCAATGGAGGTATAACATGGGAAAGGTAGCAAAAGGGACATAGTAAACATGGTCTAAAAAGGCAGGTGGTCTTTCATCACAGTGGTCTTTCAAAACAGGTTTCACTGTACTGTATATTACGACACAAATGAGGGGGATATCCATGGTATGGGAAAGCACAGAAAGAAATGGAAAAATGTATCCCGGGAGCACCAGCTTGTACAGCAACAGAAGCAATCCTTGGAGAGTTAGGATGGAAAAGTGTAACAGGCAGAACTGCAAAAGCCAATATGGTCTATGCACATTAGTTCCCCGAGCCTGGCGCGCACATGTTTCTGGGTAATTTGCGGGCCACTCAGTCTTACCGCACAGGCTACAGTGCTACAGCAAGTAATGAGGAGCGAAACACGGACCATGATTTCCTCAAAAAACAGAATCTAGGGTGGCTGAAAAAGTATTTGAAAGATAAAGGAATATCAGTTGATGGAAGGAATAAAGCAGCACTTTTATTTTTCATATTTGTAAGTTTACGTTTCTTCCTGGCATCACCATTACAGCCCACTACACAACAGTCAGTGGTGGTTTACCATGATAATTCGCCTTGTCACTCAATGTTCTAACTATCAATGCTTTCCGTACTCCCTCCGCCAAAGATCTATAATGGTAAACTTCTATACACCTCCTGTATTTGGTCCATTTCCTGCTTTTCTGTTCATGTTGACAGGAACAAGATTAGTATCCGCCATCATGCATTATTGTGACCACTTTTGAGAAGGTGCACAGCGCGCCATCTGGTGGCAAAAAATCATCCAGCATGCCTCGCCTTCGTAATGGGACAACTGCCGGGGTTTTCCTACTTGGTGAACTTATGCATAGACCGTATTTGAACCAGTATATATACAATCAGCAAGTGAGGACAGGTGGTGCAGGAAAATATGTAATGAAGCTGTTACAGAACAGACAAGATGGGTCATACCAGACACAGAGAAATTAGCAGAAAAGTATGAATTGAAAGGTTATGATGAGGCCGAGGACTGGAAATGGAACACATATTCCTTTTGTTTTTGCCACAATGACTGTCTCCCCAAGATGACCATGCCCTGACTTGGCAGTTGTGTTGTCTTTATTATAGTTTATATTAAGTGCATCACCTCCTGTAGTTACTTTCCAGGTCAAGTCACGAGTACTGGTATCCTGGCACAATTGTAACCTTATCTTTTTGTTTTTGCGAAGGTTTTAAGATGCCCTGCTGACCTGATATATCATTGTTTGATATAGTGATAAACTAGAAAGGGAGATTTGCTAATCCATCCTTTTTCTTTCAATACAAGCGCAGACAGGGTCTGGACATTACATACGTCCCAGTTTTAGTTTTGAAATTTCAAATGCAAAAATTATAAATCATTCAGTTTGTAATACTCATAACTCATACAGTATACATCAAATGGCTGCCACAAATCCAATCATATAATAATAATAAAAAAAAAAATGGTAACAGTGATCCTTGTAAAAAGCAGTCAAAAATCATTATATTCACAGCCATTACAAAATGATCATTACAGTGACATTCATGTATCATAATCCATGACAATTACATTACCCCATAACCAATACATCATCCACTCCACCACTAAAAAGCTTTAAGGGAAGCCTCAAAACTATCTATAATGATTACTAAATATGATTAAAGTGTATCATTAGCTGGTATGTCCATACTTTATTTCTGTCACTATGTTTTCAACAATATGTTTCTAGTTATGACCACCCATAAAAACTGTGACCATTCATGTATGGTATTTGCGGGTGTTTAATTTTATTGTTGGTTCATTCAAATTACCGGAAGCGGCAAACCTATGGAAGATCAAAGGCGCTTTCGCGGATCACGGGAGTCCTACTTCTGCACCTAGTTTTTTTTACTTGATGAGAATAAACTCCTAGTTTCAAATTGAAGTGGTAGGAAATGTAACGAAAGCAAATAATATATGTCAATGTATATACAGCAGTTGTTTAAAACTGTTTTTAATAACTCGTTTTAGCGAGAAAAAAGCAACGTTTACGAGTCACGATATGTCACGTCTTTCCTCGCGCGATCTTGGACATATTTATAGCCAAATTTGGAAACAGCGGTATTCTGCAGCCTTCTACACCTCCGTGTGGTAGAGAGTTCCAAGTTTTTCATTGACTGCGAACAGACGAAAATGCCAAGGTGTGTTTCGTGCGGTGGCACAGCCACCGAATATCCAGAAAGATATTTTCATTCTTGGCCAAAAGACACATCATTAGCAGATAAATGGAATGCTATTATGAAAATCCCAGAAGAAGTATTGGCAGCATACAAAAGCACGAAGTTGTGTTCAGCGCACTTCAAGCTGCGTGACGAATTCCGATCGTTTGACAACTCCCGGAGCTCATATTATCGCTCACGTTACACGGTCACGATTTACGACCGATTATCATGAACGGAGTAAATACATTGATAAATAATAATTGATTTGATTGAAACACATAACATATGCATATTCTTTACGTCGATAACGACCTCGGAAACAATTTTCATAATTTGAAGTGGCTTTGTGTTGAACAATGATCATGGTGCGCTTGGCTTCGTTATCAACCGATGGCTATGATTGGCCAGTTGTATAGTCGCTTCTAATTGGTCCGACATCTCGACTGGCTTCGCGTAATGGTGAACTGCTGGTAAGGTGGGGGTTTTAATATGTGGCAATAAACATCGGAAATTTGTGAAAATTAATAAAATAAACATCAGATATGAAATCCTGATGAAAAATCCTTTCCAATGATGTATAATACAACGTAAGGAGTGCCTTCCTTTAACCACCTTTACCATGGATTGTCAAGGGGTATAGCATGACATGTTATCGGCGCATGTAACACAGGCATTTTCTTTGGGGACCAGCCTCTTACCTGGATCACTGGGGACGGCAGGATCAGGTCACGCTCATTGTCTGTTCTCGTGTAGCACTTTCAGTTGCGGCACTTTTTTTGGATGTACTTGGTCTAATTGTACATAACATGTATAAATAATAGCAGCGCCAAGTGAATCATTTCTAAGCCACCTTATATGGAGTACTGATTTATGTACACTGTATATGTAATTTTTTTTGCCCCGAGACAGGTGTATGTAGCCACTGAAGGGCTATTTTGAAATTCTTTTTCGCCTGTATATATATTTACATGATGATCGATTATACTCTGTGCAGTTCATGATTCTGTTTATTACAGTTGTTTAATTCTATCTTTTTGATCAATGTGCCCTCAGACCAGCAGTGGTTACTATGTTTCTATAATGTTGGCTGACTTTTCTACTTTGTATTATTGCCTTCATGGTAAGGTTTGTGTTTGCTGTGAACAAGATCATGTGTTGTTATTCTGTGTTACATTTGTGCTGAGGCTCTTTGCAAACAAATTTCCATGTATTCTAATCGTGAAGTTAATTTGACGCCCATGTTTGTCTGGGGATGCTGATTTTCATTTCAAATTTTGCTTACATTTTACGTACCTTTATGGGGACTATTTACACATTGAGTAATATTGAAATCTTCAGTTGTGTTTACGCAACTGTTCAACACAGTGGTCCCGGTCAGCAGAGACCACCCCTACAGCGACAAAAAAGTGGTCTTATGAGACAGGTGGTCTTTCATGACAGGAAAATTAACATGGAAGGTACAGGACTTGGGAATCTGAAAAGCAGTCTCTCATGAGAGCGTGGTCTCTTGTGACAGGGACAACTGTACTACGTGCTGAGTCACTGCATCTCATCATAATTTCATAATTTTGCTTGATCTGTTTGGTGTACGTATAGGGAGCGTGCTTGCACTGACCATGCTTAAAGGGACTTTTTTTGTACAATTATCCCCAACTGCCTCGCAAACAAATATTTTTGTTTTATTTGGTGCACAATATTTCACCTGCTCTGCTGAACTGTTGAAATTAGCAGGCCCTCAGGATTTGACGACCCTCAGCAGCAGCTACGCAGGCAAGCTGGTCAACACACCCTGCGATACTATTTGATCTACCTACATTTAATTATTGTCTTCATTATATCTCGATCCTACGCTTGCTTGGTGTCGCCAATATTTTGAAATCCAGTTCATATTATCAGATTATTATCATTCACGCTGTATTGTGACCATTCATACTTTGCACAATCTATGTTGTTGTTGTAGATTCAGCTATACGATGATCAACATGCCCCATTATAACTTAAAACACAGCTCACGTTACATTTGTTTCCCTGTGATATATTTTCTTTCTCTTCCGGGAAACAGTTGTGCCATGGCATTGCACAGGTTATCTGCACTTGATGATCAATGCATATCTTTAGAAACATCTAAACAATGTACAGTTAAACTCGTCTAAACTTAACAGCCAAATGCATTTTTTGTGTTGCATTTGCAACATGTTGTACTGGGGTTTGCACAGGTTGTAAAAGGTTTGCAAAAGATTGAAAAAGAGTGTCATATGGTTGAAGCGGTTGCAAACCATTTCAAAAGTTTCGTCAATAATGTTGAGAAAGTGTGTGAAATGGTTGTTAAGCATTAGAGAAAGGTTTAAAAGGGTTTTAAGGCAATATGAAGAAATGGTTGTGAAATGGTTTGGAAAGTGTTTGAAAAGGTTTGCCTATCACTCAAATAGTTGGAAAAAGGTTGCAAAAGGTTGATGTGTTTGGTGACTGTTAAGCTTTAAGGGAAGCCTCAAAACTATCTGTAATGATTACTAAATATGATTATAGTGTATTATTAGATGGGCTGTCCATACATTATATATATGTTACTATGTTTTCAACAACATGTATCTAGTTATGACCACCCATAAAAACTGTGACAACTCTCACAAACAAATACGTTTTATTTGGTGTACAGTTTTTCACTTGCTTTGCTGGACTGTTGAAACCAGCAGGCCCTCAGGATTTGACGGCCCTCTGAAGCAGCCATGCAGGCAAGCTGGTCAACACAACCAGCGATTCTATTTTATCTGCCTACGTTTAATCATAGATCGATGATCTATGGTTTAATTATTGTGTTTAGTATGTCTAGATCCTACACTTGCTTTGGATTGCCAGCATTTTGAAATCCTGTTCGAATTATCAGATTATTATATAAAATTATTATCATCTTCACTGTTTTGTTGACATTCATACTTTGCACAATCTATGTTGTCGTAGAATCAGCTATATGCTGACCGACATGCCCTGTTATAACTTATGACACAGCTCACGTTACATTTGTTTCGCTGTGATATATTTTCTTTCTCTTCTGTGACACAGTTGTGCCACGGTGTTGCACAGGTTATCTGCACTTGATGATCAATGCATATCTAAACAATGTACAGTTACGCCTGTCTAAACTTAACAGCCAAATGCATTTTTTGTTTTACAAAGTGTTGTACTGGGGTTTGTACAGGTTGTAAAAGGTTTGCAAAAGGTTGACAAAGGGTGTCAAAGGGTTGAAACGGTTGCAAACCATTTCAACAGTTTCATCAATAATGCTGAGAAAGTGTGTGAAATGGTTGTTAACCATTAGAGAAAGGTGTTTAAAAGGGTTTTAATGCAATAAGAGGAAATGGTTTGGAAAGTGTTTGAAAAAGGTTTGCCTTTCACTCAAATGGTTGGAAAAAGGTTGCAAAAGGTTGATGTGTTTGGTGACTGTTAAGTTTAACGCAAGCTTAACCGTAGTATTTCGAGAACTTCTTGACCTGTAACAGATATTGATCCAAATGTGTTGGGTGGATCGATATTGAATCCCGGCAAAGTAGCCATTGATGGATCAAGAGTACACTGCTTGAATAAAAAATAAATTAAAAACTTCACCCTTTGATAGACTATCAGTAATGTGTTTATCTTCGTGCAAGAGAGATGGTATAGGGGCCGTATGACTGTGATTCAGAAAATACTTGACAGTGTACCACCAGCTCTTCTTTTGAGCCGGACTATTTAAAGATGCAGGAAGTTTATCAAGATACTCATGGTCAGCATTTTTAAGACTTTCTTGATAGTCATTACAGAGTCTGCTGAAAGACGACCATGCAGCTGTATCTCGACTGCTTCCATTGGCTTTTACTTTACTGTACACTGTAGGCACTTTATGATAGACATCACAGCACTCAAGTATACCACTGTAAGTAGGAAGGCCGAACGTCTGTGCATTTATTGGGAACACAGTGTTCTGCAGCATCCATAAACATTTGCGACCATAAGTGGCAGAATGCATTAACATTATTTGACACGAAACAGGATTCCCAATTCACAGCATTCAAATGGTCTCCAAAAAGACGGAAGTCAGCTTTTTCGTAATTCCATATTCGCCTGTTACACACAGGTTCTTTCTTGTGTCGAAACAAAAGACAGGCACCAATGACACTTTGATCGCAGTTAGTTATGGGAGGAAGTACTCAGACATTTTTCATAAAATTAGGAATGCTGCTAATAATTTGGTGCTGACAAGTTGGAGTCTCTTCAATGATACAAGCTGGTTCATTTACATGAACAGACAAATAGCTGGAAGCAGCAAGATCATGAAGTTTATTACCCCGAGACATGTGACAGTTTGCATTCAAGTCTCCACGTATTATTATGTTGTTAACACCAGCAGCCGCAAATGGCTAAATCTATACTATCTTGGAATTTGTTCCAAAAAGTGATCAAAGAGTTTGGGGGTCTATAAATATCTATTGTTACTCATGGACATATATCCAGCCATTTGCTCAGCCAAGCTTGAATTACTTCCCTTGCAAACACAACACACAACCAGGACCAGTGAGGCCGATGATAGATTAAAATACAAATTAAATTCTTAACATTACATGAAAACAAAAACCGAGGATGTATAATTTTTACTTGTTGAGTTAATTTCCCATACTTTAAATGGTAGTGATGTGATATTATTGACCATTCTAGGTCAAATGTCTGCAGCCTGCACCAGGATGCATGTTTTAAATAGATGTTGTCCCGCCGATGGCGAAAACTCACTTATAGGGGCACAAGTACTCTTATGCATGCATGATGGAATAAAGTGACAGGCTTATGGAGCTTTATTCTATTGTGCAACTTGCTGTGGCGCCATCCTACCCATGTAACAGACTGGCACCTGCTGATGAGACCATCAGTAACCCCTTTCGCGAATAGTCTTGCACATGTGTATTTGGCAGGAAAGTGACTTTCACTGCACAGGATACTGGGATGCAAAGTGGGGCAAGCTGTCGAGTTGCCTATCTGAAATGCTGTGTTGCTAGCATTTGGAATGGACTGTAGCTCTGATCGATTCTTTAGCTTCGGAGTGGAAAAAAAAATAGCAATTGAACTTTCCCAACTTTCACGCATTTAGCATGGAAAAGATAGGGGATACGGTCCTGACCGCAAGCTGTAGCTGCCAGAGCTCCCTTCCTCTCTGGGAGCAGATACACATACAGGCAAGCTCGTCAATGTTGGCATCCCCCTAATGGGTCAAGGGGTGGCACTGGTAGACAAAAAACATTTTATGGAGATTGGTAGGTAATTTGATCCCTCTAAATACTCAGTCCGCCTGCGAACTATTAGGAACTGGAACCTCTGAAGGTACGTGAAAGTAGTAATGTTGGCACTTTTCATGCTTACCCCTTAATTTTTACTTAAAGTCTGTTTGTTTGTTTGTTTTTTTTTGTTTTTCTTTAATTTTTCTATTTAAATTACCTTGTAAATAGTAGTACAGCTCATTGACATTCATAATTTAAATTTAATTATCTGTATACCAGGTATAAGAGGTGCATACCACATACATGTGCACCTTGGCAGGAGGCAATAGCTAAGTATATAAGTTGATGATGATGTCTGATGATGATGGATAGTCATGTAGTCATTGTCAGTGTGCGGACTTGAAAGATGGGGACACTTGCTGATTGGGCAAATCTGTCAACCATGGAATGCAACATTGAGAAGCCCTAGTGGCATATTAGCAACCGAAGGCTTGTCAAAGGGAGCCTTCTGCCATAACACATGTATATATATTGTAAATATATATTTCAACAGTAAATCAATATATACTCAACTGGTACTATACCGTCCAACTTGAAAATCATGAGCTTCCGGTCTTCCACAAAAATATCTCCATTAAAACAGGATGTGAGCTACGCAGAGAATACTTTTTGCCTTTTCGTTGGGCTAAAAATCTCTCTCGTTATCCACAACAAATACATATAAAATAAATATATCACACAGAAAAACAATCAAAAGATTTCTATCTACTGTTTGTCATTATTTCCTGGATAACAGCACTAATGAGGATCTCATATGAGCAACTGCACAGACGCCATTCATGTGCAGGTGCTGTTGAGTCACGAGTGACCAGCATATGTCTCTTCCACAGTCCCATTGACGCCCGTGAGATGGCGGGCTAAACCAGCAGTTGCACTTAGTGCTTGAGCCAAATCTGGCTTTTTTCAATGCATGCAAGGAAATCATTTTTCCTTTCTTTATGAAGTTATCTATAGGAAATTCATGAAAGCCATATGCTGAAGTAGGCATTTTACATATCCTTCCTTTCATATCGCCATACCAATGTTGTGACTAAAAAGCAGGGTGGAGCATTCGTTTGGTGAAATAACTGATCGTTCAAAGAAGACCATCGATCAAAATTACGCTGTATACAATGCATATCCAGCACAATGAATTTGACTCTTCCCACAGCTCATGTGTACATATTTTGTTCAGTATGCGTCTTCCTCCTCTAGTATAGTTGTTTCTACATCAAAATTCAATAATGACAGCAACAATAAAGTTGTTGAGTCACATTTATCTTGCCCTTTTTGGAAAATTCATCGGAGAACAGCACCCCTGTTTGTTTGTTTCAACGCCTTGCTTGTCAGTTGCTGGAAATGAAAGACTTTTCAGTTATCGACAGCAGCCCAAATTAAGTACCATATTTGGATCAATGGCCACGTTACCTCGAATGAGTTACCAAAATATGGATATTATTGTTAAATTAAACAGACTTTGGTCTTTCCCACAGTACCATCCCAGACATTTGTAAACAAACATGGCCCTACGCCATTGAAGTGTTGGCAACCGCCAATCACTCCTTCACCAGGCATGGACTGATCTTGTCATTCATTCCTTCATGGGTCAGCTTGACGACCAACAAGTTTACTCCGTATGTTATAGGCCTACATATTCAGGGCACAGGCATTCTCTTCTGGTTTCCTTTCCAAATTTCTTTCTAAGAGGACACCTTATCATCAAATGACAATGTGATTTGTAATTAGACAGATGGGTGTAGGCCTAGGCCTACAACACGACCACATATAAGAAGTTGGGGCTGACGGGGACAGTGGGTCGGGAGTGGAAACAAAACAAATAGGCCTAGAAATGACATTATACATTACAGTTCATGTCGTAGCCTAATGAATAGGCCTTGTCATGAGAAGAAGAATCTTTTCATATCACTCTGGACAGTGATATTTCACTTACTTCAACTTTAAAGGTATTCTTGAATTTTTTCTTTTTCATCTTAAAGCTATTTCATCCACTTTAATTACAACACCTAATATTTGTGGGTAACATCTAATTTGGATAGCTCTCAAACTTTCTTTAGGAATGAACTAAGTTTGATGTTTTTTTCCTTTCATCGGCCAAGTGAAAGAGACTGGAAAAAATATCAGAATTACCAACACCGGGTAAAAGTAACATTTACACAAATCAAACAGGGCACATTATTGCTATTTTATGTGAAACAAACATTTTATTATCATTTCCAAGTACTTTCACTTTATTGTATGCATTGAATTTTTCAATTCCCATCTGTGTTATATGGTTCACTGATGTCACAGTGACCAGTAAAACTCTGAAAAATGCAAGTGGTGGTAAAACTCCCTCTGGTACTGTTATTAAGAATATGTGTATAAAACCATTTCCTTTGGGGGTATATAAAATTGTCTTGCATGCATGTATATTATAAACATTGTTGTTTGATTTAGTACTGAAAAAGCCTTGACATTTTGGCCAAATTTTCCACTCATGACAGTGGAGAGTAAACCTGAAAAGACCTAGTGGTGGTTGAAAAATATTCAGCTAAATTCCACAAGTTATTCAAAATGCATGCTTAAAGCCATTCATTGTTTAGTATTAAAATGTGTCACCAGGGCTCGACATTAAGGCAAGCCCGAAAGCCCGAGGCAACCAAGCTGGATTATCGGGCAACTAATACCTTTAATGAACGCGCCCGTGTCGGGCTACTGCTTCTTTTACCGGCTCAAAAATCATTTTGCCACTATTTACATCGATCGCCGTAACTCTCATGCCACTTCCGCTTGACAAAGCGTGTTTGTTAGCTTCCGTAAGCGCTCGCACGTTCGTTAGCTTCCGTAAGCTCTCGCGTGATAACGAGTGGTTCCAAGGATGCATTGACCCAAGTGACTTGGAACCCCAATCAAACACGTGCTTGCCTGCTGGAGCACGTGCGACAGACACTGACGAAGTGCATGCCAGATCCATTTTTCCCACGGTTCAGAACGAGGTCAACATGGCGCCCAAACAACCACACGTGGTGGCAATGAGAAAATGCCGAGTCTTATTTTGATACATAACTTATGAATTACGGTGAGTTAGGCTCCACCGAATGTGTAGAATAAAGTGAAGACAGTGAGTAATGCCGTCAAAGCAATTTTATGACAGTTTAAGCTGGTTACTTCGCAAACGAAGGCTCCGTACCCGGCGATAAACTTTTTCGAGTTATTTGTCGTATGTACTACAACTAGATTTTAATGTATTCATTTGAACTAGGTGCTGTTACTGTATATTGAGATACATGGCAGGCAATCTTGAAATTGGATCAGATAATTTTTGGAATTCATGAATCAGTTTGATACTTTATACTGATAATGTTTTTCAGGGATACACATCCTAGTCACTTTATTACCTTCTCATCATAGAGGATATTATTTATTTTTGACTGCATTAACAGCGGTTGGAATTTTTCAAGTTTACTAGATTATCATTTTTATGTAGCTAATTCTGCTGGGTGCTGTATATTGAGATACATGACAGGCAGTGTGTTTAGATATTGGATTGAATCAGTTAATACTGGAAATGTTTGTGTGTGTGTGTGGATACATAACATAGTGTTAATTTATTCTTCTTGTAGAGCACAGTAATTTATTTCAAAGCATAATTTATGTTTGACTGTATTAAAAGCTACAGTTAAGATGTCTAACTCTCCACAGGTAACTTGTCACTGTATTTCCTTGTCCGTTTGTTCAGGGACCATTCTGGAAGGACATTAACCTTTGCTAAAAGGAAAATCCAAGCAAAATTATTGAAGCATGTACCCAAGATGTTCAGTACTAGATATGAAAGTAATTTTGTGCCGAACATTTAATCATGCATAATCTACAATGTACATGTATGTGTGTGTGTTGCGTACAGTAATTTGTCCTTTCAGTATCCATGAAATAAAAAAATTGCCTTTGCAACTATTTTGTGTTTCTTAATCTTCAGGCATGTGAGAGTTCAGATATTTAACTGATTTCAGATATTTTGATCAAAATATCCCATTTTATCCTATGTTAAATCAGATAATTTACTTCTAAGCTTACCCAATTTAGCGAATTTCAGATATTTTTCTAATTGACCACTCACATGCCTGATGTTTGCAAACTGTTGAGTTTCTTTTGCTTGATCGTCATCAATGCAGAAGCAGATTTCATCATTATGCATCTTTTTATTTTAAGTGTATATTTAGTGCTTTGACAGGACTCTTATTTTAAGCCCAAGTCCCCTCCAAATGGCAGGAAAATGCATATTTTAATGTCTTTTTAAAAAAAATTTCCGGGGGAGCATGCCCCCGGACCCCCCTAGCAGGGCTTCGCGGCTAACGCCGCTCGCAATGCTGAAAATGGGGCAACTGATTTTGTGAAGGGGGCAACCAATTTCTCTGGCCCAGTAGCCCTGGGGGCAACCACAAAAAATCCTTAATGTCAAGCCCTGAGTGTCTTGCACTCATTTAATCATAATCAAGTGTTGTTTTGATGGTTATTGAATAAATAAGTCAAGTATCTGCCACATATCACAGTCAATCTGTAAAAAACACAAATAGTGGTAGCAATCATTCAACTCAAGCCACTAAAAATACATATCTAACACTATTCATTTTGAGGTATCCAAAATTTGCCTTGCACCCATTATATTAAAGTAGTTTTGTTTTATTTTGTATCAAAGTAAAAAAGTCAAGTCTTGTATGTCTGTCAAAACCAGCTTCTCGAAACAATATTTCACTTTTCGCTTTATGGCTGCTTGATCATCATCATGGCTGTAATATATCACGTCTGCTGTGAGTGCGCATGGCCAAAAAGGGAAAAAAATATAGCATCTGCTGCAAATGCTCATGCCCAATATGCAATATAACGGAAGTATTCGATCAAGCTAGAGATAGTTTTTTTTGTTTTTGTTTTTTTTTTTCAATTTTTTGTAAGGGGGGGGGGGGGGGGGGTCGGGGTTTTTATGGTTTTTTGTTTCTTGTTTCTTGTTGCTCTTTTGGTGTTTTGCTTGTTTTCAATTTTTTGTGTTTTTCTGTTTTTGTGGTGTTTTATCATGTAATTTGTTTGTTTGTTTTGCTTTTGATTTTAGTTTTTTTCCCCCCTTTCTGTTTTTGTCTCGGGTAATAATAATAATACAGTGGCTCTCCGCTTATCTGCCGCAGTCCTGTGTCACATACTGACACAGGTGGCCTAGGGTAAAAAAAAAAAAAAAAAAAAATCCATCCCTCACACACCCTATCCCCACCTCTAAGGCTCAGGCTTTTCCCATGGGAGCCCATATAAGGGCTACCACCATTCTAACTTAACCTGTCGCCTTATAACTATTATTTCATTCCTTTTCTCCCAGCATCCTACCAGGTAGTCCTGTACATTTTTATTGCCTTTCCTGCCTCCCAGAAAGCCACTTTTCAAATCTAAAATCCATGTTTTATTTTCATCCTCATCCTCTAAACACTGAACCTCTTCTAAACCTTTGTATTTTTAATCTTCCCTGTGCAACTTTCTGAAAAAATCTTCTCTTATCTCTCTATATGCATCGCACCACAACAGCCAAAGATCCACTGTCTTATCTGCCTCTTGTCAACACGACTTACACTTTCCATTACTACCTGTTGTCCACTTGTTTTCTCTTTTCTAGATTGATTACTCCTGCCCTACTTTGAAACAGAAGCTTAGATCCCTTCCCTCCATCCCAACACACACTTCTCTGTGGCTTTTCTAATACCTTGTATGCCTTCAATGTATTTTTTCCCTGACTCCTCTTTTCCAGTCTACTTTCCAACCCTCTGTAACAGTCTTACCTATATATATACTTTCCAATCATCCACCTCATCATATCCTTTTAGTTCATATTTCTCTCCTAACGTGTCTGTGTCTTTGACCCATCCTGTTTTTTCCTTGACTATCTCATTGTAAACTTTCCTGCACCACCTGTCTTCACTTATTGCTTGTAAATAACCCCAGTACTTTAACTTAGCTTTGGCAATCATATCTGTGATATTATTCCATCCTAACTCTCCTAGGACTGCTACTGTTGTTGTACATGGTGGTGCTACCAGTATCCATTTCCCCATCTCATTCTGTGCTTTCTCCATTCCCTGGATATCTCTGTTGTGCGCCGTATCGGAATCTGGGCAAATGAGAATATTCCCAAAATGTACCTCGCCACCGTGGAATTCCAATATGGCGCGGCCATATCAGAATCGCATTAGGCCTCGAAAATCAAAACGATAAGTAGTTATTTTCCATAATTTATTTCTTGTTTCTATTTAAACATCGAAGTAACAGTGTCCAAGCTCAATTTTGTGCAAGAGGCGTCAACTGCCATTTTGTTGACTTGTCATTACAAATGGGACAGAGATGGATTATAACCTGGATCACCGGCGGGCCACACAGCCTCACAGGCCTGGGCTCCGGGGCTGTTTAATAATCAGAACCATATAGGAATTCCAATATGGTCCAAGACCATACCTGATTTTTCAAAATTACCCAGTGCTTGAATAAAATCAAAAGTTTATCAAATTTATATGGTGCTGTCCAGGACTGAATATGAATTCCAATATGGTCCAGGACCATATAAAAATCCCAATATAGAAACAGAATGATGGCGGGGTCACAAGATTCCAATTTGGCTGCGCTGTTTCGGAATTCCGATAATGCTCTGCGCCGTTTCAAAACGGCGAAAATTCCAATATGGCGTGGAACATCTCCCTCACTGACTGCATGTAGGTTAGAGAGGGACAGGTTAGCTTATATGGAGAGTAAAGAGTTCGGACTGCGGAATAGGGTAATGACTACAAGGAAGTGGTTTTGGACAAAAAGACACAAATACAATTACTGAAATCACATCTAAGCCATATATCATTCCTGCTATTGCAACTCTATCCCACAATACTCCCACCATTGCCGAATCCCACAGGACTGCATGTGCTCGAGTTTTCAATCAAATAAGCCAATTCCTTGCCGCAAATGCGCATGCCCACATATAAAACATTCTCGATCATGATGTACTTTGACTTTGTTGTTGGCATTTCACTTATTTTTTGTTTCTGCCTTCCAGAGCTCCCACTGACTGGCCTGTTACATATTATGGCTGGTTATGGGACAATTCGTTGAAGTCAACTTCGCCGTATATTCACTTCGTCGGAGGTTAAAATTGGTGACTGTCTGAATGGCCATGATGACAACATGTCAAAATCAATTTGGCCATCTGGTCAAACTGGTCGTGATAAACTTTGGCGAAAGTTCATTCAGTTGGACCTAAAAGACAATTGGTTGCGTGTGCGACCATAGGGGCTACAATTTTAATCAGTTGATATCAAACTGTGAATAAAGTTTCATACATGATCTGTTTTCCATGTCTTTTTTCTTTTTTTTTTGTTTTTCCGTTTTTTTTTAGTCTGCTCTCTACCGTCAACCAGTCAGCATGGCTGAATTTGGTGCAAGTTTAGAATTTTTTTTCAATGAACGAGAGTGTAAAAAGTTGGCAGGTGTGTTCAGTCACATGATCATTATACAGCCACCATCAACATTCACCTGGCACCGGTTTCACTACCGATTTCTAGCGAAATGGCCTCACAATGAAGTTACTTTTCGACCACCAAACATCACTTTGACCATTCTGATTTTCGACCAAGTTGATTTCGCGGATGTTACATTGCAATGAAGATGACTATCGACGAAGTTGTGTAGAGACGATATTACTTTTCAACCAGATTTAACCTTCGGTAAAGTTGGCCTCCAACGATGTTGATTACGACAAATAGTCCTAGATTCATTATGGCTATGGCTTAGGAGCTTTGCTCACTTTTTGGGTTTTACCATGGAGAACAACATGATATGATCTGGGAAAATCCATGCAGTTCATGGTTTTAACGGTGGTTTTTACCCATATCATATGACACGTTGTTGTGAAATGTAATTCTCATTTAATGTGGGTCTTATTCACACCCAAATGTACTCTAAGTAAAATTTAACCCTGAGCAAGACAATCACTGGCTAGTTGTCACTTGGTGGCGGTACTTGCTGGTGTCTTGGTTGGGTACAATGATACATGCTGACTTGCGAGAAATCAACATAATCACAAGCAGCATCGGGCAAACCACACCACGTAGGGGGTGGGCGATATTATGTCCACACAACAACGTGAAAAACCAAAAAAACACAAAATACCCGCCATTTCAAAAATGATAACTGCAGAAATGGGAACTTACATCGCCTCTGATTCCATGACCAAGCATCTCGCACCATTCTGATCACTCTGCTGCCTGCCATTTTGTTTGACAACTAATTAATTACAGTCCATACAAGACATTTACCCCCACGTTCCGGAAGCTGGCCATTCCAGAAACGGAAATGTGTCCTGTTGCAAATTGTTTATAAATACAATGACATGTAGTGCACGAATAGAAATTGTTATACAAAATTGCACAGTTTAAGTTTTAATCCCCGACGCGCTTCTTTAGAATACACCGTATATGGTTTTATGAAATGGCCATAAAAGCAAACGAGTATAAGTGAAATACAGGCTTTCCCCTTCCACATCCGCCCAAAACTATTGATTGTGGTTCTGTCTGATTATTCGAATTAGTCCGCGTAAAAATAGTTCACGGGAGTATGTTGCAGTTCTTTCCAATAGAGGGCGCACTTCCTGCGCAGTGACCATGGAGATGACCCGGTAAATAAACTCCTCTGCGCCTCTGACAACCAGATCGTAAACATATTTGGAGTGTCAAATCCGTTCAACAGTGGATTCAGAGACAAAATTCAAATAGTGCTGTTGGATATATATACCAGAAGGTAACATGGTAGGTACAGTGTAATGTTTGAGTTTGAAGAAATGGATTTCTATGTATGTTGAAGGGAATATCACTGATGACTGAATTACTTGCAAAGCATAATAATATTTTGTAGCAAAATCAAAATGGCGGCAATGCTGGTGGTCTGCATGACCAGCTGGGAACCGCGACAATTTGTTGTGTTCGTTAAAATGTTAATGTGTTTCAGTGAGGACATCGAACACGAAAAAAGAAAGAAAACAATTGCAGCCCAAAACCGATCACTGTCATTACATATATGTTGTCGATTAAGATACTCATGTCGTGGCCATTTTCAGGGTTGCCAATGTACTACCATGTAGTGTTGGGTACAGTCTAGAATTGGGCTTTTCTGAGACTGCATGGGCTCAACACTGTCAACAGTCACAATGTCGCCTTGTCGGGTGATTTTTTAAAACTCATCCCAGACACACATAATATTATGATGCATCACTGGAAAGGTCTTCAGAGATGCCAACTGCCCCTCATCATCAGGTACAATCCCTGAAATTAACTGAAAATTTGACCAATTTACGGTGCGTGTCCCTCATCAAAATTACCAGAAAATAGCAATTTTCTGCCAGTTTTCCATATATATTTTATCCATCTGTAGCTTTTAAAAAATCACCCTAGAAACACATATGATACAGCATTGGAAATGTATTGTCATGAGAAAAAACTTGAAATAAACTTAATTTATGTGGACCAAATAGATCAAAAGTTTCAGGAGGGTCAAATTTTGGCAAAAATTGTCATTTTCTGATTTTTTTTTTCAATATTTTTTTTCCTGATTTATAGATTTGCAGAGCTGTGCAGTTCTGTTTTTCAGTACCTGTCCTCAGGGCTAGTGAGCCCGGACCTTAAGTAACTATCCCCCTGTCCAAAAAGGCTTGTCCACCCATGCAGGTATCATTTAGAAAACCAAAAATTTGTGGTTGCCCCCAGGGCTAGTGTTTTACTATTCAAATTTGCGCTGATTAGTATTTGACTTGTGCCAGGCTAGAGAACCCAAAAATTTGTGAACCATGATTTGAATAAATCACACATATATGTTCATTTTTTGTATGGTTGGAAATGTATTTTTATAAAAATTTAAGAAAAGCTTCATTGTGCCGCACCTCATTTTTTGCTTGGGAAATGATGTAAAGGTGTAATGTTGACATATTTTTACCACCATAAAGAAAACTATATTCCATGTATATTTTTATTAATTTCTACTGTCATAGGCTTATGTTTCAGTTAACCCCAGTCTCCACTTGGGATAGGGTAATTAAGCTGAAAAGAAAACAAAAACAAAAGAGTAAATGCAGCCTTGAACATACCTTTTCAAGGCAGATCTCTGTCTTTTAAAATTAGATCAAGTAGTCGCCACAATCAAGAGGACGGTTGTGAAGTGTAGTACTTACATATTCAAGTTCACTGATCTGAATAAAGCCATATATATATATATATATATATATATATATATATATATATATATATATATATATATATATATATATATATATATATATATATATATATATATATATATATATACACACACATATATATATACACATATATATATACATATATATACACATATATATATATACATATATATATATATATATATATATATATATATATATATATATATATATATCAGGACTCTGCATACCTGAGTTGTCTTGTTGTCCATGCTAAGTTAAATTCCTTCTTGGGAAAGTAAAAAAATCGCAAATCTTCTTGCCCTGATGCAATCCAGAAATTAGCTTTAAGACATGACTGGGTTCATAAGTACTTTAATGTGTGTGCAACAAAATATTAGTTGCACTTGCTCACAGGTCAAGTGCAATGAATAAAAAATGGATAAGTATGGTATAAATAAATGGACGCGAAGTTCAACAATTTAAGTTAGCATCTTAGTATTGCTTACCGGGACTTTGACTCATTTTACTTCTATCACAGCTTCAAGGCTTGAAATTAGCACATCATATCTGTTACATGTACTTGTTGTTTGGGGAGGTGCACTTCTAAAACCCCTATGTATATAAAAGAAAAACATTTTTCACACTGTAAAGGCAAAAAGCTTTTTAATCCAAAAAACCAAGCCAAAGAATTATTACCAAAAAAAAAAAATCTCAATAGATGCTATGTAATTTTCTGTCCTTTTTGGTTAAAAGCAAAACGCTAATTCCAAGCCATATGGATTGGTGAACACAATAAAAACTAAAAAGTACATGTACAATCTTCAAGCCACAAGTATTTTATTAATCATTATACATGTATGTGCACTTCAGTACACTTTTCAAAAGAAGCCATTTTTGACACATAGGCTAACAGAAGGAATCAACATTAAAATGTAAATTACATTGTACTGTGGAACAACAGGTACACGTTATCCCTTCACATTTTTTACCTTGTCTAAAATCACCAGCCAGATCCACTTCAAATTTGGTGGAGATGTACTTTTGTTTTGAGTATGCAGAGAGGTAGCTTGACAGGAACCTTCCACGTCAACAGGACACTGTCCACAATGAAGTTGAAACCTGTGCACTCTGTCGATTGATCTTAAGCATCCCACATGAAAAGAACATGTGTCTTTGCGTGTGATTACTTGTGTAGAAATGTATTGTTGTTTCTCATTGGTTGAGGACGTGTTAGTCATCTTGACATAAATTTTTGTGCTGATAATGGGCGGTATTTTCAGGTGCTATGAGTGGTCTCCTTAAAATGGTGTTTTACTATATATATATATATATATATATATATATATATATATATATATATATATATATATATATATATATATATATATGTATATATACATGCATACATACATACATATTTATATGTATGTATTTTTTCCCTTTTTCAGCCTGGCAGTGCCATCAGCCACACCTCAGGCAGCAGCAGTCAGCTGTCGAGTGGATCAAGACGAGCAAAAACACGAACTTATCACACCATATCGCACACATCACAGGTTGACGAGTCCTTGTTTGGACCAAACAATAGGGATGTTCAAAGGCAGAAAATGTTGGAAGACAAATGGGCAGACGGGGAAGTGGTCATTGAACGACAGGCAAATGAGAGGAGTGCCAATAGAAATGGAAAGAAGAATGGAAGGAAAAAGAAGGAAACAGTTCAAGTTATTACAAAAGACTTGATCAGAAATTTGGTGTAAGTGTCAGAGAAGTGTTGTTGCTAGTCACCTCAAGGAAAAAGATATTTTCCTTTTCCTGCTTCCCTTTACAAACCCACAAGAATTATTTGCACAGAATATTACATGTATATGCTTCAGATAAAAACGTTTATGTCCTTTGTGCTACTAACTATAATTCTTAGATTTTGTACCATATCATGAAGAAATTTGTGTGAAATATCCAACTGATTATAAATATTCACAATGTACATAACCTTAGCATTTGTTGATGTAGGGATTCCCCCTGCATTCAGACAAATTTTCTGTAAAAAACTCTATCTTGTAAATACATGAAATTATCATTTTTGGAAAGGTCACAATCAAGAGATTTTACCAATTCTAAAATTATTACCTTTAGATTACAGTTACCGTATAAACAGGTCTTCCTAGGCGACATGTACAGGAATGTAGAAATCACTTCTAACTGGTTCAATGACAATATTTAAATCACAGAAGCACTGTCAACGTATGCAGAGATCTCACCATAGGTGGGTCCTCCTTGGTGTTTGACCCCTGAAAACAAGAAACACCCTTCTTTTTTTTTCTGATAATGACAAAAGATCCACCAAAATTCAGTTTATTTACAATAGTCTGTATATAGAGTGAGTCAAAAATCCCAAAACTTGACACATCCTTGCAAAAACAAGCATTGCATAGCTGTTCTCTTCTTTTTTTCTCTTGATTTTTTAAAATTATACGTACAGGTAGATAGACTTGAGGAATCCCATCTGCATAGTTGCAGCAATTTTGCAGCTCTGCAGTTAATGAAGATAAACATTAAAACATATCAAAAGGGTTTTTTTTTTCATCTGTTTATTTCACATGGATGCAGGCTTTTGCTCTGGGAGGGTTTGAATAATCTATGGATCATTATCTTTACTTAAAAATGTATGTTTTTGATTGTGTAAGTCAATGATTTTCCCTGTGTGGAGCCAGAAGAAAAATGTAGTGTTGGAAAGCTTTTATGGTTTAGCCAGACCGCCTTGTCATAATATGCTGAAGTTTCAACCTTTTATATCATAAATTTATAAGTTTGCAATAATTGGCCATGTAAGTGCATGTAGTCCAATGGCAAAAAGTTTTGGTATATTAAAATTCTCCCTGTGTATTTTGCATGTACACACATTACTATCACATTCAGTGTCAAAAGTTTGTGCACAGTTGTGCATGTAAATTGTAACATTTTACAAGTGAACATCTGTTCATTCAGAAATGTGTCAGACAACTGAATATGTCAGACAAATGAATTACATAAAAAGAAAATGAACTTTTGCCCTTGAAAACTTGTGTCATTTCAGTGACCATCTCGCCGTCATCATTATAAGTGTTCACTGAATAATGTATATGATGTGAGAATCAAAAGCACTGGATTTAAAAAAAATAAAATAAAGTTTAAATGTGTCATGGACCACGGTTGGTGTGATGCTGGGTCTCCATAAACCATAAACAATGAAAGTTGAGCACAGTAAAATCTTTGACTCAAACTAATTTATATATATATATATATATATAATTATCATGCGTATGTATTTTATTACAGCGTGCCAAAAGAAGATCCATCTGGTTCGTCTGTCGTCCTGTCCGGTATGGAGTTCCAGAACATTCTATCAGCATGCAGAGTTTTGACGCAGGAAGAAAAACAAGCTTTAGAGGAGCTTCACAAAAGGAATAAAGAAGAAATGCTAGTAAGATACATTATACACATGTGCAAAAATAATTAAGTGAATGAATAAACAAACAAATAGATAAATAAAGAGAAGAATGAAAGGAAAGAAACTTTAAGAAAAAAAGAAAGAAAAAGAAAGTACATGTACCTGCAGTCTTCTACTGTTTAAGGTAACATGAACCAAATGATAGCATATATATATGTGTAACGTTTTTACCTGAGCTGACTTGTCAGTCAGTTGAGGTTTGTGTCAGACCACTTGCAGACCCTCTGGCTGACTACAGACCACCATAATTAAAGTTTGAAGATATTGGTCATTTTCAAACACCACAATTTAGTGTAAATTTGCATTAATTAAAATCGGGCAGCTTTCAGTCACTTTAATTGCCGAAAAATCTTGCAGGGCAACTAATTTTTACGGAATGGATTACTATGCACAGGCAGGAGTGGTGACCCTGTGAAAGCTTTGGGTCCACAGATGCTTACAATATTTGTCCAGTCCTGGGAATGACTAAGTGTGCACGTATATAAACAAACTAAATGGTCTTTGATTTTTCGCACAGAATGCAGTGCAAGAAAGAAAGAACTACATGAAGATGCAAGATCTGAAGAGAACCAAAAATATGAAACTGAATGACCTTGAAGAAGAACAGAAGCAGCTTACGGAGCATCTGCTGGAAAAAGCCAATGAGAAACGACAGGAACAGGAAGATGAAATCAAGAAGCTAAATGAGGTAACATCAAATCTTTTCTTTGATTGAAAGATTTTTGAGAACATACATATACCCATGGCATAAAAAAAATAGTTTGCTAGTCGAGCAGCTGTAACCACTTTCATACAGAATTCCAATCCAATCCAAAATGTAATTCTTTACCCTTTCTCCCCATAAACCTGCTGGGGGTCAAATGTCATCTTTCTCGATGTTTTCAACTAATTTCAACAGTAATGAAAAACAATTTGATTGAGAGTTGCTGACCTATGCAGATGAGACCTGTTAAGATCACATGCCCCAGGTCAACAGCTTTCCTTGGCATGGGTTTGGCACAAACCATGCCAAGGAAAGTTGTTGGTTCTGTTTGAATTGGGGGGGGGGGGTGGGCAAGATTAATCATTTCCTCTCTGAACCACTGAACCAGCCAAAACAGGATGGAGGTAAAATATTGCCTGTTTCCATTTTTTTTTTTTTTTTAATTTTTCAAAACAATTTCAGTATCAGTGAAAAACAATTTGCAGAAGAAATCCAGATGGGCTGTATCTGACTAGCATACCATGAGTCAACAGTTTGAACTTTCATAGGGCAGCACCCAAAGTTCCTCAAGGAAAGCTGTTGATTCAATCAGAATTTCGGGGGAAAGGGCTAAGTTACAATTTAGTTGCCTGACCACAGAGTACTTATTACTTTGCCGCATACATGTAGCATCAAAAAAAAAAAAAAAAAAACAGATAAAATTCAAGGATGTGAATCCCCGTGTGTTTGGTGTGAAACCTAGGTGGCACTTTTGTAGTATTTCTTTCCCCGCTGTATGTATTCAATACTCAATCTTACAATTGAATGAATCCTGTAGTGAATATGGCCACTTGTTATAAACTATGCTGGATTTTGAGGCTTTTCCTTGAGTAAAGTGACAGATGACATCTCCACCGATTCTACCGCAGCTAAGCTTTTTTTTTCTTTTGCATATGTCTGAATTTACTTTAAATTCTTCCTGATAAATAAATACATTTACATAATAAATCAAACACAACAAAACACCAAAATAAATATAATTTTTTTTTTTTTTTTAATTTTTTTTTTTTTTTTTTTTTTTCAATCGGCAGCTTTCCTCTGTGGACTTTTGGTGCATTGCGCGGAAAGCATGCATAAGGGAAGCTGTTGACCTGGACTATTATGTTTTATGTAACTACATGCAGGCATGCCATGCAGTACTTGAATGAATGGTCTTTTTACAAGGAACATGAATCTAGCACCCTTATCCTAATTCAAAGCAACTAGTTTTAGGTAGTTTGACTTTAGTCCCAGTTGGCACTGAAAGAGTCAAGAGGTAAAATCTGGATGTTTAAATTTGCATTAATGACAGAGTGCCCATTTGTCAGCTGCAAGGGAGGAAGAAAAGACAGTCAATGAACCTAGTCAGGGCCTGTCCATACTGCTGGGGCAGATGCTCCTATGAAAAAAATTAAGCATTGAATCATCTTCATAATTTGGGTTGGTATGACTTTTGTTGTGGTGGCAAGAAAGTATTACATAATCATGATGATCATTTAACTCTTACCACCTTGCAGCTCATCCTAAATGCCAAATGTCATGCCATCCGTGATGCACAGATTCTGGAAAGGGATCAGATCAAGAAAGAGATGGAGGAAGAGGAGAGGAGACTTGATAATATGATGGAGGTAGACAGACGCAATGCCCTTGTTATCGAGCAGGAAATTGAGAAGAAACGCAAAGAGGAGCGGTTATACGGTTGCAAGAAGATCCGTGAACAAATTATGGAGAATGAACAGGTATGTTCATTTGTTCTAAAATACAGTAGTAGTACCTGCTGTGTGTGACGGTCTCTTCGGCCAGCTAAAAGTGGTCACACACAACAGGTGGTCTTTCATCGCAGGTAAAGGTACAAAGACTATAGACTACAGTGTCACACAATATGTGATCACAAATGGCAGGTGGTCTCTCACGGCAGTGGTCACATACAGCAGGTACAACTGTAGTATTGTATTACATGTACATGCTAGGACAATTTTAAGCATTCTTAATTTTAGCAGTTTTACAAAATCTGAAACTTAGTATTTACTGTTTCAATATCTTATAAAAGTGGGACTTTAACTTTTTCTGAATCATGTTATGGACACTTATTGTTCATGTATTGACAATCGTTACTAGCTCTGCTGACCTGTCAGTCAGCACACTGTAAAAATCTGTTTGTGTGCATCTGTCGTTAGACTTTTTTGAAATGCAATTTCATCTTCTCAAAACTTATTGCATCAAAATGTTTTGATTCTGTATATGGATGTTTCCCAGGTAGTCCTGCACGAGGTTTGCAAAGGACATAATGATGCAATTATTATACTATTTTATACAATTTTTCTTGGAAAATTTCAAAATTTCTTCTCAAGAACTACATGGACATTTGATTTGATGTTGCATACAGGGTCACCTGGTGTCACATAGTTCACATCTTGATCACCAGGTGGTGTTGTATTTTTTTTTCTTATGAATATTTTCGTGTTAAAGCTATTTTTGATGTGTTCTCCATAATGGCTGAACAAAATTGCATAAAATCTTACAATATAATGTGACATATGATGAGGGTATGTTCATTTTGTATGATGTTATAGGATATCAAAACTTTGTAACAATGTGTCAACAAGGGCTGTTAGTGTATGTATATAGCCTTACAGTACACATATTGCAATTTATTATTAAAACTATATATGGAATTTCTTGACTTTACACACAAATGTTCCCCAGATGAGGCTCTGCCAACCTTTTAAAGGAGATGGGGATGTAATAAATTTTCCATTTTTGTGAATGAAGGTGGACCTTCACCAAATTTTTATGAAAGAGATGATGATGCAATAATTAAATGCATTCTCTGATAAAGAGATGCATGTATATATTATCTGATTCGTAGAATTCAATCTTCTTTTTTTCGCCGACTCAGCACATCTGACATTTGGGCTTATATAACTTGCAAATAAAAAGTTGATCCTAGGACCATGGTTACTATTAATTAAACATAATAAGAACATACCTGTGGGGTATTTTTGATGCTATTAATTTTGACCTTCTCATCTCCTTCAAAGGTCAATCTGGCATGGAGGCTTAATTCTTGGTAATGTTGGATCCTAGGCCCATGACTACTATTGAACATAAGTGATAAAGTACCTATGGGGTTTCTTTTGGCATTTTGAATTTGACTTTGTATGATCTTTAAAGGTCAGACTCACGTATTGGCTTTTATCTTGATAATACTAAACTTTCAACTATAATAGGCATTAATACCATAAAGACAGTACATGTATCATGTGTATAGGGCAGTAAAATCGACACTTGTTGGAACGAGAGATTCCAGTCATCATCATACTCATCATAAATTTGACCTTTTAGCATCTGATGGACATTTAAAAGCAGTATGATTAAGTTAAGTCATTTTGCAGCTGTGTACAGCTTGGGGATATATTGTTCCTCTGTTGAGAGACCACTGCATTGAGAGACAATCTACTGTTTAAAACCACATTCACCAGATCCCGGAGTCTATCTTTACCATTTTATTTACCTCCAATGTGAGACCACCTACTTTATGTGACCACTTTAAGACTTGCCCCAGGTGTGGTCTCGAACTAGAGGGGTTATTGTATTTTTCTTTCTTTGTTGCTTGCAACTTTTGTAAAATTGGAATTTTTCAATCTCCCATGACAAAAGCAATGACAAGTTTACAGCAAATTCAAACTAATTGAATATTTGGTGAAATATTGACAATGTCTTATCAGGTCAACAGCTTTTATCAGCAGGCTTTGAAAGCTGTTGGCCTGGACCAAGTCGAGGAAGTATAGGTTTGATAAGTGGCAAAGTGACACTTGAATGAAGATCGTTTTGGGAGCAATATAATATGCATCTGGATAAATGGCCTACGACTTTATTTTACGTGACCTGTGCAGGAGAGACTGCTGGATCTTGAGCGTAAAGACCAGGAGAACAAACTCGTACAGAAGTATCTGGATGACCTGTGTAAGGGAGAAGCCGAAGCCTTGGAGAAGAAACGTATGTCAGAACAGAAGCTGCGGGTAAGGTTGACTGTCAATTCACTTCACCCTTAAGTAGTAATCATGTCTATAGACATTTTCTCATTACCCTTAAATATTTAATGATTGAAAGATTCAAGTTCGTCATGAAGATACCTTTCATTCAAATGCCAGCAAGCCTAGTCTAAAGCAACTGGGTATTCTTAGTCAACAGCTTTCCTTGGGACACTTTGCGTGCAGTGTGCACAAAGTGTCCAGAGGAAAACTGTTGACTCAGGATTAAATCAGCACTTTAAGGGTTAATTTTGTTATATTTTAATTTTTGCTCCTTTTCCTGATGGCACAAAATCATGAAAATAAAAATATCATGAAATAATATTTTAACATAGGTTTGATAGAAACTGTGTCTGAGTAGTGAAATTTTAGATTTTCTCATTACGGTTAAATATTTAATGATTAAAAGATTTAAATTCGTCTTGAAGATACCTTTCATTCAAATGCCAGCAAGCCTAGTCTAAAGCAACTGGGTATTCTTAGTCAACAGCTTTCCTTGGGACACTTTGCGTGCAGTGTGCACAAAGTGTCCAGAGGAAAACTGTTGACTCAGGATTAAATCAGCACTTTAAGGGTTAATTTTGTTATATTTTAATTTTTGCTCCTTTTCCTGATGGCACAAAATCATGAAAATAAAAACATCATGAAATAATATTTTAACATAGGTTTGATAGAAACTGTGTCTGAATAGTGAAATTGAAATTTTAGCTGAATGTCAGACTGAAATAAAAAACTGATAATTTATAGAGTGGCTTTGTCTAACAGGAACAACTGAATGAGGGCAACCGAAAGTTGCTGGAACGTAAGAAGTTGGAGGAGGAACAAGAGATTGCTCTCGATCAACAGGTTGCAGATTTTCAGAAACGAAAAGCCGTGAGTATACTTAAATTTCTAGCAAGACACCACTTACTGAGAAATATTTTCTAAGGACCGAGCAAGGGTCACAATAGCTAGAAGTTGAAGAAGTTCGACCGGTTTCGTTGTGTTTCACAAATCATCAGGAACTGTGGGCTAACCGACGTTACATCTGATTTATATGCCGAGGGGTACCTTTCTGTTATCACGTAAAACACGTTATTGTGATTGCGTAACACAGAATCTCGGTTCTACCAAGATGTTATTGTCAAGGTGAATTAGATTCAAAAGAATTTGAATCCCGGCAGGCCAGTAAAATAAGGACTGCCGTAGAAACAATGCTTGGGGTCAGCAAGTGTAATTAATCAGACTTCTGGATGGTGGTACTACCGTACCACAAAGCCCTGAACACAGGAGCTTGGGACAGTGTGTGAGAACACAGTGTGGGTACGTGTGTGCGGTTTCCCAATGGGTTGCATAGGTAATATGCTACCCAAAGCCGAACCTCATGGAGGGATGAACTCTGAACATAATTTTTTTTTTCTTACTGAGAAATGTTACTTTATAGCTTCCATCTTGGGTAAAAAGAGATAATTATATGATACATGTATATTAATACTTAAACATTCATACTGGCCAGTTTATTCCTTAGGTCAACTATTTCATGTGATGAAAGCATAATGTTATTAGCAAAGGGGCAAATTTGTTTGAGTGAATATATGATTGAAACCTCATCATAAGCAGAACTTTACAAAGAAGGCCCTGAAGTCAAACTATTGTGACATTTAGTTTGAGGAAGTGGCTGTGACTTGTTTATGTCAGTGGCTTACTTAATAATGAGAAAAGTGCAGCTACATTGCTATACATGCTTAGTAATTATACTGACACTGATTAAACTTTACTTGCTAAGATCTTTCTATAAAAAATCAAAACCACAAGACAGGGTCACATTTATTGGCAATATCTCAGTGAAGGTTGATGTCGCATGTTGTTTTATAACTCATTCCTTGCTGCTGTATATGTGAAAATCTGCCTCCCTCCCCCCCCCAAAACGAGCTTTTGTTTGTTTGTTGTTGTTTTTTTTTTGTTTTTTGTTTTTGTTTTTCATTTTTTTGTTGTTTTTTTTTGGGGGGGGGCTGTTTTCTTTAGATGAAAGATAAGTTCAAATGTATTGGACAATGTCAAAACTTCTTTGAGTTACATAATTTCTGGAGGCAAAATAATCAAGTTTTTTCATGATCACAGACTTGTTGCCAGGTCTATCAAATATTGCCCATGTGTACGTCTTACAGGAACGTGAAGCGGCTTATGAAAAGGAGCAAGAACGAATAAGAATTGAGAAGGAGAAGGAGGTAGCGCGCCTGCGTGCTCTCCAGGAGCGAGCCAGGGATGAACAAGCAGAGAGGGATGCTTTGCGAGCGAGACGAGACCAGGAGCAGACTGAGCGAGAGTGGCGCAAAAAAGAGGCGGAGGAAGCAAAGAAACAAGCGATGACGGAGGCCATGTTGAAACAGGCGCGATCTGAACAGATGCAATCGAAGGAGCATTTCTTGGCAGTACAGGCACAGAGGGACAGGGCTGAATTTGAGCGAGTCCTGAGGTAAATATAAACTACAGGGGACCCTGTCTTGATAGGACATTCCATAGTCCACAGGGTCAAATTTTTTTCAAGGCCTGGTGACTTATCCTGTACCACAAGTACCAGCCATGGAGCCTCATCTCAACAGTTTCAGTTTAATCCAAAAAAGAAAAATTTCGCACTAATAAATCTTGCCCTGTAATTTATGCCTTATTTTGACTCTGTGCCGACAAATTTTCACCAAATGAAAACAATTAAAAACTGCCTTCCATCATCAGTTTTGTTCAGGTAAGAAACTTGCATATTTACCTGGCATTACTTGACTTCAGTTGAGAGACCACAGTTCAGTGGCTGCCAGAGCAGGTCTCTCAAGACAACTGTGACTGCACACACAGCAAGCTGTGTTCTGTACCCTTTGTGTGTGCTAACTCTGACTCAACGCAGAAAGTGCTATATTTAGGGCCATCCAAATTTGACCTTAATTGTTATTCAAACAATATTCATGTCCAACATTTGTGGTAGCTGAAATATCACAATGTTAAAATATTGCAACTTTGCCACAGCAGTCCTCCATTTTCATAAATGTGTTGTCCTTTAAGTTTGTGCAACAAGTAACATTTAAAAAAAAAAATGCAAGACATAAAGACATATAAACCAACTACAGAAAGGGAAATTTTGATATACTACAGTGTTTAATGTGGTATTAAAATTAGATATTGCAATGTTGACTGTACAGTCATACATTAACATTTTCCCACTAACTTTGCATTGCCACAAACAATAGGACTGTGACAGTCCTGTGCTCAGGTGACTTTGGATGCATGGACTTAAGTGGTCATGTGACTTTGGGAATAATATCCGTCAGCTTTGTTTCGGACCACCATTTTCAATTTTTCAAAATCAGTCTTCACTTATACTGTTCAGAAGCAGTCATTTTGTAAATGAAAAAGTGGCATAACTCATTGTTAGTAAGAAGTTAAAAGCCAATATGTCACTTTGATTTTTCAAAAGGATTTCACTTGTCTCGGACTATAGGATCATAGGACTTTTTGCAGCCTGACGAGTTATTTTTCTTAATCTTAATCTGTGAAGGGCACAACAAGAGCTGATGGAGAAAGACAAATTGGAGGAGGAAGACAGAGCTGTCAAGCAGCGTGATTATGCCGATGATGTCCGCAAACAGATTCGCGACAAAGAACAGATTAAGATTTCTGAAAGGAACGCATTCTTTGAAGAAGGTGTTAAGCTGGATGAAGAGGCAAGACAGAGGAGACAGAAATTGGATGAAATTAAGCGCAAGAAACTCTCGGAATTGAGGTATGTGCTGATTTCTTTTTTCTCCAAGAAAGTAGGATCTGTAAATAGCTGCTCTGTTTTTTTTTTCTGGGTGCTATGTTGAGATTTAAAAAAAAAAAATTTTTGAACAAATTTATGCATTAACTCTGGTCTACAGAGAGAAAATTATGTGATAAAACCAAAGTAATATTGTGCATATTGCTATCAGCTGCAAACTTTAAAATTTTCCTCCTGTTTTTTTCAATATTGTTGCCCTATTTGCTGGGTTTTGGCCTAAGTATAAATGGTAAAGCATAACCAGTGAGTGAAGTGAGCTAAGAAAGAAATGCTTACTTTTCCAAGTCTTGTACTTTCTCCTGCAAAACATTTTAACTAAGCTGTCTTCCCATCATTGTGTGTTGTAACATGACTGAAGAAAATACATCACATACATATACATGTACTTGTATTCCAGGGCAACCGGAATACCAGAAAAATATGTTTATGAAGTTGCAAAAGCTGCAAAAGTCAGCATCAAGGCTTAAGGGAGCGCCACTTTGTAGAAAAAAAAAATATGTGAAGGTGATTCTACATGTATCAAGGCTTAATGATGTTCATAGCTAGCTTCTTTTCACAGGAATATGTTGCTTTGCAGAAACGAAGTTTGAAGATTTGTGTAATTAAGATCTAAGTGTATTCAGTTTTATGTGCGCATGGTACTCGTAGACCTATATTTTTTTTGTTTCATTTGGGGCTTTTTTGTGCAAATTATGAATGGAAGATACAGAACATGTACATGAATATATATTGATAAACTGATTGATATCTGTAAAAAAGTACAGCTGTGGTCATCAAATTCCAGCAACACAGCTTGGAAAGATTTAAATATTTCCTGAACACACACAAATGTTTTGAAATATATTGAGAAATCAGTTTAATTTGAAATTTTCCCTGAATATACACAAATGTTTTGAAAAATATTGAGAAATCAGTTTAATTCACCATCACTATGCAATTATGAAAAAATACTAAAATTTGCCCCCCCCCCCAAAAAAAAAAAATCAAAAGCAATACTACAGCTTGGAGCTTTTCAAATAGTTTGTTTTGTGTCATTCGTACCATCATCAGACACGTACACAGTTTCCAGGCTTAATTACTATTGCATTTTTTCCTGTATTGATTTACACAAGTCTTTAAATGGAAATTTCTCATACTCAAGTGCTGGTCGTGATTCTGTGATATTGGAGTACAGTGTGTATTGTACGTGTAGTGCACTGCACGAGCTGCAGCCATATTATGTGGCATTTTAGACTATACGATGTGGCCCAAGCATGGCTTTATTATTTGTTACCATGGTTACCTCACAACAACTCCACACCTCATTAACCCTTTCACCCCAAATTGGCTTTAACTGGGTTGGTATCAGTCGCCAGCCTCAGTGTTTTGTACCAATTTCATTAGGAATCAAAAAAAAAAACAAACAAACTTTAATGAGGTGTAGACAAGACTCGTCAGACTATCACATCTGATGTCAACAGCTTTCAGTGATCAGACTAAGTGTATCACGTGTCAACAGCTGCCCTTGACACTGGTTGGGCACTTCATTGTTTGACCCACATCACTGAAAGCTGTTGATACAGCCTGGACCCAGGGATGAAATGGTCAATCGCAAATGAATGTAACTATGTTGTGATAATTAAATATGGAATGTGATGTGTCGCTGGTTACCAGTAATTGGTATTTATATACTGCTATGCATGCATTACCATCATTCACATTAATGCATGCATAATCATCATGCACATTAATGCATGTATTACCATCATGCACATTAATGTATGCATTACCAGCATGCACATTAATGCATGCATTACCGTCATGCACATTTAATTTAATGCATGCATTACCATCATGCACATTGGTGCATGCCTTACCATCATGCACATTAATGCATGCCTTACCATCATTCACATTAATGCATGCATTATATATGTTGTGTTATTGTGGTTAGGCCAGAAAAAAATGATTTCCTGTTTCCTATTATATTCTTAGTATACAGTGGATGGCAAGCAGGAAGAATTGCATTTCTATGAATATATTTCCCAAAGAATTAGATATTATTGAAAATAATAATTCTTTTTTTTTTCTCACCCAAATTCAAGATTTGTATTTTGGGTTGCTAGGACATGGGAAACAGGAAATTATTTTATATTGCCTTATGATGTACACATAACTAAGCATACAACATGCATTTACAGTGATTAAACTGTCACAGCTTTATACACATTACCCACAATTTCCTTCAGATGTGTGTGTTGGGCTTCAAGCAAGTTAAACTTGCTGAGTCCTAATTGTCTTTAATCTCAATGTTGTCTTCTTCATGGTGGAAAGAACATATTAAGTAATTTGAAATAATGAAATCAATCGCGCTCATTGATTTTACTTTTTTGAAGTAAATACGAACACACGCCTCTCATTATTATCATCAGTTTATTTCATTTTTCTTTTTTTTTTTTTTTTTGGTTAAATTTTGGCCATTCCAATTGGTGAGTGTATTGCAGAAAGCAGAACTTGATGCATTGAGCAAACAATGTAACCCAGTTTCTTTACATTAACGCTTTCTGTCTCTCTTTCTGTCTGGTACTTTGCGGGGTTGGAATAAGAATTTATGCACTCATCGGCGCAAAGTCCGATGTCTGATCTTGTGTTATCTAGGATGTCAATCAGCACCAAGCCCTTCTTGAAAAATTGTCATTGCAATTTCTCATGACTTTTAATTTCATATGTTTACAGGGATGCGGGAATCCACGACAAATACTTGTCCCAGGTGGAGAGGAAAATAAATAACCCACAATACATCTCAGCCTAGAGACTGCTTCAATCCACATCAGCTACATCAACGAAAAAAAAAAAAGTCTCTATGACACTGCAGTTTGGCAATCTTACAGGATTTAAGTTTCAGCACTGGATGTGCTCTGAGACATTGGATCATTCAAAGAAAAAAAAAATGGATAATATGTTTTCAGTACTAAAGGGTGAGGAAAAAAATATGTGTTGTTTGAACACATATATGTCGTGATTTATTGACTGCAAACTTGTACTTAATTGCTGCACATCAAATGTACGTAGTACATGTATGTGTAGAATTGAACACCAGCATAATCTCTGAATTTAAATGCATAAAATTTCTGTCTGAACTATTATCTTGAAAGTAGAATCTTCCTTGGATGAGTGTTGAGTTTTGTGATGCCTTGAACAATGTCACATGAAGTGTGGACCATGTATATCATACGGAAACTATTCGGGTCTGTGATGCAGGAAAAAAAAAATGGACATGGTAGCAATGTCAGGCAAGTGAGGCACAAGGAATGCCGTAATTTATTTCAACAGTATTTTTTCTCTTTATTCAAAATTTTCTTGTTACTTCAAGTCGTGTTTATTTGTTTTATTGATATATACGCAGTGTGTTGAATTGATAATACAATTTCAGCACATTTGACTGGTTACCATGGCAACTAGTTTTGCTGACTGCACTGTAATGTTTATGTGGTCAGTAAGCAAATTCCAGGCAAATATATGCCATATATAAGACAACATTTATAATGTATATATTTTAAGCTTATGAGACAACATTTTTGTACAGACCAGATGTATACTGAGTTACAGGGAGCAAGATGCTCACCTGGCATTTAAATAAAGAAAACTGATAGTGTTTACAGCAAATGTTTGGTCTGCTGAATGCATTTGGCTGTAATGACCTCAGCCACGGTCCACTCAACTCTTTCAGTGCCAAACTGCGACTACCGACGAACTCCCAAACACAATCTGCAGTGAATTACAATATAGTTGCTAGATTCGTGTTCCTCGTAAGAAGACCTTTCATTCAAGTACCAGCATGCCCGAAGTTACATAGAATAGTCCAAGTCAACAGCTTTTTTTCGGCACAGTTTGGGCGCAATTAATGCACCCAAAGTGCACCGAGGAAAGCTGCAGACTCGGTCCAAACTGTGGCACTCAAGGAGTTCAGCAAATTGAAGTTTTGTTCTATGCAGAGACAACAAATCTACCAGTTGTCAACCCCTATGGAACCAAAAGGCACTTCAGTGGTGCAAAAACATCTGCAGGCAAACTGACTCTAAAAGTCAGTATGTCAATTTTCAGTGCTGTTTGTGGGTACTTTGGCATCATGCATGTATGTGTTTAATGAATATAGGCTGTCAAGAGGGTGAATCATAAGTGACATCGTAGACTCCAAACCATCTTCGAGTGGTGATTCCTGTCGATTCTTGCACGGCATCCTACTCAGTGTTAACAACTTTGAATCGGTGTACATGTACCTGAATTTTTTTTCAGGGCACCCTGCTTTAACCCCTTCAGCACCACATTTTAGACTTAGTTGACAACTTTTCTCGGTGCGCTTTGCCCTTAAAGCACACCGAGAAAAGCTGTTGACCTGTTCAATTATAATCTACATAACCACAGACATGCTGGTATGAAACGTCTTTTTACAAGAAACTCGAATCTAGTATCCTTATAATTCAGCACAGTTCATTTTAAGTACATAGAATTCAGTCCCAGTTGGTACTGAGAGAATTAACGAGGTAGAAATTCAGTAAATGGGGCTGCACAGTAACCAGCGTTCCCATCCAGATTCAGTTTGTATCCAATACATGTATGTGCATGGTTAAGTATATCTCAAGTTCGTACATTATAGTGATATTTTGTACTTTCACACAACTTTTTGGAGGGAGAATGTTTGCATGAAAAGGGAATTTAATACTTGTGTTTACATGTATATGGTGTATTTCATTAGAATTGTAAAAGTTAAAAGTGAAGCTGATCCCAAGCTGTATATTAAGTTTTAAAATAAAGTTTTGACAAGACAACAATGGTCTCCTTTACCTGTTTCCATGCAGGAAGATGAGAAATTACATGTATAATGGCTCATCTCTGACAAGCCACACCTCTCACAAGCCACACCTCTCATAAGCCATACCTCACACAAGCCATATATCACAAGCCACACCTCACACAAGCCATACATCTCACAAGCCACACCTCTCACAGACCACGTCTCTCACAAGCCACACCTGTCACAAGCCACACCTCTCCCAAGCCACTCCCCCACAGAAGCCACTTCTGTGCAGCAAGTAGGATGTTTATGATCTCCCTTTGTCTCAGGAGAAGACAATGTCATATTGTTTTGTTCTCTTACACTTTGGTTTCCATGTGACAACAAAGGATGTCACAAAACTTAACAGGACTATGCAACATAAGATGAGGCCTAGCTTGGGATTGTACATGTATATGGGTGACCTTGACCTACCGCCCAAGGTCGCAGAGACATAAACAGTCATTTTGTTTCTGAGCTGCAACTCTAAGGATTTTGCAAGACTTAATGAAACTTGGTAGGATTATGTACTAAGTGAGACCTACATGTAGCTTGGGGTTGTATTTGGGCGACCTGCAATTCATTTTCATGGCCAAAGATCATTATTATTTGGTTTCCAAGTAATAATGATATGATTTCACACAAAGTAATGAAGGATTGTGAACCTTGGCGCATAGGTTGTGACTTCTTTTGGGTGACTTGGCCTAATTGTCAGGGTCACACAGCCATATATATATATATATTATTTTTCATTTTGTACAGGTAATAACTTTTGAAAGGTTTGGCAAAACATAATGAAACTTAGCAGGGTTAATATGTATAAAAGTAAGTAAGCCTAGGATGAGATTATATTTGGAGGACCCTGAGCTAATTCTCAAGGTCACAATGCCAAATATGTTAATTTTGTTTCCCTATGAGTTCTCTTGTATGATTCAAAGAAGCAATGAAACTCAGTAGGATTATGTACTTGGTAGGACAAATGTGGGTATTGCAAGGGAGTGACCTTGAACTTGGTAGGGTTATGTACCTTGGTAGGTATCATGCATAGGAGGGACTTTGACTTGAGTATGAGCATCACGGCCTATAGTCTGGTGATCATGACCTAATTGGTATATGGTCACCGAATCACTGGGAGAATGTACTGAAATTTTATGCAACTTGGTACAACTATGAGCCCTAAACAAGAGGCCCATGGGCCTAATGCTCTGCTGACCACCATCACCAAAAGATAATTTTCTGAAATGTATTCAATCCACAAACTTAAAAGATTAATCAAGGTTAGCCATATTATGCAATATCAAACTTCCACATGATACATATTTGTGGTACATTTGGCATCGTTCACCTTATTCTTTACCAAGATATTGAATTAAATGCCCTTTTCTTAAGTACTTAATGAGCTTACAAAAATAGGTCAATATCACAATCATTGGGTCATGGAGACCAATAACGTAAGTCACCAAGTAGAGTTTTATATACAATGTACTCGAGTGCAATTTTGATCCAGAGGCTCAATTCTCCTTGCCACTAATCATGCTAATGTCCAAACTACACCCTACTATTACAAAATCACCTCTTCCAACTTAACGGGTCTGGTCACCTTACAAAAATAGGTCAAGGTCACTGATCTTACATAACACATTAGCATTGGACATGGTCTATATATTACAACTTGGCTGATCTAATTCAATTATTTTTCGAGATTGGAATTTTGTATGTTTCAAGACATTTTCACTCATTATTTCTGTCAAATTATAGGTGGTGCCATTAGTATCTTAACCAACCGAGATTTGACCTCTTCTACAATCCCACTAAATTTCATGAAGATCCATCAAAAATTAAGGATGCTGGACTGGTCATAAAATTTTCACATTTTGACCTGTATATTACATAATACTGTAGGTGGCACCACAAACATCAACAAGGATTTTCATACACTTTATAACTTTTAAATGTTATATGGGGGTAACTCAAAAACTGTGGGGTGCAAAGCATTCATCAGATGACCCCTATATTCAAAGCAGCCATTTGACCTTGACCTTCAACTCGGCTTAAAAATTGTTATGTTCAAAATATGTGCCCCACATCCAGCTTTCCATACATGGTCTATTTGTTCAAATTGGATAAATTTTCGAGTTATTGAAGACAATTAATAAATTTGTACAAGTGCCAAACTCCATAATTAATCGGTCATGGTCAAGTAGGTCACCACACACAGTTTTATGTACAATGTAATTAAGTGCAATTTTGATCTGGAGACTCAATTCTCTTTGCCATTGATGTCCAAGTTACACCGTGCAAAATCAACTCTTTCAACTTTACAGGCATGGTGACCTCACTAAAACATGCCAAGGTCACTGATATTATATTAAATCCTAGCTTTGGACATGGTCTATATGATCCTATAAATTTGGCAAGTCTAATCCAATTACTTTTTAAGATATAGAATTTTATATCTTAAATACATTTTGGCTCATAATTTCGTAAAATTATAGGTGGCACGCACCACTAGTATCACTCGCAACTTAGACTTTGACCTCCCTCACAATCCCACAAAATTTTGTGAAGATCTGTCAAAAATTAAAAATGCTAGAAAGTTCACAAGATTGTCACAGTTTGACCACTATATTGCATAATATTGTAGGTGGTGTCACAAATATCACACGGGACCTAGATTTTCATGCAACCTGAAAGTCCTGAAAGTTATATTGGGCTAACTTCAAAACTGTGGATGGTATTACGCTAACGAGCAAAAGCTTAGAGACGAACAGATGGACGGACATAGGAGCAGTCGCATAAGCTCTGCGACCTTAGGTCAGCAGATCGAGCCCAAAAGTATACCAGTATTGCATATGGTTGATCCTGGTCAGTTTGTCATTAGCTTTTAGAGAATTTAACAAAACTGGATGCAAGTTGGTAGAATTATATACCTGAGTACATGTAGTAAAGAGCTAGATGGGAGCTGCATATTGGTGACCTAATGTCTGTTATGTCTAGGTCCTGTGTCATTATTGATCAAATTCCATGAATACTTTTCAGATGTACATGGGAGGCATTTGATTTTGGTTTGGAAAATCAAACTGTTCAAGTTTCATTTATTTTCCCCTTCTGGAGTGGCCATCTGTGTTTTACATGCAAACTGAAACTTCAACCTTCAGCAGCAAGTGAATCAATGATAAGTACTTTTTCTTTCCGTGTTTGACGGAGCCATAAATGTTGAAATTTACAATTGAACACAATTCAAAGTCTAGTATGGTATGTAACTCTTTTGTGCTGAGAGTACGATTCAAGTCAACAGCTTCTGTGGAGTGGATCATGTCACCAAAGACCACTGTTGACCTGTGGCATAGTCTTACAGTTGATCTGTGGCAGTCTTACAGTTGACCTGTGGCAGTCTTACTGTTGACCTGTGGGATAGTCTTAGTGTTGACCTGTGCGATAGTCTTACAGTTGACCTGTGACATACAGTCTTACAGTTGACCTGTGGCATAGTCTTACTGTTGACCTGTGGGATAGTCTTACAGTTGACCTGTGGTATAGTCTTACTGTTGACCTGTGGCATAGTCTTACAGTTGACCTGGCCCTAGTCCTACAGTTGACCTGTGGTATAGTCTTACTGTTGACCTGTGGGATAGTCTTACAGTTGACCTGTGGTATAGTCTTACTGTTGACCTGTGACATAGTCTTACAGTTGACCTGGCCCTAGTCTTACAGTTGACCTGTGGCATAGTCTTACTGTTGACCTGTGGGATAGTCTTACAATTGACCTTTGGCATAGTCTTACAGTTGACCTGTGGCATAGTCTTACTGTTGACCTGTGGGATAGTCTTACAGTTGACCTGTGGTATAGTCTTACTGTTGACCTGTGACATAGTCTTACAGTTGACCTGGCCCTAGTCTTATAGTTGACCTGTGGGATAGTCTTACAGTTGACCTGTGGCCCTAATCATACTGTTGACCTGTGGCCCTAACCTTACTGTTGAAGTGGCCTACAGTCCTACTAATGACCTGTGAGCTATGGTCTTACTGTTGACCTGCGACACAGTTGTGATAGATCTACAGTGGTACCTGCTGTATGTGACCACCCCTTCAATCAAGAAAAAGTTGCCACATACAGCAAGTGAGCTGTCACTGCAGGTCAATTTACAAAGAATCAGTAGTGACTCCTGGCTGTTTGCATACATGTAGCCTGGAACAGTTTTATATTTGTAAAAACAAAGCAATTATTACTTGCTTTGGACATTTTATTCAGTCATATTAATCTTTCTGTTAAGACTACTTAAGTCACAACAATGTGGTCTTAATAAGGGAGTGGTCTTAATAGGGGTATAACTTAATTAAGGATAAACAAAAATGCCTTAGTCTGTATATTGGTGGTCTAATATAGAAATGGTCTCTTTATGGGGGTGGTCTAAATTGGAGATTCTACTGTACACGTACTTGCAAACACTTTTTTTCACATTTTACACAATACTTGATTTGTACCGTTATGCTAAAAAAGTTGACTGTATGCTCCAAGTTCACATTGTGAAAAAAAGTTCCTCATAATTCTGACTCTTTCCCTCTCTCATTTTTTAAAGTCTGGAAAAATAGGCATTCAATTAATCATATGTAATTTATAAATTTAAGGTAACTTTGGCCTTTCCTATAAAATTTTGACATTTAAGCACATGGAGTACAGACCAATTTATCTGCAGATTTTGAAATCCTTGTGACAGAAAAACAACTTGAAGCCAGATTTCAAGGCCACATAAACCTTGCAGATATCTCATGAATAGCTCATGAACAGGATTTATTCATGGGTAATTCATGAAGTGTACACACTCAAGTTACTGGACCAGCCCTGCCTTGAGTACACAAGTTTGCAAAACGTTTGACTTTCACTGAAAGTGTTTGGGAAACGTTAGGGAAACGTTGGTGTGTTTGGCGTTTGTTAACTTGAACGAGAGCGTAACTGTAAATGTACATGACTTATCAAGATCACTTGCCCCTGGTCAACAGCTTTCCTTGGCACGCAATGGGCACTTAGTGCCCAACCCATGTCAAGGAAATCTGTTGCCTCAGTCTTAATTCAAGGGGGAAACGGTTAATGATTTTGACTACTCTCAGTAGCAGTTCAAAACTGTGAGTGAGAGTTGCACAAGTAACCCATGGCAACACCATGACCCGGGTCACCTGCCCTCCTGGGAGTTCTATGCACTCAGCCCTTCCCTGTTCATGTACATCCTATTCTTCGAAAGTCCCTGCCATATTTGGAACACTACTACCCTCTGGTGGCAGAAACACAGAATTAGGCTGGGGTGACCCAGGTCAGCTGCTCTCCTGCAAGTTCTGTGCACTTAGCCTGCTCAAATTACCCAGATGTAAATAGTTATCTGCCTTAATGAGTTTTACTTAAATTTCTCATCACTAGCAAGCATTTTTCATCAGATTTGTATACAAGACCATTCATGATAAGATGCCCTAGGTCAATAGCTTTCCTTGGCATAGGTTGTGTACCATGTGCCCAACCTGTGCCAAAGAAAGTTATTGACTCAGTAGGCTCTGACCAGCAAAGGGATAATGCCTAACTCGCCTTACTCTCAAAGTCAGTCTCAAGTCAAAGGCTTGAGAGTTAAATCTCAACTCAAGATCTTTTTGGTTTGCACGGGACAGACTCCAAATGTTAAATGCTTTAGCTTTAATTGCAACAAAAGCATTCACCACCATCAGTGATACATTTCAGATGGACTTAACAGCATGCATTAAAATCACATCACAGAGAGAGGCTGACTGTACCTAATCTTTGCCTCTGCGAAACTAAAGGCGGGTTCCAGCTGGTGGATAAATGATGCAATTTTTCAGGAATTTGATCGAGGAATCATAATTCAGAGGGCAAAATTTTCCTTGTATTAAAGGCATAAGAGCCTTCTCAATATTTAACTCTTTCAGTGCCAAATTTTGGACTTAGTCCACAGCTGTTGTCAGCGTGCATTGGGCGCAATGCGCACCAAGAAAAGCTGTTCCCCTGGGATATTCTCTCTGGACCTATAGGCATGCTGGTGCTTAAACGGACAACCTTTTCACAAGGAATATGATTCTGGGCTTATTGTGATAATTCAGACTAGCTTGATTTAAGTACATCGACTTTAGTCGCGCTTAGCACTGAAAAAGTTAAACATGAAGAAAAAATATGGAAAACAGAAACAGAACTTTGCAAATTTGTATGGTTTAATGTAAATAAACTTTAAGCATACAACATACATACATGTAGTTGGACTAGATGGATTTCTGGCCTGGTATGAATAATGGACATCAATTTTTTCCCTGACCCATAAATAATTTGTTTTTTTGACCACAGAATAACTGGGTCTCGAACCTACAACCTTCCACACCAGCCAGTTAACCCTAACTAGGAAATGCACGTATCCACTGTGCCAAAATCCCCACTCAAAAGAATGATGCAGTGGAGGTACGTATGTGTGAATGCCCTAATACGGCCCAGTGCATTATATTTAAACCACTACTGTGTCTGGAGTTGCCCCAGATCGGGGACTGTACATGTGATAGTTCATCATTCATCAGCATCAAAGGAGTACCATTTTTTTTTTTTTTAAACCACAAAAGGACCAGATTTTGAACCCGGGTGGCAGGGGGTGGGGGGGGGGAGGGTACATCCCCAAATTTTTGGTGGGGGTGTGCGGCTTGACCTTTCGAAACCCACCCTTTGCTACGGTACTTTTTCACAAAACATAACCTTTGTTAGGGAATTTTTCAACCGCAATAGTAGAAAATATGGCCCCAAATTCGTGTTAAAAGTGCTACAGGAAGAAAATCTTTACCGTAGGGAAATTTTCCTGGATTTTGGGCCATAAAAGAGAAAGATCACTTTTTAGGGAATTTTTGGCAAAATACTCGACCTTTGTTCAGGAAATTTTGCTGAAAAGAGGGGACTTCAGAGAGAGTGGCACATACCCAGTCTCATCACTAATGGGAGTACGCTCCCCCGACCCCCGACCCCATCCCGGGTCTTGCACCAGCAACCTTCAGCACCAACCACCCAACTGAAAATGGAAATTAATGCACATGTACACCGCAATATTTAGCTATGAATAAAATTGTGGGTTTCATATCACCCACACACTGACATAATTATATACTGGCTATGGATACTGCAGCATCAACATGTTACTTTTGGCCTATACAGTGCGATGACGTGAACTGGGCCAATACGAGAAAGCTGGGCCTCTAGGAGTTGAAACCCGAATCATAAAATTATTTCTGCATTCATTGTCACATGCACCCACTGCTTCGCTAAGCAATGCTAACAGGGAACTTACTGCTCAGCCAACATGAGTGATGTCACAATTGGAGTTATGCACATGTACTTCCACCCCCGTCACATTCAATGGAGGTGCTCGAACGGATGGCGACAAAGCGCCCCAGAAATGGGGAAGGCACACTGGAAAGTAATTACGCAAGACATCAGGCATTACAATGATCTAGCAGAACAAGAACTCACACATTATCTTCACCCAGTCCTGATGTAAATGGTCAGATGGACACTGAAAGTGTGTACCCAAGGCCAGGCCTGGGAATAGGGGAAGCAGACGACAAAATGTCACCTGCAGAAGATAAGGAGCAGGAAGACGGTACGGATATTAAAGTAACATATTGATGCTAAATCATCCATAGTAAATTAATAAAATGATCATTAATCAAGGATTTCCATGTTGGCCCATCTACATATGGCCGACCAAGGACCTGTAACAAGGCCAGTAAGAAAACCCTTGATTGATAACTTCGTGTTATATATATATATATTAGCCTTTAAATTTATACCAATTTCAAAATACAATGTATGCTCTTCGACAAAAAGTGTCTGATATGTACACGTAGATTTCCCAGAATCATTACAAAATGCTTCAAGGCTGACTAGACTGATGAAAAATAAATAGTTATGTAATTCAAATATATGTATACAAAGATATCTTAGAAAAAAAAAACATGAGCAAATAAACGAAAAATGAACCCAGTCCAATATAAAAATGTCAGAGGTCTACAAGTACAACATGGGATAAATTTTCCCAGAATCAGCAACACCTCAAACGTTGCATGTCCCCCAATAAATAATAGCAGGTCCATGTATCATACATCAAATCCCAAAATTATCCTGCTAAAATCTTCTGTTTCCATCCAAGCTACAAATCATAGAAATTTGGGAAAGTTGTTCTTCAAAATTGTTTTGTCATACAGACAATCATACATACATACATACATACACACACATGTATATACACTGTCATTCTGTGTAGGAATGTAAATTTAAAGATGGGACGACCAACCCACATCATGTAATATTAACCCTTTCAGTGCCAAATTATGAACCGAGTCAACTGCTTTTCTCGGTGCACACTGCGCCCAATGCGTTCCGAAAAAAGCTGTTCAACTTGGGGTATTTTCTCTGGAACTATAGGCATGCTGGTACTTGAATGAAAGGTCTTTTTACGATATACAAATCGTAGATCCTAATGATAATTCAGACTATTTTCACTTTAGTAATTCAACTTTATACATGATTGGCACTGGAAGAGTTAAGTTAAAGTATTAACTTCATAATACATGTACCTGATATATTAACAACAGTTTGCACATGTTTATGCAAAATGAAATGCAAGGCAAAAATGTCTGCCTATGATCAGATGTTACAAGTTTGTGATGTCAATACAAGGACCAGGAGGTTAATACTCCCTCAGCATCACACCACAGGACGGTTCATCTTGGAAGAATTATGTCATAGTTATGGTTACAGCCAGAACCGTAGCTTGATTCGTACATGTATTCTAGATCTGCTATGTTTTCCACATGTTTACATAAAAACACATTCTTATTATATTCAACATTCGTGACCACCATTCTTAACAAAAACCGACAATTATTTCAATCTTTATGGCTATTCTCCATACATTTTTAACCAATTATTCAAATTGAAATTTCATTGTAAGCCCTGATAAACACATCAGACCCCTCCCTCCCGACCCCACGAACTGAGAAAACAAGTCGTCTTGTCTCCTTGTAGCCATACATAGTGATACGAGACATGTATATCCCGCCACAAAGCATGGGGTTAGTGCCCGTCAATCATGGAGGGCACACGGGCATGTCACTGTCACTGACAGGGTCAGATACCCCTTTCTCACAAAATTAGTGACTTTTAGAGAAAATTAAGTGTAGAAATACCAGTCATATTCATTGAATGCTTCCTAAATTGGCTACAAGAATAAATTTCTATCTGCCAGTGCTAAGTATTCTATCCCGCTTCCCAGCACAGGCAGTGACCTGTATCTTGCCGGCGAGACTATGGTTACTAAGAGTATGCAGTTGTGGCAGGAAATTAATATGCATGCCTCGTATAACCATAATATAATTGATGCTTCCTCATTTACAGTTTGCTTCCAAAGCCAACCAAGTTTCGAGTTGTTTCTGCTACACTTAGTCTGCACTTCTGAGACGATTTTATTTACAGTAAGGGAAATACAACTATACTGTGACCCTTCCTCATAGACTGAGACACCAATCAGGATGTTGATCGTTATCACCTTCGCCCTTTGCAGCCTCTCGTCCCAGTTGTACTGCAGCCTGTTACCAATCTAACTATGGGCCAATTAGAAACAGAGTCACTTTTCCAAATCTGAAACAGTGACTTTGCTATGCAATGGCAGACCCCTGGGGAGTAGCCATAACTCAGAGCTTGGGTCTGCTTTGGAGGCAAATTTTGAGTGTAATTTATTTTAAATTCATGGTATGGCAACATTCTGCCAACTGCCGACTTATTGCTGCACCTGCCCCCAAGTTCACATAGCAATTATCAGCTCTTATGATTTTTTTCAATGGGTTTTTCATGTCTTTTTCTGAAGCTACCACCATAAATTTTGTTTTAGACCCAGCTGCTGGATCGGACACACTGTCGCTGTTGTTTAACTTACACAATTTTTTTCTCTTTATTTTCTATTTGTAATCCTTTTTTACTTGTCCACCATAGTTGTAAAATGCTAAAACATCAGTTGATAATTTACATAAAAGAAATAGCAGTCTCATAATTAAAAGTATTTTTTTTTGGCAGGAACATACAGCCAAAACTGTTGCGAAAAATAAATACATCAAGATGTAAACTTTTAAAACATTGTGGCTTCATAGCCCAATCTCTCATTAAATGTTTTCGGATGCACTTGTCGTGGTAACATTCCTGAATGGGAGGACATTGGTGGTTGTCTTTGACCCGACCTTGGTATGGTGGAAAAGTTCGACCTTGACCTTTGTGGACTTGACCCTGGACTTTCAAATCCAGGGTAGTTGATAACTGGTCTCCGCCTACGATCAGAGGCGGGGGGACTAGGACTCTGCAGTTTTCGTTTGATTTCCTCATCTGTGTCAGGGTTGTAGAATCCAAGTGGATCTCCTCCAGGCCAGGCACTTCTGTGTAGTCGTGGGGTTTCAGATGGTGACATGGGATGTATTGTACTGGGATAAGGTCTGAAAAAAAGAGATGAAAAAACACAGGAAAAGATTTTGAACAGCAGTTCCCATCATGAGAAAACCCTGTCATGAGAGACCACTTTCGAGATTCTCAAATCCAAAGATTTTGAACACTAGTCCCCATCATGAGAGAATCCTGTCATGAGAGATCACCTTGTCATGACAAACCACCCTCTCGTGAGAGACCACTTTAGAGATTTTAAAGTCCTTAATATACTCCCCATGTTAAACTACCTGCCAAAAAACCCACCTGTTTCTGAAGATCACTTTTTAAATTTCTTCGTGAATGTCCCTGCCATCAAAGGCCACCTGTTGTATGTGACCACTTGGCAGGAAGAAAAAAATCGCTTACAGGAGGTGGCTAACTATAATTTAAACTTGAGAAAGAGCTTCTGCATGTAGACAAAACTAGTACAAGTTTTCAAGGTTGTGTACAAAAAAAAACCTTTCCAAAAATCCAAGAAAATCTTGGATGGGGTAGATGGCTTAATGCCAAAATCAGATTTTCACCAATTTTGGGGAATAGTAAAAAAAAATATGCAGCTTAAAAACATCAGCCCTGCTTTTTACAAGAGAGAGGGGTCACTGTAGTGCAATCCTGTATGAAAACCTGATCCATTAAATTGGTGATATTGGAGGGGGGGAGGGTAAATTTTTATCCATGGTTTTAGGGGATTTTTTTGGTATATGACCCCTTAATGCGAGTTGCAACATCCAATATGCATTGTACAAAGCCATCACGACGTTTAAACGAGAGATTTACTTTTATCTCAACCATGAAAAAATTGATATAATACAGATCTACACAAAATACAAACAAAAGGACTGTGACAGTCCTGTGCTCACCTGACATGTACATATACCCTAGCTATTTTTTAAGATTTGCCCAAAAAACAACAAAGAAATTTTTAAAAATCGAAAAATCAATGGAGCGAGACCATTAAAAAAAATCTGGTTGAGACCCAACCAAGGTATGTTGCCACCAAGTTTGAAGTCAATCTGGCTGACGTTTTTGGAGAAGTCAAAATGTGAATTAGCATTAGAATGCCCATTGACTTACATAGTAATCAAGAGAAAAGAAGTCAAAAATTGCAATAACACACAAAAAATCATTAAAAAATTAGAAAAAAATTGAAGCACCACCTGGTGAACAAATTAAAAACTAAGAGTCCCTAGGAGTGTTCCTGTGCGATATCAAAGCAATTGGATGAGTGGTTTCAGCGAAGATTTTTTTTTAGATTTGTCCCCAAAAAGAACAAAACTTTTTATAACAAATCCAAAAATCACTGGAGCGTGACCATTGGAACAAACTTGGTAGAGACCTACCCACGGGTACATCCCCACCAAGTTTGAATTAAATCCGGCTGATGGCTTTGGAGAAGTCAAAAATGTGAATTGTGGACAGACAGACGAAGGACCATACTATAAGCTCAGCTGACTGACAAATCAGCTGACCTAACTAGAACAAATCATTTAAAAGTCTGTGTACCTTGAAAAGCATAAGGGATATAAAATCATGGATTAAAAGAAAGCATAACATGGACAATTCAAGACAAATACAATTCATTATGTTTCATAATACAGATATGCTTATTGGAAGGGTTCTGTTGACAACTCATTCAATAAATATTGTTTCATCATTTATTTCAAAAGAATTAAAATTTTTGTATGATAGAAAGGTAATCAAAGGAATCATTCCACTTTTATCCCTGTCCGCATAAATGACCTATGTCCTGTACTTGTGTGATATCTTAAATTATAAGACAGACATTCCTGAATAATGCATTTCATGTCTCCTTCTGTTGCAACACTTTTTTGACTTCTCAATTAAATATTTTGGAGACTTCCAAGAATTTTTTTTGTGCTGGGGAGAGGGCGGGGACTTAGTTGTTTCCACAGTAAGGTGCGAAGATACAGTGGCACCTGTTGTAAAGAACACCTCTTGTGAAAGACCACATTATCTCTTGGGACGAACATTGTAGGATTATCTTTTTGTTATATTGTGGAGTATTACACAATAAAAAAAAAAAAAAGCAAAAACCCCCAACAACCCCCCCCCCAAAAAAAACCTAACAAATCAATCAATGCAAGGCTTACTGTTTCTGTTGTTCCCTTTTACTAAAATTTCCCAACAGTGTAAAGCACTTTAATATGAATAATATAGATAGGTGCAGAACTATCAGGAAAGACTTGGATTGAATCTTATTCAACATAGAAGAGGCTAAACCTGGTTGCTTCAGGTGGTTAAAGTGAGACAGAGTTCAGATAAAATTTCATAGCGTCACTTTACCTGTTAGGAGATCTGCGAGCTGATGGGGGTATGTTTTTACGTGGTGGTTTCTGTGGGGCTTTGCGCCGGGGCGTTCTTGGCATACTGGGGTAAACATCACGGTATTCAGAGCCAAGCAGTGGGTCCTCTGGAAAAAGAAAATTAATACTGAAAAACATACACAATCTTTACGATGCAAAAGAGCAACAGTCCAATCTTTTTATGCTTGAAGTTCCAATTTTTAACATTCTCGAGTCATCTCTGTCATTAAAGGACAACTACCCATATGCATGAAATCACCACCCAAGTGAACAGGTGAAGCTTTAATTTTCTTTCTTGAAATTTAGACTTTCTGGGTGTTGGTTTTGTATTATGACTTCCACATCACACTTGCCTCCTTCCATGTCTATGTCTATATGTGGCACTGTCTCCACTTTTAATGTACAGTAATGATCCTTCTCTTGTACAGCCAATGCAAAGGCACCAAAACTATGGCCTCACAAGAGAGGTGGCTTCTCTTGAGGGGGCTAAGTTTTATGAAAATGTCATACATGTTGCATGGGAAAGTGGTCTTCGTAGAAGGGGTGGCCTCTCTTGAGAGGGGTCTTACAAGAGGGGAACCATTGTATTAATATACAAGTATTAGGGTAAAAGCTGTTTTGCAAACCACTCTCTGAATCAACAAACCATGGTCTCCTTCAGGAGGAATAAATAATGGAAAGTGCCAGGCAAAGTATCTGAAAGATCGTTTTTCAGGGCAGCTGGGGTCTAATTGGAGAGGCCTCTCTAGCCAGGGACCACTGTATATTAATGTGCTGAATTGTTGTGTAAAAATTGTGACCCTGTTGCAATATTCATATTTGGTTTAGAATTCTTCAAAACAAAGCAAGGGGCTGCAATTTTCATTTAAAATGCCATGAATACACAACCCTTCCATATGTATTTGTTTACACATATTGCCACACCTTCACGTGTCAGTCCAACCAATAACCACTGACCGTAGTAATGAAGCTCCTCTCATCGGTATTTCCGAAAATAAACATGTGACAGGTATATAACCAGTTTCTTGTAAGTCTATACACTGAATGGGCTAATTTTGATGTTTAAAGTGAATAATTGCACTCAAAAATAGGTACAAATGTAAATATGCAAAAAGAATATTGTTCGTGTTGCATTATGGTAGGGAAGCATTGAGGCTGACATCGGGTGTGGTGTATGATGTCACCCTCAATGCTCATTGCCATGACCCCATAACACCAACACAAATGGTAGAATTCATTTCGTAGTGCCATAAAATCACAAAACGACTACTTGTACAATTTTTGTGTAACCATTTTCACCTTGTAACATTGTAACATGGCAATAATTAAATCTGCACCTGTTACATTTAATCAGTTGTCAGTAACGTAATATAATTTTGCACTTAGTCAGTGTATTTAGAGATTTACGGGGCAATTAGTGAAACTCCTCTGGCAACATGTAACATGTCAATACACGTAGAGACAGTGGACCCTTAAAATACAAAATTAGCATAATTGTCATTTATGCAGTTAGTTGAATGCACAGGGGCAAACATAGCAGTAATAAACGGAAAGACAAGAGACACAAAAACAAACTAAAGGGCACCAAACCAGGGAACTAAACTGGACTGCTACAGTATGCTTGATGTAGGAAGGGTATTACACGTATATGTATGTAAAACTGAACATTATTGAGAATAATTAAAGCTGCATTGTTCTGTTCTGCCACAGAACAATGCAGAGGTCTGCCATAGAACAATGCTCAGGTCAGCCACAGAACAATACAGAGGTCTGCCACAAAACAGTGCTGAGGTCTGCCACAGAACAATGCACAGGTCTGCCACAGACCAGTGCAGAGGTCTACCATAGCACAATGCAGAGGTCTGCCACAGAACAATGCAGAGGTCAGCCACAGAACAGTGCAGAGGTCTGCCACAGAACAATGCAGAGGTCTCCCATAGAACAATGCAGAGGTTTGCCATAGAACAATGCAGAGGTCTGCCACAGAACAGTGCAGAGGTCTGGCATAGAGCAATGCAGAGTCTGCTTATGACCTTTCCGTCAGCCGTAAGAAAAAAGAAAGATGTTAAAGAGAGTACTGGCATAACCCTTTAACCCTTGAAGACTGAGGTAACAGCTTTCCTTGGAATGGGTTGGGCCCAACCCCTGCCAGGGAAAGCTGTTGACTTGGGGCATGTGATCTTGATCGGTCTCATCTACAATCCTCAGTCAAATTGTTTTTCACTACTGTTGAAATTAGTTGAAAGCGCTGAAGCAGACGACATTTGACCAGCAGCCAGGTTTGGGCCACTTAAGATGGAAAGGGTTACCACAACAGCTGGCATAGGGGAACCCCAATGAAGCCCAAGTCAGAGGAAGTGTACGGTCACACATTCTAGAGATTCATATACTAAGCTAGCTATCAGTTTGAGAATTGTAACTTCATAAACATGGGGGGAAAGACAAAAACAAAACTTTTTTGCCCAAATGCCCAGTTGTAATTTATCTTACCTCCGTGTTTTCGAAACAGCCGACCCTTCCTGGGGCCAACTGTACTTTGTCCTGGGAAAGTGCCTTTAATATGAGGACTCAAGTTATTTCACCTGGTTTCCTTCACATCTTTATTATTTTTTTTCTTTTTTCTTTTTTTTTTGTTTTTTTTGTTAACAGGGGATAGAAGGTACATGTACATAAACACAATGTTCTTATTTCATGCTCAAGACATATCACAATGATATCACAAAACTGAATACCATTCAGTTCTCTTTGTTTCATAAATAAATCTATTTATTTGTTGTTTCCTTATTTTATTTGAACTTGTCTCATCTTATTTTAATTTTTAAACGGGGAGAAAGAGATTTTATATTTGCAGTTATCACTGTAATTTCATACAGTTAGAATGATAAATGGCACAGTACACTTTGTGGGGCTCATGAATTCGTGTTTAAAATCTGTCTACGGTTACCATTTAATACCATAAAAAGAAAATATACTTTCTGAAAGAAAGCAGAATATCAAATTAGATTCTGGCACTGAATACCAAATTTGAGTATCACTGTTGATATAATTAAGTTCTAATTAAAGTTCTTAACTTTTGCACAAAATTTAATACAGCATTTTAAAAATAAAAATCAGATTTAGCTAATAATGCCAAATGAAAGAACATATAATGCTCTGCAACACCACTTTTATTTTTTTAAAGGGTTAAGTTGTAATTTTATATCTTTAATTTTTTTTTTTCAAATTTATAGTTTTAATTTTGATTTAAACATCCTGTACATTTTTAACTAAAACTCTTACGCAAAACTTCAAAAACATTTTTGCTAGAAGTGTATTTTCATTTTCTATTTAGCAAATAAGTGAGTCCCATTTTTGATGTTTGTGTTATTCTTTTTTCTTTTCTTTTCTTTTTTTTTTTTTTTTTTGTTGTTTTTGTTTTTTTGTTTTTGTTTTTGCACAAAACAGGCAAAACTAAAGATTTTTCAAAAAGCAATTGAAATTTAATCTCTTAACACTTACAGAGATTTTATTATGTTTAATAGCTTAAGCAAAATGTATACTTTTAGAAAATATATAGTTTATATGCTCCTAAAGGAGAAGTCTGGTGTCTATAAGGACATGTTTATAGCAAAGTGTTGTCAGTGTTAAGAGCTATAAAAGTGTACCAGGCCCTTGAACCTGAATCCAGAAATTTTGAAGAATTTGGTTTCACCATATCACACCCGGTAAATTCTGAAGTCAGGTTATATCAACTTGAAATATTTTCATTGGTCTTCAACTGGTAACTGTCAGAAAATACTGTGGAACCACAAAGTGAAAATTTCAAAATTTTGCTATCTTTCTCATGTACAGCCAGCAGCACTTTCATCCACGATAAAATCATCAGTTTTCTTTTGCAAAATTAAGGACCCACCATCCTTGTCAAGTGTTAACTTTTTCCAATATGGCGAGCTTAGCAAAGACCTAGTGAGGATAAATACAATTTTGGAGCCCTGAGTTGTGTTGTTAATAGAATTTGCTATATTTTGACCACCTCTAAATGCCACAAAGACAATCTCAAATCATGAATCTCTCACGTCATTAGAATTTGGGCAGCGATGAATCTTACCATAGAATTCTGTCCCTGGAGAGCGCAGCGAATCAGGACTTCTGTATCCCTGTGACCTTACCTCGTCATTGTTCAGCAAGATTTCCTGAAAATATCAAGGGGACAGTTGGGACATGAGATGATTTTGTGCAATGTCTGCTGATTAGGATAAAATTGCCCAACATGATTCAGGAAATCAGTGAAGAATATTCACCCTGAGAATGGCATGTAAAGCCCTGCAGAGCCACCTGGTGTCTTGCCTGCTTTTGGTTCATGACATGGAGAGTAATATATATATATATTTGCTATCTATACAGTGAACATGCCTCAGCTGACAAGCTTTTGGTTTGTCCACATTATAAAGCCATAGCGTCAGTAGTCCATGCACATATTGCTATCAACCCTTGGCTTACCATACAGTCATTTACATTGTCAAGCTTTTTAATTCCATAAATTGGTCCTGACATATCACTTTCACAGCATAATTTTCCCAAAATCAACAAAGCATAATGAAGACTAGTAAAAACTTTCCCTGTTGACAAGCACGACATTAACATGTACCACACCTTGTCTCTGTTATGCCCCACATAAATTTTGACTTTTGTGGGTTTTCATGCCAGTGACATCTCCTTAAAACTCATCACAAATTTACTCTGTATTTTACAATGTTTAATGGTACCTTCTTCTCACTGATAACCACTTAAACTACTGTAACTATGCTAATAATAAATGTACAGTAGTACCTGCTGTATGCAACCACTGCTGTGAACAGCCACATTGTTTTTGTGGTCACTAGGTTCACACATAGGAGTCAATTTCTTTGTAAAATTTACCTGTGGTGAGAGGTCACCTGCTGTATGTGGCCACTTTTTCTTGGCAGAAGGGGTGACCACATACAGCAGGTACCACTGTACTTATATTTGCTTGCATAAATTTTCATGGTTTCTGCATTTCACACATTTCATTAAATTTTTCAACTTTACTATTTTCAACAAAATTCCTATTAAATGAATTTTAACTTCAATTTCAGTATATTTTTATTTTCATAGTTTTGTACCATCAGCGAAATAAGCAAAAATAAAAAAGTACAGCAAAATAAGAGCCATTTGCAGTATATGCAGCACATAATTAACAGCTGCAACTGAACAATGACAGTGAATGGGTTAAAATTTTAAAAGATGAGCAAATGCTGGTGACATCCATTAAAAGTTTGAACAAACACTGCTAGTTTTAGCTTCAACATTTAACTTTGTATGGGAAAAAAATAAGTGAATTTAAACTAATCAGTCCTACACGTATAAAGACCATAGTCTGAACACTGCTTCTTGGCTATGTACTTGATCAATGTGTCCAGGCACCAATGAGGCCCCTTACTGGGACAAAGACTCTCCTTATCAGATTGATTAGCATAAGTAAAGAGAAGGGGTAGGACACAAATGTCACGTACACCTCAGTAAGCCTTTGAAACACTCAGCATATACACTTGTCCAATCTTTTATTTAAGCTTGCTGTCACCATCATGTTCCAACCTTCCCCTTGCCATTACAGTTTTCCTTGTGTGTGTTTGTGTACTTTGAGCCCTCCAGTGACCAAGGCCAGAGGTTGCCTTGGCAACCTGCACTAAGTGTGAATCAGTAACAGCTGTGGACCGATGGCACATTATTCCTGATGGTGAAGAAGCAGAGAGACAGCATTTGCTTAAGCAGACCACTTGCTGCTAATTTTTAATGGGAAAAAGCTGCATACCAATAGGTCAGCTGTAGGTTTCCCCAGCATAGATACAAACCTGCACTTCATAATCAGCCTCTCCGGGAGGTCGTAGGGGAATGCTGACCATGCTACCTGACCTTGACCTTGGGGTCGTTGCTGGGGTGATGATTATTGATGGTTTCCTGCTTGAAGATGGTGTTGGAATGGCATTCCTTGCCAGAAGAACAACATCTGGATGGTCCATTCTGGAGGAAATACATGTACACATCAAATGATACAATTTCCAAATTCTCTGATCCTTGACAAAAGAAGCTGGAAAGTCTAAAAAAAGTCTCACAATTTATTTGTTAAATTCTTCTACCCACAAAGTATTCTTGCAAATATTGAATTTTAACATTATTCTTGTTGTCTCTAAGCTCTAAATTGCAGACTGACTTAGCAGTTTTCCTTAATTTAAGACTGACTTTTATTTCCTCAGCCACATATTAACTGCTCACATCCTTTACAACCACGGAATGAACTGAGTAAAATCTAGCCCTAGATCTTGTTCGAAGTTGGCAACATGATGAACTAGGCACCTCGCAGGGTTTCCATTCTGATGCATTGTTTCCATGCTACCAGCTGGTCCATAGAGGTCCTGGCCAATTGTGTAAACGGGGGTGCGAGGAAGCCTCTTTTTCTGCAGCTTGGGGGACCTTTGTGCATTGGTGAGGTCATAGAAGCCAGTAAATCCTGGTTGATCAGTGTCCGCTCTTGACATCTGGTAGTCAGGCTGGTAATATCTGACGAAAATTAAGCATTTTATACTTGGTCCTGATTTTGACAGGCTCACACAATTACATACCACATGTGATAAACTGCTTAAAATTCATATTTGAAATTTTTAAAGTTTCTTTAAAAAAAAAGACAAATTAAAGCTAGAAGAGAACATTTATCTCAAACCAAATCAGCCTTTGTGCCTTTGAAGCATAAATTACAATTCTACAAAATTAATATTTGCCCATAGGCTGTATACATTCAGCAACACACGAGACCTCGAGAAAGACACCAGAGGTCTTTTAAACATTGAATCTTGCACACAACCTGACTATCCCGAAATAAAGAATTAAGCGTGCATGGGATTGAATTTGGATCAGCCAGATTACTTTTAAAACTCAAGGGAGGTGGGGTTACATAAAAGCTTTGTTGCAACTACACTCTTAGCTCTGAAAATGAAAACACATGCTCTAAGTAAGATAAACACTGCACAATGACACAGTGTTCATAGGGAGTGAAGCATTGTGGGTCCACATGCATTGAAAAGTCGCATGTATAACAGTCACATTAAAGTGAGTTGGCTTACAGAGTAATATGATGTACACTAATAACGCATGAATAAAGTTCATCCATCATAGGAGAAAGATTGTCCACATTGGATCCCCCCCTCCCCACTGCAACTAAAGCAGGCAAGGACAAGGAGTGTAATCACTAATGCTCTCCCTGTGTTGGAAAAAAGCGTAATTTAAACTAAAGGCTAAAACACACATTGCTTAGGATAGTTCAAATGCATTGTACTTCAATACACTTTTGAAAAAAAAAAAGATTTCCGCCACTTGCATCTGCTTAACCACCCCATGTCCCAGCTCACTTAAGCACATTCTCGCAAAAGCATTGTGCCAGTCGCAACTTTTAATGGAACTCAAGTTTTCTGATTCAAAATTCTACACAATGAGTTCCACACTGCACCCATAAACTAGGACTGTATACCTTTCTGGACTGTTGAAGTCAGTGGGGACCATATCCACAATGGCTTGTGGGAATTACGAAAGTGATTTATGAATTATTTTCAATTTGTCATCATGTCTTAGTGACAGCTAGTGTATTTAGAAATAATATCACATTACGAGTGATCGTTATTGGTAAGGAAAATCACCAGTGACCTAAGGTCACAGATCATTTTCCACACCCAAAACGACCCTGAGTGAGAGGATAAATTGTAACTGACCCTCCAGCCAGGTTAGATTTTGTTTATTTGATGTTTAATTCGGTATTCATCACAAAAAATATACCCTAGGCCTACTTTCAACGCCAACCTGGTTTGCCACGTTTCTTTACATTGGTTGTAATTATTCCACGTCACCTGTGACTTATAATCAAACATCCCTTGTGCACATTTGATCAAGTCATTGATCATTTCTTTCCATTATGGATAAGGGGCGAGTATCAGCAGATTAAAAAAAAAAAAAGTTATTGACACAGTCAAGTACTTTCTCAAACTTAATCTTAGATGTGTTTTCATACTTGCAACTTCCATGTTTTTCTTTATACTTTTTTTGTTTTGATAGTAATTAGCAAAGACTATTTAGATGGGCCCATACATATAGCTTCCAATTTGTACATATTTGTACAAACTCACACAAATTTGTTGTCAAGCACTGACAAAAGCAGTGGACAGAAGAGGGATATGTTAGGCAAGGAAACCTATCTGACCAGGTTGGAATCCCCTTTTCGCTGTCGAGGAAATTTGGTAAAAGTGTGAGCAATGGTGAAAATTTCAAAGTCCCGCATTTCTGCTGACTGAAAATAGTACCGTTTCAAAGAAACTTCAAACTATCAGCAGATTTGCAAGACTTAAGCTATATAGTAAGACTCAACAGTATCATTCATATTAAAGATGAAACATTATATTCGTAAGAAAGAATCACCTAAAAAAACCAACATATTATGCAAGTATCTGATATTAAGCCACATATATTTACAAACTTACAAATGTTCTCAAAGCTGTGACTATGGCATAAATACTCACTTCTTTTTGGATTTCTTGGCATGTTTGTTTGGTATGACTACGGAACCATTAGCCTTGGCGTGCTTGTGTTTTGGTTTCCTCCACTCACAGCAGAGCACTATGATAATCGGTACCAGGAGGAGAACAGCGATGCAGCCAGCCACGATGGCGATGATTGTTCCCGTTGTGATGAGGTGGAAATCTTTCTGGCCAGTCGTGTTGAAAGGGTCTGTTTTCCAGGCAATGTATAGTAACATATAGACATTTCAAAACAAAGCCACATTAAGAGCACTTCAGGCTGAATTGGTCTGAAATGTGCACATGTGCTTTCCACAAAACTGAGATCAGGAGCATCCAAACTAAAAATCATTACGCTTTTTTTTCAAAAAACATATAAAGTGATTCCCCTCTGACAAGGGCAATCTTGCCTTCATGTGTTGCTTTTTTTTTCTAGTTCAGTACAGTACAGATGGCCTTAATGCCGGGGGTACACTATAATAAAAGCCCTATTGCACACAACTTTTATGTTTCATATTATCTTCATACAGTGAAACCTGTCCTCAAAGACCACCCCAGGATGACCAAATTATAGTCTCTCAAGAAAGGTGGTCATTCATTGGAGGTATAAATAAGTTGAAAAGTATATAGAAAATGGCCTGAAAAGGTGCGTTTTTTTCCCCAAGACAATTGGTCTATCACTGGAGTGGTCTCTCAGGACAGGGGACTATAGTACTGGCAACTTGGGTCCCTCAGTCATTCCATCCAATGTGGGTCATTGGCTTCGTGGGGAGTATTCAAGTATATACTTTGTCAAACATTATAAAGTTAAACCCATGAGAGGTTATGACAATAAGTACATTTACATTTCACGGCACTAGTATATTCCTCTATCAAACTGCACTGTAGTTTAAGACCACCTGTAATGCTAGACCATCATTCACTGGCAGTAGTGGCAGGCTTAACCCTTCCCCTTTTAAACTGGCCAAAACCAGCTGGTGGCCAAATGTCATCTGCTTCAGTGTTTTCAACTAATTACAACAGTAAGGAAAAACAATTTGACGGAGAATTGTAGATGAGACCTATCAAGATCACATGCCCCAGGTCAACAGCTCTCCTTGGCATGGGTTTAGTTTGGATGCCAAGGAAAGCTGTTGACCTGGAGTAAATATTCCATATACGTACAGGCATGCTGGTACTTGAATGAAAGGTCCGTTTACAAGGAACATTAATCTAGCACCCTTATTTTAATTTAGAGCAGTTCTATCTTTATAGTTTGACTTTACATGTAGTTGAAATTCAGAGAAGTTTGCTTTAGGTATAGTCTGACTTACATTCCAGCTGGCATTGAATGAGTTAACAGGTTTTACTGTGCACTTACCCCTCAATGTCTGTGTCTGGAGTACCCCAGAGTAAGGTCCTGGGCCCCCCAGGTTGTAGGCGGCAACCTTTACCTCATACCCGGTCTGCGCTTTTAGATTTTTGATCACGTGGTTTTTTGCTTGCTTGCCAGGAACTCTGTTCAACTTGAAGACTGTCCCTCCTTTGGCTGTGTATGCCACCAGGTATCCCACAATGCTTTCATTCATGGCCCCCTATGACATTAACAAATGTACTTATTTGCCCATACTACCACATGTGGGTAAAAGTTATGCGGAGGTTATGGTCTTGACAGATCACCTTTGCCACATTAATAACTAGCTTTCAACACTTTAATTTCTAATCTACTTCAAGTTAGAACTTTGAGCTTTTCAAACGTCAATGGAGTCAATATTCACCACAAAAAATGGAATTTCTCTTGCCGGCAGAAACAAAATCAAGAAAATGACTGGAGAAAAAATCCATAACACACATGAAAACCAAAACATCTATACTTCAAAAAAGACATTTAATGCACACAACAAAAATGTATATCTTTTATATTTAATACAAATAAGTTGAACAAAGCAAACTGTCATAGAATTCCAAGTAAACATTATAAAATGTATCTATGTCAATTGTCCTGTTTTCATTGCCTCAAAGCTTAGATTTATTCTGTCCACTGTAAAAATTTGGTTTTTACATGTCAAGGTGAACAAATCAATTTCAAAAAGAAAATCTTGAATACTACATGCTAAATTGAGCTTTATTAATGCAGTGTCAAGATCTGCAATTGGATAGGAACAATAAGTTCTCAATCCAGATCCAAGTTTATAAATCAGGTACATGTTTGTTGTATGTGTACAATTGTAATTTTCTCACCTTCCATTCCACCAAGACAGAGTCATGACTTCTGGCTGCCACCCTAGTGACATCTGGTGGTGTAACTGGAACTAAACATACAATGACCATCATGATGAATCGTAAATTTTGTCTGATTAATATAGATTATGCCACAAGGTACAGTAGCCTTGCCATTAATCCAACAGTGTAGTTGCAGTATTAATTAGTTTAAAGGAATTATAAAAGACAAAACAAGAGGCCCATGGGCCTCATGCTCTGCAGGCATGTTATCTGACGACCATCACCCCAAAATCATTTCTAGAAATGCATTTCCTCCATGATCTTGAGAAATTAGTCAAGATTATCCATATTATGTAACAACAAACTTACACATGCAGAGACTCCAACCTACAGAACCCAGCAAATGGGAGATAATTATGAAAGCAGCTGCTCTCAGTGGGGGCCCCATTCACTTACTGTGGGGAGCACTGTCAATCAGGCGGGAGGTTGTAAAATTTGATTGATCTTGATGATAAGAATGAGAGAGATTTCCCAACCAAGTCGGGAGGATTGGAGTCTCTGCACAAGGCATGATATACAATTGTGGTATATTTTGGTATCATTCACCTTATTCTTAATCAACATATTGAATTTACTGTCCTTTTGCTTAGTGCTTAATGACCTTGAAAAAAAGTCACGGTCACACAACATATTACAAAATTTGACTACTGACCTAATGTATTTTGGTGTAAATTTTGCAGTTTTATTTCAATTTATATCACCATAATAAATTTAATGTGTTTTTGATATGTATAATACTAGTTCCAATAATTACCATCAGTGACACCATCATGACTCAAAGTCATTGACAAAGTTCAACCGAAACATGATCAGAGAAGGCATAAAATGGACACTTTGCTGTGAAAAGGATAATATACATGTAATTAAGCTCTCCGGCATGTGGTCCTCCACAACAGATGTTTTGGTGAAAAAACCAGGAATGTCTTACACTGTGTAATTTTAGAGGTGTTACAGTACATGATCAGGACATTGCTCATATTGTGATAATACTGACATCGTTATCATTTAACATCACTGATGTCTGTCGACAAACATGGAATTAAAACTCAAAAACAAATTGGGCTCATTTTATTGTTGCTCAGAATAATATATTAATATGCAATTCCTACACAAGGTGGCAGCATCCCGCAGCACCCCCTCACCCTTCACCACCCCATCCCAGTACAGCATAGGTCAAGTTTAAAAACTTTGTTCACTATGTTCAGTTTCCTGTACATAAATAAACCAAAAGGTCAACATTAACACATTAAGCTCTGCTTGTAAAGCTGTTGATTTAGTGCATTGAATGTAGGCGTACTTTGAGACTGAAAGGTTAAATCAATAAACTACACACCGACCAACATTGTCTCCTACCTTTTTCAAAGACATTGACCACTTTTGTAACATATCTGCTAGTCAGCTTGACCTTGGAGTTAGTGGCCGCGACCTTGACCTTGTACGTGGACAAAAACTTCAGGTTTCTGAGGTGTTCTTGGTACGGAGGCTGATGTGGCTTAATGACGGTGATGGGGCCACCCGAATAGTTCATGTTCTCATAAATGATGTAGTATTTAACATTGCCTGTCATCAGAAAGAAAAATTATGATAAGCATCTTTACCCCCTTTCCCTAAACTGCTACAAACAAGCTGCATGTCAAATATTGTCTGATTAAACCAATATTTCAACTTCACTCTAACAGGTTACTAATTACAGTAAATGTTATGCTCATCTCAGTTATCAGGATTTTACATTCAAAATTAATCCATTACAAAGAGACAACTTTTCACGTGCTTGTGTGCCAGTATTTCAATGGAAGTTCACCTGTAGTGAAAGGTCACCTGCTGTATGAGGCCAGGGGTGGTCATACATGGCAGGTACTAGTGCTACACTGAAACCAGATTTGATAGAAATCCATCTTTATGATCACATAACAACTGTTTAAAATTATTAATTCTGCAAAATGAAAGGAGACATGGCTAGAGATACAACTGTTACAACAAAAATTACGCCTCTCTCTTGGTCATCGACAAAAAAACATGCAGGTACATTACTCGGGCCTTGGACAAGTGGAACTCACTTGGGTCACCATTCAGTCTGCTAGGAGGCTGCCACTTGACCTGGACGTCAACGCCCTGCGTTGTCACATGCACCCTGGTGGGCTCTGTTGGAACTGAACACATATCATGTGATTTAACATTGTGTTATTCAAATAAAACAAATAAGTCCTTAGACAAAATGTTTAAATCTATTAAAGCGTCCTGATGTACTCAAGACGATTGATTTGCTTTACAAAGCAAGGTCTGAACTTATGCATTTTGTTCAGTCTGTGGTTTTTTTTAAAATAAGCAATAACATGACACAGGAAGAAACGTTAAGCCCTTGTCATGACACCAACAATTGTAAATGTCAGAGGATATATATATATAATAAAATATTATATATATAATACTTCAGCAATGGGGGGGGGGGGGGGGGTCCATATATACATAAAAGACAGACTTAGGCAGACCACAGGCTTAAGGGGACCAAATACTGCCCCCCCCCCCAAAGTCTGGTCATCTTTATGCTTAATACATGTATGTATATGTGGTCACCCTAATACAAATGTACATGTACTGAAAAAATATGCTTACATATATCTGATACTCAGTTAATGGGACACAAAAAAATGTTTTTATTCAAATTTATTCTTTGGGATTAGGCCCATACCAATTATACTAGGTATTTGTGTGGTCCACCTTATACTGCAATTAAGGCACTGGTCCCGCTACTGCATAATATATCCTCTAACATTTAAAATTGTCTATACATACATATACATACATACATATATATATATATATATATATATATATATATATATATATATATATATATGCATGCATGTATGTATGTATATGTATGTATATATATATATATATATATATATACAGTAAAACCTCTCACTACCGAACACTTTGGGGACCCAGCCAAAATGTTCGGTAGTGAGAGGTGTTCATTAGTCGGAGGGTTGGGAACAGGGAAAGGAATTTGACTACAGTGGTACCTGCAATTTAAGACCACCCCTAATGCCAGACAAAAGTGGTCACATATGACAGGTGGTCTTTCATTGCAGGTAAATTAACAAAGAAATAAAAGGCCAATGTCTTGAAAGAGTGGTCTTAAAAACTAATGTGGTCTCTCACGAGAGGTGGTCTTTAGGGCAGGTACCACTGTATACATGTATTTTTCGGGCCTAGTTGTAAACAGTCAAGGATCTTGCATCCATAACTTTCACTCATTGTAGATTTTCATTCACACTTCCTAGCAATCAAATAATTAGATGCCATAGTCTGGCAGATATTTGAGTGTTAAGCTAAATCAGTATGATGACATACAAATCTCTGACAATGTTGTTCACCAGCTACATGAAGTTTCAAGACATACATGTACTGAAGGCACACAGTGAGACATGCAGTTATGTACCTGACTTGGTGTTAATCCTTCTTAACACCTAAAACAATTAGCAGTGGATAATGAGGCTCAATTGCTCTGAAGGGGTAATCAGATATCAATGAATATGTCAGACCCATTGAGTAGACAGAGCTGACATCAATGCCTGAGTGATGTTTGTGTTAATCCTGCCTTGTGCTTTAGAACACCTTAAAACAAGCTGCAATGGACACCATGTCCTGTTTACTTTGAAGAAATAATCAGTAAACAAGGAACATGTCAGATCCATTCAATTAGAGGCAGAGCTGAGTAAAACATTTGAGTGATGACTGTTTAATCCTGCCCCTGCTTAAGAGAACAGCTTGAAATAGAAATTTTTTGGTTCCCTTCAAAGAAAATTAATCAATCTGAACAGTGACCATGTCAGACTCAATCCAAATGAGTAAAACTAAAAGAAGTGATTGAACATGCAATCCACTGTCTTGGAAAAAAAATTCTGTTGGCCAAATTTCATTCAAACATATGAATACAATGACAATTTGAACAAACAAACAAACAATACAGGCCATAAATACAAATTAAGGTTCAATTTTATGTCCAAAAATTTCAAAGTTTTATGTATGAAGGTCTTGAAGATGTTATTTAACAGCTGGTATTACAAAATATCTTAATCTAGCACCTAATAAGTGGGCTTGTTCACATGAATGTTCGGTAGTGGGAGGTTCATTTTGGGGTTTGGGACCCAAATCAAGTGTTCGGTGTTCAGAAGTGAGAGGTTTGAACACTCAGGTCTCCTATTAAATAACATGTAAAATATTAGGGACCGAAAAAAAGTGTTCGGTAGTGAGAGGTGTTCGTTAGTCAGAGGTGTTCGGTAATAGAGGTTTTACTATATATATATATATATATATATATATATATATATATATATATATGCATGTATGTATGTATATGTATGTATGTATGTATGTATACATACATATATATATATATATATATATATATATATATATATATATATATATGCATGTATGTATGTATATATATATATATATATATATATATATATATATATATATATATATATATATATATATATATATATATATATATATATATACTGGGGTCTTTATATCTAAAACAACTTTCTGGTTGACGTGATATACTATATAATATTGCTTTAGATTTCAGCCATCAAGCAAGCATACAGAATCACGTCTCTCTTTGGTATGCAAACCACACAGTTAAAATTACTACATTGAGCTGCACAAATCAAACCCAAAGCAATTTTTTTGCAGGTTACTGTGGGACAATGTGTTAATGTTTTTAGTACTGGACTTTGTACTGAGTCAACAACTGTTTAGTACTGGGTTTTGAACTGAGTAAACAGCTTTTTAGCACTCGGCTTTGTACTGAGTCAACAACTTTTTAATGCTGGGATTTGTACTGAGTCAACAGCTTTTTAGTACTGGGCTTTGTACTGAGTCAACAGCTTTCCTGTGCACACATTTTGGGTGTAATGGGCCTGAAGCACTGTAAGACAAGCAATGGATGTGAACCTTCAATTCCACTCTGGAGACATAATATACTGATGCCCTCACATCGGTGAAGCACCTTTTTATGAGGAAAATGAATCTGGAATGATACTAACTGAGACAGATGCAATTTCTGTTATGCTTGTCACTTGCAGATTTAAAGCAGATTTCCTTTATCCCTTTCCCCCTCAAACTGGCCAAAACCGGCTGGTGGTCAAATGTTGTCTGCTTCAGTGTTTTCAACTAATTTAAACAGTTATGAAAAACAAATTGACTGAGAAATGTACATCAGACTTATCAAGATCACATGCCCCAGGTCAGGCACTAAGTGCCCAACCCATGCCAAGGAAAGCTGCTGACTCAGTCTTAATTCAAGGAGGAAAGGGCTAACAAGTGGTATACTAAAAGATGTACCTCCTTCCTGGGTACTCATCCTTGGATACTTGTCCACAAATTCACTTGGCCCAAAAATGTTCTCTGTTTGAAGCCTGAAGGAGTAGAGCCTGTACGGGTACAGGTCAGTTACGTTCCACGGTGACTTGGTTACTGGACCTGAAACGTTGTACCATGTCTGTCCACCAGGTGGCATATATTGTAGTATGTACTGTTGCACGGGAAGTCGGCCATTTTTCCCATCAGCCCAGGACACTAGGACGGAGGTGTTGGTGGGTTGCTGTGTCTTCATCCAGAGTGGTTTCTGTGGAACTGATTCAAAAATACACAGAAAACAAGAGGAATGTGAGTCCTGTTCTCAGCTGACCATGTATACTTAAAAAATGAAGTGGTCCTGTGAGTTTTGGAATTAGGTCAAGGTCACCTTTCTTGATGATTCTCATGAACAAAATTAATATCCAGATACTGACTCCGCATTCAATAAAGTCCTACCCCATAAAAGTCATAGCTGAAACAGTTTTCAAATTATCAAGCGAACACTAAAAATCATGAAAGTGACCCTGTGACCTTGGGAATGAATGCAAGATCACTCATGTGCTGTGTAAATCTTTTCCACACATATGTAGAGCATCACCAGCATAAAGTTTAAATAAGTCCTAGTTCAAACAGTTTGCAAGTTTTTACGTGAATAGAAAAATTCAGTAAGTAGTGCTATGACCTTCAAGGTCAACCACGTACTGTACTGCATATTTTGATACACAAATCTCCAATTGTTCAGAAACACATGAACCAAGTTCCATATTTCAACCCAACAACGAGTTGAACAGATGTATGTCAAATTGAAAGGGGCACTTTTCATGCTAGTGCCAGGGCAGCGATCAATGAATCCTGTATTCCTTTTAATAAGCACACAGTGCCATTGAGAAAAGTAAAGGACATACGTGTATCTCAGCCAAAAAACAGGCAATGAACTACAATTGATCAGGAAAATAATATATTATGAAAATCAAGGCTTCTAAGTTCTATATGGAGCAATTGGGAATGCCCTTAATAGACAGTGAATATGGTATGCAAAACCGAACATGAACTCACTTGATAATAAATATTCATCACTACCAAAGCGATTAGTAGCTTTGCACTTGTAGGGCTGGGTCACCGTCTGTCTTGTTATCCTCAGAGTCCCATCTGGGTTGATGACATGCCCCTTGGGCGGGGTACCGGGGTTGATAGTCAGACTGCCCCAGTAGTAGTGGATGGTGGGTGTGGGGGTTCCATATGCCATACACTTGATGTGGATGTGCTGACTGTCATCCCTGTAGCCCGTCACATTGGCCAGTACTGGTGGACCTACAGCAAAATAATGCCGGTCTATATTACCCTATCCTCCCTAATGTTGGTCTGTATTACCCCACTCTCCCTAATGTTGGTCTGTATTACCCCACTCTCCCTGATGTTGGTCTACATGTACTTGTATGTTACCTTCAACTCCCTAATGCTGGTCTATATTACCTACTCTCTATTACCCTCATCTCCCTAATGCTGGTCTATATTACCCTCAACTCTCCCTAATGCTGGTCTATATTACCTACTCTCTATTACCCTCATCTCCCTAATGCTGGTCTATATCACCCTCAACTCTCCCTAATGCTGGTCTATATTACCTACTCTCTATTACCCTCATCTCCCTAATGCTGGTCTATATTACCCTTCTCTCCTTGGTGCTGGTCTATATTATCCCACTCTCACTAATGCGGGTCTATACATGTATTAACCTACTCTCCCTAATACTGGTTTATAGTACCCTACTCTCCCTATTTGAGCCCCTACCCCTCAATCGACCCTTCCACTTTTCCAACTGCAAGTGCTGTAACAATGTGAATTATCTTTAGCATTAATTATGCAAGAACATTGCTATAATATTCCCAGCAAAGATCTAAACTTCATCTAACATAATATTTGATTTTGTTGCAGGAATGTCATTTTGGCTGATAGCTGCCAATTAGCAACCAATTCTCATCCCAGACCTGAATATATAGGGATAATGTTACTGTACATGTACAAGGGGAAATATTCCCCAGTTATTTATTGCCTGAATCTTCCCAGATAAAACCATCCCTGAAAACAAAATTGGGAAACTTTTGATGCTGACTGCTAGTTATACATGGCGGCAAGAAGCAACACATTTCGGATTGAGAATCGGGTAAATAAAAATTGCGATATTTTCATGCTCCACAAAGTCGGGAAATTTTCTCCTCTTGGGAATATTTCCACCTATACAGTACATTATACATAGTTTTGGAGTCTAGTTTGTGTGCTTACAATTTGATATGGTGCCTGGTCATAAACAGGATGCATTCACATTGGCTTACATAGGCCCCGTGCTGCCCCCTATCCCACAGCCAGGAACATGACAGGAGGTGCTGGACCAAATGTGTATCTCTTATAAAAGTATTAGAACATGAGGGGGAAGAAACTTTAAGAAGTTATTCCTTACTTTCAGCACATACAGGAAATCTAAAAAATGCAGAAATTATCATTTGTTTGGTGGAGTATTATCTCCAGGTTATTAAATAACATTCCCTTTTTATGTTTCCTCATCATGGTGGAGACATGATTGTGTTGCCTTGCAACCTAGGCTGGCACACCAGGTCTGCAGTTAACATTGGTTAATAATAACAAATGTCACTGATAAATTGTGCAATTCCAACAGGATTACGTCTAACATCCACTGGCAGTATAACTCCAAACAAAATGATATCCAGATTTCTTCTTCTGCTCTGATATGATAATTTTCCATTGCTCTTCAATACTCTAAACTTACACATCACTAAAGCACTTTTCATATAATGAAAATACATTATTGTTAATCCTGATGGAAAGAATAACGAACATATTGCTTCATTCTAATTAAGCACTCAGATTGCTTAGGAAATTTTTAGAATGTGACAATCAAGTCCAGACCTACAGTCCAAATACTACACCATGATTTTTGCAAAGTTACCAATACATATTTAGAGTATTGTGATACAGTGGTCCCCCCCTTATAAGGCCACACCAAATGCAGCCAAAAAGTGGCCTCATAAGAGAGGTGGCCTCTCTTGAGGGGGAGAATATAATGGAAATGCAATGTACCATACTTTGTGCACAAGAATGCTGGCCTTTCAAGAGGGGTGGCCTCTGGTGAGAGGGGCCTTATAAGAGGGGGACCACTGTACCTGCTGTATGTGACCACTGCCATAAGAGACCACTTGATGTTTGCGGCCACATTTCTTGGGCAGCAGGAATTGATTTCTTTGCAAATTTACTTGCAGTGAGAGACCCACTTGTTGTATGGGACCATTTTCCTTGGCAAAAAGGGGCTGACACACACAGCAGGTACTACTGTAGATAACCTTTGCATTTTCTGGGTCATTAACCCGTTGCCCCGTAAACCAGCGAAAACTGGCTGCTGGTCAAAATGTTGTACTGCATGCTTCAATGATTTTGAGTAATTACATGCAGTGGTACCTGCTGTATGCAACCACTGCCATGAGCAGCCGTATTGCTTTTTGTGGTCATTTGGCTCAGACGAAGGAGTCTATTTCTTTGTAAAATTTACCTGAAATTGTGACAGGTCACCTGCTGTATGTGGCCACTTTTTTGGCAGAAGGGGCGACCACATACAGCAGGTACCACTGTATATTCAACAGCACTGAAAAAGAATTTGTATTCGAATAATTGTAAATGAGACATATCCAGGTAACACACCCCAGGTCAACAGCTATCCTTGGCATGAGTTGGGTGCTTGTGCCAAGGGAAGTTGCACCTTGGAGGGCAGGGGCACCAAAAAAGGAAAAGAACATGTATGGAATATGTTTTTTTTTAAAAATAAAATCTTGAACACAGAAAGAGAAATCTACATTGCAAGACAAAATTGTGGAGATCTGAAAATGTAGCTGGCACAGACCTGTCCAGGTCTTCCCAAGGACACTCCAAAATGTTTGATATATTTAATTGAATTTCACTGATGTATATGCACTTAAGCTGAAATACCCCAACCAGGTCTGGAGTCACTTGTACAGCTGTATACTTTCAAACCTGTTTCAAGAGACTGCCCCTAGAGCAGGCCAAATAGTGGTCACATAAGGCAGGTGCTCCCTCAACGGTGGTCCAATAACATGGGAGAGACAGCAAAAGGGACTTTAGAAATATGGTCTTAAAAGGCAGGTGGTCTTACATTTCAGTGATCTCTCAAAACAGGTTTTATTGTATATACAATTTTCATGGTATGTTAATTGTACAGACAAATCTTCATTGTACATTAGTATAGTACAGAATACAGATAAAGCAGTAACAGAGATTACTACAGCTGACATTTACTCCAATAAAATAAAAAAAAAAAAAAAAAGAAGGAAATTGAAATAAACTAAAGACATCAAAATTTAAAAAGAAAAAGTGAAAATGAAAAGATATATGCACATATGCACAGCTCTTACCTTCTACGATTAACTGCACAAAGCTGGTATCACAGCCCAGTAAGTTACAAGCCTGACAGGTCCACTGGCCCCAGTCTGGCTTCACCCCAGTTGATACTATCTGCAGTGCATTCACCAGGACCTTGTAGCTTGTGTCTTTACTTCCTATCACTTGACCTCTTGGTGAAACCCAGGTCAAGGTTGGTACTGGATTACCTGAAGTTTGACAGGACAGTAGCGCCCCCTTTTGAGACAAGACCGACTGAGGGCTGTTGGTGCGGATGATTTTGGCTGGAACTGTAAAGACCAGGAAGAAACAGACTATTGCAGCAATTTGCTGAAGAGATATTTATTAAAAAACAAAAATGTTTTCAATACGACAACTGCACGTCATTCCAAGCTAGCTCGATCACTATATCTCCTAGACACAGAGCTCAATTTTTTTTTGTACATAGATTACATACAAAATAAAAGAACCTTTTCGGTCATTCTGCCTGATGTACTTGTATATACATCCCTTCGTTGAGCCCAACTTTTGTTGTGATTTTCACCACAACCTGTACTATGAAAATTTGGTAATTATGGTTTGTTTGACAGGTATTCTTCTTTGATATGAAGCTCTGCATTTACAAGCAAAACTTCACATATTTAGCTAATTCATAAATTGCCACGTTCATATTTATTCATTATTATGTGGGTTGTCTTTGCTGAATATTTAGCTTAGGCAAGGAGCCGCTACTCAGAGAGACGTGTACGGGTAAAAGGCTCCGAAACATGTTGAGTAGTTACCCGCTGAAGACCCTTTAATTTATTTGGGCTGATACAGCCTATGTCAAAATTTTACAGAGGAACGTGTGCAATATAGACAATAGTAATTCCATATATATACAGGTTAGACAGGGACAGGTTAGCTTATGGAGAGTAAAGAGTTCGAACTGCGGAATAGGATATTGACTACTAGGAAGTGGTTCTGGGCAAAAAGACACAAATACAAGATGTGAAACCAGAAAATCTTGAATTAACACACTTCATATATGACTAAGATTTCAAAGGATAGTCCTACCTTGTACATGAAAGTAAGCCACCTGCGACACATTGGCAACTGAGTTTCTGGCAACACATAAATACCATCCCTCATGTGTCTGTTGTACGTCCTGTAATTGCATAATTTTATACATGTACAGTGAAACCTCATTATCACAACACTCACATGTATGAAATAATCATTATAATGACACAAGTTTTGAATGGCAAAAATTCACTTTCTTTGTTGTTTGATTCATTTATCTGACACATTTCATAGGGAACAGATGATGTCATCATATTAAGTTTTCACTGTACTTGGCTTCTCCCTCTAGTAAACAAAATGGAGAAGTTTCTTGTAAACGAGACAAAAACTTCTGTGAATAAAAATAAGCCCCTCTTTTCAGCAAAATTTGCCAAACAAAGGTCCAGTATTTTGCCAAAACTTCCCTAAAAGGGTAATTTTTCTCTTTTATGGCCCAAAATTTGGGAAAATTTCTCTGAGGTCAAAATTTTCTTCATGAAGCACTTTTCATGCCAATTTAGCACCACTTTTTAGTATTTTAGTTTAAAAAAAATCTGTAACAAAGCTATTACTTTTGCGAAAAAGTGCCCCAACAAAGGGTGGGTTTTTGAAAGTTGGAGCTGCACAGCCCCACCAAGAATTTGCCAAAGTACCTCCCTGAATCCCTGGGGAGTGGCCACTGTATGCAGATCTAGTTTATGTACAGCTAGCCAAGCACACACCTACCCACCTCCAGTGACCAGACTTATAATGCTATCATTTTACATGTACAATGGCATGGCCTTGTGACAAAACCACACAGAATAACCAACCGTTTTTCAAGAGCACCTTATCAGAATACTTTTAATTTCTCTATTACTTTTCACCTTTAATTTATATCTATGAATAACCACCTGTCTTGAAAAAAAAACGAACAACTTTTGCATCGTCACTCTATGTGAGACACATTTTGTCATACCTGGAAGACAATTTTCCCATCAGTCATCACAGTGATTCTTGGCTGGCTGCCATAATTGAGCAGGACGCCTGGTTTGCCCGAAGCATCAGACGTATACCAGAGATATCCTGGTTTCTCTCTGGCATCGGCAGCACAAGCAATTGATGCTGGCTGTGACACATTGCCTGTGGTATTTTGTGGGGATATGGTGAAACGTGGCTTATCTGCATAAAAGAAATGAGTGAATTAAGATTTTAAGTTTTAAAATTTTAACAAGAGACAAAAATTACATATATGTATTAAGTGTGTACTTTCCAGATTCTGTGTGGGCTATTCATCATGTGCACTGTACATTGTTTTAATACAATCTACAATTCAGAAGCTCACCCAACCTTCCCCTCTTAAATTCTGCATGAAGTGCAAGTACTGTATATTGACAAAGCAGAGCTTTTGAATACACCACATAGAGCAATATAAAACAAAATGAGCAAATGCCCTGAAGACTCCTTGGCAGCCAACATCTTCACCCCTGGTGACCTGGAGAATAGGTGAAGGTCACTGAATGTCAGTCACCCAAGCCATAGATGAGATGCGTTCACAGCATTCAAGTTTTCTGGTGGTAGCTTAGGGTGTTCATTAGTTATCACATCTGCAAGGGTAACAGAGGCACACATGCATGGATGGCCATGGTGGTGTTGTACAGAGCCACCTACTGCCAAAGACACAGACCAGAGTGTTTCGATCTCTGTGTGTTTAGTGGTTGAAGGGTGTCTAGCTGACAGGCGGCATGAAGGAAGCCAGTCTCGGCCAGTCGGCCAAGCTGAGAGGGTCACCCTAGCTGGTGAATGGGACAGGCGGACTCAACTTGTCTGTATCGGAGACCCAGACAGCAGACGGTGACTGGAGTACTACCAGGAGCAGCTGACAGACACAGGCAATCTGTCACGCAGGTTAGTTGCCACTTACCTTGTCATGCATACATGCGGACACATACATTGAGTTTGTGTGCGCAATACAGTTGCATGTGAATACGTTATACGGACGCCATATTGGTTGAGCCAAACTCAATAATAACAACAATTACACCCATCGGCGAGTAAGGCCGAGGAGTAAGAAACTGAACCAGATCAGGTTTTAATCCTTACCCACAGTGTGTACAAAAGCTGTCGTTCTCCTGGTAGCTGCTTTGTTGGATGCTACACAGTAGTAGGGTCCAAACTGACTCCCTCGCACAGCTCTGATTAACAGTGTGTTGTTTGGGAACAGCTGCATGTTGGCATCTGAAACAGAACCAGCCGAAAATTCACATCATTAGTTGACTTTATCCCCAGGGGTTACATGTACCGATGCTAGAATATAATGAAGATAAAATATTCAGCCAGTAAAGTGTATGTCTCTGCAAAAATCCAGGAGATTAAGGCTCAAAAATAAATCATAATTCATCTAAGAGCTCTTGTATCTTCTAAAGCCAGGGCGTACAAGTGTGTTAATGTACATGGCACTATAATGTCCATGACACTGTAAAGTGTACATGTACTTGCTTGAGCATGTACACATGTATATATTTTCATTTTTATTATTCTTATATTTCAGGCATTTAGTCAAAGATTCAATTTCATCATTTTGAACATAGTTCCTATTGGTTTAAACATATTTTACTAATCATCACACAAAACATAACAATACTAATTAGGAACAATTGTGAAAACAGGGCTTGTTTTATTTCATAACACACATAAGGTCAAGAAATATTTCATCTTCACAAAACTATGGGATGGTTCAACATTTTCATCATTTTCACAAGCATACAAACTGTACGCTGGGGGTGGGGGGGGTGGGGAGGGTTAGAATGTGTTGTACACTTTTAATGACGCAGTAAAATGATGATCAGTTCACTGACACAAGACGGTCAGCTCTGTTTGAAGATTTGGAGGATAAAGCAGCACCATTTTTTAGCAGTAACACGGAAAACCTCGAATAAGATAATGGCAAAGTTTTCAACTCTTCCTCTGTTTTTTTTAATTTTATGGGGGTTAGGTGTCTTTCACGCTGATATTTAATCTTGGGATCGCCCCACAGACACGATCTTCAATATCGGGGCATCCATATGGACGTTTATTTACATAAAGACATCATATGCACATTTACGGTCAATCACATTGTGTAGTTTTTGCTGCAGAAGCACTTTTGTTGCGTAAATGTGACAATTTTATTCATACAGTCTTCTAAATAAACATCTAATCAATAATTTATTGGTATATTTGCCAAATAACAATCCGCAAAACAGTGGTAAAATTGCGTATTTTTCGGCCTCAAACTTGGCTCGATTCTCTTGGCCGTTCCAGGCATGGTTGCTATATGAATGGAAATGTTAGAACCTCGTCAATATCATCATGCTAGTTTCCTATTGATGCAATTTTTTATCTCCGTCCACCAAACGTGGTCATCTTGCATAAATGTACTATCTCCAAGGTGAAAATCTAAGAATTGGAGGCGGCAACATCCTCGTCCTGCTCCGGCGCTGATTGGCTGACAGATGGCCATTCAAGTAAGTTTGCACATGGTCAAGCATGTGCAATGCGCACTTTCAACAAACCAGCAGGGTGGAGCTGATCATTCAAGCCAACGGTACTTTCATGTTTTCATGTCACATAAGTACAGAAATTTAGAAGGTCCCGGGTGAATGGCTGAAAGAAATATGGAGTGGTAACTGCATGCAATTGATGTTTAAATGGACACCTCGTGCACAGGTATGCGTTATCAATCAATCTCGGCAATGATCCTTACTGAATAAAATGTGTGTGTGTTGTTTTATTGAAAGGTCAGTTTAAGAACATGAATCTGGTATCATAATCATGATGATGTCAATTCAGAGCGTACTATTCACTTTTGTCGAAATTGGCAAAGAAAGTTAATCAAGAGACAAGGAGAGAGAATGTATAAATACCTAACACAAGCTTTCCTGTCTTCCCCTCCCAGTGCAGAGCAGGGGTGGGATTACCAGTGGCACTGCAATGGAAGAACACATTGTCCAGGCCTGGTCTGGCTACCACACCCTGGGGTACCACTGTGAACTGGGGAGCAACTGAAAGTGAAAGTCAGCAACATGTGACATTTAAAGGTAATGATGATGTTGATGATGATTATGACAACAACAACAACAATAATAATAATGACAATCCTGTGACACTCTGCTTATTTGCCATGGTCCTGTATCATAGCTCACACAGGTGGCCAAAACAAAAAATATTTCCCTCTGACCATATCCCCGCCTGTAAGGCTCAAGCACTTCCCATGTCCTGTGCACACAGTCATGGGAGCCCTGAGAAGGGATACCACCTTTCCCTTTCCCTCCCAAAACTTGTTAACCTAATTGCTGTTCTCTTCTTATTCTAACATTCCATTTCTTTTGTCCCAGCACTCTACCCAGGTACAAGAGGGAGATCCAGTACAACAAAGACCACTTACCGTATTCATCTTACTAACCACACACTCCCTAATAAGTGCACCCCCCCCCCCATTTTTTTCAAAGAGAGGACCCCCAAATATCCCCCATTTTTCAAACGAGTGGTAGAATTTATTATAACAGTTAGGATCTACAATTTTTTAGCTTTTGTGAATGAATTTTTTATAGCGCAATGTGCACTTGTTAAAATTAATATAATCATTATGGTAATGTACATTCCTGGTAACCTTCTCCCTCTCGAATCACCCGAAATCACAAGAGTGTGTTCTGATTGAATGTTCGTACTTCAATTTTTTGCTAATGGAAGAAGTGTAAACAAGACCTACAGGTATTGTTAGCATACTCGAGGTCAACAGCTTTCCTTGACAGAGGTTGAGCGTATTGTACCAAACTAGAGACAAGGCAAGCTGTTAATTCAGTCTAGTAATGTTTGTGGCAGCCATGAGCCTACGATCCATCGATGACTGCTCTGAACATCAAGCAATTACTAATGGACAACTGCTGATGTTTCTTGAATTTTGACTAAAGAAATTTGTAAAATGCTTTAAATATAACAAAATGAATGATAAAATGGCCATTACAGAATCTTTGTTATAACTCTGCCAAAACTTAACAAATCCCATCATTTTCATCAATTTTCATCATACATGTCTTTAGAAAGAGTACTACATTCTGATAAAATTTCACGCAAATCAATTTTTATATTGAGCTGTCCTGCTAACATACCCAGCACAGTGAGTCTTGCTGAAGCTTCTGCTTTGCCCAGTAAGTTTTGTACGAGGCACTTGTATGTCCCCTGCTGGCTGAGTCGGACGTTGACTATCTGCAAGCTGCCATTGGGGTAGATATGATAAAACTGTCCCGTCTGCACAGGGGTTTTCAGGTCTGGTCCATACCATGTGACACTGGGGGTGGGGGATCCCTGTGACTGACATGTCATTTGTGGGTTGGTGCCCTCTAGTGACTCGACATTAACTGGGGGCTTGATCAACTTCGCACCATCTGAAACAAATTGACAAAAGAGATGAAAATGTTTTAGACAGAGAGATCGTAATCCAAAGAATCATAATACCAATGTACAGTTCCAGCCATGTCTATCAAAGTTGATAGTAGAAATTTGAAATATACGGTGGAATCTCCAATTAAGACCACCTCCATAAAAGAGATCCTTTCTACACTAAGACCACCAATTTACAGGCTGTTTTTATTTATCCTTAATCACATTATACTCTTCATTAAGACCACTACCCTATTAAGACCTTATTTTAAAGTCCATTAGGTGGTCTTAATTGAAAGATCCCACTGCATTTGCATTTATCTAATGCACGTTTCACGATTCAAATGCACAGCAAACGGACCCTCTACTGCTGCCTCCTCACCAGCATATTTTGATGCATACATGAATGGGTCAGCCCTTTGTTTGAACAAACTGAATGTGTTCTTAAATGTGCATTGTTGTGATTGATCTCTCTGTGACACGTCCAGTGTTCACGTTTACTTTTTGCATATGATACTATTTCATTGTTCTCTAATAAAAATGTTAAAAGATTGTTACAAAATGTTAATCAAACTTTAAAAATGGTCACATTGTATTAGTCTAATAAGTTGTATGTCAATGTAGAAAAGACTATTTACACAGTGTATAATTTAAAAGAAAAGAAATTATGGTAGCTTTGAAATTAATACTGATTGTTCAAATAAATAAAATTGATGCTTTTAATAGAAGCAAGTATGAAAGGTAAAATTTTAGGTGGGTGGATGGATGACCATCTAAATTGGAACTTTCACATCACACATATATCTAGTCACATCATTAAAACAATTGGGATCTTTAAAAATGTGAAGCAAAGTGTCAGCACTTAAATATTAAGGAAACTTTATCATGCTTTATATACTTTATCCACATTTCACATATTCTAATACTACTTACAAATTATAAGTCAGGCTTGGATTGTTCGGTAAAACTCTCAAAGAAAATTGTATGTTAATTCAAACTGTAGTTTTTATGAGTATGCAGCACATGTTGTCCACAATTTGAATGTTGTGAAATTTGAACCTATTAAAAATAAATATGTCCCATGTGTATTTATGTTCAAAACTTGTAATAGACTAACGTTCAAATAACATCTTTACTTCCATTGAGAAAGCTGGGGACATCACCGGCAAAATATCTGGATATCAGAAATATTACCACATGGATTAAAAGTCCAATATGAACTTCAATTTATGATTTACTTATCAACATGTGAGAAAAATGTCTTTGAAACAACATATTTATAATATGTTTTCAAACTTCAAGCATTGATATTACATACATTGTGTGATATCCATAATGAATTTCCCTCATGATCCAAGCAGTCATCTACCTACACGTTCCCCATGCTTGCCTGATGTTGCACTTCATGCCAAATTTGAGCAAAACCAAGATTATGATAATAGGAAGTATTCATAAGTAGCTGTGCTTATGTGCTGCCCCCTATCTTGTGACAGGGAACTTGACAGGAAGGAGGGCAGATTCATGCAATTAGCAAGGCAGAATGTGTTTCTGTTATAAAAATTAGTAATATGAGAAAGCAAAAGCATATGAAAAGTCATTCATGTAGTTCAATACAAATTTTTTTGAAAATTCAGAATTTTTCCTTTGTTTGGCAGAAAAAGTAAAATTTTCAAATGTTTCAGTAACAAAATTGTTGCAAGTGTCCTCATCATGGTGGACACATATAGTTCTGTTGCCTTGTGACATAGGTAATTCAGTATATCACTGTACCTGCATATCAACAGAACTGAGTCAACATTCTGACACACTGACAACTCTTAAACAGAATGCTTTCTCACTTGGCAGGCATCAATGTACACATGTGTGAGTGCAGGTGTGTAGTTTGGGGACTTACATTGCACTTTGACATTTGCCGACACAGTTGCTGTATTGACCAAATTCCTTGCGACACATGTATACTTCCCAGCATGCATTGCACTGGCTGGGTTGATGGTCAGGCTTCCATTTGTCTGCAATTTAATCCCAAGGACTGAGGTAGTAGAGGTAGCACTCATCGTTACTGGAAAAATAATATACCAAAAATTACAATGAAGAATGCCATACGTGGGCAGAAAACCAACACTGAAGCTTTAAGCCCAACTGTCCTTGAGACTAGTTTTTGGCACAAGTTTGCCTATACTATGTCTGAACATGCATCTTAAACAGGTGGTCATGCCTGTAAATCATTTTTGACATAAGAACACGAGGCATGCATATTACTTTCCTGCCATGAAGCACAGAGCTCGCGCCTCTCAATCACAGAGGACACATGGCCTTATGGCTGTCATTGACAGCGGTAGATACCCCTTTGTCACAAAATTAGTGTCTTTTAGAGAAATTTAACTTTACAAATACCAAAATTCACACTCATTTAGTGCTTCTAAATTGGTTACAAGTTAGAATAAATGTCTGTCTACCTATACTAAGTATTCTTTATTTCCAAAATATTAGTAGTATCCCGCTTCCCCACACATGTGGCGACTTGCATCTTGCCAGGCGAGACCATGGTTACCAAGACTGTCTGACCTGGTGCTAAATCCTTTAAATTTTAAAACACACAAAACCAAACTTTGTACTGCTGACACTAGGCCATGATTAGTGTGGTAAAATATTATCCATGTGGATTACCCATCAATTGATCCATGTTAACAAGTTCAGAAAATGATACAGATACATGTACTTAATTAGGGTGACAAGATGGGGTATTTCAGCACTGATTTGGAATACTCATACAGTATTTGCCTATACAGACTACAAATTTAAAAAAAAAAAAAAATTTGCCATATATTTCAAGCAAAACTGACCCAGTAATGAACGTCTGAATAAGTGTCAATTTCAAACAAAAGTTGGTACTTTTGACAGCAATAATATCATACCTACCCCCAGTTGGAAGTCTCCAAGACATGGCTGGAGTTGGGATTCCTGAGGTTACACAGTTCAGGCTCACAAAACCTCCTGTCTTCACTGTGACTGATGCTGGTGTCACAGTGAAGGATGGACCAACTGCAGGACAAAAACCAAACAGCAATAGCTGCCTCGTAACACACAAATATCAGGAGTACGTATAACACTGCTGCTGATTGAACATTCTCATGAGCACAGAGAGTGCACAGGGTGGGGGTGGGGGTGGGGTGGTGGCAGTGGTCATGCACACTTTAAACCCTGTATTACAAAATGATAATCGAATTAATTGCAAAATTTCTAGGGAAATGCCACTGGAAACTGGGAAAACAAAAGATGGGGGGTAAGGGGGAGGGGGGCCCCTGGTACGCTGACTGGTGCAAATAATAATTTTGCCCTAGCACAAGGTACAGAAAATAAGAAAATGTAAAAATAACTATTGGTACGAAGCATGGAAATTTAAAGGGATTCCGGTACATAAGTACAGCAAATAGCAATGCCCTGTATACTAGTATGGAAGCCCCTTGCCACCCCCACCCCCATCCACCCCCTGAAAAAAAAAGACTGACGGCACTTTATGTTGAGTTGACAATAAATGTTGCTGATACATTTTTACTTCATATAATCAGAGTGTGAGCCTAGCTTTCATGACTTTGCTTTCTCTATTTTAACTCAACTGGTTCATCGTCATTTTAAAACGAGAAGTACGGTAACAGTAAGGCCACTTACACCAACAGAAATTATTACAGCTGAGAATAAACTACTTCAACCCTTCTTTTTTTTTTAATCTTATTTGAATTATAAGGGTAGAAATGAAAATAGTCTTTGTGCTTAATTTTACGAAACATGGTGATGTTCTTTACTTTTTTATATATATACAATAACCTTACTGTGAACTGTAAGAGTAAGTTTATGGAAGACGGACCCCTCCGTGTTGGAAGCTCTGCAGACATAAATGCCTGCATCAGTGGCTCGTACCCCTGAGATTCTGAGAGCACCAGTGAATGGATATGTAACTCTTGAAGAGGGCAGTGTCCCAGCTTCCTGGAACAAAGTGACACACAAAAAAAGTTTTGGAGAGAATCATATGAAAATCGACATGAGATAACAATTTACTGAACTGTCAACTTGGGCAGCAACAGTAATGGGAAATTACCCGACATATTTATTTTTTACGTTTACATGTATATAGCATTTTTTTACATGTTGCTGGTTTCTGATGATATTAAATCATGTAAAATGGTATAAAAAATGTAATAGGTAAATTTTGCAACATTGATAAGGAAAATAAAATGGTTGATGACAATGATAAATGAGAGAAGTGGGAGGTGCCTAAGAAAAGCAGGCTTTTTTTTTTTTTAATTTTGGCCTGAAAGGTATTTAATCTGGAAACATCACATATTTAGTTCAGGTGAGTACATCTTGATTGTGACAATCAACACCACAGTATAGTCACTGCTCCTGATGATTTGTATAAATCGCCAACGACATGACATGTACCTTGCTCCATGTGATGGTAGGACCAGGAGAGCCTGTGGCTATACACTGGACACTGACTTGTTCTCCCTCAGCCACCGCCGTGTCTGCCGGCTTGTACGTGAATCTGGGTATCCCTGCTGGACCTACAAGTACAACAGCAACCTAGTGATGACAGGAAAATCACATCCAAGCTTCCCTTAGGAGATGATCTGTTGCCTGCTGAGCAGACCCACTTCCCTGTGTTCTTTACGCCAGCATACAAAGACACGTAAAGCTGAGACGACAGACTCAACAGGGCTCACTGAACCTTGATTTCTACTCTGGTCTTCAAAGCCCTTGGTCCAGCAAACAGGTTCGCCCAGTCAAACTTAAAATTCTTGTGAAACCAAAATTTTTGAATGGCCTCAGTGAAAGTGCTTTGAAATTTTACTTGACTTGACTGGATTTCACTTGTCCCTGCATCGGAAGACCCCTGAACTGGTGAGAACTGCTTGAAAGATTCTCACTGGCTGTGGCCTGTTGTGTGACTAACAGGCAGAATTATTACACTTCATAGACTACCATTCTATGCTACATATTAAGTATCATATAATACACACCATATATAGGGAATAGTCTTGGTAACCATCACCTTTACCTTAATTATTACTGTATTCATCTTAATAAGCACACACTCCCTAAAAAGTGCACACACCCCATTTTTTCCAAGAAAGAAATCCCAAAATATCCCATAGTTTTCAAATGAGTGGTAGAATTTATTATTACACTTAGGATCTACAGTGTCTTAGCTTTTGTGGATGAAGTATTTTTACAGTGCGCTGTGCACTTATTAAGATGAATACGGTATCACAGTTCACATTCAAACTTCTCATGCAAAGGCCTCTTATTCAAGTACCTGCAAGTCCCACGTCAACAGCTTTCCTTGGTATATATGGCACCTAATATGAAACCCACACCAAGATAAGCTGTTGACTTAGTCTGAAACCGTTACCCTTGACCCGCAAACCAGCTGGTGGTCAAATGTTATTTGCTCCAGTGTTTTCAGCATGTATTTTAAACAGTAACGAAAAAACTATTTGGCTGAGAATTGTAGGCAAGGCTTATCAAGGTTACATGCCCCAGGTCAACAGCTTTCCCTGGCAGGGATTGGGCATGCCCAACCCCTGCCAGGGAAAGATGTTGACTCAGTCTTAATTCAAGGGAGAATGGGTTACATCAATGTTAATATTCTTTTTTTATTTTTTTAAAAGGCTTCAATGCTCAAGCTTCCTCTCTGGTCAGCTGATTGGCCTGTGTGTGGCTGGCTCCACGTCCTCCCTGGTCCCCGTACTCACCAGTGACAGTAAGCAGCACCGTGGCGGCATTGGGGCCCCACTTGTTGGATGCTCGACACGTATAGTATCCCTGGTCCGACTGCTGGACGGCAAGTATTCTTAAGCTTCCATTGTTGTACACCTGGTATCTGTTGCCAGTCTGAAAGGAAATTTAACAAACACACACTGTATACAGTCCAGATTTTTCAACCAGGGGTCTGCTTGTATGTGGAGCCCACACCAACATACCTTGATGTCAGGTCAGTATATATAGCAAAAACCATGTCTTGAAACACATCCACCTGCTCCCCCCCCCCCTCCCCGAGTTGCCTGCATTCAAAATGCCATTTTTGAGACATTTATGTGAGAACATCATGGACAGAGCATACATGTATTTAACAAAAAATACATTGGAAAAAAAACTCCATTTCAATGCAGGTCAAACACTGTAAATTGGTTAATGGTTTAGCTAATTTCAGGACCTTGTGAGGGTTGATAGGGGACAGTTGGCATCTCTGCCCCCTCCATGAACAAATAGTGGGTCGCTCAATGGAGGAGGACTTTCATAAGAGGTATATAAGATTTAAAGGACTACGTAAAACATGAGAACTTTGACAGTACTGTGCTCAGCTCACCTACCATCCACAAAATCAAGGTGCCCTTTGAATGATATCTCCTGTACTTCAGACTATCATGGCTGTTAACATGTACATGAACATATCCCATTTTCTAATTTTGATAATTTACTGGAAATGAGAAAATGAGAGCACCACCATGTTGTAGACAATTTGTTGGAGGTGAAGTCTGGGTACATTTTCAATAAGATTGAAGAGGGTCCAACTCACAGTCAGGGACAAGAAGTCAAACAAAGCAAAAACATATAAATTATTTTCAAAAAGGAAAAAAAAGCAAAAAAAAAAAAGCTTTACAGTGTCACCAGCTGAACAAATTAGGGCATTGGGGTACCCGGAAGACTCCCTATGCAATTTCAAAGGGTTGGCCAGACAGTTTTGGAGATTTTTAAACATCCCCCCCCCCCCCAAAAAAAAAAAACAAGATAAATCTAAAATTCATTGGAGCATGAACATTCGGACAAATTTGGTAGAGACTTACCTGATGTATATCCCCACCAAATTTGAACGGAATCTGGCTAACGGTTTTGGAGAAGTTGAAAATGTATTTTGTTGCAAGACGGAGGGACAGACGGATGGACAGACTGATGGGTAGACAAGCCCTGCATAAACTATTTCATTTCAGTGAAAAAGAATATTTTACTTTAATATTTAACGATAAAAAAGCATTAACTTCCGATGACATAAACATAACTCAAATTGCTTGTGGCAAAACTTTATTTCTGTAGAAAACTCTGTTTAGTTTGATGTTTAAATGCCCACTACCCTGTTTAAGATAGTCACAGCTTAACCATTTGGTTAGCTACATGTATAATCCCTGGATGCACAACTCAATACAAATCACAATTCTTGTTTCAACCTTGGTCAACATGGCCAGAATTTCGGCGAGAATCTCGTAAAGATTCTCCTAAACTTGTCTTTCTTTAAAAAGAAAACTAATTGACAAAAACCCAAATAGACTCTCGGAAAATTTTGCGAAATTCTGGCCCTGGTCAAGAAAAACTCCCTTCATCCCACATTAGTCCATTAGACTCCCTAAATTCCATGCCAGTAAGTCGACCAAAACTCCCTGAATTCTACATGAGTCAGTCAATTAGAACTTCCTCATTCCTCTGTCCCTCAGTCTATGAGGCTCCCTTCACCCCACACCAGTTAGTGTATTAGACTCACATTTATAAGCTGCTCATGCCCTTTGACCCGACTGTCATACCATGCAACAGAAGGTTTTGGTTTACCCTGCGCCACGCAATGGAAGACGACGCTGCCTCCTTGTGACACCGTCTGAGGCTGTGGTGGGGTCTGGAACTGTGGACGACCTAGAAATTATGAACAGAACAAATACAGTTGGATCAATTGATAGACATGTATTGAGACTAAATGATAATTAACTTGTCAGTGAAATTTTTATGCATGCATGCATGCCCTTTAAGCTGTCATAGATTAAGGATCGCATATTCTTGCTGGGGATGTCTGCTCTGAACTTACATGATTTGTGCATTTTATGTTCACTATTTAATCTCCCCTGGTTAAGCTCTTTGCATTCTGTGAGTCACTGCAATGAGTGCAAGTCTGGATGGAAAACTGTTGAAGTGCAACAATATTTGTAAAGATATTTCCAAGACCTTTATTTGACCTTCAAGGTCAGTGAGGTCAAATCTGACAGCTCCCAGTGAATGTATGTGCATCACTTCTAACTCAGGTGTAACATTTTGCAGGGTCCCATAATGCACTGCCTTTAAGGTATAAGCAAATACTGTGCTCTGACCTTGACTTGACATGTCAAGGTCACTCAAGGTCACTATTAACAACACTACAAGAAATACTACAGATGCTTTCCTTTTAATGTTTATTTTCTTTATTCTGAAGTTACTGTGATCAGGATGCATATAGGCCAAAACACTGACTGAGGACTACACTAGGCCAGTAAGTGAATATATGTTATGGAAATATCAGGGACTGATATGGAATGAGTTAATGTTCCATCTTGATGTTACCCCATATCCAAGGACCAGCCAATGGGAACACAGGTCGTAATATCAGTACAACAACCTCCCGCACCCTAAATATGATTTTTTTTTCCAACCGTTTTGGTGGTTCATCATGATAGAAAAGTGATTAGACCCTTTAACATGGGGTTTGTACCCTGATTCGGAAGCCAGCACAGCTACCTCGCCCTCAGCTCAGGTGTTGTGATGGCAGACGGGTAAGGGTACAGGCACAAACCCTGCATTGGTGGTATTAATCCCGTCAACCACATATGTGGCTAATATATATCAGGCAAATGGACCCTTTTATGACCCCAGAGGGCAACACTTAATGATGTCCATGCTTACGATTTTTTTTTTTATTTGTTATAAATTGCTTAAACTTTGAAGCTTTTGTTAAGCAATCAGCCACAATTAAACAAATGGTCATTTATGTAAATGATCTGTATAAAGTGTTACCTTCAGGTATCCAAAATTCCACTGTTTTTCTTTTTTTTTGGGGGGGGGGGAGGCAGGGGGATAATTTCGCAGTTAATTTAAGTTGCCACTTTGTGCCTTTCATTTTTGAAGGTGAGCAATTGCAGAAAAGGAAACAGACCAGATCGATATATCTGTACATGTTGGTGTGAATTTACCTTCATACGCCGTGATTTAGTTCTGTGCAAATGTTATATAATTTGGTTGAGCCAGTAAGCAATCATTTATACATTCATGCACATCTCACAGTTGAATTGCTAATCAAAGTTCAGAAAATAATTAAAACCAAAGTTGTAGCTTAACATATTCAGAATATATGACATTTAACTTTCCCAAAAATTTCTCCTCTGTCTCACATTTATATGTTAATTCAACATTTTGTATTTTACAAGGCAAACTCTGTGATATCAGATGGATTCTTCAGTGGTACAAGGACATACACATTTGTATCTTGCCTCTTTTAGGCCAATCATGTCGTCTAAAGTTGATCTACTAAAGTGAACGGAGTCTGAATTATCATTACGATCTCAGGTTTGTATTCCTCATAAAAAAACGCCTTCATTCAAGTATCAGCATGCGTCTAGGTCCAGAGAAAATATCCCAGGTCAACAACTTTTCTCGGCACACATTGGGCTTAATGCACCCAATGTGCATTAAGCCCAATGCACGCCGAGAAAAGCTGTTCATTCAGTCCAAAATTTAGCACATAAAGAGTTAACGAATGAAGTCAAAATTTGGCACTTAGAAAGTTAAAGAATGAATTTATAAAGAGTTCATATTCACAATAATACAGGTTACTACACATTATTATAACATCTTGGATTCTGCCTTTTTGCAGTGAACACTAATTACAAATCTAATGTCTTCTTGTGCCAACGTTGCTTTGAAAATGGAGTCAGCTCAAAGTTCCTGCAAGCTGTGCAGGTCTGTAGTGCAGGCAAGTTCACACACCTTCAATAGACAAAGTGGCAGTGTTACTGTAGTGCTTGACCGTGAGGAGTGGGTTCTGGGCCACACAGGCGTACGTCCCTTCATTTGTATAACCAACTTTGCTGAGTGTCATCTTGCTCCTATACTGTGTTACCATAGTAACAGTTGCTGTGGTAACAGGGAGCGATCCATGTTGCCAACTGATATGCGGAGGTGGAAGACTTTGGATTTCACACTCAAATGTGACGGTATCACCGACCAATTTACTCTGACTGGCTGGCTGGAATGTGAATGATTGTGCAATATCTGCAAAAGAAAATACCATGCAAATTTACACTTTAAAAAAAATCCATCCAAGGACTTTTAGTGTGGGGCCTCTTTATGTATATAATGGGTCCCATGATATTTTTAATGTGAAAACTGAACTCTACTATGGATCCACTAACATGTAGTCATTGATGGATCACAAAGGTGACAAAACAAGTCCCACTTTTTGCAGTTGGGTTCACTCACCAGTGCCCGCCTTGCCGTGGTCTTTTCTCCAGGAGCAACCCAATGCATGCTTGGTTAGAAACTGCCTTTTAACCCTTTTCCCCTGATGCCAGCAAAAACCAAGCGTCTGCTTCAACAATGTCATTGCAATTTCAACAGTAATGAAAATCAATTTGACTGAGTATTGCAGGTACGACCTATCAAGATCACATGCCCCAGGTCAACAGCTTTCCTTGGAATGGGTTGGGTGCTTAGTACCCAACCCATGTCAAGGAAAGCTGTTGACTCAGTCTTCATTCAAAAGGGAAAGGGTAAATTCATTAACATTGATTTGAGAGAGTGTATTTTTTCCATGTTTTCTCTTCAAGTCTTCTCCATGTACACTGCGACCTTTAGTTACTTTATATATATATATATATATATCTGTACATACTAACTGGTAACCATTGTTCACATGATATACCATACTGATGCCAAAGTAATGACAAAAAAGAGCTCTTAAATTAACCCTGTCTGCTTTTTTGGCATGCAAGTTGTGAGACCACATGCAGGTACTTACTTGCTAACTTCAGTGTCACAGATCTGCTATAAATAATGGTCCCTCCCTCCCTGGCCACACACTGGTAGCTCCCTACATTACTGGACCGCACTTGTTGGATTGCAAGAGTTCCATTGGCCCATACTGTCTGACTAGAACTGCTGATGAGGTCTCTCCCATTAAAGCGCCACCTGGAGAAATACAAGACTCTCAACATACACGAACCATATTATCATTATCATTCAATAAAGAAGGACCACAATCATAATATGTCTCATTGTTATGTAAAGGTCAACTTCATTATTATATTATTCCTATGAAGCGTCCCAGGTCTTTTTATAAGGAATATGAATCCAGCACCCTGATTATAATTCAGTCAGTGCCCATCTCGCAATTCTTTATATAGAGATACCTGTAGGCTTAAAAGTTCAACAAAATTCTTGGGAGGCACAGACACCAAGATACTGAAAATGTTTAAAGTTAGCTCCTTTTGACTCCTAAACCAATTAATTGAATGGCAAATTTCTTTTCTGTGTTTTCTTTTTTTTGGGGGGGGGGAGGGATATGAAACTCAAGATCCTGTGTGCCTGTATGACTGTAGGCGTGCTGAAGAGAGCTGTTGACTGGGGCCATTCTTATGGTCTCTACAACTGTAGGTATACCACAGCTAGAAGGAAAGGTCAGTTTAGAAGGGCCAGGAGTACAAAAAGAATCTTTACAATCAGGTCATGATTTGATTTGTGTTCTGGTGATGTCTGAACAGGGATACTATTGCTGGGAATCGACAACAACATACGGTGAAACCTCATTATAACGACACTCAGATATATCTGATATATTCACATAATGATACACTTTTAGTGAGACAAAGAGTCAAATACCTTTGCTATATGACTCATTTATATGACATATTCAGATATCTGACATATTTTCCAAGAAACGGGTGGTGTTATTGTGATGAGGTTTCACTGTTGTATTAAAAAAACAATCTGAAGGGACAAGGGCCATAGATAGAAGAGGCTGGCAGCTTTTAACATGTATGTCTAGTCTTGTGCTTCTTGTGCCTCATCAGAGGCAGGTACAACGACCGTGTGTGCATGCTTTACATGTACCGGTATAGATTTGGGGGTAACATTCATGTAATTTGTCACGTCAGCCAAAATTGACGTTGTTGTCAACATGAAAAAAAAAAAAAAAGCACGGTTTGACCCAGTTTGGCTTACCTCACCAAAAATCTTTCTAACAAATCATGATTTCATTGGTCAACCCTGGGGCCAAACCTTTCTATATTTTTTTACTGTCAATAGCCTGGGGTCCAGTTCTAGTATTGATTCTGGAATTTTTCATGCTCACAAACATACAAATACATTTTCTGAAGCATACTACATGTGAAGTCAAATGAAGCTGAATATGTTTAGCCTGTTGCATTCTCTTTCAGCCTGTGGCTTTATATCAGATAGTGGCATGTCTCAAGCCATGCAAAAATCAGCAGGCTTAGTATTTTTTCAATTTCAATGAACTGACATTTACAGAGTGAGTCTGACATGTCTGGCGCTTATGTGATCCATTACTCTCGCTGTCAACATTGTTAAATGTAAACACAACTTTATGACGAGGAGAATCAAATGTAACGCCCTGCATCAACACGTCCACTTATTCCGTGATGTACATTGTGATGTAGACACAAATGTCTGCATTTGGTGCTTTTCATGTGACATGTACGACACATTTCATTTATAAATTCATATATCATTGGGAAGGTTTATATTTTTGATTTCCAAGTATACGTATTCCCACTTTCAGTTCAACTATTCCAAGGAAATTATAATCCAGTCCGAAGGAAAAAAAATTTCTGATACCTAATCTGCTGGGGTTTTTTTTTCTGTTAATTGTCCTGCAATTCTAACTGTGACTTGGTCATTGTGATATTGCCACAGATTTGCTGCATCTGTAGAATACGGTGTCATAAAAGGCAACACAGCTAATTCAACTTGCAGCACTTTAAAACTGTCACATGTATTTATGAGTCAGGCTTAAAGGCCCAAATCAATAAAATTGATTTACTTGGATAAGGTGTGCCCTACATACACGTGTTGTAGACAGAACATACGTGTAGTGTTGCAGACAGAACATTCGTACACGTACGTCAGGCTGCAGCACTGTACTCCCAGGAACTGACCGGTTGTGCATCAGAATCACGGGTTGCTCGAGCAAATGACAAGGTCTCTATGTTATGGCAAGATGTGCAACTTTCACCGACCCAACAAGTTGAATAAAATTAACTCTTTCAGTGCCTTATTTTAGACTGAGTCAGCAGCTTGTTTCGGCATGCACTGGGCACAATGCACCCAATACGCACCGAGAAAAGCTATACAGTGGTCCCTGTCTTGAGAGACCGCCCCTAGGGCAGGTGAAACATGGTCTCTCAAAAGAGGTAGTCTTTCATTAGAGGTATAATAACGAGGAAAAGATAGCACAGTGTTCTGAGAGAGCGGTCTTAAAAAGATATGCGGTCTCTCATTAGAGGGGTCTATCAAGACTGTAGACCACTGTATATTGATCTGGGATATTCTCTCTGCAAATAAATATAGGCACGCTGGTACTTGAACGAAAGTTTTTCTTTTACAAGGAATACGAATTTGCGATCCTCATAATTCAGACAAGTGTGACTTATGCAGATCAACTTCAGTCATGCTTGGCACTCAAAGAGTTAACTGTTTGAAAAGCAATTGGTGGTGTCCTCCAAATGTCTTCACACAATGAGCCTGTCATACAGAGTCACCATACACTGCTTCCTTCCATGAATATTGATAAGTTAAACACTCTGGGCTTCCCATTGTCATGTGCAAATCATCACAGCTGGTTGTCACCTTTGACTAAATGACAAGGCATGGAATTTCTGCAGTCTAATTCTATAGACTGGGTTTTTTGACTACGTCGGGCCTGGATTTTTTTACTTAGTCGGGCCTGGGCTTTTTGACTAAGTCGGGCCTGGGTTTTTTGACTAAGTCTGGCCTGGGTTTTTTGACTAAGTCGGGCCTGGGTTTTTAGACTAAGTCGGGCCTGGGTTTTTTGACTAAGTCAGGCCTGGGTTTTTAGACTAAGTCAGGCCTGGGTTTTTTGACTAAGTCGCCAACTTTCCTTACTGTGCTTTGGGTGCAATAGACACACCGTGTCCCTCCCCCCACACACAAAAGATGGCACTATAAACTATAGACATTCCTGTTCACACCTTTGAATCAATAGGATTCAACCAAAGCGTAACATCCACCAGATGGCATGACAGAGTAAATGTACATGGTCAAAACACTGAACCAATAGGCACAGCAAAAGGCATCACAGTCACTAGATGGCACTGTTTGCTGGAGGTTCCTGTGTTCAAGCATACCCAGCCTGGTTCAAAATTACAGTGGCCCTTCTCGACGGATCCTTCAATGAAACCACTTTTCACGACAACCACTTTTTTCAAGACACTTTGCTTAGCACTTTTAAATCCTATTTATAGCCCTTCTGAAGGACCACCTGTCTCAAGAGACCACAATTTAGCCACTCCTAGGGGTGGTCTTAGAAAAAGGGTTTCACTGTCATGACATGTAAAACTTGAGCACCACAGTTGTGCCAGTGCAATACTTTTCTCACTTACAACACGCAATTTCACGGGGTATCAACAGGAACAGTCAATAGCTTGATAATTTGTCTTAGTCAAAACATCAAACCTGCATCATGTGTATGTAAGCAGAGTAGAGACCGACTGCACAAAGTTAGTCTGTATAATGGTTTGTGGCATGGTAATAGTAGGCTACCCCCCGCTCACATAAAAAAGGCAGTTCTTCCAGAAGCTCACTTCATATGGGCGTCAATCTACATAGTGTACCCATACAGCATTGATTAATTTCAAATTCCCGTGCACTGCTAATCACAGTAATGTGTTGAAAACAAAAAATGATATAAGAACAAGAGGCCCATGAGCCTGACGCTCTTCTAGCACATGGCTATACTGACCTGTTAATTTCATAATTGTGAGTCCTCACGTGGCTTCTGAATATATAAAGCTTATGTATATTTAGTGTATAAAATGTCCACCAGATGGCACTTTGCTCCACATGTAATCATAGCTTATTTGTGCAGTTCCTGTGATAGATATTGTTGCATACATGTGTCAAGACAACAATGGGTGAGTCCTTAACTTTATGTCCTCAGTGACCTTGGGACAACAGATCAAGGTCACCCAGATTATGTAATACAAAAGGCCCATATGCCTGGTGCTGTGCTAACGTTGCCATTGATGTCCAAGCTACACCCTGCCATTACAAAATCACCTTTTCAACTTTACACACATGGTGACCTCATACGGTCAAGGTCACTGATATTACAGTCAAAACTCACTGAAACGACACTCAGATATTTGACATTTTCACTTAACAACACACATTTTACGGAACAAATATTTTCTATGTTATGTGATTCATTAATCTGACATATTCAGTTATCTGACACAATTTCAGAGAACATATGGACCTCCTTCCACAATCCCACCAAATTTGGTGAAGATCCACCAAAAAATAAAGATGCTGGAGTGGCCACAACATTTTCATATTTTAACCCTATACTACATAATGTAGGTGGAGCCCCCAATATCAAAAGGAGGCCTAGATTTTCATACATCCTGTAAGTCCTGAAAGTTATATTGGGCTAACTTGAAATCTGTGGACGATATCGTGCTAACAAGGAAAAGTTTATGGATGGACTGATGGACAGACAATTCTTCCATGTTTGGAACTCGCCCTGCACAAGAAGCTAGTGATTTCAGCTCTTGACATGTTGGAAGAATCACCTCTTTCTGTGACTGGAAAAACTGTTTCTCTCACCTGTAGGATACAGTTGATGCGGTCCTTCCTTGTGCTTTACAATTCCACCAGATGGCGCTCCCACCTGCCACCACTTGATCTGTTGGCTCTTGCATAAAGCTTAAACCTAGAAAGGTCAAAACTCTAGTGCATGTATATGTCACAACACTTTATAAAGTATCTGATGACAGTCAAGTTGCAAAATTGTCAAATAATTGATTGCCTCTGTATTACAGTATCATATCCGCTTTAGCTGTAGTTACATGGCACTGTTTTGGATGAAGTAACACAAGTTTGCCTAATACATTAATGACTTGATTAACTAAAGTCGATCTACTAAAGTTAAACTAGCCTGAATTATCATGAGGATCTCAGATTCCTATTCCTCGTAAAAAGAACCTTCATTCAAGTACAAACATGCCTATGCATGTAGTTCCAGAGAAAATATCCCAGGTCAACAGCTTTTCTCAGCACGTATTCGGTGCATTGGCCCAATGCACCCTGAGAAAAGCTGTTGACTCAGTCCATAAAATGGCACTGAAAGAGTTAGTCCACGTGTCCCATATGGACATGGTGTCTTTGCAGAGATGGGCACAAAAATCAATTTTGAGGGTTTTGAGATGCTGTTGCCAGGGTAACACATTTTGAATCGTAATAAGACCGTGATTGTGTGCAAATCCATGGAGACAGCTGCATGATACACTTGTGTCAATATCTAAGCATTGTAATACAGTGGGTCAGCTGTTAACTAGCCATTTTCCAACTAGCCCCTGGCTGACAGAGACTGACTAAATGGCTAATGTAAATAAGTCAATATGACTGGAGCTATTATTTCAGTCACTTCGTTTTGCAACTTAAAACTTTGATACAGGTCTATTAAAGGCACTGGGTATTCAGAAAGCAACCAAAACATTTTATGGTGTTGCAAGGTTTTTCTCCCAGATAATCCTTATGCTAGCAATGTAGTGGGATACCAATATTCAACCAAATTGTAGCAAATTTCAAGAACTACAGCAGTATCCTTATATGCGTACCTTATAATGGGAAGCCTAAGTCACATCCCTGATGTCATCACTAGCCTAAAATTTGTAGGGCTGAAGGGCTCTGGGGAGAACTCTAGTGTTGGCTTCTGAAACCCAAGTTTGGCAAAACTATTGAAGTCATTTGCAACAGGTACATATTGTATACCTGTACTCACCTGTGCTGAAGGCACTGAATGCATGTACGGCGAAGACCACGACCAGCAGAACTCTCGAGAATGTGTCTGTAGTCATTCCAGGCCACCTACATACAGTGGGAAAAAAAATAAAATAAAAACAAAAAAACAAAAACAAAAGAAAACAACAAAAAAAACTCAATTTACATTCTATCTAGTACCACTCTATACCACATGGTTTCTGGCCTGGCACAGTCAGTAGGCCAGTCAGCCACAGGCTAATAAAAGTGACATTTGGCAAAAGATTTTTATCACCTTTTTGTCAAACTGGCTCAAGAAATTTGAAGTTTCTTTATTTTTGATCATATATTTAATCAACTTCATCATGGAACACCCCGCTACTGCCTGAAAAAAATTAGAAGAGTTTTGGCTGAAGTAACACAAGTTTGTCTGATACATTAATGACTTGATTAACTCTTTCAGTGTGAATCACATCTAAAGTTGATCTACGAAAGTAAAACTAGTCTGAATTATCATGAGGATCTCAGATTCCTATTCCTCGTAAAAAGACCTTTCATTCAAGTGCAAGCATGCAGGACTCTAGTTCCAGAGAAAATATACCAAGTCAACAGCTTCACTCACCCTGCATTGGGCACATTGGGCAATGAAGTCCAGCAATGGCTGTACATGAAATTTAAACTTCTGCAGCCAAGCCTGCTGTGCCCAAGTTGCATGTTACCAAACTCACAGAAAGTTCCCTACATCTCTCTTGTTGAATCACCACTCATGGTGCACCCCCACTGTCTGCATGTCCCCACTCCATTTTACATGACCTTCAATATCTATGTTTTACAAAATTAATCAAATCCTAACTCCACTGTTGACTACTGCAGAGGAGACAAGTTCTTTGGCCATTAACTCATTCCATACTAAGGTCACAGGCCTTGGTCAGTGGTTCTGGCACTGCCTGGCAAGTCATGCTGCAGCATGACTTGCCAGACAGTGCTAGAGCCACTGACTTAAAACTATAGGCATGTTGGTACTTGAACGAAAGCTCTTTTCATGAAGAATTTAAATGTGAAATAGTCACCTTAAATCTAGGTAAATATACCAAAAAATCAGGGACTGCTATAAAATGAGTTAAACCTATCTTTTCTCTGGGTTGAATTATGCATGATGGAACAGAGGTACAGTCAACCCTGGTGGAATTATACCTTCAATAGCAACATCAGGGAACTATTAACAGATTACGGCACAATTTCTACCATAATCAGTTCACAGGCAATTCAAAGAAAACATGGGATGCCATACGATGAATTCTTGACCTAAAGAAAAATAAAGAGGAATTTCCTCTTTTTTTCAAAATAAATTTATAATTTACCACAATTACAAATCAAGTTGAAATTGCTGAGCGAATTAATACTTTCTTCAGGAATATAGGCCCTGCATTAGCTGCTAAAATTAACTCTGTTAAACATCCACATTCCTCTAGCACACAGCGATCCCTCTTTATAACACCCCCATTACAAAGCGGTTTCTGATATAAGACGGTGCGTACCATGGTTCCCACTGAAATAGTTTTCCCATTACTTCCACATGTATGTTAAAAGTCCTTCTGTTATAAGGCGGTTTTGCCATAACCCGGTCTGCTCTGGGGATACGAACACCAGCTTTATAAGGAGGGATCACTGTACCTTACTGAATACTTAAACCATTCATTCTCATTCTCTATGGTGTCTTTTGAATTCCCACAAAATTTCACCGATTATTAATTAATCAAAACCCTAAATCGACTGTGGTGAAAAACACAAAACGAGGGTAAGGCTCCATCAAGTGCAAACGTTTGACCAGTTTAACCCAAGTGGGGATCTTCGGGAACTGAAAATGTAACGGCTGCAACGCCATACTTCTCTGGAAGTGACAATCATTGTAATGTCATGTATTGTATGGTTTGACATTAGTACAGTGGTCACTGTCACCGGAGACCACCTCTACAGCAACAAAAAAGTGGTCTTATGAGACAGGTGGTCTTTCAAGACAGGTAAATTAACATGGGAAGTAAAGGACTTGGGAATCTGAAAAGTGGTCTCTCATGAAAGGGTGGTCTCTCACGACAGGGGTCTCTCATGATAGGGACTACTGTAACACGTGTTGATACCAGGAGTCATGCGCCGGCTTGCCTTGGCACACTTTATTTGAAAAAATGGTCCACCTGTCCCAGCTGATCATCAGATGAGGTATGCCACACATGCAAGTTGCAAAAGTCTGCAGACTTAGGTACACCTGTCCCAAGTTTGGGATTGTGTACCTGTGAATCAAAATCACAGGAAATCCTAGTGATACTGCCCTGTCCTAATGTTTACTGAAATAAAGCTTGGGAAGGGATAGAGGGTCTGTGCAACTTTGAGTTGTACAGACCTTGTCCCTGTGTGTGTGTGCACAGTATTTAATAAAACAATATTAAGTGTATGAATGTGGTGAACGGAGATGAATTGAACATCCCATGTCATAGTGACAGCTGTTACATGTATATGCTGGAGTGAGGTCTCTCCAGCCACACGCATAAAATTCTGCAGTTCCTGAGAAACAAGCATAGAACTGGTAAAAAAAATAATAAAATAAATCTAGTGTGGGACTTGATGGTCTTTCGATGAACTTACTGAAGAGAATAAAGTGAATTACATTGTATATCAGATCCATTTACTCTAATCATCAACCAATCAATTAGCACCCCCATATTCCTCGACAAACTTAAAACTGCTCAAGTTTTACCTCTTTTAAAAAAGATGAAGAATTCCTGCTTAACAGCTACAGAAGGATATCTATTTTTCCTGCCTTGTCTTAAAATCCTTGAAAAAGTAGTCTATCAACAACTATGCAAACTCTTCTCTTCCATAATCTCTTCTATAGAAGCCAACATGGGTTTAGAACATTATATCCTACTGAACCTGCTGATTTGGAATATATAGACAGAATTTTCAAAATACTTGACTTGTGTGAACTACCTGGTATGGTTTACTTAGATTTATCCAAAGCCTTTGATACTTTACATCACAATAAACTTAAATCATATGGAGTCACTGGCACTGTACTAAGTTGGTTAAAAAATCATATGCAAGACAGACCCCAACATGTCCAGATTGAAGACATCTGCTCCAAAACTTTGTCTATTCAGACTGCGGTACCTCAAAGATCTACATGTAATCTTGGTCCCCTCTAATCTATTATATATAAATATATGTATGTATATATATATATATATATATATATATATATATATATGTACATATATATATAAATATATATATGTACATATATATATATAAATATAGATATGTATATATACATGTGTGTGTATATATATGTATATATATGTATATATATGTGTATATATATATGTATATATATGTGTATATATATGTATATATATGTGTATATATATGTGTATATATATGTATATGTATATATATATATGTATATATATATATATGTATATATATATATATATATATATATATATATATATATATATATATATATATATATATATATATATATATATATATATATATATATAATATATATATATATATATATATATATATATATATATATATATATGTTCACTTCGCCCGGATACCAGAAATAGGGATCCACGGAGCACAACCTAGTCGCCCTGTTAACCAAAGCTTTTTAAATAAATATACCCATTGTTTTTATCCCACTTTCGGGGCTGATGCACTATGTGTTCTTAGTTTTTTGTATAATCATCAGCTATCCTGGGCATATTTACTGCATTTTGAATTGTGTACGTATTCATTTATTTGTATGTATTTTCTCTTATTTTCTCTGTCACCGGAGGTTCAATAAAACTACTATTATTATTATTATTATTATATATATATATAGTGATGGCTTCCCCAAATTTGAAAGTATACTATAGGCAGATGATACTGCCTTGATTAGTTCCTTATTTGTCTTTAAAACTGATGACACTGCTAATAATGGAAATGCATGTACCTCTGATCCTTTAAATCAGGAACTCGCGAAAATGCATGATTAGCTCTGTGCTAATAGATTGTCTTTAAGTATCTCCAAGACTTAATTCATGATTTTTCATTTTCCTCAAAAGAAAAATGAATTCTGCCTTAAATATACAGTTTGCCAACACACCTTTTGTAAAAATAAAAAATGAATCACTGTGGCCTTAACAGGTTCTTTATTGTATGTTTATACATTAAAAAAATTAAGGTCTTATCTTTGGTTTCCAATTAACTATGTACAATTTGAATTGTACTTTTCTGTCAAATGAAATGAATTAAATCTTGAATCTATCTAGATAAGCTGGTGACAAGCCAACCACTGGCCAGGACATTTCAATACATTGTATTAGAATACAGATATCATGGATTTTGTGGATTGGTTACAGTCGACACAGGCCAGGTTCAAATCCTAAAGGCTAACATAGAGGTATAGAAACAGTGAGTATGCAGAAAGATCGTAGTGCAATCTAGCCAGGCGGAAAGTTCACCTGAGTCTACATAGGGGTCACCACCTGTGGTTTGTGGCAAGAGGGTCCTGCAGTGCACAAGACAATGCATAAAGATATGTGTAGTCAGTACATTACGTAGCTGTTTATTGTTAGGTTCTTAATGAAATGTTATGGGGACCAATCTTCATTGATCTTTATATACATGAACCACAGGATCAGTTCTTCTGTGTATGACTGTGGGTGCACCTGTGAAATGGACTTGCGTTTAACATTCTACATGCAAAGTTTTTTAATGCAGCGCCACACAACCCAAGTCCCCTTTATAAATGCATGATGGGCCTTTGCCAAATCTCAACCAATCAGAAACACTGTTGCATGTTCCTGGCACACATACATGACATATGCCATAATAAAGCTGTGACACCATAATCTGCTGTCCTTTTCATCTGCTCATTCTTGGAGCATGGCTGTTTTATACCGTTGAGCTGAATCCAAATTTTTTATTTAAACTTCAAAATTTTTGGTGTAATTTCAAATATCTTTCCCTCCTTCTCCCTCTCCTACATCCACCTTGTGATCATGTACATTTGGTTTAACCCTTGTCCCTATGAATAAAGCCTGAGCCCGAAGCCTTTGGCATGGGCTGGGCACTGAGTGGGGTGGGTGGGCACTGGGTGGGGTGGGTTGGGCAGTTTCTGGGGGGGGGGGGGGAAGGGCTACTTAGAAGTTGTCCATAGCACAATAAAAAAAAATTACCGAGTTCATGCATACATGAAGTAACCCCCCCCCCTTGAACTTGAACAAAGACTGAGTCAACAGCTTTCCTTGGCATGGATTGGGCACTCAGTGAACCCCTGCCAAGGAAAGCTGTGGACCTGGGGCGTGTGATCTTCATAAATGTCATATACAATTCTCAGTCAAAATGTTCTTCACTATATGTACTGTTGAAATCAGTTGAAGACACTGACGCACACGACATTTGACCACCAGCTGGTTTTGGCCATTTTAACAGGGCAGGAATCATATATATCTTTTCACTGACAGTTCAATCAAATTTTTTTTTTTGCTCTCTCTTTTTCAGCTATGAAAAAGCAATATTTAAGTTTCCATATTTTAGACTCCTCCATTTTTTTAATCTTATACATATTTTGAAAACTAAATAAGATATTTTGAAAAATCTTGACACATTTTTGAGCCATACTCGTGCTCATTATTTCTGCGGCAAAAGTTTTAAACAACAAAATTGAAATTTTAAAATTTATATTTGAAAACTTTTGATCATATCTTCTCTAGAAATGTGTGTGTATACTTTATAAATGTTTGGAATAAAATATTTCAGTCTGTGAGCCTTGGAAAGTAGTATGTTGACCACAAATGTCTCACATTTGCCACTTTGGACTTGGTGTGTTTAATACCTGTTCTGTTGCTTATATCGATTTCTATGTTGTTTGTGTCACTCTTTTACATGTATGTATATACTCGATGTACCAGTTCTTGATAGGCTACGACGTGTGGTTTGTAAAATGCAGCACAAACACATCACTAACTGTAGATTGGAAAATTATTGTTATGGAACAGAGACCTCAAGTTCTAAGCTGTACTTCCATGGTCTAGGTTAGCACTAGGATGTTAAGATTAGCAGCCAAAATTTTAATTTTTCTAGGAAAGACCTACACAGACTTGAAATCTGTTAAATTTCTGCATGAAAATAAAGAATTTTGGGGAAATTTTAGTAGCCATTTGCTACTTTTATTAGCCATTTTGAAGTTTTAGTAGCAATTGGCTATTTTGGCTACTGCTAGCGCTAACCTAGATGGTATAACCTAACCGTAGATAGGAAAATTATCGTTATAAAACAGAGACCTCAAGTTCTAAGCTGTACTTCCATGGTATAACCTAAACAAAGTTGTCTTTTCTTGACGAATGCAGGAAGTCTGTGCAAGACATGTCACTTCAATTCTAGTAGTGACGAGCTTGTTCCTGTTCTCAATATAATAATTGAAAATTCCTCACAGATAAAGTTTGGAGCGGGCCAAATATTTCATGTATAAGTAAAGGACACCTCTATTTTCAGGGTACCGTTAAAATAGACTGGCAATCTATTTTCACAGAACTGTGATAACAGACCGGCAGTCTATTGTCATATCGTGACCGCAGACTGGCTATCTATTTTCACGCTACAGGTTATAAACAAATTATAGCTGGCTAAATTCACGGTGTATAATTATTTGCCTATTTAAGCAATACCCAGGCAATAGATTATACTTTTGCATGGTGTTTCAACCACATGCCATCCATTGGTATACGGTCACTCCCACTGCATTATATGTTGTATTATTAACACTTTTGAAATAGGTGTTGGTGGCTTGATAATGCAGTATGTACGACATGTATACACTTCGAATTGAAGAACTGAAAGACAAGATAGGGGGTCCAGCATGCGATTATTTATCGTAAGGGGGTGGATTTTTCAAAAAAAATATTTTGGCCCTTGACTGGAGTCTTGAATGGTCGCCCGCCTGACTATAATATAGTCCAGTAGTCACCACCAATGGCACGCCAGGATACGCAGGAAAACTATTCATGACATCAAGTTCTCCATTTTGCTTCACACATTTAAACACGACCACAAATACATCTGCATACGCTGAACTTATCGATTGGATCGAGGATGTTCAAAGTGGACCCGAAATACATCGCAACCAGTGACCCATCACATCTGATTGCCTGACACCCACCATAAAAATAGAATTCTTGCTAAAATCATAGTACTGTGAAAATAGCCTGCTGGTCTATGTTAACGGTACCATGAGAATAGTCTGATAAGTAAATGTTACATTTGGTCATGCAAATCTAAAAGCTGGGGTATCTGTGATCATTACAATTACAGTAAAACCTCTCTAACCAAACATGTCTGTATACCGAACACCTCTCTATACTGAACACCATTTCTCGGTCCCAAATATATACTTCCAATGCAAGCAAACCACCCTATACCGAACACCTCACTATACTGAACACTTTTATCTGGTCCCACATGTAACAAGGGTGTTCGGTACAGGGAGGTTTTACTGTATATCAAAATGTGTGAGTTCTCTGAAAAGTGTGCTCTTTGCTTTGCATTAGGTACCCGCAAAATGCATTTACCCTCAATTGAGCCACTGGGGAATGGAGCTAGACACTGTTGCACCAAATTTCACAGTTCAGAGACCGGCAACTCATCACATAAAAAGAAAGATTGGCAAGTGATAATAACAATGTATTGTCCACCCTATCGACAATAGGAATTAACATATGTCATATCCAGAACATGTAAATCAACGATATTCACTGCTGTTCTATTAGAGATCTTACAAAATCTTGTCAAGTCAGTCGATCGATCAATATCGGTAGAACTTTTATGCAAATGAAGGGAGAATTAGTTAATTGTACTGTCAGTATATATGAACATGTGCCATGAAAATACATCAATATCAAATGTGTCAGGTTACGGATGTATTTGCGTATAAATGGTATGTAGGACACTATCTATTTGTTTCATATGAAGTGATAATTCCCGTACGATTTCATGACAAGAAAACATGCCGTAGGGCGAGTGATGCAGAAGATAACGGATCGCACAAGCGCAACGACGTCCTTGCATAGACGACCCTTCAAAGGCGGTATTCTTCGACAGCCCCACTTTATGCGCCAAGCCAGTTGCCTGTATAACCGCACGATGAACGGTCTACGCATCTACGTTGAGCACATGAATAATTATATCAAAATGTACAGCGTGATAGAGGGACTACATGTTCTTAGACATTGCAGGGCGGATGTTGCAAGGATCGTCAAGTTGTGCGCTGGACTTGCGCAGCGGCGGCTCGATTTGTTTCACAATAGTTAATCTTTTAATGGTATAGTTAGACATTATTTATTTAAAGGCAATATATACATTTTTTTTTTTTTGCTGAATACAATTTTGCATAAACATTCGACAACGTACTATCGTCAGTGTTGAAAAAAATGAGGATGTCACATTGCCAATTTATCCCAACGATATAAGTGTCATCTCGAGTACCTTGTTATATTTGTGTTTAAGTTCGTTGATTTCATTAGACAATAAAGGGAAATGGTATCCTTTTTTGACATGTATACTTCACGATTTTTTTTTCGTGACAAACGAAGTGAATACCTGCACCGGTAATACAAAACTCCTAATCATGCAGTTATGTTGATTTATTTTCATAGAACATCTAATAATGTCGGATCACACATTTGATATGACTATTTTCTACTGCCATCTGCCTTTGGACAGGGATTTACATACTATACTGTCAGAAAATAAAAAGTAAACACTGGCATTTGCTTAACATGGTATTCCTGATTATTTTTTATTTTCTGACAGTATATATGTAACTTCCTGCTTTGAATAACTGACCACGTACACTGATGCCATAAAAGACTTCACGGATCATGTACAGCGACGACTTTCGAGGTCGGGTAACCTGACTGACTTCAGTCGTCGACTGGCTATGGCTACAGGACCTTGGCAGTCGACGCTGTACATGATCCATGAAGACTTTGATGACTACAGTGCACGTGGTCAGTTGTTCAAAATCTGTCAAGATTGCCGGCTGTGTCTGTGGTAATGTTTTAGGAAAACATTATTATCTTTATGGACATTTCATTTCCATAGGTCCGGGATTTAGGCTAGCTTAATTTCTGTTTCCCATACCCGATCGAAAGTCGTCTATGCAAGGACGTCGTTGCGCTTGTGTGACCCGTCATGTTCTGCATCACTCGCCCTACGGCATGTTTTCTTGTCATGAAATCGTACGTGAATTATCACTTCATATGAAATAGATAGTGTCCTACATACCATTTATACGCAAATACATCCATAACCTGACACATTTGATATTGATGTATTTTCATGGCACATGTTCATATATACTGACAGTACAATTAACAAATTCTCACTTCATTTGCATAAAAGTTCTACCTGTATTGATCGATCGACTGACTTGTCGAGATTTTGTAAGATCTCTATTGTAATGTTCATGTATTGTATTATGCAACAAAAGTGGTCTTATTTTTCCTTAAATACAAACACAGTTACTAGTTCTGACCATTGTCATTAAAAGCCACTCTGACTCTGTCAGTCTGTTGCCAACTGCCAATGTTGTTACGGCACTGGAAAAGTTTGAATCCATGGTCTGAACGTTTCACGCCTAACACACTACAATACTACTAAATTCGACAAAATTTACTCTTGGCTGCGCAGACTTGACCACTGATAATAATAATAATATTGCTGGGACTCTCCGCTTCTGTGTCGCGGTCCTGTGTGACACAGGTGGCCTAAGAAAAAGTAAGGGAAAGAAAAGAAAAATAGATGAGGCGGAGGAAACCATGGTTATCCTAATCAGCTTGTGCTGCCATGTTTTCCAGGGCCAGAGTCGAGGCAAAGGGCTGAACTCTCTGCATAAAACCAATCCTTTGTTCAAGTTTGTCAGGTTTATGAGCGATAATCAGTGATTTGACAATTCACGCATCATCGCGGTGCCCTCGCAAATTCAATTTGACTGTGAGTTGGATTTTCAATTTACCTCGCTGAAAGCATGAAGTGGTTTCATGTCTTTTTCCGTTAACCCTTCCTCACATGTTTGTCCTATATTTCATTCGTTACGGGACCAAGCGTCTTCGGCAGTTCCTTTACAAAGCTGTCACGCCTCAACTGCTGTGGTTGTTATCCGAATTATTATTGATGCGTGACGGATTTGTCCATACACCTGCTGCCATAACGCGGGAGTCTGATGAACTAAAACTTTAATTGGGCGTGGTCTGGCAAACCGGTAATCGACATCTGAAGGTTTTATTTTATCATTTGTTTTGGTATTTTTTTTTATCCAATGACCAGTGAATAAAGTGAAAACAGCGTCTTCAAATTTATTTTACGCTGATTAGGCACATTCGGAAAGTTTAAAGTTGAATATCTTCAAAAGTAGGCCTATTATGAATATTACATTGCATGTCTGTTGTCCTACGCGCTTCGGTCATGATATCCAAAGTCGGTCCTAGAATCCACACAGTCATTGGATAGGGAGTATTAAAGTCTATAGTATTTACATACAAATGAACTGTAACCGATAGACCGATCCTGCTGTGGCAAGAAGCATGATCTGTGTGGCTTTGTGCTTCGTCACTTTTGAGGCGCTCCCTGAAAGTAACCCTCATAGCCAAACGAATATAAAGCTATTGCCGTTTCAATCTGTTTCCTGGATGTCAAAAGATTATTTTGTGCTAACTTATTTTTCACAAAATGTTAGGCCTACTCCAAAAACACATTAACTTTGGAATTTTAAATTGGGGGTTCAAACTGAATAGAATAGAAAATTTGCATAAGAAAGCTCTAAGATGGATAACATGTAGTAAATATAATGCCCACACCGATCCACTGTTTAAAGAGTTAAAATTACTGAAAGTAAATGACATCTTTACTCAAATGAAGCTAAAATTTTATCATAAATTCACAAATAAAAACCTTCCAAGCAAACTTTTATCACTTCCCTTTAAATCAATGCAAGACGCCCACAGTCATAGTGCAAGAGGGAGTAGTAAATTATTTTTAAATATTGTCAATACTACTCTAGCTAAACAAAGCTTGAAATATGATATCCCTGGGGTAGTAAATAGTACTGCAAAAAATATCACGGATAAATTTCACACTCACTGCATACAGGGTTTTGGTATCTATGTTAAAAATGAATTTTTAAGGAGCTACCAGTTTGTATGCTCAAGATTAAACTGTTATGTGTGTCAGAGAAATAATTAATAATTGCAAATTTATCTCATAGTATGTACCACATCCTTTATTACAGCCACATATATATGTAATTACTAATTTCAATGGAATCGACACAGAAGCTTTTTCTCTATTCCTTCTCTTTTTACTTTCTCAGATGTTCAGCCTGCCATATACCTATATTTTTATACATAAATCATTATTATCAAATCTTGTTACATGTATATTAAAACAAAACATTCTTACCTTAGGGTGGCTCAGGTGTGAGCGACATCTTTTTGTCATAACGTGAGTCTCCCTGACCTCTTGTATCATGTATTTATATTTTGTAATATGAATTTTATTGGTTGAACAAAGGCAATCTGAATCTAAAAATCTGAAAAAATTGTCAGTGATTTAAAAATCACGGTTAGGGAACACAAGTGTAGACCTTCCGATTATGACCAGAATTATGAATTTAGATTTAGGCTTATCGGATCAGCTTTCAACTGAAAAAACAAAAACAAAAAAACAAAAAAACAAAAAAACAAAAAAACAAAAAAAAAACAAAACAAAAAAAAAAACAAAAAAAAACAAAACAAAACAAAACAAAAACAAAAAAACAAAAAAACAAAAAAACAAAAAAAAAAAAACAAAACAAAAAAAACAAAAAAAACAAAAAACAAAACAAAACAAAAAAAAACAAAAAAAAAAAAACAAACAAACAAACAAAAAAAAAGATTTTGAGAGATCCTCCTTGATTTAGCTTGGCTTTCTTATCTTTGCATGCAAATAAAATATATTTTGGGCTTTGCTCTTGAGTTTCTCCCCCATTTAGTAAATGTGTAACTTTGCAAGCTTTTCCCAAAATTATGCTGACAGGGAGTGAACAATTAAACAATCATATTTTATATCAGGGCCTGGCTGAAGATCAGCGCTTTTGCACTGAGCCAGGTACCCTGGTTAAAGAATAAAGTCTATCCATATTATCTATCTGTCTATTAGATCGCCACGCTAAAGCAATAAGAAAAGCGTGCCCTGTAGAAGCTGCTATTAAAGTATTCAGTTAAATTAATGTAGATTAAAACAAATAAATATACTCAGCTATCAATAACCAGGGTCTGGAATGTAGGCGTGAACGTTGTCATTCATTCTGGGGCATTTACAACTTCTTTGTACATGTACATTTAATCTTCCGTCTTGATGATATGCATAAAGGCAGAAAATGTGACTGGAGTCATAAATATCACAGAAAATATATCTACGCACACAAAGAACGGGTTTAAAGAACAATACATAAAAAAGGAAGCGTTAAAATATAAATTCATTTCCTCACTCTGTTCCAAATTATGCTGAGACTTCTGAAGCAGTATGTTGAAGTAACGATGTCAACAGTTACATGACGGGTTCTGCGAGAATTCCTCTGGTGTGGGGCATCATTGAAATTGACAACACAGTGAAATTAAGTCAATTGACATGGCACTAGTCACTTTTGTCTTGCACTCATGGAACTGTACTGAAAAATGGATGATAATAACAGACAACGAAAACCTGACTGCATGATCACCTCGTCCTCCTCCTCCTCCTCCTCCTTGCAGCAGCCGTCGTCGTCATCGTCATGTGAAATAAGTGAAATTTTATTTCAATACATAAGAGCCAAACTTCAAGGTGTACACTAAGTGCTGTGGTCATTAAAACTACCAAAATACAATATCTGGAAGATATAATATTTTTATTGTTAAAAATTATGGATATTTAAAATTTTACAATGTTAGCTTTGACTTTTAATTGAAGAAGTGGGGTCATTGATCAGGACAGCATGCATGTACAATATAAGGGTAATCCTTTCAAGCAAATTCTGTTTTCCCTTTTTTTTCAAGAAATTGATATTTCCTCAAGTAGAATACCAAACTTTCTAAGATTTGAATCACACATATTTCAGGTGTTTGAAGTTTTATAGTGATTAGGAATTCAAATTGCAACTGTTGAAAAGGAAACGGTGTGATATTTATTTTCTCCATTTGTCAAATTGTCAATTGTGGACCTTTTGAAAATAAATTAAGATTTGAATGTCCGTCATGTTGCGAACTGTACATTCAGCAAATAAATTCCATGAGTGAAACCTTGAGGGCGAAGAGAATTTATTCTCACACTGAACTTCCACACTCTTCTGATGGACGGCGATCGAAAACAATTTTCCCAAAGCTGGACCTTCTTAACTTTTTTTTTTATACCCAGATGCTAAACTTCTACGAAGCTACAAATATACCGGCTAACACTTGAAGTAGCCTATGAAGGCTGTTATTCTATTATTACATTTTGCTGATCAACATAACTGGAAGTCTACTTCATGGGGGGGGGGGGGGGTCCGAGCCCTTTGAATAGTCAAACTGGGGAGTGACTAACTGACGGTTAAAGGACACACACATACATTATATAATGCATACATGTTGTACAAAAGGAGGGCCAGTAGTACGCTGGTACATTTATAATAATAATTTTGCCCTTGCACAAGAAAAGTAAGAAAATGTACAAATAATGGTTGGTATGAAGTGCGGAAATTAAAATGGCTTCCAGTACGTAAGCATGGCAAATAAAAATGCCCAATACGCCAGTACGGGAAAACCCCTTGTAAATCCCGCTGCGTAGAAGACTACTAAAACTCTGGCAACGGGTGTGTTTTTGACATATTCTGCAACAGATTAACCATTTAGTTCAACCAGCAACTCGCCTATTTTCGTCCATTGTGTCGTCCACAGATATTCGATCCACATCGTTTCCACAGATTAGGTCTACTTTTGAAGTTGATGCGGCTCACCACGTATGTTTACATTGCCATTTGGTCTTCTCGGGGAATGCTGTATTATAAACATATTCATTTTCAAAATTTGGATGACCCTGTTGCTCGGCAGGAGTTAGTCGAGGAGATCACCAGGACATGGAGACGCACATGTAATGATAACAACTTTACTTCTTCAATGAGGATTGAAAAGAAATAGCCAATGGCTAATATTAATTTTTCTCCTCGTGTATATACGTACGAAGTTCTACAATGATATCAAACCGAGCACATCATGCTCAAACAAAAAAGATAAACAGATAATGACAATGCAGTATATACAAACATATACCACTGACAGGAACTTGATCACAACATTTCACCCTGGCATCTCATCATCTATGAACTCGGAAAATCTTTTTGAATCATATATATTTCAGAGACGTCTGCATTTAATTAAACAGTTACCAGTCTCTGTGGCAGATAAACTGCCATACAATAGAAGCTGGACCTTGTCCATAATTACGTAAAGTTTCCAAATTAACATCTATTAGGCGAGTAGTGAAAATGTCAGAAACCATTGTCATGAGCACTTGTCTCTGTGTATTATATAATGACCACTGCAGCAAGAAATGAATTAAAGTTTCAAAGGGACAGCCACACGTGCAAGCCGCAGAGTTAGTCAAGCGTCCAGTGAACAAATGCGCTTTCAATGCACTAAAGAAGCCTCTCAGCTATATTCAGCTTGCCAGTTCCGTGTCTCAAGTACCCGCGCCTGGGTGGAAAAAACATGTTTTACTAAACTTTTAAAAGTATTCACAGAGGGAACATTTCTGACACCCAGTGATAAAGTGTTCCACAGACGAGTTGTATACACGGTACAGGAGACTTGATAAATATGTCGAAATAAGGATGTGCGAATGCAGACTAAAGTGCAGTCCTCGAAATTATGCAATGGATAATACTCTTGTCATATTTGCCTTCGGATTCCAGGCTTGCAGGTAAGGAGGACACATGTCTCTAGTAATTTTAAAGTAGAGTACAAGCTTGAGATATTTACGCCTCACTTCCAAGCTCCGCCATCCTAGACACTTCCAAATATTAGTTTGACTAGAAGCCTTCATAGTGCCAGATGCACACAGGGCTGGTTTATACGGAACTGTTTCAAACATAGCCTTACACCGCACAGAGCAACTGGTGAACACAGGTGATGTATACTCAAGATTCGGGCTAATGTAAGAGTCATTCTTTTTAAAACATTGCAAAGTTATATATATATATATATATATATATATATATATATATATATATATATATATATATATATATATATATATATATATATATATATATATATATATATATATATATATATATATATATAAATGGCTGTCCTATCACAAATTGTCAGTTATAATAACATCAAGATGTTTGTGTTTATAAACACGCCTCACAGGTACGTCCATTTTCTACCCCAGTCTTCAACCACTGACAAATTATCATTTAAAGTTATAATTGTTGCCTCTAGTGTTTCGACTATTCTAAGGAATGGCGTGTCCTGAGAAAATGAATATACTTTGCATGTTAAATCATCTACCAAACTATTAATAAAAACTAATAACGCCATGTCAATAATTGTATATTGTACTTTGCCGAATATAAAACATGTTTTCTCAGTCCGTTTATGTATCACTAACCATATTATAGGACGTCCGTGTCGTGTGTAGAACAACGTACTGGAAAGTCAGAACAAGGCGGGGGTGGAAACCCGGGGATGGGAGTGGCTCCAAACACAGAATCCTCCATGTTGATGTTCGGAGTGTGCATCTCCGAACATAGGACTATCGAGGCTTCTTTGGCGGGAATTTGTTTGGTGTGCACGTAAGCTATTGCGTTCACTGATGTGGACGCTCGCCCGACGAGAGCACATCAGCAACACATAGCGATCTGGGGTGATCCTCTGGAGACAGGCAAGTAAGTTCGGTCAGCAGAGTAATATATGGGTGCAATAAAGCACTTGCAAGCGTACCTGGTCAATTTGTACATTGCCCCACCCTGGAGAGATGAAAAGAATACAAGAACTGTTTGATGCAAGGGCAGGGTAAAAATGTGTCTTTTGCAAAATTGATTGCACACATATAAAGTCACCTGGGGCAAAGCAAGATCAACTGAACCGTAATTAAAAAGTTTTTTTTTTTTTTTAATTGTTTGAATAACTGCTCAGACCATCGATCGGTGATGCTGATTTCATATTAAATACGAATTCTTGTGGTGCGCAGGACAGCAAGGGCGCATAATAACCGCATCTTTGATTTCAGTGAAACATATGCAAAATTTGAAAGTGGCGAGAGGTGAATGGCATTTTAGTGGGTGACATTTGGTTATCATCTGCGCCAGTTCTTGATGACTGCATTTCTAACCCGAGCTACACGAGGAGAAACAAGATATAGGCCTATTTTTGCTCAATGCAAACAAAACCGGGGTGAAGGTTGAAATTTTATTTATTTTGAGCATAGAAAAGGAAGTTATAATGCCTAACGTGAGCCTTCAATTTGAAACTGGACACAAATGTCGCAGTAATTGTGGCCTGCGGGGTTCTTCAAACCATTTTCGGACTCCACATGGGCGATGCAGATGATTGCAGCAAGTTCCTGTAGGCCTATGTGCAGCCACATGCAAACCCACATCAAGGTGAACGGACAGAGATCCAGCTAGGCTTGTTGCAATTGAATAAATAACTGATACATTTAACAGCATACAGATGATATATCTTGGATTAGTAATTATAAGCTAAATGGGGGGAGAGGGCAGAAGAGGAAAGATGCAGACCGATTGGATCGACAGGTCTGTGCTGGAATTGATTTGTAGCCCAATAGATGGCGCTGGCGCTGAGGTCACGCAATAAGATGTTGGATAGCAAAGCCCAAGTTCTCTCTTTCTCTCTGTAAAATTTAACAAAACCTTGTGCCACCTTACAACACAAAAATGGGCAACGTCATGAAATTGAAACAAAATCTTAATACAGACAGGAACATGGGCCAATGGATGAAGGGTTAAACAAAAATCACGAGAGTATGGCTTCAACAAATTGTATTATCCACACTTGTCAGAACCTGTGCAAACCAACGATCTGTTTGTTACCTGGCGTCAAAGTTGAGTTAACATGTGGTTTCACAACCACTGACCAACGAAAAAGTGTGCAAATGAACATGACTTTATTCTATAATTGTTGTAAGTAACTGGCAAAACAATGCAATGACTGAAATATTTGTTCGACGGTGGTCCACGCGTTAACTCCCAGCATGGCAGCAATGGCATATGTCAGGCGCTTGTGCTATCAAAGCAAACTCAATAGGAATGCAGTTTGTCACGCTTTGCCTTCTGAACGAATGATGGTGCTATTAATGTGTCAAGCTGACAAATATTAATAGTTTCATTCTTCGGTGTTGTTTTAGAGAGGGCCAATCAGAAAGCATATTGTATTCAGACACGTGACCCGTTAGGCACTCTGGTATATAAAAAAATCGCGCCATTCAACGCACTGGCAGAAACGGAAAGTCACCAATGACGTTGTTTGTATTTGTGCGTAGATGCACTTGAACAAAATTTTCCAGGGAAATTATCAAAATTATGCACACCTGGGACTGGTAAGTACATTTGCTTAATTCTGGAGAACGGGAAAAGACAAGAGAAACCCTTGGAATCGAGTTTCCATCCACGCACCTCAATCGAAAAAAAAAGTGATTTGTTTTCCTCTTGATTCTTTAGGTCGAGTTTAATTATGTCATGCAAGAAGCAATAAAAAGAGAAAGAATACAGCTTGGAGTTATGGGCGGGTGAAATAGCCATGCGACAAAAGAAATGAAAAGTGAAGAAGCTTCAACGTTTCACAATTCACGTGTGAACAGACGAAAAATTTGTTTTACAGCTGCTCTGTTAATTAGACCAAGGAGAGAATAAAGAAAGAGGAACAAATTGTGGCTTGTGCTGGGCCTATCTGTTTTGCGCTTTGTAATATTTGTAAAGAAGTTGTTTTGTCTCTGTTATATTTGATGTTCATATTATGCACGAGAACAAGGACGTCCGTCTCGCACAACTGCATTTAGTCAGTCGCTGATTCACATAAACCTATTTCCTATCACTAGTCCGTATTATTGTAAACAGGGACGTAAATGTACACTTTCTGCCTGTAGTGAGCGGTTTTGCTTTGCTTTGTATTATGGTGACTTTAACTATTTTGACACCGAGTTTCCCAGTATTCGACTTAAAATCATTGCATGTTTATTGCTTAAAATGTGCACGGTTGACTGTGAAACATTTCTTTCTTTCTTTCTTTCTTTCTTTCTTTCTTTCTTTCTTTCTTTCTTTCTTTCTTTCTTTCTTTCTTTCTTTCTTTCTTTCTTTCTTTCTTTCTTTCTTTCTTTCTTTCTTTCTTTCTTTCTTTCTTTCTTTCTTTCTTTCTTTCTTTCTTTCTTTCTTTCTTTCTTTCTTTCTTTCTTTCTTCCTGACCAGTGAATTTGTCCGACGATCCTCTTTGATACTATTATACACAGAACCCCCAAACTTGGCATGACTGTACCTCCATACAAGGAGTTGGGCCTTTTTATACAGAAGAATGAAGATTTTTAAAATTATGCAAATTAGGGGCACTTTAAATTTTAAATCTTGAGTATCTTCAAAAGTATAATAGAGATGTCATTCTAACTTCTGCTAGAGGGTTATTGACCGTTGCACATCTAAAGAATTTAAAACAAAAGTTATTGCAATTTAAATTATGCTAATTAGCAGCATTCAAAACTTTAAAACTTGAATAGCTTCAAAACTATTATAGACAGATATGTCATTTTAACTTCTACTAGGTGGCTATTGACCATTGCGCATGTAATGAATCTAGAGCAAAAATTGTAGCAATTTAAATTATGCTAATTACTAGTGTTTGAATTTTTCAATCTTGAATATCTTCAAAACAATAATAGATATGTCATTCCAACTTCTGCTAGGGGGTGTTGACCATTGCGCATCTAATGAATTAAAACAAAAGTTGTAACAATTAAAATTATGCCAAAAAAACGCAATTAAAAATTTTAAATATTGAATAACTTTAAAGCTGTAATAGATATGCCATTCCTACTTTTACTCCTATGTTATGGAGCAGTACGCACCTGAAAGCTTTCGATATGCACACACAGATTTGCTATGAAGCAAATAATTTATTCTAGTTTTCTTTACTTTCCTTTTTCCTAGGTCACCAGTGGTACCCAGACCAGTGTAATTTACAACATGCTAGTCCCATCTCTGCAGATATTGAGAAATACTGCACGGAACTGGAAGTTCTCGATGACAATCAAGACACTCAATCTGATTTATCAACATCATCAGAAGGGACAGATGCAGCATGTGATGACGGCTACTGTTATGGGGGTGGTGGTGATATGAGACGGCCAGTGTACAAATGTGAATGGTCCTCTAAGATTAACTCTACTTTGTGCGTGTGTACAATATGCCCCAAACCAGGGGCCCATATGCGACATCAGCACTAAATGTACCTACAAACATACCGTACGTCATGAATAAGGGTTTATGAATGATTAAAGTGGAATACCCATACTGTTATTCAATTGCGGTCGAATGGGTGAGTACCTGTTTACTTAATGTCTTAGTTCCAAAGACATGCAACGAGATATATTCCAGTTTATATAGCAATTTATGTAATGACACACCTCTTCAGTGATGCCAATCCCTGGTCACCGGGAGTTGGACTGATATTCTGACTTTTTTCTTCTGTTGAGTTATTTGTATGTATCAATTATATGTACTGTGGTCAGTTTCAGAATGGGCTTGCGAGAGAAGTCCATGGTTTCAGAAAGGACCAGAAGCTCTCTTTGCAGTGATGAGGTATTTTTTTAAATTTATTTCTTTAATCTTGTTAAATTATTGGTGTTACGTATTCTGTGGTCTTAGTTTTTTTTCTTCTTATTAACACGGGCAATGCAAATGCTGTTATAAATTTCCTCACGGCTTGAACATGTAGCAAAATGGTAAAAAGGGGCCATGTACTTACAATGCATAACAAAAAGATTTTCATTTGTATAACATTTATTTGTTGGTTATAATGTTTTTTATTTCATTGAGGTTTCTAAATTTATTATTAAATTTTTCTTTTGACCTTTACTTTTTAACTCTTTTATAATTTCAAGGCGTTATACTAGGTCTTCTATAGGATGTTTCTTTCTGTTGTTTTCAGGAATGTTTAAAAGTATTTTCTACTCAGAAAACGTCTAACGTTTTTCGGGTTTTATATTCACTTTTTACACTGCCATTTGCTTATGAAATGTTTTAAATGTTAAAAGCTTTCAGCAGTGGAGTATTTTCTTTGTCACAATATTTTGTATTAAATGACTTGTGGAAACAAGTGGTGCTGAATATGTTGCTCATTTGTGGGTTACCAAAACCAAATGTGCACCTCATAATTTCCATAGAAAGATGGTTTTGCTAAAAAGGTGTTTGATGGAAATGTGATTTAACCCCAAATATGTATTGCCATTTTGTTGGGCAGTTTGATATGGGGTGTGGGCTTTTCTATGTGGGGAAAGAGCAATCTATTATCCCAATCTAGGGCGAGACTGTTATATTCCTACCAGGTCAGGGAGATGGTTTGTCCCCGTCATGATTTAGGGAGTGACCCGGTTTTAGATTATCCCTGTATAGTTTAAGGTACACTTGGTGCTCATTATTGTCCAATGAATTGATAAGACTGGCCTTGGGGTTAATATTCAGTGTTTGGCCAATAGAGTTCAGTTTCAGGTACTACCATTGGTGCACATTCAGTGTTTATGGACTTTGTACGTGTTTTTCAAGTGTCATTGATACCTGCATAGAAATGTTAGTTTTAAGATGACATTAGTAATGGGTAGAGTTGTTTGGTAATTAAGTGTAATGAGAGTCTATTTATTTCAGACATGTTCATCTGTGTAAGTTAATGTATATTTATTTTAGCCACATTCGTCTTTGTGAGGCTGTGTGTGTTTATAATTGGGATGTGTTTCTATTCATGCATTAATTAATAATATTAACGTATTTGTTTGTATTTAATATATTGCAAAAGGGTATACAATTTGATTTCATTTGTCCAATAATTCGGATTTGATTTTTTTTTTTATTTCGTGATCTTTTGCTCTGATTTGTAACTCAGCGGACTTGCTAGTCAAACTGAGCTTTAAGGAGGCTCAGTCATCCAGTGTCTGGCATTAGTTTGTCCATCCATCCGTCTGTCCATCCATTTGTGCATTCAGAATCACATTTTTGACTACTTCGGCAAAGCTGTTATGCAGATTCACTTCAAACTTGGTGGCAAGGTACCATGGGTGGGTCTGTACAGAGTTTGTTCTTTATCTGATTTTCTTTTTTTTTTCAGGGTTTCATGCTCGTTGGATGTTTATGTAGCATATGTCTCTTTGAGGATTTGAGGCTTTGTTGTGTTTTAGGGTGGGATGTCTTTGTCTGGTTCATATTGTAAGTTAAAGTTGAAAGTTGTCATGCTGTTTTGAAAGTTTTGGACAGTCAGGTTTATTTGGTGTTCCCTTTCTGAGAAGGTTCATGCATAAATATGGAATCGTTACCTCAGGATGAGTGAATATTGGAATTTTGCTAGTTTCTATCAATATTGGTGTATATACTAGTTCATATAATTTTACCGAGTCTTGCCATTATAAGCAAGAACTTGTGTCACAATATTTGCTTCTTTATTTGCATTTGTTTCACCTTCAGACATTCTTTAAATTCAAGTGGGTTTTCTTTACCAAATGTGAGGCAAAGACAAGCAGCTGCCATCACAAAATAAGCATGTCCGGGAATGAAAGGCTGCAAAACATGCATGATGGTTTCCCGCTGATGACCCATTGATTCAATCATTGGGCTGTTGAAGCCTGAAATTTTCAAAAGTTTGCGAAGAAGGTGATAATGGTGATAAATGAAGCAATATGCTTAGGCTGAGGCAGAAGCATGATTGCTGAAGGGTCCCTGAGAGATTGGATTATTCTAGTTTGTCTGTTATCTGGGCCTTTTTCTGTGGGTTTAGATGTACAAGGTTGACATGACATACTGTTGCTCCTGTTTGTATGATAGGAGCTTAATATAAATGTGAATTAGCTTTTGAAATGAGTCTGCTATGTACTCATGGTTTGATGGTTTTCTTGTTTTTAAAATGTGTGCTTTTATGTAGTAGTAAATGACTGACATTTTATTCTTGCTGAGGAAATAGGGCTTTATATGTTTTTAGGTGCTATTTATACAGTTTATACTTGATTTTATCCCTATATGGCTTTTAATTATTTCAATGTGTCTTTTATTTGGAATCTGTTTACTCTTTTAGGTTAATCATACTTTTGTCCTTTATTCCACAATAAAGGACATTTTACCCACTTATATGCTTTTAAGATGTTTATAAATATTGAAAATTTTCATCTGTCAAGATTTTCTTTGTTCCAATATTTTGTATTAAATGACTTGTGAAAACAAATGGTGTTGAACATGTTGCTCATTTGAGGGTTATTAAAACTAAATGTGCACTTCATCATTTCCATATAAAGATGGTTTTGCTAAAAAGGTGTTTGATGGAAATGTGATTTAACCCCAAATATGTATTGCCATTTTGTTGGGCAGTTTGATATGGAGTGTGGGCTTTTCTATGTGGGGAAAGAGCAATCTATTATCCCAATCTAGGGCGAGACTGTTATATTCCTACCAGGTCAGGGAGATGGTTTGTCCCCGTCATGATTTAGGGAGTGACCCGGTTTTAGATTATCCCTGTATAGTTTAAGGTACACTTGGTGCTCATTATTGTCCAATGAATTGATAAGACTGGCCTTGGGGTTAATATTCAGTGTTTGGCCAATAGAGTTCAGTTTCAGGTACTACCATTGGTGCACATTCAGTGTTTATGGACTTTGTACGTGTTTTTCAAGTGTCATTGATACCTGCATAGAAATGTTAGTTTTAAGATGACATTAGTAATGGGTAGAGTTGTTTGGTAATTAAGTGTAATGAGAGTCTATTTATTTCAGACATGTTCATCTGTGTAAGTTAATGTATATTTATTTTAGCCACATTCGTCTTTGTGAGGCTGTGTGTGTTTATAATTGGGATGTGTTTCTATTCATGCATTAATTAATAATATTAACGTATTTGTTTGTATTTAATATATTGCAAAAGGGTATACAATTTGATTTCATTTGTCCAATAATTCGGATTTGTTTTTTTTTTTTTATTTCGTGATCTTTTGCTCTGATTTGTAACTCAGCGGACTTGCTAGTCAAACTGAGCTTTAAGGAGGCTCAGTCATCCAGTGTCTGGCATTAGTTTGTCCATCCATCCGTCTGTCCATCCATTTGTGCATTCAGAATCACATTTTTGACTACTTCGGCAAAGCTGTTATGCAGATTCACTTCAAACTTGGTGGCAAGGTACCATGGGTGGGTCTGTACAGAGTTTGTTCTTTATCTGATTTTCTTTTTTTTTTCAGGGTTTCATACTCGTTGGATGTTTATGTAGCATATGTCTCTTTGAGGATTTGAGGCTTTGTTGTGTTTTAGGGTGGGATGTCTTTGTCTGGTTCATATTGTAAGTTAAAGTTGAAAGTTGTCATGCTGTTTTGAAAGTTTTGGACAGTCAGGTTTATTTGGTGTTCCCTTTCTGAGAAGGTTCATGCATAAATATGGAATCGTTACCTCAGGATGAGTGAATATTGGAATTTTGCTAGTTTCTATCAATATTGGTGTATATACTAGTTCATATAATTTTACCGAGTCTTGCCATTATAAGCAAGAACTTGTGTCACAATATTTGCTTCTTTATTTGCATTTGTTTCACCTTCAGACATTCTTTAAATTCAAGTGGGTTTTCTTTACCAAATGTGAGGCAAAGACAAGCAGCTGCCATCACAAAATAAGCATGTCCGGGAATGAAAGGCTGCAAAACATGCATGATGGTTTCCCGCTGATGACCCATTGATTCAATCATTGGGCTGTTGAAGCCTGAAATTTTCAAAAGTTTGCGAAGAAGGTGATAATGGTGATAAATGAAGCAATATGCTTAGGCTGAGGCAGAAGCATGATTGCTGAAGGGTCCCTGAGAGATTGGATTATTCTAGTTTGTCTGTTATCTGGGCCTTTTTCTGTGGGTTTAGATGTACAAGGTTGACATGACATACTGTTGCTCCTGTTTGTATGATAGGAGCTTAATATAAATGTGAATTAGCTTTTGAAATGAGTCTGCTATGTACTCATGGTTTGATGGTTTTCTTGTTTTTAAAATGTGTGCTTTTATGTAGTAGTAAATGACTGACATTTTATTCTTGCTGAGGAAATAGGGCTTTATATGTTTTTAGGTGCTATTTATACAGTTTATACTTGATTTTATCCCTATATGGCTTTTAATTATTTCAATGTGTCTTTTATTTGGAATCTGTTTACTCTTTTAGGTTAATCATACTTTTGTCCTTTATTCTGCAATAAAGGACATTTTACCCACTTATATGCTTTTAAGATGTTGTAAATATTGAAAATTTTCATCTGTCAAGATTTTCTTTGTTCCAATATTTTGCATTAAATGACCTGTGAAAACAAATGGTGTTGAACATGTTGCTCATTTGTGGGTTACTAAAACTAAATGTGCACTTCATCATTTCCATATAAAGATGGTTTTGCTAAAAAGGTGTTTGATGGAAATGTGATTTAACCCCAAATATGTATTGCCATTTTGTTGGGCAGTTTGATATGAAGTGTGGGCTTTTCTATGTGGGGAAAGAGCAATCTATTATCCCAATCTAGGGCGAGACTGTTGTGTTCCTACCAGGTCAGGGAGATGGTTTGTCCCCGTCATGATTTAGGGAGTGACCCGGTTTTAGATTATCCCTGTATAGTTTAAGGTACACTTGGTGCTCATTATTGTCCAATGAATTGATAAGACTGGCCTTGGGGTTAATATTCAGTGTTTGGCCAATAGAGTTCAGTTTCAGGTACTACCATTGGTGCACATTCAGTGTTTATGGACTTTGTACGTGTTTTTCAAGTGTCATTGATACCTGCATAGAAATGTTAGTTTTAAGATGATATTAGTAATGGGTAGAGTTGTTTGGTAATTAAGTGTAATGGGAGTCTATTTATTTCAGACATGTTCATGTGTGTAAGTTAATGTATATTTATTTTAGCCACATTCGTCTTTGTGAGGCTGTGTGTGTTTATAATTGGGATGTGTTTGTATTCATGCATTAATTAATAATATTAACGTATATGTTTGTATTTAATATATTGTAAAATGGTATACAATTTGATTTCATTTGTCCAATAATTCGGATTTGTTTTGTTTTTTTATTTCGTGATCTTTTGCACTGATTTGTAGCTCTGCTGACTTGCTTGTCAAACTGAGCTTTAAGGAGGCTCAGTCATCCAGTGTCTGGCATTAGTTTGTGCATCCATCCGTCTGTCCATCCATTTGTGCATTCAGAATCACATTTTTGACTACTTCGGCAAAACTGTTATGCAGATTCACTTTAAACTTGGTGGCAAGGTACCATGGGTGGGTCTGTACAGAGTTTGTTCTTTATCTGATTTTCTTTTTTTTTTTTTTCAGGGTTTCATACTCGTTGGATGTTTATGTAGCATATGTCTCTTTGAGGATTTGAGGCTTTGTTGTGTTTTAGGTGTGATGTCTTTGTCTGGTTCATATTGTAAGTTAAAGTTGAAAGTTGTCATGCTGTTTTGAAAGTTTTGGACAGTCAGGTTTATTTGGTGTTCCCTTTCTGAGAAGGTTCATGCATAAATATGGAATGGTTACCTCAGGATGAGTGAATATCGGAATTTTGCTAGTTTCTACCAATATTGGTGTATATACTAGTTCATATAATTTTACCGAGTCTTGCCATTATAAGCAAGAACTTGTGTCACAATATTTGCTTCTTTATTTGCATTTGTTTCACCTTCAGACATTCTTTAAATTCAAGTGGGTTTTCTTCACCAAATGTGAGGCAAAGACAAGCAGCTGCCATCACAAAATAAGCATGTCCGGGAATGAAAGGCTGCAAAACATGCATGATGGTTTCCCGCTGATGACCCATTGATTCAATCATTGGGCTGTTGAAGCCTGAAATTTTCAAAAGTTTGCGAAGAAGGTGATAATGGTGATAAATGAAGCAATATGCTTAGGCTGAGGCAGAAGCATGATTGCTGAAGGGTCCCTGAGAGATTAGATAATTCTAGTTTGTCTGTTATCTGGGCCTTTTTCTGTGGGTTTAGATGTACAAGGTTGACATGACATACTGTTGCTCCTGTTTGTATGATAGGAGCTTAATATAAATGTGAATTAGCTTTTGAAATGAGTCTGCTATGTACTCATGGTTTGATGGTTTTGTTGTTTTTAAAATGTGTGCTTTTATGTAGTAGTAAATGACTGACATTTTATTCTTGCTGAGGAAATAGGGCTTTATATGTTTTTAGGTGCTATTTATACAGTTCATACTTGATTTTATCCCTATATGGCTTTTAATTTTTTCAATGTGTCTTTTATTTGAAATCTGTTTACTCTTTTAGGTTAATCAAACTTTTGTCCTTAATTACGCAATAAAGGACATTTTACCCACTTATATGCTTTTAAGATGTTGTAAATATTGAAAATTTTCATCTGTCAAGATTTTCTTTGTTCCAATATTTTGCATTAAATGACCTGTGAAAACAAATGGTGTTGAACATGTTGCTCATTTGTGGGTTACTAAAACTAAATGTGCACTTCATCATTTCCATATAAAGATGGTTTTGCTAAAAAGGTGTTTGATGGAAATGTGATTTAACCCCAAATATGTATTGCCATTTTGTTGGGCAGTTTGATATGAAGTGTGGGCTTTTCCATGTGGGGAAAGAGCAATCTATTATCCCAATCTAGGGCGAGACTGTTGTATTCCTACCAGGTCAGGGAGATGGTTTGTCCCCGTCATGATTTAGGGAGTGACCCGGTTTTAGATTATCCCTGTATAGTTTAAGGTACACTTGGTGCTCATTATTGTCCAATGAATTGATAAGACTGGCCTTGGGGTTAATATTCAGTGTTTGGCCAATAGAGTTCAGTTTCAGGTACTACCATTGGTGCACATTCAGTGTTTATGGACTTTGTACGTGTTTTTCAAGTGTCATTGATACCTGCATAGAAATGTTAGTTTTAAGATGATATTAGTAATGGGTAGAGTTGTTTGGTAATTAAGTGTAATGGGAGTCTATTTATTTCAGACATGTTCATGTGTGTAAGTTAATGTATATTTATTTTAGCCACATTCGTCTTTGTGAGGCTGTGTGTGTTTATAATTGGGATGTGTTTGTATTCATGCATTAATTAATAATATTAACGTATATGTTTGTATTTAATATATTGTAAAATGGTATACAATTTGATTTCATTTGTCCAATAATTCGGATTTGTTTTGTTTTTTTATTTCGTGATCTTTTGCACTGATTTGTAGCTCTGCTGACTTGCTAGTCAAACTGAGCTTTAAGGAGGCTCAGTCATCCAGTGTCTGGCATTAGTTTGTCCATCCATCCGTCTGTCCATCCATTTGTGCATTCAGAATCACATTTTTGACTACTTCGGCAAAACTGTTATGCAGATTCACTTCAAACTTGGTGGCAAGGTACCATGGGTGGGTCTGTACAGAGTTTGTTCTTTATCTGATTTTCTTTTTTTTTTTTTTTCAGGGTTTCATACTCGTTGGATGTTTATGTAGCATATGTCTCTTTGAGGATTTGAGGCTTTATTGTGTTTAGGTGTGATGTCTTTGTCTGGTTCATATTGTAAGTTAAAGTTGAAAGTTGTCATGCTGTTTTGAAAGTTTTGGACAGTCAGGTTTATTTGGTGTTCCCTTTCTGAGAAGGTTCATGCATAAATATGGAATGGTTACCTCAGGATAAGTGAATATTGGAATTTTGCTAGTTTCTACCAATATTGGTGTATATACTAGTTCATATAATTTTACCGAGTCTTGCCATTATAAGCAAGAACTTGTGTCACAATATTTGCTTCTTTATTTGCATTTGTTTCACCTTCAGACATTCTTTAAATTCAAGTGGGTTTTCTTCACCAAATGTGAGGCAAAGACAAGCAGCTGCCATCACAAAATAAGCATGTCCGGGAATGAAAGGCTGCAAAACATGCATGATGGTTTCCCGCTGATGACCCATTGATTCAATCATTGGGCTGTTGAAGCCTGAAATTTTCAAAAGTTTGCGAAGAAGGTGATAATGGTGATAAATGAAGCAATATGCTTAGGCTGAGACAGAGGAATGAATGCTGAAAGGTCCCTGAGAGATTGGATTATTCTAGTTTGTCTGTTATTTTGGGCCTTTTTCTACGGGTTTAGATGTACAAGGTTGACATGACATACTGTTGCTCCTGTTTGTATGATAGGAGCTTAATATAAATGTGAATTAGCTTTTGAAATGAGTCTGCTATGTACTCATGGTTTGATGGTTTTCTTGTTTTTAAAATGTGTGCTTTTATGTAGTAGTAAATGACTGACATTTTATTCTTGCTGAGGAAATAGGGCTTTATATGTTTTTAGGTGCTATTTATACAGTTTATACTTGATTTTATCCCTATATGGCTTTTAATTATTTCAATGTGTCTTTTATTTGGAATCTGTTTACTCTTTTAGGTTAATCATACTTTTGTCCTTTATTCTGCAATAAAGGACATTTTACCCACTTATATGCTTTTAAGATGTTTATAAATATTGAAAATTTTCATCTGTCAAGATTTTCTTTGTTCCAATATTTTGCATTAAATGACCTGTGAAAACAAATGGTGTTGAACATGTTGCTCATTTGTGGGTTACTAAAACTAAATGTGCACTTCATCATTTCCATATAAAGATGGTTTTGCTAAAAAGGTGTTTGATGGAAATGTGATTTAACCCCAAATATGTATTGCCATTTTGTTGGGCAGTTTGATATGAAGTGTGGGCTTTTCTATGTGGGGAAAGAGCAATCTATTATCCCAATCTAGGGCGAGACTGTTGTATTCCTACCAGGTCAGGGAGATGGTTTGTCCCCGTCATGATTTAGGGAGTGACCCGGTTTTAGATTATCCCTGTATAGTTTAAGGTACACTTGGTGCTCATTATTGTCCAATGAATTGATAAGACTGGCCTTGGGGTTAATATTCAGTGTTTGGCCAATAGAGTTCAGTTTCAGGTACTACCATTGGTGCACATTCAGTGTTTATGGACTTTGTACGTGTTTTTCAAGTGTCATTGATACCTGCATAGAAATGTTAGTTTTAAAATGACATTAGTAATGGGTAGAGTTGTTTGTTAATTAAGTGTAATGAGAGTCTTTTTATTTCAGACACGTTCATGTGTGTAAGTTAATGTATATCTATTTTAGCCACATTAGTCTTTGTGAGGCTGTGTGTGTTTATAATTGGGATGTGTTTGTATTCATGCATTAATTAATAATATTAATGTATATGTTTGTATTTAATATATTGTAAAATGGTATACAATTTGATTTCATTTGTCCAATAATTCGGATTTGTTTTTTTTTTATTTCGTGATCTTTTGCACTGATTTGTAGCTCAGCTGACTTGCTAGTCAAACTGAGCTTTAAGGAGGCTCAGTCATCCAGTGTCTGGCATTAGTTTGTCCATCCATCCGTCTGTCCATCCATTTGTGCATTCAGAATCACATTTTTCGACTACTTCGGCAAAACTGTTATGCAGATTCACTTCAAACTTGGTGGCAAGGTACCATGGGTGGGTCTGTACAGAGTTTGTTCTTTATCTGATTTTCTTTTTTTTTCAGGGTTTCATGCTCGTTGGATGTTTATGTAGCATATGTCTCTTTGAGGATTTGAGGCTTTGTTGTGTTTTAGGTGTGATGTCTGTGTCTGGTTCATATTGTAAGTTAAAGTTGAAAGTTGTCATGCTGTTTTGAAAGTTTTGGACAGTCAGGTTTATTTGGTGTTCCCTTTCTGAGAAGGTTCATGCATAAATATGGAATGGTTACCTCAGGATAAGTGAATATTGGAATTTTGCTAGTTTCTACCAATATTGGTGTATATACTAGTTCATATAATTTTTACCGAGTCTTGCCATTATAAGCAAGAACTTGTGTCACAATATTTGCTTCTTTATTTGCATTTGTTTCACCTTCAGACATTCTTTAAATTCAAGTGGGTTTTCTTCACCAAATGTGAGGCAAAGACAAGCAGCTGCCATCACAAAATAAGCATGTCCGGGAATGAAAGGCTGCAAAACATGCATGATGGTTTCCCGCTGATGACCCATTGATTCAATCATTGGGCTGTTGAAGCCTGAAATTTTCAAAAGTTTGCGAAGAAGGTGATAATGGTGATAAATGAAGCAATATGCTTAGGCTGAGACAGAGGAATGAATGCTGAAGGGTCCCTGAGAGATTGGATTATTCTAGTTTGTCTGTTATTTTGGGCCTTTTTCTACGGGTTTAGATGTACAAGGTTGACATGACATACTGTTGCTCCTGTTTGTATGATAGGAGCTTAATATAAATGTGAATTAGCTTTTGAAATGAGTCTGCTATGTACTCATGGTTTGATGGTTTTCTTGTTTTTAAAATGTGTGCTTTTATGTAGTAGTAAATGACTGACATTTTATTCTTGCTGAGGAAATAGGGCTTTATATGTTTTTAGGTGCTATTTATACAGTTTATACTTGATTTTATCCCTATATGGCTTTTAATTATTTCAATGTGTCTTTTATTTGGAATCTGTTTACTCTTTTAGGTTAATCATACTTTTGTCCTTTATTCTGCAATAAAGGACATTTTACCCACTTATATGCTTTTAAGATGTTTATAAATATTGAAAATTTTCATCTGTCAAGATTTTCTTTGTTCCAATATTTTGCATTAAATGACCTGTGAAAACAAATGGTGTTGAACATGTTGCTCATTTGTGGGTTACTAAAACTAAATGTGCACTTCATCATTTCCATATAAAGATGGTTTTGCTAAAAAGGTGTTTGATGGAAATGTGATTTAACCCCAAATATGTATTGCCATTTTGTTGGGCAGTTTGATATGAAGTGTGGGCTTTTCTATGTGGGGAAAGAGCAATCTATTATCCCAATCTAGGGCGAGACTGTTGTATTCCTACCAGGTCAGGGAGATGGTTTGTCCCCGTCATGATTTAGGGAGTGACCCGGTTTTAGATTATCCCTGTATAGTTTAAGGTACACTTGGTGCTCATTATTGTCCAATGAATTGATAAGACTGGCCTTGGGGTTAATATTCAGTGTTTGGCCAATAGAGTTCAGTTTCAGGTACTACCATTGGTGCACATTCAGTGTTTATGGACTTTGTACGTGTTTTTCAAGTGTCATTGATACCTGCATAGAAATGTTAGTTTTAAAATGACATTAGTAATGGGTAGAGTTGTTTGTTAATTAAGTGTAATGAGAGTCTTTTTATTTCAGACACGTTCATCTGTGTAAGTTAATGTATATCTATTTTAGCCACATTAGTCTTTGTGAGGCTGTGTGTGTTTATAATTGGGATGTGTTTGTATTCATGCATTAATTAATAATATTAATGTATATGTTTGTATTTAATATATTGTAAAATGGTATACAATTTGATTTCATTTGTCCAATAATTCGGATTTGTTTTTTTTTTATTTCGTGATCTTTTGCACTGATTTGTAGCTCAGCTGACTTGCTAGTCAAACTGAGCTTTAAGGAGGCTCAGTCATCCAGTGTCTGGCATTAGTTTGTCCATCCATCCGTCTGTCCATCCATTTGTGCATTCAGAATCACATTTTTCGACTACTTCGGCAAAACTGTTATGCAGATTCACTTCAAACTTGGTGGCAAGGTACCATGGGTGGGTCTGTACAGAGTTTGTTCTTTATCTGATTTTCTTTTTTTTTTCAGGGTTTCATGCTCGTTGGATGTTTATGTAGCATATGTCTCTTTGAGGATTTGAGGCTTTGTTGTGTTTTAGGTGTGATGTCTGTGTCTGGTTCATATTGTAAGTTAAAGTTGAAAGTTGTCATGCTGTTTTGAAAGTTTTGGACAGTCAGGTTTATTTGGTGTTCCCTTTCTGAGAAGGTTCATGCATAAATATGGAATGGTTACCTCAGGATAAGTGAATATTGGAATTTTGCTAGTTTCTACCAATATTGGTGTATATACTAGTTCATATAATTTTACCGAGTCTTGCCATTATAAGCAGGAACTTGTGTCACAATAATTGCCTCTTTATTTGCATTTGTTTCACCTTCAGACATTCTTTAAATTCAAGTGGGTTTTCTTTACCAAATGTGAGGCAAAGACAAGCAGCTGCCATCACAAAATAAGCATGTCCGGGAATGAAAGGCTGCAAAACATGCATGATGGTTTCCCGCTGATGACCCATTGATTCAATCATTGGGCTGTTGAAGCCTGAAATTTTCAAAAGTTTGCGAAGAAGGTGATAATGGTGATAAATGAAGCAATATGCTTAGGCTGAGGCAGAAGCATGATTGCTGAAGGGTCCCTGAGAGATTGGATTATTCTAGTTTGTCTGTTATCTGGGCCTTTTTCTGTGGGTTTAGATGTACAAGGTTGACATGACATACTGTTGCTCCTGTTTGTATGATAGGAGCTTAATATAAATGTGAATTAGCTTTTGAAATGAGTCTGCTATGTACTCATGGTTTGATGGTTTTCTTGTTTTTAAAATGTGTGCTTTTATGTAGTAGTAAATGACTGACATTTTATTCTTGCTGAGGAAATAGGGCTTTATATGTTTTTAGGTGCTATTTATACAGTTTATACTTGATATTATCCCTATATGGCTTTTAATTATTTCAATGTGTCTTTTATTTGGAATCTGTTTACTCTTTTAGGTTAATCATACTTTTGTCCTTTATTCTGCAATAAAGGACATTTTACCCACTTATATGCTTTTAAGATGTTGTAAATATTGAAAATTTTCATCTGTCAAGATTTTCTTTGTTCCAATATTTTGCATTAAATGACCTGTGAAAACAAATGGTGTTGAACATGTTGCTCATTTGTGGGTTACTAAAACTAAATGTGCACTTCATCATTTCCATATAAAGATGGTTTTGCTAAAAAGGTGTTTGATGGAAATGTGATTTAACCCCAAATATGTATTGCCATTTTGTTGGGCAGTTTGATATGAAGTGTGGGCTTTTCTATGTGGGGAAAGAGCAATCTATTATCCCAATCTAGGGCGAGACTGTTGTGTTCCTACCAGGTCAGGGAGATGGTTTGTCCCCGTCATGATTTAGGGAGTGACCCGGTTTTAGATTATCCCTGTATAGTTTAAGGTACACTTGGTGCTCATTATTGTCCAATGAATTGATAAGACTGGCCTTGGGGTTAATATTCAGTGTTTGGCCAATAGAGTTCAGTTTCAGGTACTACCATTGGTGCACATTCAGTGTTTATGGACTTTGTACGTGTTTTTCAAGTGTCATTGATACCTGCATAGAAATGTTAGTTTTAAGATGATATTAGTAATGGGTAGAGTTGTTTGGTAATTAAGTGTAATGGGAGTCTATTTATTTCAGACATGTTCATGTGTGTAAGTTAATGTATATTTATTTTAGCCACATTCGTCTTTGTGAGGCTGTGTGTGTTTATAATTGGGATGTGTTTGTATTCATGCATTAATTAATAATATTAACGTATATGTTTGTATTTAATATATTGTAAAATGGTATACAATTTGATTTCATTTGTCCAATAATTCGGATTTGTTTTGTTTTTTTATTTCGTGATCTTTTGCACTGATTTGTAGCTCTGCTGACTTGCTTGTCAAACTGAGCTTTAAGGAGGCTCAGTCATCCAGTGTCTGGCATTAGTTTGTGCATCCATCCGTCTGTCCATCCATTTGTGCATTCAGAATCACATTTTTGACTACTTCGGCAAAACTGTTATGCAGATTCACTTCAAACTTGGTGGCAAGGTACCATGGGTGGGTCTGTACAGAGTTTGTTCTTTATCTGATTTTCTTTTTTTTTTTTTTTCAGGGTTTCATACTCGTTGGATGTTTATGTAGCATATGTCTCTTTGAGGATTTGAGGCTTTGTTGTGTTTTAGGTGTGATGTCTTTGTCTGGTTCATATTGTAAGTTAAAGTTGAAAGTTGTCATGCTGTTTTGAAAGTTTTGGACAGTCAGGTTTATTTGGTGTTCCCTTTCTGAGAAGGTTCATGCATAAATATGGAATGGTTACCTCAGGATGAGTGAATATCGGAATTTTGCTAGTTTCTACCAATATTGGTGTATATACTAGTTCATATAATTTTACCGAGTCTTGCCATTATAAGCAAGAACTTGTGTCACAATATTTGCTTCTTTATTTGCATTTGTTTCACCTTCAGACATTCTTTAAATTCAAGTGGGTTTTCTTCACCAAATGTGAGGCAAAGACAAGCAGCTGCCATCACAAAATAAGCATGTCCGGGAATGAAAGGCTGCAAAACATGCATGATGGTTTCCCGCTGATGACCCATTGATTCAATCATTGGGCTGTTGAAGCCTGAAATTTTCAAAAGTTTGCGAAGAAGGTGATAATGGTGATAAATGAAGCAATATGCTTAGGCTGAGGCAGAAGCATGATTGCTGAAGGGTCCCTGAGAGATTAGATAATTCTAGTTTGTCTGTTATCTGGGCCTTTTTCTGTGGGTTTAGATGTACAAGGTTGACATGACATACTGTTGCTCCTGTTTGTATGATAGGAGCTTAATATAAATGTGAATTAGCTTTTGAAATGAGTCTGCTATGTACTCATGGTTTGATGGTTTTGTTGTTTTTAAAATGTGTGCTTTTATGTAGTAGTAAATGACTGACATTTTATTCTTGCTGAGGAAATAGGGCTTTATATGTTTTTAGGTGCTATTTATACAGTTCATACTTGATTTTATCCCTATATGGCTTTTAATTTTTTCAATGTGTCTTTTATTTGAAATCTGTTTACTCTTTTAGGTTAATCAAACTTTTGTCCTTAATTACGCAATAAAGGACATTTTACCCACTTATATGCTTTTAAGATGTTGTAAATATTGAAAATTTTCATCTGTCAAGATTTTCTTTGTTCCAATATTTTGCATTAAATGACCTGTGAAAACAAATGGTGTTGAACATGTTGCTCATTTGTGGGTTACTAAAACTAAATGTGCACTTCATCATTTCCATATAAAGATGGTTTTGCTAAAAAGGTGTTTGATGGAAATGTGATTTAACCCCAAATATGTATTGCCATTTTGTTGGGCAGTTTGATATGAAGTGTGGGCTTTTCCATGTGGGGAAAGAGCAATCTATTATCCCAATCTAGGGCGAGACTGTTGTATTCCTACCAGGTCAGGGAGATGGTTTGTCCCCGTCATGATTTAGGGAGTGACCCGGTTTTAGATTATCCCTGTATAGTTTAAGGTACACTTGGTGCTCATTATTGTCCAATGAATTGATAAGACTGGCCTTGGGGTTAATATTCAGTGTTTGGCCAATAGAGTTCAGTTTCAGGTACTACCATTGGTGCACATTCAGTGTTTATGGACTTTGTACGTGTTTTTCAAGTGTCATTGATACCTGCATAGAAATGTTAGTTTTAAGATGATATTAGTAATGGGTAGAGTTGTTTGGTAATTAAGTGTAATGGGAGTCTATTTATTTCAGACATGTTCATGTGTGTAAGTTAATGTATATTTATTTTAGCCACATTCGTCTTTGTGAGGCTGTGTGTGTTTATAATTGGGATGTGTTTGTATTCATGCATTAATTAATAATATTAACGTATATGTTTGTATTTAATATATTGTAAAATGGTATACAATTTGATTTCATTTGTCCAATAATTCGGATTTGTTTTGTTTTTTTATTTCGTGATCTTTTGCACTGATTTGTAGCTCTGCTGACTTGCTAGTCAAACTGAGCTTTAAGGAGGCTCAGTCATCCAGTGTCTGGCATTAGTTTGTCCATCCATCCGTCTGTCCATCCATTTGTGCATTCAGAATCACATTTTTGACTACTTCGGCAAAACTGTTATGCAGATTCACTTCAAACTTGGTGGCAAGGTACCATGGGTGGGTCTGTACAGAGTTTGTTCTTTATCTGATTTTCTTTTTTTTTTTTTTTCAGGGTTTCATACTCGTTGGATGTTTATGTAGCATATGTCTCTTTGAGGATTTGAGGCTTTATTGTGTTTAGGTGTGATGTCTTTGTCTGGTTCATATTGTAAGTTAAAGTTGAAAGTTGTCATGCTGTTTTGAAAGTTTTGGACAGTCAGGTTTATTTGGTGTTCCCTTTCTGAGAAGGTTCATGCATAAATATGGAATGGTTACCTCAGGATAAGTGAATATTGGAATTTTGCTAGTTTCTACCAATATTGGTGTATATACTAGTTCATATAATTTTACCGAGTCTTGCCATTATAAGCAAGAACTTGTGTCACAATATTTGCTTCTTTATTTGCATTTGTTTCACCTTCAGACATTCTTTAAATTCAAGTGGGTTTTCTTCACCAAATGTGAGGCAAAGACAAGCAGCTGCCATCACAAAATAAGCATGTCCGGGAATGAAAGGCTGCAAAACATGCATGATGGTTTCCCGCTGATGACCCATTGATTCAATCATTGGGCTGTTGAAGCCTGAAATTTTCAAAAGTTTGCGAAGAAGGTGATAATGGTGATAAATGAAGCAATATGCTTAGGCTGAGACAGAGGAATGAATGCTGAAAGGTCCCTGAGAGATTGGATTATTCTAGTTTGTCTGTTATTTTGGGCCTTTTTCTACGGGTTTAGATGTACAAGGTTGACATGACATACTGTTGCTCCTGTTTGTATGATAGGAGCTTAATATAAATGTGAATTAGCTTTTGAAATGAGTCTGCTATGTACTCATGGTTTGATGGTTTTCTTGTTTTTAAAATGTGTGCTTTTATGTAGTAGTAAATGACTGACATTTTATTCTTGCTGAGGAAATAGGGCTTTATATGTTTTTAGGTGCTATTTATACAGTTTATACTTGATTTTATCCCTATATGGCTTTTAATTATTTCAATGTGTCTTTTATTTGGAATCTGTTTACTCTTTTAGGTTAATCATACTTTTGTCCTTTATTCTGCAATAAAGGACATTTTACCCACTTATATGCTTTTAAGATGTTTATAAATATTGAAAATTTTCATCTGTCAAGATTTTCTTTGTTCCAATATTTTGCATTAAATGACCTGTGAAAACAAATGGTGTTGAACATGTTGCTCATTTGTGGGTTACTAAAACTAAATGTGCACTTCATCATTTCCATATAAAGATGGTTTTGCTAAAAAGGTGTTTGATGGAAATGTGATTTAACCCCAAATATGTATTGCCATTTTGTTGGGCAGTTTGATATGAAGTGTGGGCTTTTCTATGTGGGGAAAGAGCAATCTATTATCCCAATCTAGGGCGAGACTGTTGTATTCCTACCAGGTCAGGGAGATGGTTTGTCCCCGTCATGATTTAGGGAGTGACCCGGTTTTAGATTATCCCTGTATAGTTTAAGGTACACTTGGTGCTCATTATTGTCCAATGAATTGATAAGACTGGCCTTGGGGTTAATATTCAGTGTTTGGCCAATAGAGTTCAGTTTCAGGTACTACCATTGGTGCACATTCAGTGTTTATGGACTTTGTACGTGTTTTTCAAGTGTCATTGATACCTGCATAGAAATGTTAGTTTTAAAATGACATTAGTAATGGGTAGAGTTGTTTGTTAATTAAGTGTAATGAGAGTCTTTTTATTTCAGACACGTTCATGTGTGTAAGTTAATGTATATCTATTTTAGCCACATTAGTCTTTGTGAGGCTGTGTGTGTTTATAATTGGGATGTGTTTGTATTCATGCATTAATTAATAATATTAATGTATATGTTTGTATTTAATATATTGTAAAATGGTATACAATTTGATTTCATTTGTCCAATAATTCGGATTTGTTTTTTTTTTATTTCGTGATCTTTTGCACTGATTTGTAGCTCAGCTGACTTGCTAGTCAAACTGAGCTTTAAGGAGGCTCAGTCATCCAGTGTCTGGCATTAGTTTGTCCATCCATCCGTCTGTCCATCCATTTGTGCATTCAGAATCACATTTTTCGACTACTTCGGCAAAACTGTTATGCAGATTCACTTCAAACTTGGTGGCAAGGTACCATGGGTGGGTCTGTACAGAGTTTGTTCTTTATCTGATTTTCTTTTTTTTTCAGGGTTTCATGCTCGTTGGATGTTTATGTAGCATATGTCTCTTTGAGGATTTGAGGCTTTGTTGTGTTTTAGGTGTGATGTCTGTGTCTGGTTCATATTGTAAGTTAAAGTTGAAAGTTGTCATGCTGTTTTGAAAGTTTTGGACAGTCAGGTTTATTTGGTGTTCCCTTTCTGAGAAGGTTCATGCATAAATATGGAATGGTTACCTCAGGATAAGTGAATATTGGAATTTTGCTAGTTTCTACCAATATTGGTGTATATACTAGTTCATATAATTTTTACCGAGTCTTGCCATTATAAGCAAGAACTTGTGTCACAATATTTGCTTCTTTATTTGCATTTGTTTCACCTTCAGACATTCTTTAAATTCAAGTGGGTTTTCTTCACCAAATGTGAGGCAAAGACAAGCAGCTGCCATCACAAAATAAGCATGTCCGGGAATGAAAGGCTGCAAAACATGCATGATGGTTTCCCGCTGATGACCCATTGATTCAATCATTGGGCTGTTGAAGCCTGAAATTTTCAAAAGTTTGCGAAGAAGGTGATAATGGTGATAAATGAAGCAATATGCTTAGGCTGAGACAGAGGAATGAATGCTGAAGGGTCCCTGAGAGATTGGATTATTCTAGTTTGTCTGTTATTTTGGGCCTTTTTCTACGGGTTTAGATGTACAAGGTTGACATGACATACTGTTGCTCCTGTTTGTATGATAGGAGCTTAATATAAATGTGAATTAGCTTTTGAAATGAGTCTGCTATGTACTCATGGTTTGATGGTTTTCTTGTTTTTAAAATGTGTGCTTTTATGTAGTAGTAAATGACTGACATTTTATTCTTGCTGAGGAAATAGGGCTTTATATGTTTTTAGGTGCTATTTATACAGTTTATACTTGATTTTATCCCTATATGGCTTTTAATTATTTCAATGTGTCTTTTATTTGGAATCTGTTTACTCTTTTAGGTTAATCATACTTTTGTCCTTTATTCTGCAATAAAGGACATTTTACCCACTTATATGCTTTTAAGATGTTTATAAATATTGAAAATTTTCATCTGTCAAGATTTTCTTTGTTCCAATATTTTGCATTAAATGACCTGTGAAAACAAATGGTGTTGAACATGTTGCTCATTTGTGGGTTACTAAAACTAAATGTGCACTTCATCATTTCCATATAAAGATGGTTTTGCTAAAAAGGTGTTTGATGGAAATGTGATTTAACCCCAAATATGTATTGCCATTTTGTTGGGCAGTTTGATATGAAGTGTGGGCTTTTCTATGTGGGGAAAGAGCAATCTATTATCCCAATCTAGGGCGAGACTGTTGTATTCCTACCAGGTCAGGGAGATGGTTTGTCCCCGTCATGATTTAGGGAGTGACCCGGTTTTAGATTATCCCTGTATAGTTTAAGGTACACTTGGTGCTCATTATTGTCCAATGAATTGATAAGACTGGCCTTGGGGTTAATATTCAGTGTTTGGCCAATAGAGTTCAGTTTCAGGTACTACCATTGGTGCACATTCAGTGTTTATGGACTTTGTACGTGTTTTTCAAGTGTCATTGATACCTGCATAGAAATGTTAGTTTTAAAATGACATTAGTAATGGGTAGAGTTGTTTGTTAATTAAGTGTAATGAGAGTCTTTTTATTTCAGACACGTTCATGTGTGTAAGTTAATGTATATCTATTTTAGCCACATTAGTCTTTGTGAGGCTGTGTGTGTTTATAATTGGGATGTGTTTGTATTCATGCATTAATTAATAATATTAATGTATATGTTTGTATTTAATATATTGTAAAATGGTATACAATTTGATTTCATTTGTCCAATAATTCGGATTTGTTTTTTTTTTATTTCGTGATCTTTTGCACTGATTTGTAGCTCAGCTGACTTGCTAGTCAAACTGAGCTTTAAGGAGGCTCAGTCATCCAGTGTCTGGCATTAGTTTGTCCATCCATCCGTCTGTCCATCCATTTGTGCATTCAGAATCACATTTTTCGACTACTTCGGCAAAACTGTTATGCAGATTCACTTCAAACTTGGTGGCAAGGTACCATGGGTGGGTCTGTACAGAGTTTGTTCTTTATCTGATTTTCTTTTTTTTTCAGGGTTTCATGCTCGTTGGATGTTTATGTAGCATATGTCTCTTTGAGGATTTGAGGCTTTGTTGTGTTTTAGGTGTGATGTCTGTGTCTGGTTCATATTGTAAGTTAAAGTTGAAAGTTGTCATGCTGTTTTGAAAGTTTTGGACAGTCAGGTTTATTTGGTGTTCCCTTTCTGAGAAGGTTCATGCATAAATATGGAATGGTTACCTCAGGATAAGTGAATATTGGAATTTTGCTAGTTTCTACCAATATTGGTGTATATACTAGTTCATATAATTTTACCGAGTCTTGCCATTATAAGCAAGAACTTGTGTCACAATAATTGCCTCTTTATTTGCATTTGTTTCACCTTCAGACATTCTTTAAATTCAAGTGGGTTTTCTTCACCAAATGTGAGGCAAAGACAAGCAGCTGCCATCACAAAATAAGCATGTCCGGGAATGAAAGGCTGCAAAACATGCATGATGGTTTCCCGCTGATGACCCATTGATTCAATCATTGGGCTGTTGAAGCCTGAAATTTTCAAAAGTTTGCGAAGAAGGTGATAATGGTGATAAATGAAGCAATATGCTTAGGCTGAGGCAGAAGCATGATTGCTGAAGGGTCCCTGAGAGATTGGATTATTCTAGTTTGTCTGTTATCTGGGCCTTTTTCTGTGGGTTTAGATGTACAAGGTTGACATGACATACTGTTGCTCCTGTTTGTATGATAGGAGCTTAATATAAATGTGAATTAGCTTTTGAAATGAGTCTGCTATGTACTCATGGTTTGATGGTTTTCTTGTTTTTAAAATGTGTGCTTTTATGTAGTAGTAAATGACTGACATTTTATTCTTGCTGAGGAAATAGGGCTTTATATGTTTTTAGGTGCTATTTATACAGTTCATACTTGATTTTATCCCTATATGGCTTTTAATTTTTTCAATGTGTCTTTTATTTGAAATCTGTTTACTCTTTTAGGTTAATCAAACTTTTGTCCTTTATTCTGCAATAAAGGACATTTTACCCACTTATATGCTTTTAAGATGTTTATAAATATTGAAAATTTTCATCTGTCAAGATTTTCTTTGTTCCAATATTTTGCATTAAATGACCTGTGAAAACAAATGGTGTTGAACATGTTGCTCATTTGTGGGTTACTAAAACTAAATGTGCACTTCATCATTTCCATATAAAGATGGTTTTGCTAAAAAGGTGTTTGATGGAAATGTGATTTAACCCCAAATATGTATTGCCATTTTGTTGGGCAGTTTGATATGAAGTGTGGGCTTTTCTATGTGGGGAAAGAGCAATCTATTATCCCAATCTAGGGCGAGACTGTTGTATTCCTACCAGGTCAGGGAGATGGTTTGTCCCCGTCATGATTTAGGGAGTGACCCGGTTTTAGATTATCCCTGTATAGTTTAAGGTACACTTGGTGCTCATTATTGTCCAATGAATTGATAAGACTGGCCTTGGGGTTAATATTCAGTGTTTGGCCAATAGAGTTCAGTTTCAGGTACTACCATTGGTGCACATTCAGTGTTTATGGACTTTGTACGTGTTTTTCAAGTGTCATTGATACCTGCATAGAAATGTTAGTTTTAAGATGATATTAGTAATGGGTAGAGTTGTTTGGTAATTAAGTGTAATGGGAGTCTATTTATTTCAGACATGTTCATGTGTGTAAGTTAATGTATATTTATTTTAGCCACATTCGTCTTTGTGAGGCTGTGTGTGTTTATAATTGGGATGTGTTTGTATTCATGCATTAATTAATAATATTAACGTATATGTTTGTATGTAATATATTGTAAAAGGGTATACAATTTGATTTCATTTGTCCAATAATTCGGATTTGTTTTGTTTTTTTATTTCGTGATCTTTTGCACTGATTTGTAGCTCTGCTGACTTGCTAGTCAAACTGAGCTTTAAGGAGGCTCAGTCATCCAGTGTCTGGCATTATTTGGCCATCCATCCGTCTGTCCATCCATTTGTGCATTCAGAATCACATTTTTGACTACTTCGGCAAAACTGTTATGCAGATTCACTTCAAACTTGGTGGCAAGGTACCATGGGTGGGTCTGTACAGAGTTTGTTCTTTATCTGATTTTCTTTTTTTTTTTTTTCAGGGTTTCATACTCGTTGGATGTTTATGTAGCATATGTCTCTTTGAGGATTTGAGGCTTTGTTGTGTTTTAGGTGTGATGTCTTTGTCTGGTTCATATTGTAAGTTAAAGTTGAAAGTTGTCATGCTGTTTTGAAAGTTTTGGACAGTCAGGTTTATTTGGTGTTCCCTTTCTGAGAAGGTTCATGCATAAATATGGAATGGTTACCTCAGGATAAGTGAATATTGGAATTTTGCTAGTTTCTACCAATATTGGTGTATATACTAGTTCATATAATTTTTACCGAGTCTTGCCATTATAAGCAAGAACTTGTGTCACAATATTTGCTTCTTTATTTGCATTTGTTTCACCTTCAGACATTCTTTAAATTCAAGTGGGTTTTCTTCACCAAATGTGAGGCAAAGACAAGCAGCTGCCATCACAAAATAAGCATGTCCGGGAATGAAAGGCTGCAAAACATGCATGATGGTTTCCCGCTGATGACCCATTGATTCAATCATTGGGCTGTTGAAGCCTGAAATTTTCAAAAGTTTGCGAAGAAGGTGATAATGGTGATAAATGAAGCAATATGCTTAGGCTGAGACAGAGGAATGAATGCTGAAGGGTCCCTGAGAGATTGGATTATTCTAGTTTGTCTGTTATTTTGGGCCTTTTTCTACGGGTTTAGATGTACAAGGTTGACATGACATACTGTTGCTCCTGTTTGTATGATAGGAGCTTAATATAAATGTGAATTAGCTTTTGAAATGAGTCTGCTATGTACTCATGGTTTGATGGTTTTCTTGTTTTTAAAATGTGTGCTTTTATGTAGTAGTAAATGACTGACATTTTATTCTTGCTGAGGAAATAGGGCTTTATATGTTTTTAGGTGCTATTTATACAGTTTATACTTGATTTTATCCCTATATGGCTTTTAATTATTTCAATGTGTCTTTTATTTGGAATCTGTTTACTCTTTTAGGTTAATCATACTTTTGTCCTTTATTCTGCAATAAAGGACATTTTACCCACTTATATGCTTTTAAGATGTTTATAAATATTGAAAATTTTCATCTGTCAAGATTTTCTTTGTTCCAATATTTTGCATTAAATGACCTGTGAAAACAAATGGTGTTGAACATGTTGCTCATTTGTGGGTTACTAAAACTAAATGTGCACTTCATCATTTCCATATAAAGATGGTTTTGCTAAAAAGGTGTTTGATGGAAATGTGATTTAACCCCAAATATGTATTGCCATTTTGTTGGGCAGTTTGATATGAAGTGTGGGCTTTTCTATGTGGGGAAAGAGCAATCTATTATCCCAATCTAGGGCGAGACTGTTGTATTCCTACCAGGTCAGGGAGATGGTTTGTCCCCGTCATGATTTAGGGAGTGACCCGGTTTTAGATTATCCCTGTATAGTTTAAGGTACACTTGGTGCTCATTATTGTCCAATGAATTGATAAGACTGGCCTTGGGGTTAATATTCAGTGTTTGGCCAATAGAGTTCAGTTTCAGGTACTACCATTGGTGCACATTCAGTGTTTATGGACTTTGTACGTGTTTTTCAAGTGTCATTGATACCTGCATAGAAATGTTAGTTTTAAAATGACATTAGTAATGGGTAGAGTTGTTTGTTAATTAAGTGTAATGAGAGTCTTTTTATTTCAGACACGTTCATCTGTGTAAGTTAATGTATATCTATTTTAGCCACATTAGTCTTTGTGAGGCTGTGTGTGTTTATAATTGGGATGTGTTTGTATTCATGCATTAATTAATAATATTAATGTATATGTTTGTATTTAATATATTGTAAAATGGTATACAATTTGATTTCATTTGTCCAATAATTCGGATTTGTTTTTTTTTTTATTTCGTGATCTTTTGCACTGATTTGTAGCTCAGCTGACTTGCTAGTCAAACTGAGCTTTAAGGAGGCTCAGTCATCCAGTGTCTGGCATTAGTTTGTCCATCCATCCGTCTGTCCATCCATTTGTGCATTCAGAATCACATTTTTCGACTACTTCGGCAAAACTGTTATGCAGATTCACTTCAAACTTGGTGGCAAGGTACCATGGGTGGGTCTGTACAGAGTTTGTTCTTTATCTGATTTTCTTTTTTTTTCAGGGTTTCATGCTCGTTGGATGTTTATGTAGCATATGTCTCTTTGAGGATTTGAGGCTTTGTTGTGTTTTAGGTGTGATGTCTGTGTCTGGTTCATATTGTAAGTTAAAGTTGAAAGTTGTCATGCTGTTTTGAAAGTTTTGGACAGTCAGGTTTATTTGGTGTTCCCTTTCTGAGAAGGTTCATGCATAAATATGGAATGGTTACCTCAGGATAAGTGAATATTGGAATTTTGCTAGTTTCTACCAATATTGGTGTATATACTAGTTCATATAATTTTACCGAGTCTTGCCATTATAAGCAAGAACTTGTGTCACAATAATTGCCTCTTTATTTGCATTTGTTTCACCTTCAGACATTCTTTAAATTCAAGTGGGTTTTCTTCACCAAATGTGAGGCAAAGACAAGCAGCTGCCATCACAAAATAAGCATGTCCGGGAATGAAAGGCTGCAAAACATGCATGATGGTTTCCCGCTGATGACCCATTGATTCAATCATTGGGCTGTTGAAGCCTGAAATTTTCAAAAGTTTGCGAAGAAGGTGATAATGGTGATAAATGAAGCAATATGCTTAGGCTGAGGCAGAAGCATGATTGCTGAAGGGTCCCTGAGAGATTGGATTATTCTAGTTTGTCTGTTATCTGGGCCTTTTTCTGTGGGTTTAGATGTACAAGGTTGACATGACATACTGTTGCTCCTGTTTGTATGATAGGAGCTTAATATAAATGTGAATTAGCTTTTGAAATGAGTCTGCTATGTACTCATGGTTTGATGGTTTTCTTGTTTTTAAAATGTGTGCTTTTATGTAGTAGTAAATGACTGACATTTTATTCTTGCTGAGGAAATAGGGCTTTATATGTTTTTAGGTGCTATTTATACAGTTCATACTTGATTTTATCCCTATATGGCTTTTAATTTTTTCAATGTGTCTTTTATTTGAAATCTGTTTACTCTTTTAGGTTAATCAAACTTTTGTCCTTTATTCTGCAATAAAGGACATTTTACCCACTTATATGCTTTTAAGATGTTTATAAATATTGAAAATTTTCATCTGTCAAGATTTTCTTTGTTCCAATATTTTGCATTAAATGACCTGTGAAAACAAATGGTGTTGAACATGTTGCTCATTTGTGGGTTACTAAAACTAAATGTGCACTTCATCATTTCCATATAAAGATGGTTTTGCTAAAAAGGTGTTTGATGGAAATGTGATTTAACCCCAAATATGTATTGCCATTTTGTTGGGCAGTTTGATATGAAGTGTGGGCTTTTCTATGTGGGGAAAGAGCAATCTATTATCCCAATCTAGGGCGAGACTGTTGTATTCCTACCAGGTCAGGGAGATGGTTTGTCCCCGTCATGATTTAGGGAGTGACCCGGTTTTAGATTATCCCTGTATAGTTTAAGGTACACTTGGTGCTCATTATTGTCCAATGAATTGATAAGACTGGCCTTGGGGTTAATATTCAGTGTTTGGCCAATAGAGTTCAGTTTCAGGTACTACCATTGGTGCACATTCAGTGTTTATGGACTTTGTACGTGTTTTTCAAGTGTCATTGATACCTGCATAGAAATGTTAGTTTTAAGATGATATTAGTAATGGGTAGAGTTGTTTGGTAATTAAGTGTAATGGGAGTCTATTTATTTCAGACATGTTCATGTGTGTAAGTTAATGTATATTTATTTTAGCCACATTCGTCTTTGTGAGGCTGTGTGTGTTTATAATTGGGATGTGTTTGTATTCATGCATTAATTAATAATATTAACGTATATGTTTGTATGTAATATATTGTAAAAGGGTATACAATTTGATTTCATTTGTCCAATAATTCGGATTTGTTTTGTTTTTTTATTTCGTGATCTTTTGCACTGATTTGTAGCTCTGCTGACTTGCTAGTCAAACTGAGCTTTAAGGAGGCTCAGTCATCCAGTGTCTGGCATTATTTGGCCATCCATCCGTCTGTCCATCCATTTGTGCATTCAGAATCACATTTTTGACTACTTCGGCAAAACTGTTATGCAGATTCACTTCAAACTTGGTGGCAAGGTACCATGGGTGGGTCTGTACAGAGTTTGTTCTTTATCTGATTTTCTTTTTTTTTTTTTTCAGGGTTTCATACTCGTTGGATGTTTATGTAGCATATGTCTCTTTGAGGATTTGAGGCTTTGTTGTGTTTTAGGTGTGATGTCTTTGTCTGGTTCATATTGTAAGTTAAAGTTGAAAGTTGTCATGCTGTTTTGAAAGTTTTGGACAGTCAGGTTTATTTGGTGTTCCCTTTCTGAGAAGGTTCATGCATAAATATGGAATGGTTACCTCAGGATGAGTGAATATTGGAATTTTGCTAGTTTCTACCAATATTGGTGTATATACTAGTTCATATAATTTTACCGAGTCTTGCCATTATAAGCAAGAACTTGTGTCACAATATTTGCTTCTTTATTTGCATTTGTTTCACCTTCAGACATTCTTTAAATTCAAGTGGGTTTTCTTCACCAAATGTGAGGCAAAGACAAGCAGCTGCCATCACAAAATAAGCATGTCCGGGAATGAAAGGCTGCAAAACATGCATGATGGTTTCCCGCTGATGACCCATTGATTCAATCATTGGGCTGTTGAAGCCTGAAATTTTCAAAAGTTTGCGAAGAAGGTGATAATGGTGATAAATGAAGCAATATGCTTAGGCTGAGACAGAGGAATGAATGCTGAAGGGTCCCTGAGAGATTGGATTATTCTAGTTTGTCTGTTATTTTGGGCCTTTTTCTACGGGTTTAGATGTACAAGGTTGACATGACATACTGTTGCTCCTGTTTGTATGATAGGAGCTTAATATAAATGTGAATTAGCTTTTGAAATGAGTCTGCTATGTACTCATGGTTTGATGGTTTTCTTGTTTTTAAAATGTGTGCTTTGATGTAGTAGTAAATGACTGACATTTTATTCTTGGTGAGGAAATAGGGCTTTATATGTTTTTAGGTGCTATTTATACAGTTTATACTTGATTTTATCCCTATATGGCTTTTAATTATTTCAATGTATCTTTTATTTGGAATCTGTTTACTCTTTTAGGTTAATCATACTTTTGTCCTTTATTCCGCAATAAAGGACATTTTACCCACTTATATGCTTTTAAGATGTTTATAAATATTGAAAATTTTCATCTGTCAAGATTTTCTTTGTTCCAATATTTTGCATTAAATGACCTGTGAAAACAAATGGTGTTGAACATGTTGCTCATTTGTGGGTTACTAAAACTAAATGTGCACTTCATCATTTCCATATAAAGATGGTTTTGCTAAAAAGGTGTTTGATGGAAATGTGATTTAACCCCAAATATGTATTGCCATTTTGTTGGGCAGTTTGATATGAAGTGTGGGCTTTTCTATGTGGGGAAAGAGCAATCTATTATCCCAATCTAGGGCGAGACTGTTGTATTCCTACCAGGTCAGGGAGATGGTTTGTCCCCGTCATGATTTAGGGAGTGACCCGGTTTTAGATTATCCCTGTATAGTTTAAGGTACACTTGGTGCTCATTATTGTCCAATGAATTGATAAGACTGGCCTTGGGGTTAATATTCAGTGTTTGGCCAATAGAGTTCAGTTTCAGGTACTACCATTGGTGCACATTCAGTGTTTATGGACTTTGTACGTGTTTTTCAAGTGTCATTGATACCTGCATAGAAATGTTAGTTTTAAAATGACATTAGTAATGGGTAGAGTTGTTTGTTAATTAAGTGTAATGAGAGTCTTTTCATTTCAGACATGTTCATGTGTGTAAGTTAATGTATATTTATTTTAGCCACATTCGTCTTTGTGAGGCTGTGTGTGTTTATAATTGGGATGTGTTTGTATTCATGCATTAATTAATAATATTAATGTATATGTTTGTATTTAATATATTGTAAAATGGTATACAATTTGATTTCATTTGTCCAATAATTCGGATTTGTTTTTTTTTTATTTCGTGATCTTTTGCACTGATTTGTAGCTCAGCTGACTTGCTAGTCAAACTGAGCTTTAAGGAGGCTCAGTCATCCAGTGTCTGGCATTAGTTTGTCCATCCATCCGTCTGTCCATCCATTTGTGCATTCAGAATCACATTTTTGACTACTTCGGCAAAACTGTTATGCAGATTCACTTCAAACTTGGTGGCAAGGTACCATGGGTGGGTCTGTACAGAGTTTGTTCTTTATCTGATTTTCTTTTTTTTTCAGGGTTTCATGCTCGTTGGATGTTTATGTAGCATATGTCTCTTTGAGGATTTGAGGCTTTGTTGTGTTTTAGGTGTGATGTCTTTGTCTGGTTCATATTGTAAGTTAAAGTTGAAAGTTGTCATGCTGTTTTGAAAGTTTTGGACAGTCAGGTTTATTTGGTGTTCCCTTTCTGAGAAGGTTCATGCATAAATATGGAATGGTTACCTCAGGATAAGTGAATATTGGAATTTTGCTAGTTTCTACCAATATTGGTGTATATACTAGTTCATATAATTTTACCGAGTCTTGCCATTATAAGCAAGAACTTGTGTCACAATATTTGCTTCTTTATTTGCATTTGTTTCACCTTCAGACATTCTTTAAATTCAAGTGGGTTTTCTTTACCAAATGTGAGGCAAAGACAAGCAGCTGCCATCACAAAATAAGCATGTCCGGGAATGAAAGGCTGCAAAACATGCATGATGGTTTCCCGCTGATGACCCATTGATTCAATCATTGGGCTGTTGAAGCCTGAAATTTTCAAAAGTTTGCGAAGAAGGTGATAATGGTGATAAATGAAGCAATATGCTTAGGCTGAGGCAGAAGCATGATTGCTGAAGGGTCCCTGAGAGATTGGATTATTCTAGTTTGTCTGTTATCTGGGCCTTTTTCTACGGGTTTAGATGTACAAGGTTGACATGACATACTGTTGCTCCTGTTTGTATGATAGGAGCTTAATATAAATGTGAATTAGCTTTTGAAATGAGTCTGCTATGTACTCATGGTTTGATGGTTTTCTTGTTTTTAAAATGTGTGCTTTTATGTAGTAGTAAATGACTGACATTTTATTCTTGCTGAGGAAATAGGGCTTTATATGTTTTTAGGTGCTATTTATACAGTTCATACTTGATTTTATCCCTATATGGCTTTTAATTTTTTCATTGTGTCTTTTATTTGAAATCTGTTTACTCTTTTAGGTTAATCAAACTTTTGTCCTTTATTACGCAATAAAGGACATTTTACCCACTTATATGCTTTTAAGATGTTGTAAATATTGAAAATTTTCATCTGTCAAGATTTTCTTTTACAATATTTTGCATTAAATGACCTGTGAAAACAAATGGCGTTGAACATGTTGCTCATTTGTGGGTTACTAAAACTAAATGTGCACTTCATCATTTCCATATAAAGATGGTTTTGCTAAAAAGGTGTTTGATGGAAATGTGATTTAACCCCAAATATGTATTGCCATTTTGTTGGGCAGTTTGATATGAAGTGTGGGCTTTTCTATGTGGGGAAAGAGCAATCTATTATCCCAATCTAGGGCGAGACTGTTGTATTCCTACCAGGTCAGGGAGATGGTTTGTCCCCGTCATGATTTAGGGAGTGACCCGGTTTTAGATTATTCCTGTATAGATTAAGGTACACTTGGTGCTCATTATTGTCCAATGAATTGATAAGACTGGCCTTGGGGTTAATATTCAGTGTTTGGCCAATAGAGTTCAGTTTCAGGTACTACCATTGGTGCACATTCAGTGTTTATGGACTTTGTACGTGATTTTCAAGTGTCATTGATACCTGCATAGAAATATTAGTTTTAAGATGACATTTTATACCTGCATAGAAATGTTAGTTTTAAGATGACATTAGCAATGGGTAGAGTTGTTTGGTAATTAAGTGTAATGAGAGTATTTATTTCAGACATGTTCATCTGTGTAAGTTAATGTATATTTATTTTAGCCACATTCGTCTTTGTGAGGCTGTGTGTGTTTATAATTTGGATGTGTTTCTATTCATGCATTAATTAATAATATTAACGTATTTGTTCGTATTTAATATAATGTAAAATGGTATACAATTGGATTTCATTTGTCCAATAATTGGGATTTGTTTTTTTCTTTATTTCGTGATCTTTTGCTCTGATTTGTCGCTCAGCTGACTTGCTAGTCAAACTGAGCTTTAAGGAGGCTCAGTCATTTCAGTGTCTGGCATTAGTTTGTCCATCCATCCGTCTGTCCATCCATTTGTGCATTCAGAATCACATTTTTGACCACTTCGGCAAAACTGTTATGCAGATTCACTTCAAACTTGGTGGCAAGGTACCATGGGTGGGTCTGTACAGAGTTTGTTCTTTATCTGATTTTCTTTTTTTTTCAGGGTTTCATGCTCGTTGGATGTTTATGTAGCATATGTCTCTTTGAGGATTTGAGGCTTTGTTGTGTTTTAGGTGTGATGTCTTTGTCTGGTTCATATTGTAAGTTAAAGTTGAAAGTTGTCATGCTGTTTTAAAAGTTTTGGACAGTCAGGTTTATTTGGTGTTCCCTTTCTGAGAAGGTTCATGCATAAATATGGAATCGTTACCTCAGGATAAGTGAATATTGGAATTTTGCTAGTTTCTACCAATATTGGTGTATATACTAGTTCATATAATTTTACCGAGTCTTGCCATTATAAGCAAGAACTTGTGTCACAATATTTGCTTCTTTATTTGCATTTGTTTCACCTTCAGACATTCTTTAAATTCAACTGGGTTTTCTTTACCAAATGTGAGGCAAAAACAAGCAGCTGCCATCACAAAATAAACATGTCCGGGAATGAAAGGCTGCAAAACATGCATGATGGTTTCCCGCTGATGACCCATTGATTCAATCATTGGGCTGTTGAAGCCTGAAATTTTCAAAAGTTTGCGAAGAAGGTGATAATGGTGATAAATGATGCAATATGCTTAGGCTGAGACAGACGCATGATTGCTGAAGGGTCCCTGAGAGATTGGATTATTCTAGTTTGTCTGTTATTTTGGGCCTTTTTCTGTGGGTTTAGATGTACAAGGTTGACATGATGTACTGTTGCTCCTGCTTGTATCATAGGAGCTTAATATAAATGTGAATTAGCTTTTGAAATGAGTCTGCTATGTACTCATGGTTTCATGGTTTTCTTTTTTTTTTAAATGTGTGCTTTTATGTAGTAGTAAATGACTGACATTTTATTCTGGCTGAGGATATAAGGCCTTATATGTTTTTAGGTGCTATTTATACAGGTCATACTTGGATTTTATCCCTATATGGCTTTTAATTATTTCAATGTGTCTTTTATTTGGAATCTGTTTACATTTTTAGGTTAATCATACTTTTGTCCTTTATTCTGCAATAAAGGACATTTTACCCACTTATATGCTTTTAAGATGTTTATAAATATTGAAAATTTTCATCTGTCAAGATTTTCTTTGTTCCAATATTTTGCATTAAATGACCTGTGAAAACAAATGGTGTTGAACATGTTGCTCATTTGTGGGTTACTAAAACTAAATGTGCACTTCATCATTTCCATATAAAGATGGTTTTGCTAAAAAGGTGTTTGATGGAAATGTGATTTAACCCCAAATATGTATTGCCATTTTGTTGGGCAGTTTGATATGAAGTGTGGGCTTTTCTATGTGGGGAAAGAGCAATCTATTATCCAAATCTAGGGCGAGACTGTTGTATTCCTACCAGGTCAGGGAGATGGTTTGTCCCCGTCATGATTTAGGGAGTGACCCGGTTTTAGATTATCCCTGTATAGTTTAAGGTACACTTGGTGCTCATTATTGTCCAATGAATTGATAAGACTGGCCTTGGGGTTAATATTCAGTGTTTGGCCAATAGAGTTCAGTTTCAGGTACTACCATTGGTGCACATTCAGTGTTTATGGACTTTGTACGTGTTTTTCAAGTGTCATTGATACCTGCATAGAAATGTTAGTTTTAAAATGACATTAGTAATGGGTAGAGTTGTTTGTTAATTAAGTGTAATGAGAGTCTTTTTATTTCAGACATGTTCATCTGTGTAAGTTAATGTATATTTATTTTAGCCACATTAGTCTTTGTGAGGCTGTGTGTGTTTATAATTGGGATGTGTTTGTATTCATGCATTAATTAATAATATTAATGTATATGTTTGTATTTAATATATTGTAAAATGGTATACAATTTGATTTCATTTGTCCAATAATTCGGATTTGTTTTTTTTTTATTTCGTGATCTTTTGCACTGATTTGTAGCTCAGCTGACTTGCTAGTCAAACTGAGCTTTAAGGAGGCTCAGTCATCCAGTGTCTGGCATTAGTTTGTCCATCCATCCGTCTGTCCATCCATTTGTGCATTCAGAATCACATTTTTGACTACTTCGGCAAAACTGTTATGCAGATTCACTTCAAACTTGGTGGCAAGGTACCATGGGTGGGTCTGTACAGAGTTTGTTCTTTATCTGATTTTCTTTTTTTTTCAGGGTTTCATACTCGTTGGATGTTTATGTAGCATATGTCTCTTTGAGGATTTGAGGCTTTGTTGTGTTTTAGGTGTGATGTCTTTGTCTGGTTCATATTGTAAGTTAAAGTTGAAAGTTGTCATGCTGTTTTGAAAGTTTTGGACAGAGAGGTTTATTTGGTGTTCCCTTTCTGAGAAAGTTCATGCATAAATATGGAATGGTTACCTCAGGATGAGTGAATATTGGAATTTTGCTAGTTTTTACCAATATTGGTGTATATACTAGTTCATATAATTTTACCGAGTCTTGCCATTATAAGCAAGAACTTGTGTCACAATATTTGCTTCTTTATTTGCATTTGTTTCACCTTCAGACATTCTTTAAATTCAAGTGGGTTTTCTTTACCAAATGTGAGGCAAAGACAAGCAGCTGCCATCACAAAATAAGCATGTCCGAGAATGAAAGGCTGCAAAACATGCATGATGGTTTCCCGCTGATGACCCATTGATTCAATCATTGGGCTGTTGAAGCCTGAAATTTTCAAAAGTTTGCGAAGAACGTGATAATGGTGATAAATGAAGCAATATGCTTAGGCTGAGGCAGAAGCATGATTGCTGAAGGGTCCCTGAGAGATTGGATTATTCTAGTTTGTCTGTTATCTGGGCCTTTTTCTGCGGGTTTAGATGTACAAGGTTGACATGACATACTGTTGCTCCTGTTTGTATGATAGGAGCTTAATATAAATGTGAATTAGCTTTTGAAATGAGTCTGCTATGTACTCATGGTTTGATGGTTTTCTTGTTTTTAAAATGTGTGCTTTAATGTAGTAGTAAATGACTGACATTTTATTCTTGCTGAGGAAATAGGGCTTTATATGTTTTTAGGTGCTATTTATACAGTTCATACTTGATTTTATCCCTATATGGCTTTTAATTATTTCAATGTGTCTTTTATTTGGAATCTGTTTACTCTTTAGGTTAATCATACCTTTGTCCTTTATTACGCAATAAAGGACATTTTACCCACTTATATGCTTTTAAGATGTTGTAAATATTGAAAATTTTCATCTGTCAAGATTTTCTTTTACAATATTTTGCATTGAATGACCTGTGAAAACAAATGGCGTTGAACATGTTGCTCATTTGTGGGTTACTAAAACTAAATGTGCACTTCATCATTTCCATATAAAGATGGTTTTGCTAAAAAGGTGTTTGATGGAAATGTGATTTAACCCCAAATATGTATTGCCATTTTGTTGGGCAGTTTGATATGAAGTGTGGGCTTTTCTATGTGGGGAAAGAGCAATCTATTATCCCAATCTAGGGCGAGACTGTTGTATTCCTACCAGGTCAGGGAGATGGTTTGTCCCCGTCATGATTTAGGGAGTGACCCGGTTTTAGATTATTCCTGTATAGATTAAGGTACACTTGGTGCTCATTATTGTCCAATGAATTGATAAGACTGGCCTTGGGGTTAATATTCAGTGTTTGGCCAATAGAGTTCAGTTTCAGGTACTACCATTGGTGCACATTCAGTGTTTATGGACTTTGTACGTGATTTTCAAGTGTCATTGATACCTGCATAGAAATATTAGTTTTAAGATGACATTTTATACCTGCATAGAAATGTTAGTTTTAAGATGACATTAGCAATGGGTAGAGTTGTTTGGTAATTAAGTGTAATGAGAGTATTTATTTCAGACATGTTCATCTGTGTAAGTTAATGTATATTTATTTTAGCCACATTCGTCTTTGTGAGGCTGTGTGTGTTTATAATATGGATGTGTTTCTATTCATGCATTAATTAATAATATTAACGTATTTGTTCGTATTTAATATAATGTAAAATGGTATACAATTGGATTTCATTTGTCCAATAATTGGGATTTGTTTTTTTCTTTATTTCGTGATCTTTTGCTCTGATTTGTCGCTCAGCTGACTTGCTAGTCAAACTGAGCTTTAAAGAGGCTCAGTCATTTCAGTGTCTGGCATTAGTTTGTCCATCCATCCGTCTGTCCATCCATTTGTGCATTCAGAATCACATTTTTGACCATTCCGGCAAAACTGTTATGCAGATTCACTTCAAACTTGGTGGCAAGGTACCATGGGTGGGTCTGTACAGAGTTTGTTCTTTATCTGATTTTCTTTTTTTTTCAGGGTTTCATGCTCGTTGGATGTTTATGACTACTTCGGCAAAACTGTTATGCAGATTCACTTCAAACTTGGTGGCAAGGTACCATGGGTGGGTCTGTACAGAGTTTGTTCTTTATCTGATTTTCTTTTTTTTTCAGGGTTTCATGCTCGTTGGATGTTTATGTAGCATATGTCTCTTTGAGGATTTGAGGCTTTGTTGTGTTTTAGGTGTGATGTCTTTGTCTGGTTCATATTGTAAGTTAAAGTTGAAAGTTGTCATGCTGTTTTAAAAGTTTTGGACAGTCAGGTTTATTTGGTGTTCCCTTTCTGAGAAGGTTCATGCATAAATATGGAATCGTTACCTCAGGATAAGTGAATATTGGAATTTTGCTAGTTTCTACCAATATTGGTGTATATACTAGTTCATATAATTTTACCGAGTCTTGCCATTATAAGCAAGAACTTGTGTCACAATATTTGCTTCTTTATTTGCATTTGTTTCACCTTCAGACATTCTTTAAATTCAACTGGGTTTTCTTTACCAAATGTGAGGCAAAAACAAGCAGCTGCCATCACAAAATAAGCATGTCCAGGAATGAAAGGCTGCAAAACATGCATGATGGTTTCCCGCTGATGACCCATTGATTCAATCATTGGGCTGTTGAAGCCTGAAATTTTCAAAAGTTTGCGAAGAAGGTGATAATGGTGATAAATGATGCAATATGCTTAGGCTGAGACAGACGCATGATTGCTGAAGGGTCCCTGAGAGATTGGATTATTCTAGTTTGTCTGTTATTTTGGGCCTTTTTCTGTGGGTTTAGATGTACAAGGTTGACATGATGTACTGTTGCTCCTGCTTGTATCATAGGAGCTTAATATAAATGTGAATTAGCTTTTGAAATGAGTCTGCTATGTACTCATGGTTTCATGGTTTTCTTTTTTTTTTAAATGTGTGCTTTTATGTAGTAGTAAATGACTGACATTTTATTCTGGCTGAGGATATAAGGCCTTATATGTTTTTAGGTGCTATTTATACAGGTCATACTTGGATTTTATCCCTATATGGCTTTTAATTATTTCAATGTGTCTTTTATTTGGAATCTGTTTACATTTTTAGGTTAATCATACTTTTGTCCTTTATTACACAATAAAGGACATTTTACCCACTTATGTGCTTTTAAGATGTTGTAAATATTGAAAATTTTCATCTGTCAAGATTTTCTTTGTTCCAATATTTTGCATTAAATGACCTGTGAAAACAAATGGTGTTGAACATGTTGCTCATTTGTGGGTTACTAAAACTAAATGTGCACTTCATCATTTCCATATAAAGATGGTTTTGCTAAAAAGGTGTTTGATGGAAATGTGATTTATCCCCAAATATGTATTGCCATTTTGTTGGGCAGTTTGATATGAAGTGTGGGCTTTTCTATGTGGGGAAAGAGCAATCTATTATCCCAATCTAGGGCGAGACTGTTGTATTCCTACCAGGTCAGGGAGATGGTTTGTCCCCGTCATGATTTAGGGAGTGACCCGGTTTTAGATTATCCCTGTATAGTTTAAGGTACACTTGGTGCTCATTATTGTCCAATGAATTGATAAGACTGGCCTTGGGGTTAATATTCAGTGTTTGGCCAATAGAGTTCAGTTTCAGGTACTACCATTGGTGCACATTCAGTGTTTATGGACTTTGTACGTGTTTTTCAAGTGTCATTGATACCTGCATAGAAATGTTAGTTTTAAGATGACATTAGTAATGGGTAGAGTTGTTTGGTAATTAAGTGTAATGGGAGTCTATTTATTTCAGACATGTTCATGTGTGTAAGTTAATGTATATTTATTTTAGCCATGTTTGTGTTTTTTAGCCGTTTCAAAGAATCTGCTAAGTACTGAGGATTTTACGGGTTTCTCGTTTTTAAAATGTGGCTTTCGTGTAGTAGTAAATCAGGAATCAGGAATTAGGAATCGATCAATACACACAAATTTTTATTACAATTTCATTTGTAGTAATATAAAAAAATATGTATAGACCTGGGAGACTTGCACTAAGGTCATATCAGACCGCTATCATGCAAGCCACCTCAAGGGAACCACAGTGTTGAATCAGTAACAGGCAACGTTTGAAGAATACATCCATAACAGTTAAAATGTGTTTTAATTACAATTACAATATATTCGAACAAGGGTCCTTAAAAAGGCTATAAAAGGAAATTAACAAAACAGATCAATTAACAGTATCGCAAACATAACAATTCAGTATACAACATGTTGTTTCATACTTGTCTATGAAATATCTGTTCACATAGACTTTAAAACCTTGGATACTATGTGTGTTTACTTTGTCTTTTATTATTGCTGGTATGTCGTTCAAAATATGGCCCAGTTGATGCCTTGTGCAATCTTGTATATTTGCACGAGAAGTGCGAATTTTAAAGAAGTTTTTTCTGTTTCTTGTGGTATAGTCATGTATGATGGAGCGTGAAAATATGGGCAAGTTATTGAAATATGCAGGCAATTTGTCATTTTTAATTCTGTAATAAAATTCTAGAAGCTGCAGTTTATATATATCTTGCAGTTTTAGTAACTTGAACTGTTTAAAGATAGGTTCTGTGTGGGCATTGAAGTTTTTATTGCTTATTATACGAATTGACCGTTTTTCAATAGTAAAAGGTCTTTCTAGTGTATGTCCCCATGCAAGAAGGCAGTAGTTAAAATGTGATAAAATTTATGTATTATATAGAATTAAAAGGATTTCCATCGGAAAGATATTTTTAAGTTTATTTAAAAGGTAAAGGACGTCGAGGATATAAGGCCTTTTATGTTTTTAAGGTGCTATTTATACATATACAGTTCATTCTTGATTTTATTCGTACATGGCTTTTAATAATTTCAATGCGTCTTATATTTGGAATCTTTTTATGCTTTTAGGTGAATCATTTTGTGCCCATTTAGAAAAGAAGGACAGTTTACACTGTTTAATGCTTTTAAGATGTTGTAAAATGGTGAACATTTTCACCTGAGTTTTTTTTATTATTGTTTGTTTTTTCAGGGTCCTCTTTGCAAGTTTATGTAGCACATGTCTGGAAGACACGACACGTAGCTGACATCCTGAAAAAAGCATGTATGAGAATTAAGGGCTGCGAAACATGCATGATTGTTTCCCGCTGATGACCCTTTGATAAATTCATTTGTTTGTCAAAGTATTGAAATTTTGCATAGAAGGTGAGACAGCGGCTGGATTGGTAAAGGGGCTCTTAGAAATTGGATTGTTCTACTTTGTGGCTTGCGTTTTTTTAGATGTACTAGGGTGACATGGCACACTGTTGCTCTTGTTTGCATGATAGGAGGAGCTTTGTATGTATGTCAGTAAGTTGTTTCAAAGGGTATTTTATGTACTGAGGATTTTTCGGTTATCTTGTTTTTATAAGCTTGGCGTGTTGCAGCCGCTTTCAAATTAAATTTACTGTCTGGAGGTCGGCTTAATTTTAGATATCTATGATCTTTCAACGGTTCATATTTTCATATATAATCTTTACGTTTGAATATACAACCTCTGTGCTTTTTGGTATTAAAATGCCATAGCGGCAAAAACATTTTAAATGATTTTCGGTGCTCCAGAAAGTCTATATCTTGGATATCAGGACTGTGTGGAGGGCCCATTATCTGATTGACAAACGTGTTAACGTATTCTCTACATTCTACCATCAAACGTGTTCAATGGCAGTTATCCGATTGCCAGCAGGATAACGATCAAAAGTACACACTTCCGGATACTATTTTACATAGTATCATTGACAATGTCACTTGCTGAGGTTGCAGGTACAATTGCTGAAAACGAGTGTTTTGCCTGAAAAGAACAGACCTAACTATAGATTATTTTACCTGCATTGATTCGCTCACCTTCAGTTTCACTTCAATTTAGTAATACTAGCAACACATTTTCCGACATATTTACTTTTGGCCACAATTTCCAGGCTTGACACTTTTAAACAGCAGCGTTATAACATATAGGGCACTGTTGATATCTTCAGAAAATGCTCAGATATCTCTCCACAGTTCTGATACCGTACATTTGAAGCATGTGGCGGATTGCAGAGTGTTGCTGCCGTTTACGGCACGTGCCCAGGAATGAGGTTCCGACACGTGGTCTATAATTGATTGATAGGGGCGTGGCTTATGAGATGCGCCGGGAAATAAACAAGTTATCGGATTGCCTGCGGCCCAATAGCTTACTTATCGTGGCATGTTCACGTGAGATGGGCGAGGCTTTACGTGAACAAATGTCCCGCAAAATCAACTATAGAACTTTGCCAATCCGATATTAGGCCTACATCATCAAAGGCTTAGCATACGCAATATTGTAACTTTTGTCCCATTTCATTTTGAAACCAGCGATGGATTTGTCAGATCGCTAATTCAGTTCAAGAATTTTAGGATTAGAATATGAAGGTGGGGTGACCATTAATATGACCTGCAATGAGAAAACGCGAGTATCTGATAAATTCGTGTGCTGAGCAGTTTTATTGTTCTGATGAAATAGGTTTACTGGTTGGCTTGTTTAGCATCCATTCTATTTACTTTGTGTATTTAAGAAGAGAATCCTATGGAAAAACAGGGAAAACTTGGTCCATGTCTTCAAACTACTATGAAACTTTACAGTGTCCCTTTATTTGTTCATACCTGCATCATGGTGTAAATGTATGAGTTCAAGTAGTTATTCTGATAATGTGGTTCCTTTTGAAATATATTAAAAACATTGTTTCCAGAGACAGGGAAAACCGAAAAATGGACACTGGATCTTATCCAGATGGATTTTTTTTCTGACAAAATGTATGGATTTAATCAAATGCATGTGTCTAGACAAACACAAATTTTTAATGTGCTATAAATATGTTCAAATGGTGCTTTTCAGTTTACCATATAGACTCTCAGAGCAATGGACAAAAGTAGCAAAGATGGGGATGGTCCCTGGACGCTGGTGCAGATGCAAATTTTGCCTCAGTACCAGATACAGAAAAAAAATCGAAATACAATTGAATAGTGAAGTACGGAAAATAAAGAGTCTTCCAGTACGCAAGTGTGGCAAAAAGGTAAGTAAGCACTTAAAACCCCTGTAGCGAGACTGGATTTAGTGGTTTCTTCGTTCTTTCCCCGGTCTTGTTTTTTTCGTTTGTTTGTTTGTTTGTTTGTTTGTTTTTTTGACTGTTTGGGCTGTCACAGGTGACACTTAAATAAAAGAAATTGCATTTCGTAGGTCAAGTGTCGGACTGACACTGAAATGTACATTAGACAGTTTAATCGTAACTCATTGTAATCATGCAACATGACGCTCTATTGTTTTGTTAGTATCAGTGAGCCTTCAGGAAAGATTTAAAAAAAAGCCACGTGATATTTGACACGGTAAGTTCGCAGCCGGTCACAGTTTACTTCAAAATCATTAACAACCTGGCAGGAAATCACCACAGCCCGCCTACTACTTGTGAGATACATAAAATAATAAATACCTTCATAATTTGACCAAGGGTACAGAGCTCTCAGTGAGAGCAGAGGACCGCACTTGCCTGGGCACCTGAAAATGCTTGATTTTCAATGCTTACTGCCACTGGGCACGTAATTAGAGTGTGTGTGTCAGCCACAGTCAGTCAAAAGTAAATACACAAAAACACTGTTACAACACAAACAATTTATGCAAAACGTCAACCTCTTTACGGAAAAAAATCGGGAGTTTTTTTATAAGATTCGGGAGATTGGACTTGAAAGAAATGAGTTCAATTTTTGGGAGATTTCCTGAAAATTGGAGTTTTGGAACCTCTGCTTGAACTTTAATCCTAGGGGAAGATCGTAAAATGTCTTGTTCGGGAAGTACATTCGAGTTTTTAGAGCTGTCATGAAACGTAAAGTAGGCCAAGGTGTGTAAAGGCGATAGTTTCACTGAACAAATGTTCGTCATTTTAAAAGTGTACATTGCGGAGACCAAAAGTAAGAGGATTTAAAGTACCGACTGATGTCAATCAAGCTAGCAAGAGATTAATCAAATGTATTTAGTTATTTTGATTAATATTTTTACAACAACCGCTAATTGGATTTTTTTGTTTTACATTATTCTAAGAGGGCAAGACGTAGGACGGACACAGCACCAAACCGGATCTGACCTGCCCGGACTGTGACCTGCATGGGACCCCCTCTGCTCGCTGGATATCTCCATGAAAAGTATCATTAAGATAGGTGGCTTTGGAATTTTTGTGACATTATGTTGCACAGTCTAATGTTTACTTATTTTCCGTTAGAATTACTTTTGTACTTATTGTTTACATTGCATCTGCATTCGAATGTCAATAACACTTTATGTGGCCTTAATTCGAAAATTCTCATGTAGGTTTCCTCTCTGATTCGTGGAAGTCGAGATGTTTCTGTTTATTCTTTTTTCACAATAGACGAGCAGGATAAATTCTTGTATATCATGCCTATGGGAGATGAAAAATATATAAACCTATTTTCAGATTTGTGAACACGGTTTTTTTACATGAGGGGCGACAGATAAGGATGCTAGAAACATGATTGGGTGCAGCTGCCTGTGGATTAGTGACGTAAGGTGTATTTTTTCTTTTCTTTATGCATGTACACAGTCTGGCATACTATTAGTAATACGGTTTGTTTTGTAATGTTCGTTGTTTCACTGCCCATAGCTGAAACTGTACCCATTTATGTATGTGGTTTATGTCAATAAAGCTCATTCACAATGTATTTGTGGTCCCCGTCGTCTGCTATCTTATCTTTAGTTCAGTATGAGCATGGATGTTTACAGTTTTTGGATTATTCTTGGAACCTTTATCTACATTCAAATGTATCAACGTTTCTGATAACCTGATTCCAAAAATGCCAATAGTTTTTAACTGGACCCATTTAACTACTGCCAATGTAGGTTTCTTCTCAGATTGCTGTTATTTGACATGTTTCTATTTATATTTTTTACAATATTTTTGTGGCCCCATCGTTTGCAGCTTCATCTTTAAATCTTTCTATGAAGCATACTCCAATAATATTACATATGTGTATTAAGAACTTCATCTTACTAAGTTTGTAGATATTGCCAAAGTTTGGCCAGTTAGTCTAATTTTTTTCCATACTGGTCCAAGCACCAGAAGACGACAGGTGTCGACATTATGTTTACAGTGGCAATCTGAGGAGAGCTTTCACGGTTGCATGCACATTTTAAACATTGTTCTTAGTAGGTTATGATTGTAGAGTGCACAGGGGATATCTGAGATTGACAGTTGAGAACTTTAATGTGCGTCCTTCTGTTGGAAAATGAAGCACCGTTTCCTACTTGGATTCATGTAAGGTCTATCAACAAAGGGACATCGTATTCGCTTCGCTCCTTAATACATGTTTTTATTAAAATTACCAACATGGTGCACCCAGTTAGCAGAATGACTTGTCTGGAGATTACTGGTACCAGAACAAGTCTTGCCCTGGTTCCCAGCTGATAACCCGATTTTATATAAGGTCTAATAAAGACTAAAATAACTTTCTTCTAAATTTCAAATATTATGAATACAATTTGTTCCTTGGAAATAAATAAATTGTCAATCCATGTAAAGATTTTGAACTCTATAATTTTGCAGTGAATTGAACTTTGGCCTCTGACTATCGGATTTCATAGTGTTCAAACGGTACTTGCGTTTACAGATTTGGCTTTACAGTATGTAGTATATGAAGAAGGAATTTCTTTTACAATTTAGTGGCCCTCAGCTGTATGGACATTGCATGGTTAAACAATGTCCTTGTCAGCTAAATTTCAGTTGGCACTATAAGGTGTGAGTTTCACCGCACCAATTTCTCTCTGGTCTAGTTATCTAAGAAACTTCTTAATTTCATATGTAGGCAGGGATAGACAGATAGGTAGATAGCTACTGATAGACAGGCAGGTAGGTAGGTAGCTATGGATGGACAGGCAGGTAGGTAGCTATAGACGGACAGGCAGGTAGGTAGCTAGAGATGGACAGGCAGGTAAGGTAGGTAGCTATAAATGGATAGGCAGGTAGGTAGCTATAGATTGACAGGAAGGTAGGTAGGTAGCTATAAATGGACAGGCGGGTATGTAGCTATAGATTGACAGGAAGGTAGGTAGGTAGCTATAAATGGACAGGCAGGTATGTAGCTATAGATTGACAGGAAGGTAGGTAGGTAGCTATAAATGGACAGGCAGGTATGTAGCTATAGGTTGACAGGAAGGTAGGTAGGTAGGTAGGTAGGTAGCTAGCTATAGAAGGACAGGCAGGTACGTAAGTAGCTCCAGATAAGATGTAGATTGTTTCAGATAAATGCCGAAGCACAAGAGTATTTAGATAAGTAGAGACAGAGAGAAAAGGTGGTGCATGTGAGTGTAATTTGTTGTAATTGAAATATTTTGCACACAATTTTGCTTTGGGTGGTTCGAATTTTCAAGCGTGAAATGTTAATTTCGACCTGGATGAGTTTTATGGAAAACTCCACCAATCCACCATCAGAGACAGTTGTATGGAAATTTGTTTGTGCTACACACCAATGAAAAATGTCGTCTGAGTATTTTAACGGCCAGAATTTACTGAAGGAACATGTTTGAGTGCAGGGGGGAGGGTGGGCATTATCGTGAACGTTCTCCATAGATCGCCAATTAAAAAATATTACGCCATCCGTCGTCATATGGATGATAAAAAATAAATGACCTATAATATGTCACGGAAATGCTACATGGCATATAGAAAACCAATGATTTATTTTAAATATAGGTAAAGTGATATACCTGAGTTTTTTAACGTTCGGGTGGGTACAACACCGAGGTTTGTATGTCCGAATTTCCATCCAATTTAACGTAAAATTATACTGTGTTAATACGGTTACGTCGGTGAATTCTAACAACCTTTTTATCATATTTTTCTTTCATGAGTATCTTCAATGTGTGTTTGATGTGCCGATTTGGGTCATTGGATATTCATTTGGAATGCGGGACCACAAGAAGCCATTGTCAATTTGATTTAAAAGACCAATTAAGTTAGATAATTTTCTGTGCCAGATTTACTGCGAGTACATTTTGATTTTCAAAGAGAACAAGAAAAAAGTCTGCATGTTCTGCAGTTTTCTATGGGCGTCCGCGATGCTTGGTGCCTCGTTTCCACGTCCAGGCCACATCATTGGAGTGCGAATTGCTCTGTGCAATATTCTCAGCATGATTCAAGATTCAGATAAGCTTTACATGTATTTGACTCAAACAACATACAAAATAATTTACAACAAATAAAACTTTAAGTGATTATACTGGAGATAGTTGAATATAATTTTGATACCATAAGTCAGTATGACCCCCAATTGAGGATTTATAAGCCGCTATCATTTGGGCAACTTATTACCCCCCCCCCCCCATGTAATGTTTTGTCAAGAAGTTGCACCATAGACTACTTATTGGGACTGAGAGAGTATACTGAATACAGATATATTTACACTAAATTAGGTTGTAACAGAATATCGTTGATCTTTAATACGTTCAGTTCCTTAAATAGAGGTTCGGTGTGTGAAAGGAAATGAATAGAGCATTTCAGGCTGATAGCTTTCTTTTGAAGCGTTAAAATACGTTATGAAAACCAGAAGCAAGTACACAATAGCGGCATGAAGAGACAATTATAAATAAGATCTTTGTTTGGCAGAAGCGAGTCGCTTTAATATACCGAAAAGAAAATAGTTTAAAAATTTAAAAATGGGATCACTTCAGTTCAGAGTGTCGCTCAATGTTAGTCCCCCTCACAAAATCGATTTTTTGGGGGGCGGATGGGTATCGGTCGGGACAGGACTATCAGCTATTTGAAGGTTCAAATGCAAATTTATTCTACACTGCAGAAAATGTAAAATCATGAACTTGGTTTATGCAATGTTTGGAATTTGCTATTGCAAACTCACGATTCCATGGGATATCGAAAGTTACATCAAGCTAAAAGTAACCAATGTGAAAAAATGCAACCGCGTATTTTTTTGTTTTAATTATAACACATGAAAAGTAGCACGGCTGGTTGTGACGTCAGTAACCTTCTTATCGGTAGATATTTATTTGAGTCATCTATTTACATCAAAGAAAAACCAATGAAGATATTCGGGAAATCCATCGATCCACGAAATATTTATCAGATTTTTTTTGCATCTTTCAGCACTTTTATGTAAAGACTGATTAGTTAATAATCTATTGGCTACAAAACTTTGTCAGACTGTATATGTATGTAGACATAGACCCACAGTGGCCATATGATTTTCCCACACTTTCTAACTGTTTCTTTGATCCGAACTTTCTATGTTCTCTGTTATTACAAAAATGTTGGTTCTTTTGTATTCTCTTGCAAAGGACAACCGCGGTGATGTTACTCTGACCAAATAGATTCTTCGTTTCCAAGAGATCTTTTGAATCATCTGTAAATCAAACAAAAGCCAATGAGCGGTATCGAAAATGCATTGATATGAATCGCATTTTGGAACAGAACGATTTGATTTTCGAGTTGTTTTCAAAGATCTATTTGCTCCAATAAAAAAAAAATTCCCAGCAAACCATGAAGGTTGGATCAATGTAATGTAACATTAGGCCAACATTGGAGCAACCTTCATTGCTTGCTGGGGTAACGGTCTATATGTAGACCTAGACCCACAGTAACCATCTTCACAGCACACTTTTCTGATTGTTAGATTGAACAGTTAGATTGGACAGAGCTTTCTTTGTCTCCAGTTATTTCATCGTGTTGTTCTTGCGTTTATATTTTCTAGATAATATTAAGTTCGACAGATGTGATGTTACTCTGACCAAGTGGATTCTTAGTTTCCAATGGATTCTTCTTTGTTCTTGCGTTTATATTTTCTGGATAAAGTTCGACAGATGTGATGTCACTCTGACCAAGTGGACTCTTCGTTTCCCAATGGATTCTTCATTGTTCTTGGGACTTATATATTTTCTGGATCAAGTTCGACAGATGTGATGTCACTCTGACCAAGTGGATTCTCCGTTTCCAATGGATTCTTCTTTGTTCTTGCGTTTGTATTTTCTGGATAAAGTTCGACAGATGTGATGTCACTCTGACCAAGTGGATTCTTCGTTTTCCAATGGATTCTTCATTGTTCTTGGGACTTATATATTTTCTGGATCAAGTTTGACAGATGTGATGTCACTCTGACCAAGTGGATTCTTCGTTTCCAATAGATTCTTCATTTCTGAGTGGCATAACATCGTTATTGCCAGGTATGATATTTTAGATCTACACCAGCTGTTTTTTGTTGTTATTTTTTTGGTATGTTTCGTTTGACTTATTTGTTCGCTTGTTTGTTTGTTTTTGCTAAAATATGGCATTCAGAATAACTTCTGTGATACAGAGAAAGAATTTGTTTAAGAAAGTATTGCCGGCTAAGCTGAACTATGAATTGACTGAATTTATTCACCAGGACATAGGCAATTATATTTCAATTTTAATTACTGTATTTACATTCATAAAGAATGTCATCTTATCAAGTTTGTAGATATTGCCACAGTTTTGTGAGTATTGTCATTTAGCTAGCCTCAGTTTTCCCATGCCGAACAAAAGACCATAAGATGACAGATTGGAACTTGATTTTCTTAAAATGGCAATCTGAGGAGTTTCTTCATTTGATTCTAGTCGTAGAGTGCAAGGAGATAGATTATCAGTATATATTTTTTAAATGTCTGTTATATTTACTGTGATTATTAGTGATTTAGTTAAACAGTACTGTGTACTGTTTAACTAAATGACATTAAAGTCTATTACTTTGCTATTGCAAACACAGATTCCAGGGATGGCAAATGTTAATCATGGAGGAACATGCAACCTAAAGCAACGAATACAACCGAGTATGTGTTTGTTTTTATTTTACTGCATGAGCGATAGCACGCTTTATTGTGACGTCAGCGAACTTCTTATCACCATGTGGTATTTTCCCAATCATATATACATCAAAGAAAAGCCAAAGAAGATATTAAAAAATTCATAAAACTCCCAATAATGACCAGGTTTTTTTTGTCTCGCCAGCATAAGCTGTTGGCGAGACTAAGCAGTCACTTTCCGGACGTCCCTCCGTCCGTCAACAAAAAACTTTGTAGTGGCTTGAATTACGCTGGCGAGACATTTATGCCCCCTGGCATGGCTCTGGTCTTTGCATATTGGAACACTTTTGCATAAAGTTCGATTAGTTTTCAATAATCTGTAAGCTTCAGAAACTTTAAAATTAAAACAAATGTTAACAGTTCGTATGTAGACACAGACCTACAGTGGCCATATGTTTTCACCGTACTTTGCAAGTGTTCATTTGAGAGCTTTCGTTGTTACTTTTTAAAAATACTTTGTAATGAATCGTCATTTCTACGAAAGCTACAGGAAGTGCAATCAGGTCTCTTGTCGGATTGGTATGACTGAATTAGATTGAAGTACATTACTTGGGTATTGCAGACGCATATTCCAGGAGATGACGAAAGTTAATCATGGTGTAACAGGCAGCTTAAAGTATTAAGTATGTTAAATGCAACTGGGGATACACCCTCTGCGATATTTCGAATGCTAACACCATCTGGTGGCAGAAACCAGAATGACGTTTTTTTTGGCTTTAATTGTGCTACTTCAAAGATAGCACGTCTCGTTGTGACGTCAGCATGTATCATGAGTGGATTATTCATTATCAGTATTTGGACGTGATTCCCAGGCATTTTATTTAAATCTGCACCAGCTCTACTGACTTGTTCTTTGTGAATATATCATTCGGAATAAAATATATTTAGACTGGTTTGGTTACTGTAGGACTCCATGAACTTTGAAGGATATTATTACTTTAGTATTGCAGATACAGATTGTAAAGGATAACGAAAGTACACCATAGCTGAACAGAAACGAAAGTGAAACAATGCAACCAGGTGAGTTTGATTATACCAGCCTTATCACTTCATCGCTAAATGATAATTTCTTATTTGGGGCATTGCTTGGTTTATCTGTCCTTGTGTCCGTTTCTTCTTTGGCATATCGTATATGGATTGACGAAACTCCCTCAAGTTTGGCACAAATACCTTTCACTTGTTAGAATTATTAAACCTTATTGTTAAGACTTTTTAAGTGGTAAGTCATTTAGTTGTGCATTAACCATGTTACCTCCTAAGTCTATTTCCAGCGTTAAGGATTTAAAACTTATCATTACATCATTGTCTGTACTACTTTCTGTGCCCATTATCATGGCTTTGTGAAGAGGTACACACGTATTAGTGTTTCTTTCAGAAAATACTCTATTGGAGAATTCGTAATTTGTATGGAAGCTGTGGCATAGAACACGCAAAACTGGTTCCAAATATTATTTTGACCCTCCAGATGGCAGACCATGTCTCCTGCTGCATTGATACATTACAGATTATCAACATCATGTTTTTTCTGATGGTCTAATTTTCAATCTGTTTGGGTTAATATATCGCACAATCACTTTTAAGTATATTATTACTTTGGTATTGCAGACGCATATTCCAAGGGATAACGAAAGTAAACCATGGCTGAACAGAAACGAATGTCAAAAAAATGCAACCAGGTAAGTCTAATTTTGATTTAACGATGTCACATTGAAGAAAGCACACTTTCTGGTGACTTAAATGCGGCATAACGCCTTCATCGCTAGATGATAAATTTCTGTTAGGATACATCATGTTTTGGCTTATCTGTCTTTGTGTCCGTTTATTCTGTAGCATATCGTAAATGGATTAACAGAACAAGCTTAAAATTAGGCTAGACACTTTCCACTGCTGAGAATAATTAAAAATTATCAAATGACTTTTTAAGGTACAATTTATTTACTTATGCATTAACGGTGTAAACTTTGAAGTCTGTATGTCCAGTGTTAACGATTTTATACTACCATTGTCTGTGCGCACTAACCTGGGAGTTTCTTGTGAAGGGGTTGACATAGTACTTTCAGAAAATGACCTACTGGGTTATCCATAATTTGTATGGAAGCTGTGGCATTGAGCACGTAAAAGTTTATTCTAAATCTTCGCTCCCCAAGTGCCAGACCAGGTCTCTTGCTGAATTGATAAGTTTTAGATTATCAACATGTGTTTTACTCAAGTTGGATTACTGTTTGACTCAATTACTTTGAAGTGTATTAATTGGTATTACAGACGGCAGATTCCAAGGCATAACGAAAGTAATTCATAGATGACCAGAAACTAATGTGAAAAATGCAACTAGGTAAGTCTGATTTTGTTTGATTATACCACTTTGAAGAAAGAGTGCCTTGTTCTAACATAATTGCGTCCTAACTCCTCCATCGCTATATGATCTTTTTCTACATCTGCATATCAAGGTCAGGCAAATGAAGATGTGCGGAAAAAAAATTATCTTGTTCTATTGATTTTTCGTTGCATTTCGAAACACTTTTTAATACAAAATTTGCGTAATGTTTAATAAATCTATTTGCTTCAGAAATTTAAAATCATAGGAAAACTATAGTTTGTATGTAGGCTTAGACCCACGGTGGTCATATGGTATTTTCACCATACATTTCATTATTTACGGTATCTTTTTATTCTGTTATTTCCGGATATATTTTTCGCCTTTTATTTGGATTTGTATCTTTTATAGGTGATAATCGACTGCTGTGATGACCCTCTTTTACGTAATGGATTCTGCCTTTTCGATAGATCCGTCATTTCCCAGCAGGCGACAGGTGGCGATATGAATTTTTCAAATGACAATCTGAGAAGTGTCGTCACGGCGATATACACAACGCAAACAGTTTTCCACATTTGGGTCTGGTCGCAGAGTGCGCAAGGGATGTCAAAGATTTACCTTTATTAGGAATTATATTAATGTTGTCTTATTCTGTCGGAAAATGAAACTTTTCCGGCTAAACGTTCTGTGAAGAAAGAAATGTTTGCTCCAGAAAATATTGCTCGCCGGCTGTATACGGGCGTTACATGGTTGAACAATGTACCTGCCTCAATGTTGGAGTGGTAGGTTTCAGTTTTAACTGCAAAGGCTGAAGGCTTTATGCTCTTCTGAGCACACTGATAGCTGTGATAAGCTATGGCAAGCTTAAAAGTATGACACTGATTGGCTTCTTCACCTTAAAATTCATACATAAATGCTGTTTTAATGATTTTATTACACTCATCTCTCTCCTGGATCTACTTATCTAATTATTACTATTTTTTTAATTTGATATGGAGACAGAGAAGATAGGTAACTATAGATGGACAGGCAGGTAGGTAGCTTTAGGTGGATGGGCAGGTAGGTAGCTTTAGGTGGGCAGGCAGGTAGCTTTAGGTGGACAGTCAGGTAGGTAGCTTTTAAGTGGACAGGCAGGTAGGTAGCTTTAGGTGGACAGGCAGGTAGGTAGCTTTAGGTGGACAGGCAGGTAGGTAGCTTTAGGCGGACAAGCAGGCAGGTAGCTTTAGGCGAACAGTCAGGTAGGCAGCTTTTAAGTGGACAGGCAGGTAGGTAGCTTTAGGTGGACACGCAGGTAGGGAGCGTATAGGTGGACAGACAGCAGGCAGCTATAAATGGATAGCCAGATAGATAACAAAGGATTGACGTGCAGGCAAGTGGGCAGTTACAGATTGAGAGGCAAGTAGATTTAGACCGTACTATAGGCCTATATCACATAGCTGCAATTGAGTAAATTTAGACAAGACTCGGAAGTAGTTGATGGACTGTTTAGATTGCTAGAGAAAGGGAGAGATTTTTTTGGGGGGGGTGTAAAAATTGAAATATCCGCTTTTGGTGCATTTATTCCCATAAACCTTATTTTAGCTTTCAAATCTGCCACGAAAGTCGTGTTTGTGATGATCACGTAAGATTTCCTAAAGACCAGAAAAAATAGCCCTTCAATACCATTCCAACAAGAGGCACGCACTTGTGGACCTTCGTTTTATTTGAGGCCACTTTATGTAAGAAGTAAAAGTGGACGGCCAAGGTGTATTTGCATCCACCTGCTACTCGTATGCGTTATGGTTGATGTTTAAGGTGAACTGATCCCAGTATTTTTTCAATGACCTACGTGTGCTGCATGCTGCCGAACGCAGTGTTAACTTCTGGCTGGACAAATTTATTAATAAAACAAAACAAAACATCGCCATGTGGATCTTTGCTTTATTTGAGGCCACTCAAAGAAGTAAAAGTGTCAGACCAAGGTGGTATTTGCATTGACCTGCAACTCATATGCGTTACGATTGATGCTTAAAATGAACTAACATTGGTGGTATTTTTGAGTCATTTGAAAGTCTTGCTGTCGCACGCATTGTAAAGTTCTGCCTGGATGAGTTTACTAAAAACATCGTCACATTCGCCAACAAGAGACAGTTGGATTGTCTCAGATGTACACCAATGAACCGTATCGTCTTTGGACTTAAGGACCAGGGTAATTGAGGAAACATGTTTACTCGGAGTAAATATTATTCTGAAGAATCCCTAAGATTGTCATTCAATAAATTATACCATTCTTCGTAATATTGATGATATCCAAAATGTGTCACGGAGACCTTGCAGCAAAAAGACATCTCGGGGACATAGTATTGTTGCCCACCATCTATATGCAATGGAAATGATCTTTTCGGGTTTTTAATGCAGGGGATTTTGTCTCTGTGCTCTTTTATCCGGAACGTCTGGGTTGCATGAAAATTAGTCCCTTCCTGCTTTTGCAGCTTCTACTTCTAAATCTAAGATGGCTACCGTTAGCAGTGTGAAAATGTGGTTTTGTAACAAATAAACTATTATATAATAAAACATGACTCAAATGATGTACCGTCAAACTTGTTTGTTGGTTCGTTGGTTTCTGTGTGTGTGGGGTGGGTGTGTGTGTGTGGGGGGGGGGGGGGCAAGGCTGATGTGTAAAAAAGGGCATTGACGTATCATTGCCGTCATTGCCATAGGGACAATACACAAACCTCTATCCTTCATGCAAGAAAGAAGTGATAGGGCAGTGGGTGAAAAAAAAAAGTAATTAAAACTGCATGATACATGAGCAGGCAGATGGGTGATCGACAATACGCCATAAAATGTAAAATGAAAATGATAGAAATAAAAAACATTTTCACGGTCTACTACAAGTTCGCATAACATACTAAATCAAAGATCTGGCTTCATGTTCAAACAAAAATCACAAGTGTCTGATCCCATGCCTTGGTCTTGCTTGCGTGTGGAACATGGCTGGCCATGACACGGTAAATGGCGTGAACAACATCAACCTCGACATGCACCTAGTTTATTTTGCGCTTTAATGATGATAATGAAATGCTCGTTGCGTTCACTTTGGTATCCCAGGTCGAAGCCAAGACCATTCTCCCATGGAAGAATGGGATTTTATAAAGGATCCTTAACATGGTATATTTAGACACCATATTTTAATAAGACTCGTAATCAAAAATATGGAATTCGTGCGAAAAAAAGTAAATGGCAAAATTTTACACGGTGTGCTACCTCTTAATGGAAACCGTAAATGGGAGCCACCAAATGGTCACTGCCAATAATAATATGGATCGCCTTCTGAACGACGTTCTTGGCGGTAATCAACCGCCCATGGACCTGCATATCGGGCTTCAATATCTAAAAATCTCGTATTGTATTTTCTCTCTGTTTGTTTTAATAGATCCATTTATCTTGGATATAAATCGCATAAACAGCTCTGTCCACCTGAAAATTTCTGCAGCAAAAATTTCCTTTCCTTGTAACATTTTTTCCACTTCTTTACACTTATTTTGGGGGAAAATCTGTAGCAGTTTTGAAGGGCTTTGTAGCAAAATTTTGCTTCAGTCCTCCAGTTGGACAGCCCTGATAAAAAAAGAAAAGGGAAGTAGTATGCTGATTTTTTTTTGTACAGCTGTAAGTACTGATGATGAGTCCGCAGCATGGCCAAAGTGCCCCACTGGCCAAGTGCATAGGACATTATTTAAGATGTTCAAAAATTTAAACATGAAGGTCAATTATTAAATTTCGAAATTGATGATATCGATGTGTAGAAATATAGTCTTTATGGATATTAAATAATCATAATTTTACTTATGATTGTCATCAAAATATCATCCAATGGGTGAACAGCTTTGTCCAAATATGCAATTGGATCTTAGCTAGCCTAAGCATGATTGGCCGTTATGCAGCAATTTGTAATTACTTCGTTGTGATTTAAAAAAAAAGAAGGTTATATGCAATATTATTTGCAATTTGTATCGAAGAAAAATGTAACCCATCAGGTGAGTAGAAAAATAATATAAAATGTAACAGATTATGTAGAAGTGCGTTTCAACGGAATGAAAGGTATTGTTGAGACGATCACCTATGAAGTTCTTAAAGTTTTGTGTTTTTTGTTGTAATTAGAAATTTATGATTTTGACAAAACTTAAGGAGAGAAACTAAACCTCATAAAAAGGCGAATGCTGGTGGGGTTTAGGACGCAACGTTATTCGCATTCAGCAGTCAGCCTGCAAAATTGCACATTTTTAAGGATGGCGACATATCAGAAAATGGACAGCACGGTTCCGACTGTCGAAAACTTTTTTTTTTTAACCAGATCACCTAAAACAATCCGCATTTCCGTTCTAAAACCTGAACTCGTCGGTAGGACTATTTCAGAGGAGTGGCAAGGCCATAGTTAATCTCGAGACCCCTTTAACAGATCACTGTCAATTCATCAATCCATGTTGCATGTTCAGTCACATCTAGCGACTATTATTTATTGCAGTCACATGCAGATGTCGCAAAACCATCACCTTTGGCGTGTATTTAATTTGATTAATAACGGATGACGAAGAACTGCCCTGGTCACGAATCACGGCTGAGGGTTTTGTTTGTTTGCTGTTTTTTGTTTATTTGTTTATTTTTGTTTTTAATTTAACCATAACGAAGTAGGTGTTTCACCTTTTGTTTCATACAGCAAGGAGTGGCAGAAAAACTGAACACTTTGACACCTAGTTAAGAAGCGATAACATCGCAAGTCTACAGAAAATAGATCTATAAAAAGAAAAACAAAGAGTGAGAGAGAAAGAAAGAAAGACAGACAGACAGGCAGACAGACAGACAGAAAGAATTCTTGGAAAAACAAAATGTCTGGATTGGCACCCAGACATAGCTACTCAGACACGCAATTCCAGTGTATACTTACACAGTACAACCTTGCTACAGTGGGCACCCTTGGGACCAGAGAAAAGTGCCCACTCCTGAGAGGGTCAGCTCTTCTGGGCAGTATGGATGAGTATTCCCGTACGCTCGTGCCATGCAGAATTTACGGCCAGGCACTCACACTTATGTAGTTTTATTATTAAATTCTACACAGTGCAGAACGGCCCGTCCGTGGAAACTCTACACCACACATACATGGGATAAACTGCACCAATCAATGCCACGTCGTGCTTAATTCCCTAAACATCGCTCGCGCACATTTGATTTTGTCTAAATGTCAATACATTACGTCACGATGCAGGCGCGTCACTATTTACTTGTAACGATGCTTAGGTCATGTGATATTCAGTGAGTTATTACTTTTGAATTTCACTGTAGAAAATAATTCACCCTCAAACATAGAATATATATATATATATATATATATATATATATATATATATATATGTATATATATATATATATATATATATATATATATATATATATATATATATGTATATACATATATATATATATATATATATATATATATATATATATATATATATATATATATATATATATATATATATATAGACCTAATGGATTGAAAAAGGATTTAAATTGGAGTTAAATGGAAGTTTATGAGAAGATTCGAAATGGATGTATGTGCCGAATTATGAAAATTAAGGAATCCTGTTTTTTTTTTATACTCCAAAATGAATCCTAATTTGAATATTTCCTTGTATGCATACATGAGGAGTTTTTAACGATTCTTTTTAAGACCTCCAGGAGTTCTTGTAGTATTCTTTTAACGCCTGGAGTTTTATTTTATTCTATTTAACTCTTTGATCATGAGTGACTCCACAAAATTAATTACCTCCATGGGGTGACAAGGTACATATGGTCACTTTATAAGTTTATAAACTCTATTACCCTTCATTTTATATTATATTATTTGGTCGAGTGGTTATGTGCGTTTCCCATTTTAGCTGGGCGACTGGTGCCAAAGGTTGCAGGTTCGAGTCCCGCTCGTTCCGAACATGAAATATATACACAAAACTAGATGATCAAAGTTCAGAATTTATTCTATTCCTGCTACACCATTGATAAGGCAAGCACGTCATTAAGTATTGTGAATGCACTTATTTTCACATTATAATCTTTTTCACCATTTCTGCATTTCAGATATCTAAAAAATGTTTAATTTTACTTAGTTCATATCACACCAATGTTAAAATATTACCCTCTGTTTTCATTTTCATAGTTTTGTGTCAATTAAAAGCAGACACAAAAACACAACAAAATAAAGTGAGTTATAGTGGGGAAGAGTATATATGTAAAATCCCACAAGTGTACTACTGATGTAGACTGTTTTATAGCTAGGCCTATACATCTGGAAGCTCATGCATTCTGCTACCATAATGTGATGGCCTGTACTGCATGCTCAGCTTGTGTGCAGCACTACTACTACTACTACTACTACTACTACTACTACTACTACTACTACTACTACTACTACTACTACTACTACTACTACTACTACTACTACTACTACTACTACTACTACTACTACTACTACTACTACTACTTCTACTTCTACTACTACTACTACTACTACTACTACTACAACTACTAGGACTACTGCAGTGTTGCAGTAAATATGGGCCCTGTTCTGTTTTGTTCCAAAGATCCATCAAATATGCAATCTTTCTCTTCAGAAACATTTCTGACAGCCACTGTACCAAAATGGCTACCTTCCCACCGAAGAAAAAGCAACTTGGCAAGGTTTGCTTATGAAAGGAGTTTTTCATAGTTGAACAATCCAAATAAGCTCAACTTAAAAGAGACTTGTGTAAAGGATTCTTTTTAACTAAAAAAAAAAATCCTTGTGATGGGTTATTGTTAATAATTTTATGCCAAAAAACAAAATTTGTTCCAAAGGAATCCTTTATAAATCCTAAAAGAATACATAGCATTTCAGACAAACCGAACCACTAAGTAAACCGAACCAATGTTTACTCAACTGGCCCTTTGTCATCTCGTATGTATCAACACTCCAGTATGGACGTTCCTGAAAAACGCTGACGTGGAACTCCTCTAATTTTAAAATATACCACCACGGGGCACTTACATCTGTAGGCGGCAAGCTGACGACATAAATATAGAGGTTGGCCACAGTTTGGTCATCGCCAGTTTTCTTGGTAAGAAAACAGTAAATCCTTTTGTTTTCTTATGGTACACAAAGCTAACAGCTGAAGGTGTACTACATGTCATAATTTCACTTTATTTGTTTTGTCTTTTTAATTACAATAGTCCTTCAACCCTCAGGTTCACATCTGAATTTTGCTGATTGTGCATAAGTATCCTCTCATTGTAATATAAAACGTACATATATCACCAAGACAGGTAATGCCCAAGTTTTGCAGCAAATATAGTTAACCTGCAATAATTTTTTCTTCCAGTTCTGCAAAATGACAAAATAATGGACAGATATGAGTTGTCCTGTCCACGATGCAATTTAGAAAAAATTAACTTATGTCTTTAATTTTTGAAAAAATTCAAGAGCCCGGCGTAATAAAAATATATTAAATTTCAAGTTATAGCTTCTTCTTAAAAAAAACAGAAACAAAAAAACAAAACAAAAAAACCAAACAAACAAACAAAAACAAAAACAAAAAAAAAAAAACAAAAACAAAAAACCAAAAAAAAACCCCGTGAAAAAGTATGTGGGACCATTGTTGCATGAGATTTAATTAAATTTACTTCCATTGCAGTGCTAGTGAGTGGACCATTGAAACATGGTTCAGGGGTAACAGTTAGTTCCATCGTGCAGTATTAAAGTCCTGCACACGGAAACAATGGCATAGATTCAGAAATGCTGGTTTGCAAGCATCTACCTGTACTATTAGTCACAAAGGCCAAAAACTTAACCAATGGGACACGAATCGCATGGGAGAAGCATCCATCTTTAATTCTGCAACATGGTGCTCACTGTAATTTGCTACAAATAAAAACATGAAAATGTACAAGTGTCATATTTCTGTCATTTATGCATCAAGAGAGGTGCTAGTCAATGCCATGAGATCATCCTTGCTCCCATGCAGACTTATGACAGTAGATGTTTACATGTACTTTTCAGGAAAGGCCAATGTAGCATGCATAAAATTTTTTACATATAAAAATAGTATATTGAATTTTTCAGTCTCTTGTAACTTAGTGGCAGTTGCTCCTATTAAAAAGTAACATCTAGCTGGTATTGAAAAAAAGTCCCGTTAGAGAACTGCTAAAGGTTAATTCATTATAATAATACCGTTTATCTATGGAAATTGAAACAGATTTTACATTAACCTTATTCTTGGTGATCTAATCGTGTGCATAGTTATTGAATATGATAAATATATATGTGCAGAAGTTGACGTGATCAGTGAGAAACCATGTATTAATTTGAATTTTGTATTGAAAGATAACAATTATACAAATTCTGACTTGCCTAGGGTAAAGAGGCTTCTCATGCATGTTAACCATGAGTAACTAACCTTACTTTTCACCCCTTGACCCACATTCTGACATATAGGCATGAATGGCATTGACCTATTTTGTAAGTCAAACATTAAAATGCCATGCTAAAACTAACATTGCACATGATATTATGCAGTCTGTCAAATTTATACCAGCTTTGTATCTTTGAGACTATATTGAAGCTCTGAAACATGAGAGACCTTAATCTACTTTTAAGTTCATGTACCACCCATACCATTAAATGATTATTCCATTGATACTCCTTGGTTGAGAGGTTTTCGGGCGCAGACCATTTGTTTGTATTGATAACGAAATGAAAATCAATTGCTCCATAAATTAGATAATGGTACCGAGGATACACCGTGTCCATCATCAAATGTGTATTCAGAAGTAAGATCAGGTAACCTTTGCATTAGTTTTTAATATTGTGGTCCGGTTTACCTGAAAACCTCAGGTGTGCAAGCAGGAGATGCTTCTTTCAAAAGTCCATTGTTATAGGTAAAACTGCATTACATTACAGCAGTATATAGTATTTCGAATGGGTAATATATATAACTGGGATTTGTTTTCCATGTTGAGTTACTATCCGTTCGGTTTAGCTTAATTTTGGTTCTCTTTCACAATATTACAATTAAAGAATGATCAATACCTCCAAAATTTCCTCACGTCCTTGACTTGAGGACAATTTGCAGCTTTATAGGAGTAATTTGGAGAATACTTCACAGATTAAAGTTAATCATTACTGGATTGTTTTGTTATAAATGTACGAATTTCAATGAGGGTATTCTGCACATTCCAACCTAAGGCCTTAAAGAGGGACTTGATAATCGACGACCTCTTTAACGTTTCGTATATTTGACGAAAATGCCCTGTTTTTCCCGAGCATGGTCCCTCTTAATTATCTTTTCCAAAAACAATTACCAAACCATCAAAATACCCTCATGTTTTTATTATCATTTGCAATGCCCAAAAGGTAACTTACTATATCGTTGATTTTCCTTTTTGCACCAAAGTCACATGTCGCGCCACATCGCTTTGATTACGGGACATGTGAAACTGGTTCCTTGCCAGTTTGCCAAAAGTCAATGTTGCCTGAGTTGACCTAACGATACCAGGTTCATATTCTTTGTGTACCGTTAACACGTTCATGGTGTTAGCTCACCAGGATTTATACCTCAATGATGTTATCTGCAACCTTGGGAGCAATTAACAATAAAGATATAGACAACAGAACTAAGAAAAAGAAGGGGAACCAGGGCCCAGATGTAGGCCTACATTACTGCTACACCAATAGCTACATAGGAGTGTGCCATGCATATTTTTACATTCCACACAATTTTGTTACATACGTATATATAGGCCTATGTACGTCCCAAAAGGTGTTATGAAAATCAGGATATTATTTGTACGATTTTTACACATTCAGATTTAAGACGCATTTACTCCCCACTTTTTGTGCACAGGCGAGGCATATCATTTGTTGTAATAAGCTCTCGTCTGTGCAAACAAAATGTGTCGTAATATTTTGAAGCAGAATGCTGACGGCATGTGCCCAATAAATGCACAATGACGCCTGTTTTTTTCTATACATGTGGATGTTACTATTTTTTGTTTTTTTTTGTATTGTTTTTTAATGAGCTAAATTCGCCTATTCCACCACAAGGCAATTTCTTTTCATTAGTGTGAACTCGACATCCCACTACTTAAAGTCTCCAAAAACCAAAAGATTAATTTTCGTTCAAAGTGAGGACTAGGAGTGTTAATGCACTTTTGTGAAGAAAATTTGCCATATTCGCACAGGAGAATAACTTTACTTGCAAAAGAATTTAGTTGCCTAAGACGGGTCAGAATTGACAAGTTGGCGCTCTTTTTGGCTATCAATTAAGCGGGATCTGGGTCGCAGTGTCACGGAAGAGTTAATGTGTTACCATGGCGGATAGCCATAGAGAAAGCATGAGAAGTAGCGACGCACAGAATAAGCTGGATCTCAGTTTTAGTTGTTCCTTTTCCGAAAAAGACCTCACTGGGTATAGGGGAGGTGGGATGTAGGGTCAGGGAGGGAGAAGGACAGAGGAAATCAGCATTACTGGGAGGAGCCACGCCTACGATAACGCTGGTCAAATTTGCCGGTGCAACTGGTGCTGAGTCTGTGCCCACACAGACCATGCCCTACCTTAGCTGCCACGGAAGGTCACCACAACTGGCACTTTGGAAGATTAGATTGGCATTGGTAACGGATGCTTTTCAAACGTCACTTTGCGAAAATTCCCATGTAAGGGACTCACTGACTGGTTAAAGTTTACGGCAGGCCATTTTGTGCAGTTGCCAATATCCAATACCGGCAGTGTAGGCCTACGCTGCACCTAAGATAGTGTTAATGTAAACTCAAAACCAGTTGAATTTGAAATGATAGGCCTGCATGCAACAGGCTTTTAGTTTTAATCTATTCCTTGATTTATAACAAGGCTTGGGATACGTGAAGGTAAAGACTCGCATTAAAAAGCATCTGTTAGTTCCGTGCATGCCTGAACGGATTAATAATGACTACTGTGGCATGGCGCAAACTTCAGAGGAGGGGAATACACAGGCACTTGACCACAGCTGGAATGCACAAAAGCCATACAGCGGAAAGAGCTATTGTTTTGCTTGTCTGACAGACTCTTAGCGTGCAGCGTGTACCGCCGGTATTGACCGCGCAAGATGGCGTGCCCTCTTGGTTTAAATGAAATTTTTTGCTAAAAAAAAGAAAAGAAGAAAAAACGATCGGAAAAAGCGCGTAGCCGTATATGAATCCCTTTCGCATAAAAATAGGAGAAAGTAAAGCACTGGCATAAAGAGGATAGACGTCACTGAACTTAGACAATTGCACACAAAAAACCAAAATCAACAATGAAATAAATTGCCTGCTTTGTTATTAAAGGCTATAATCTGGCAGTACTCAGAGATCTTAACTTTAACTAGTCACTTATACGGTAATTTTACACAATGACTTTTGAAAAACACCCCTTACCAGTCTAAACTTCCCAAGCGCCCGCTTTGGTCATCTTCCGCATCTTCCGTAGCACTGCAGCTGCAGTTGAACGGCAATGATCGGCTTTGTCGTTGCCCGTGGCTCTTTCCAACATCGGTTCACCAGGGTGGATGAGCTCAGACTGGACAAGCGGGAACAGTTTTTTTTGCTTGCCTCCCCATTTTAATCCAGCAAGCCATGAGCTACATTCACTGTTGCGAGTCAATGTTTACAATCGGATTTGGTGTACGAGCGCCCTTCCGGGACGTCACAAACGCGATGTTTAACGAGTGCGGCCACCAAATGAGACGCAATTTCGCACGATAAAATTGTGAATGAAGTGTATCTTGTGTCATCGCAAAGGCAAATTTTCTTCACAAAGTGCTGTAACAATTCAACTCCTTCACTTTCCATAAAAATGAAATACTTGGCAAAGGAGGCATTAATATAAGTTGAGTACTATCGGAAATGAAAAAAAAATGGCCCGGAATTATACATTGAAAAATATGTGAAACCTTGGAATTTAGAATCTTAGCGTAATTGGGTAATCTATATATACATATCTTTACCCATAAGACGTCATTCGCAAGTTTAGAGGTGCTGCAGCACTGGTTGTGAAAATATTGTACCTGGTTTAGGGGTTATTTCGCACGGTGATTTCCATCATACATTTCTCTTTACATGGCTTAAAATAGCAGCAGTGATCCACACTGACCACACTTCAAACAACATCCACGTCCTCAACCAGCTGTTATTATCTAATCATTAAACGAATAAAGAAACATGGGTTATATATATATATATATATATATATATATATATATATATATATATATATATATATATATATATATGTGTGTGTGTGTGTGTGTGTGTGTCTGTGTGTGTGTGTGTGTGTGTGCATGTGTGTATGTACCTGAGGTGTATGCCTCACTTTAGCTGTTCCACAATGGGAGACAAATATACCCACACACTTTCATTCTGCTACTAGGTGCCAATGACAGAATGCCAGTCAATATATTTCTGTCTCTAATTGACTTTTTTTCCCTGACTTGATTTTTACCACTTATATGAAAACCCATCAGTTCTTTCGGACCTGTATCCATTATCGGGGCAACAAATCTCCATTCTGTCTGACACAAATCCTTATTCTGGGGCCCACCGCTGCCTGCAACTACTATTTGTACGGCGTTATATTTACATTTTTCAGGTTATGCTTACCATGGAAAAATCACATTATATATTGTACATAACATTAATTGGACAAATTAACCTTCCCTTAACACTAATCACACATATATTCTGGATACTACCTCCTCCAAATATCGAATCGGGACTAACCCATAATGGCTGCCTTTTTCAAAATTGTGGGTTCCTCACCCAATGGTCTTCAATAAATAAGGATAGTATTGGAACGATCGTGGGGAGGGGGTTATAATGATTATTACCAATTCGCCAGGATACGTTTTAAATTCTGACATACTATCTCCTATCTCTACCTCCGACCATTCTGTTGTCTTTTGTTCTTTCTCTATGACTCACTTTAAAGACCGCCCTTTTAAACGATCGGTCTGGGGCCAACTGTAATGACTTGAATAACACTCTTTACAATGCCCCTTGGGGCATTGGTCTTGCAGTCCTCGATTCCCTTAAAGATTCTGTCTCCTTCTGGTCTGATCTCTTCCTTGCCCCTTGCAAACAATTTATTCCGTTTCGTGAAGTGAGCTAAAGATAAGCCCTGGATAGCTTGTGAAATTAAAAGATTAATGAAAAAGCGAAACCGAGTTTGGAACACCTACAAGCGTGTCGCCCGTAAACCTCAACCCATACTCTTCCTACAGTACTTAAAATGGAGCGTTTATACCGACTTTACAAAAGACTGCGTAATTTTACCGTCAACTCATTTAGAAACTCTATTCGCAAATACTTTGACAATATTCGCTCCAAACTTGACCCCAAAGACTCGAGCCCTAAAAAATGGAGCAGTCTCAGTGAATCAGTCTTGGGCGGTAAACTGTGCCAAAATATCCGTACCCTTGTCGATCAGAGTACACCCGTCTCAAGCAGTCTTGAAAAATGCGGAATTTTCAATGCTTACTTTGCTGATCAGTGCAAAATTCCTCCTGATATCAACCCCATACCACTATCCGATTTCACCTATCAAACTGACGCCCTCCTACATATACTAGAAACAAATGCCCACGAAGTAGAAACGATTTTAAGGTCTCTCAAAACAAGTTCTGCCTGTGGGCACGACGGTATAGGTTATAACCTAAGAAAACTTGTGCTCCTTCTGTTGCCTCCTCTTTGACGATATTATTCAACCATTGCTTATCTAATTCTTTTTTTTTTCAGATTCATGGAAAAAATCAAATGTCTGCCCTGTCTTTAAAAAAGCAACAAACAACTTAAGGAAAACTACCGACCCATATCACTTCTATGTAATGTTTCTAAGGTTCTTGAGCGGGTAATCTATAATATTTTTTATGAATATCTCACTTCAAATAATATACTTTCCTCTAAAATGTCTGGCTTCTATAAGAACGGCTACACCATCAACCCTAGCATTCTTCATATTAAATATAATGGTTTCGAGATAGGCAAAGAAGCACGTATGGTTTTTCTCGATATTTCTAAAGCCATCGATCGGGTATGGCATCCGGTCTCTTATTTAAATTGAAGTAATATGGTTTCGATGAGCAAGTGTAACGTTTCATAGAAAGTTATTTGTCTAACCGCCTCCAGCGCGTTACCCTAGGTGGCCAAAAATCTTCCTGGCTCCCAGTCGATGCTGGCGTTCCCCAGAGGTCCATTCTTGAACCATTCCTCTTTCTTGTGTACATTAATGATATAACAGACAATATAGCATGCAATATAAGGCTGTTTGCAGAGGATGCTAGTATCTTGGAAATCGTACATGATCCCAACGCTTCAACCGAAAGTCTCAATACTAATGTTACTCTGCTCCACTGCTGGGGTAAGCTTTGACGAATGGCATTCAATGCCATAAAATCTATTTCTCTAATTTTCTCCTCGGAAAGAAACAAGCTGGACCATCCCGTCTTAGTAATTGGAAAGAGCCCCATGCCATCATCAAGAGATCACACACACCTTTGAATCACATTACAGGGCTCTAGCTAGCATTTGAAAGTTGGACAGACCAAATTCAGGCCGGGGGTGTGGGTGCCGCCTAGGGCCCCACCGGGGTCCAGGGGCAGCGCCCCGGTGGGGGTCCAGGGGGCAGCGCCCGCGGAAGCTCCAACATTTTTGAGTGTTTGGAGACCCTAGGAAGGGCCATACAAGCAGCAATTCTGGGGTTTTTTAGTTCTTTTTTTATGTGTGACAAAATGAAGTCTCTTCCAAGAGAATGGATACCTCTGAGGATTAAGGCATTTCAAGCTTCATATAAAGGAAGGAAGAACTACAACAAATCATGGTTTGACAATTAAAATGAATTTATTTGTAAAAAAAACAAACAAACAAACAAACAAATACCTCTTAATATTCAGTCACATGACACTACCTAAGATCAGGTGATGGTACATCAAAGGGAAAATCACCATCATTGAAATACAGATTTAGATAAAGTGAGACCTTCATGTTTTTTTCACAATATAAACAGCACCAGCTACAAAATACAATACTTTTAACATAGTAAACTATGAAAAGTGGTCTTATAAAGCACAATGATTATGTTAAGGACTAGTGACCACTTTACTAAAGCTGTGTCAGCTTAAAGGCCTTGAGCAGTAGGGAAAAAAACTACAAGTACATGCATATTCACAATCTATTTAAAATGAAAATAATGAAATGAAGAAATTTCCTTCACTTTGTTCTCACAGGATTAACAGCACCTGAAAACATATATTTATAGAGTAAGACTAGTAGGCCTATGCCTCTACAGCTACCAGCTTAAAGTAATAGAAATTTGGACCCACAAAAAATGCAAAAGTACATGGGAAAAACACTATCTATTCAAGATGAAAACAAAAATCATGAAGAAATTTCTTTCAGTGTTGAGGTCTGCATACATATTTGCACTAGGTATTGGTGATTTCAAGACAAAAGACATCAAAAGCACCAGCTTATGAATACATGTACGAGTTTGCATCTTCAAGTCACAGTCTGGATGAGATTCATTCTTCAAATAACATGTGTAATGCTAGATTTGTGAAATCAGCAGCACCAGGTTAATGAATATATATAATCAGTAACCTGGTGCTGCTGATAAAATTATATACAATTTGTGCTGAACAGTTAAAGATGCAGTACATGATATATCATGTATTGCTTCTTTAACTCTTCAGCACACATTCTGTATTTATCACATTTTTTATAAGATTCTTGTAAAATGTTATGCATGATAATTTTTACTTCAATAGTGAACAGCACCATGTTATATTTAGCAAATAAATGTGTATAACAGATCAGGAGACACTGACAATATTCCATCTGCAAGAGGTATGCACTTAAGACAAGATTCCATTGTTATATTTATGTATGAGAATTTATGACATCAGCAGCACCAAGTTAACTTATACACCATATATTAAGACACCTTCTTCATGTTATTCATTCCTAAACTACTAATATGTTATATTGCATATCAAAGACACATTCAGCAATCTAAAACTATTTAAGTAAAATGTCAACATTTGGTGAGATGCATTGCATCTGAACAGCACAATGTTTATGTAAAAAGACACTGCATTGATTTTCAAGACACATTTCTGTCAAGAAACTTAACTATCACATGTTAAAGAATTAGCTACATAAACAGAACCATGTTTATGTACTTGTAAATGACCTGTCATTTAAAGAAACATTCTGCAAGGCATATACACAACTGTCAACACTAATGTCATGACAAGATTCCAGTTTTACATGTATTAAATGAAAACTTTTGACAGAGACAGCACCAAGATAATATGAGATTTCACTTTCATGACAAGAAACATTCTTCATTATTGACAAGATTCAACTATTATGAAAATTAGAATTAAATATTACAAAATATTTATGTACTTGTTATACTTGTGAATGAGCTAGCATTTTAAAGACACATTGTGCATTCATAACAAGATTCAAGTACTAAAATATGTAGCTCAGATGAGTTTTGATTGCAATAGCACCGGGTTAATGTGATATTTTTCTTACATGACAAGACACATGATTGAAAAGATTCAACTATTGCGAGAATTAATGACACAAATTACACCAACACGCAATCCAAAGTTTGAGGCTGGTGTCGGAGAAGAATGTTTCCCAGAATCACTTTATCTAAAACTGTTTTTCAACGATGGTGATTTTCCCTTTGATGTACCATCACCTGATCTTAGCTGGTGTCATGTGACTAAATATTAAGAAGTATTTGTTTGTTGTTTTTTTTTTTTACAAAACAAAAAAATATTCTGTATTCATGACAAAATTTAAGTGTTCTATGCACTGGAAAACCTTGTTCCTTTGGTTACTTATATGTGCATATATAGTTTTGAGTTAGAGTGGTAACATTACCAGCACCACTGTGACTAGGTTGATTTATATATTGCACGTTTTCAAAATTTTCCCAAATAATCCAGTCTTGCTTGCCTAGAACTTTTTCTGATGACAGGTTGATGCGCCGCCGTCAAGTATGCCGGCAGAATGCCATCATGTGCCCGTAAACCAAAGTTAGTATCCCATTCAAACAAACATACGCGATCTTTTGGTCGCACCAATAGCTTACGATGTAAGATTTATTTAGATGTAATAAAGATTTTTTTTCTTTTTTCTTTTTTTTTTTTAAGCGGAAAATTGGTCCGACCGATCGAAGCAGTCGGACCCGGTAGCTACGGCCCTGCATTAACTTCTTATCTCTTTTGGGATCAGCATATAACACGTATCACAAGCAAGGCCAGCAAGCATCTTGCTCTTCTACGTCGGGTTAAATACAAACTGTCAAGGAAAACTCTATCTAGGCTGTACACAACTATGATACGTCAAATTCTTGAAAACGGATGTGTCCTGTTTGATAACTGTTTTCAACACCTGCTCAATCTCTTGAAACTGTACAGTATGAGGTAGCTAGAATATGTCTTGGTGTCCTTCGACACACTCCTCGCGCTCTTCTATTTGAAGAGCTCTGATGGCACACTTGCAAACCGTCGAAAATATTCTAAATTGGTTTTATTTTACAAAATGTATACCAAATTGACACCTGTTTACCTGCACAATCTTGTACCCCGTGATGTTGCATTCACCACCGGTCGCCTCCTCAGAAATCGAGCTAACATACGCCAAATCAAATTCAATACTATACATTATGGAGAGTATTTTTGCTTTCCTCTATCCGATTATGGAATGCTCTCACCCGCGACTCCTCGTCCCTACCTCAGTTCAAATCAAAACTTAAATCTTTACTCATGCCTGTTCATAAAATGCCCTCATGTTTTCTGTCTGGAAAGCATTTCCCTACTATATGCCACACCCAGCTACGCTTTGGTTGTTCGACATTAAATGCCCAGCTTCATCACTTCTATATCATACCCGACGCAAGCTGCTTCTGCCTACACACGCGCGAGGATACTATACACAACTTCTTATATTGCCCTGTATTTTCCCCTCAAAGAGCACATCTGCTGGGCACTGTGTGTCGCTTGCTTACTCCGGGTGTCAATCCCGATTTTCTTGTTCATGCTGCTGGTGATATTCTCGTAAATATTTTCATAAACGGTAGTGAAGACTTGTCTGATGATGAAAATCTGTCTGTATTTGAATCCGTTCAACATTACATAGTAGAATCTAGGCGTTTCAATTATCAATTAAAGAGATATACCTTTCAGCAGTTATTAACTATACTTCATGGACCATGCAAACCATATCTATATAAGTAAATATCTCTATGTGACCTTAGTCTTCTGTTATAGTCCCGTGTGTCTTTTACAAAATTTTGTGTGTCTTTTTGTACTCGAGAGCCTCCCGATTAGTCATATGTAGTATTAGGTAATCCAGTTTAAATAAATATTTTAATAATAACAATAATATATGCAACAATGGTACATATTTGGCAAAAGTTTCAGAACATCAATAATGATATGATATATGCCGTGACCGCGATCCACTTTGACATCCAAACCAAATGTATTTTTGCGCGACTGTCCCATACAAAATAGCGCTCACCACCTTCCGGCTCCAGGTCTATCGTGTTGCAATTTCATTTTTAACTAATGATGATAACAGCTTCAGACACAACTGATCGGGTGGATTGAAGTAAAAATAGTAAGTCATGTTTTAAAAGTACTTTAAAGACCATTCGCTTTGGTAACTCAGCAAACGGACACCTAGAACTTAGCTAAATATTACGATAACCATCACCAAACAAACGGGGCTATGGCCTTTGCTGTTTCACCGAGCAACCGTGGCTATGCCTTAATGAACTTTGTATCGTTATGCTGTTTTCCCGGCCCAAGTTAACCCTACAGACAAGTTGATATAAAATGCTGTGTTTGGTTGACTCTACTACAATTACGGCACATGGCAGTCACTTTCTCCATAATTTTTTTCAACCGGGGCTATGGCTATGCTGTTCCACCTAACAACCGTGGCTATGCAGCTCTATACTCTTTCCCTAGCCCCTTAGGATCTCCCTCCTGCTCTGTTGGCTTAGGGCTGGGGGGGGGGGGGAGGGGGGACCTCTGTGTCTGACACAAGACGATCTCCTACCCAAAGGTGACAGCCTTTTAATTTTAATTTGGTTGCTTACAACCACATCTCGATTATGAACATCGAGATAATGTGTGCTCAACAGTGATAGGTATTTTGCCCATGTATGTCCGAATATTTTGATCCTACCACCAGCGACAACAACTTAGGGGGGGGGGGGGGAGCGGTGCAGGATTGCATCTCTAAATCATTATTCTATATAAGACGGATAGTATTTATCAGAGCACATACACACATACATAAACACAGAGACAGACTAGCGCGAAAATTTAGCTAAAGTCAGTTCAATTCAGGTCTTTTCCCAAAAGACAAAAGTTTCAGTGAATTAGACAAAGGTGTTTACGCATCATGCAGTTGAAAACGGATTCATTATTTTCCTTTCTTTTCTTCAGGAAAACGGCATATAGTTTTCCTACTTGCCAGTATAATTTTAACATTGGACCAGTGTATCTTCACTCAAAGGTCCTGTTTGAATGCCTGTTAGTGAATCATTTATACATTGAAGTCTTACCATTTATTTCCTTAGTCAATTCTTTCTTTAATTGTTGCTCTTTGAATCAAGAATAGGAATCTGCAAAGAAAGACCAATTTTGATATGTTCTTATGAAAAAGATAATTGAGAATTCAAAGATGTGTGAGAAATGTACAACCACCCTGATATGCTATCTATCTATCTATCTATCTATCTATCTATCTATCTATCTATCTATCTATCTATCTATCTATCTATCTATCTATCTATCTATCTATCTGGGTGTCTATCTGTCTGTCTGTATGTCTGTCTACGTACGTACGTACGTACGTACCTACTTACCTACCTACATATGTATATGTATCCACTTGAATTCAATACCAAATGCTCCTTGAGCTCATTCAGCTCTATCGTGCAGTCTTCAATGCATATCTACACACTTGTATTGTCGCCTGCTCCCCTTTTGTGTTGCAGAACTAAATACCAATAAACTTATTAGGCAGGCTCCACAATCTGCTACCTGTAGTCATTTAATTAATTTCCCTACCTCTCGCACATTAGTGTCTCATTACAAGAAACCATACAAGTGATTGTATGTGTTATATGTACACTCCATCGGCATATTGTTTCATGGAATCACAGGTAAGTACAATTATGTTTTTGTTCACATTTCACCTGTCCAACAGAGAAGATAACTATTGACTGGCCACAATTTATTAGATACCTGCTGCAAATATTATTAAGTGGGTTTGGGCCATTTGAGCTGCTAAATGACCATTTTCTCATACCTCAGATCATGTGATCCAGGAGCCCATAAAATGTTACACCTTTCATGACTTGATGCTTGGTCTGTATGCAATTGGTATTTCAGTGTCACACCACACTGGTGGCACAAGCTGCATTCTAATGTCGGACATGCATTTAGAATACCAGTACAATGATCAAAATTCAGAGAGCCCGAATTTAAAGAAGTTCATTGCTGGCTAAAGCTTTGCAACTAGAACTAGATATCATAACGATCCAAAACAACACCAACGGATTTTGCGCAACACATAGGTTGTTTGAAAATGTATGGGCCCCCACCTCAATAATTAAGATTAAAGAATGACGCCTTCAATGAAGGTATCATCAGTCGTGGCACGGGGATTGTGTATTGATAATGGAGGGCTCCACAGAGGTCTAGGCATTTTTATTGAACAAGGTTGTGATCATTATTCAGTAGTCGATAAGGTTTGTATTTATTCAATGAAACAATGTGAAACTAAGCAAATACAGGCATATTTCCAAAGGCAGCGTAAAATGAAGTCAAAATTTAGGAAATTCATTCATGGATTTCTAATAAAAAAGAAAAAGAAACAGAAGATCGAAATAATATGTGCCCAACACTGATCATATATATATATATATATATATATATATATATATATATATATATATATATATATATATATATATATATATATATATATATATACACTAGTGTTTATTAGATATTCAAGAAGCTTTATTTATGTCCTTAGCCAGCACAATAATAAACACAATCATTTGTCAGCATTCCATAGTAAGAAAGACCTTTATGTAATGGCCGATAAAGAGGTGTGATATCCTCATAATAGTTTATATATGTTAAAACTGAGCCAGCACGATATTAATGTGTAATTAAAACATTATAATTGTGTCTATGAGGAATAAAGAAAACTCATGCGTGTGCATGATATATTGATCGGATGCAGTAGACAGAATGTGTGGTGGCTTTACAGAAATGCACTAAAATGAAATATTAATAAAAGTTAACTGTGATGCTGTGTTTATAACGGGTCATCTTTGTGTCCGTAATATAGTGGTCTCAGAATTCCATCTCCTAATCAACAGTGACAGCCTTGTAATTTGATTGCTTTCAATAACTAGGGGGGTATATAATGGTATTTTTGGTAATAAACAATGCTTTATATTGAATATAATACATCAAAGATGTTGATTAATAAATCTGCGAGGCATGATGACCAAAGGTGGCTGGAGTTTGACATATCTTCTCACAGTGGACAACAAATCCTGGGCACAGGTTATTTAGTCTTTCAACGGCGATTTATCAAGAAAGTATATTTTCTGCTCAAAAATCAATATCAGATAAGAGACCGAACTGAAATAAAATCGACGAACCTTCTTATGATAATTGTCTCCATGCCCGTTGCCAGGGGATTTAGACTGATTAGAACTAAGCGTCCCTTGGCAAACTGAATTGTCTCCTTTCACAGAACCAGCAAAGCATAGACTTTTCTCACCTCCAGCAGACTGGAGAGGGCATTACGGGGGTGAACACTTGTGGGCATAGGGTAACGCATGTTAAAAGTACCAATCTTTAAAGTAAATTTGAGATCAATTATAGAAACATTAACATAAATTGTAAAAATTTTTTATTAGTATGTCTGTCAACATCAGTAGTGTATCAGGAATTTTTAATTTGAATATGTTAGAAACTTTTTACAGGCCAAATTATTGAGACCCTCATACGGTAGTTTGTATCTGTGACACTGTGTACTGACCACCCCACACTTGCACAGGCGTCAGTTGGTTTCTGACACCTGTGGGGTTAATCACCAGAGTAGTTTGTGAAACCTTTAAACTGAATACATTTTGGCAGTCTGTGCTCATGATTCCACAACATATGGCTCTGTGGGATATTACCATTCATACAAGTGTGGTGTTTAAAGGGCAAAACACCATTGTTTCAGTTATGGCAGACACGTCACTGATTAGGCAAGCTTTACTGCCCTACAGCAGTCTTAACCTATTGTTATAAGTTCAGCATTTTATGAAAGGTTTCATGAATAGTTTAGAGGCCATTTTCTTGCCATACTTAAACTTGTGCAGCCGAGATATTCAAGTTATTTTACCATGTAAACCTTGCTCTGTGGAAAGTGCCTATGTTAAAACTATCCAAGCAAGTAGTCTTACCCAGTAAAGGGGCTTTCTATAGGCATTGGAGGTGAGAAAATCGCTGGGCACATTGAGTCAATCACCTGCATAGCTTTTGACACCTATGCACTGAGTACATTTTGACATTGAGAAATGTCTGCTCACTATCATGCAGCAGCATAGTCAACAGTGGCTACTCACCAGTCATTTATGTATGTGCACACTCTGAAAAGATCAACTCAGAACAAGGTACTTGCTAGCATTTCACTGAGGAAATGCAGTTTGTTTTCCCAAAATTGCCCTCATATACTGTAATAATTTTCCCTTTTCTCATTGTTGTGTAAACATTGTTGCAGCTGAGTTGCCACACTCTTTTCATATGCACAGCTATCTGAACATGTATTCATATTTTCCCATCACGCGAGGTTTGTTCCTGGATAGGTGCTCATGTTAAAAATATACAATCAAGCTGGCTTGCCCCCCCAAACGGGATTCTCTTGTGAATGGAGGCAAGAAAGCAGTTGTGCACAGTGGCTCCACTTGTGGGAGAAAGTCCTGAATTAAATGAATCAAATGTGTCCGGCTATTAAACATCTCTGTTGAAGCGTCTGTAACCTGTACAATAAGTTTTGACATTTTATTATGTTATATATTATTAGGCCTATAGTGTATTATAGACTAACACGTCTATTTGACTTATTCGGTATTTAGGGCTGAACACCGAAGGGATATGTCTATCCATTTTTGTTCGTAGGCCTATGTGTGTTCGCCTAGAGCTATTTATTGGTTACTTAGCCGTAGCAAGGAGAGCGTGGCACATTTAGGCCCACATATATATAGGATAACTAGGCCTACGCAAAATCTAGCTAAACTTCACTAAATGCATTGGCAACCAATATGTATTTCATTTCTTCCCTGTCTGACAGATACATATAATTAAATATCTTTGCTTTTTATTTATTTACTTTATTATTGTTTTTAGGGTATGCACATTAAAATTAATAATATACAAAGTTTCTGCCAATTTGGAATGCATGAGAAAAGGCACAATGATATTAAATCTCAATGGTTAGGCCTACATATTTTTGTGTGATGGCTCATGTTGATACGCCGGCTATTTCGGAAGGTGATAGGTCTAACAGTTCACAAAACAGAAAAAAAAAATCTTTTCAAAGCCCCTAATTGCATTTAAAATAATAGGTCTGTGATGTTGTGCGCTTACATTCAGATCGAAAGGTCCCAGCAAACTTTTTTTATCCTTGTAGTTTGGATAAAATATTGATACCAAATCCACGTCCGTGTTTGTGCTTGTTTAGAAATGGTCTTTTTGTGATGAAATAATATTTTTCCTAAACTTATAATTAACGTGCAGAAACTTCTGGCCTGTGGGGTGAGTTGGCTTCAGCTGAAAAAAAGCCACGAAAATGCCTACCTTCCTTGTTCAACCCGGTTTAACATTGTTAACCACGTGATATCCACGTGATAGTGCAAAATAATCTTTGCGCCGACAAAACAGCACAGATGTGGATGGGACATGTACATTTTATTTACACTGAAGCAACTTGAAAGTATTATTTGCATGTAACTTCAGTTTGAGTGGAAAAAAGCAGTAAAATTTTTTCATGTGACTTCAGAACTGAGTGTACAGCTTTGTAATAACACGCTTATTAAGTTTGACCTTGTAGAGGATCACTTTTATAACATGCATTAAGTAGACCTTTGAGATAAAAAAAAAAAATGTTATTTTCTAAGAAGTAGGCAAGGGATTTTATAAGAAAGGGCTTAATCACTGACTCCATGATCACATTTAATTTTCACAGGGAGCAAAGATATAGGTGTATAAAATGCTGCTCATTGGTCAAATCGGTAGTCATACATGTAAAATTCATCATGCTATTTTCACAATATCTAGATTTTATTTGTAGTGAGGGGAGTGTCGGATGGTACCAAGTCCTGGAGAGCAGTACCTAATTCACTTTTACTGCGTCAAACCCGTGATTCTCTGCAATGATGTTGTTGTTCCTGCCCAAACCGTGCTTTACTCCTGTAGTCACCAGTCTTTTTAATTTGGACACGTGCAACATCAATGAAATAGTAATTCCTATTAGCATTGAATTAAACAAAGATACGACACTTGGGTGATTTATGCCAGGTTAAAGAAGCTATGGTTTCCCTCATGATTTTGAGCAGCAAATTCAATGCGTCAGATCCATTTCCCTGTTCAATGTTGTTATGACCTTGCATGTATATCATAGACTATTCACCACGTGAAATGCATCTCACCATGGCCATTGAAATGATCATGGTTTGTGGTGGCACAAAAGTGCCATTGCCACCATGGTATATTTTATTGATTTCCGGGTGGATGAGAGTCTTGCACAACGGGTTTTCTGTGATCGACTGATACCAGATTTCTTAAATTACCCTGAAAGTGCTGATCACGGCTATGGTCGTTCTCTCCTTAACGTTAACCATATCATAATCAAAATATTCAAATTCCTCATGAAGAGACCTTTCATTCAAATACCAGCAAGCCTAGTCTAAAGCAAAAATTAGTCTTTTTCAACAGCTTTCTTCGGGATAAGTGGCGTGCATTGGGCGCAAAGTGTCCCGAGAAAAGCGGTTGGCTGTCTTAAATCAGCGCTTCAAAGGTTAAAAGTTGTGCCTGACATCTTTTAAGACAAACGACAGGGCGCTTGAGCTTTGATTGCAATTTAAAATTTCTCATGCGTGCTGGCTTTGTCTGATGCAGGGTTTGACTGAAATACTACAGTTACACCATGGATGTCACTTAAGATATCTCGGAAAGTCTCTCCTACTAAACCCCGGAAAACAGACATTGTCACTTTGACGCTTTTGTTCCATTGGTCTTCTTCACCTTAGGACGCATTCGGTGCACACCACTGTTCTCCAATAAGACGCCGAAAAATATAAAAATAAAATAAAGATACAGCTAGATAAATACATCAGAAAATACAAAATTATGTAGACATTATATGCAATTAGAAGTTATATGTCAGATTGCCAATATCCTTAATCCAGAACTGATTTATTTGACATAACATAGTAAGAAGGATACTATACACATACACAAGCAGAATGAAACATAAAAACCTGACATTGTGTCCCGATGACCAAAGTTAAGGAAACAATGTTTGCGGTCCATGGGACTCCTAAGGTACAACAAAATATATTGATATTTTGCATTGCACATACATAACGTCTGCTATGATCTGGATATCTCCATCCAATATCCTTCCAAAAATCTTGAAAGAATTCAATGCCATAGCCCGTCTTTGTACATCATCCCGTATTTCCAAACATGTGCAGCATATAACGGAAAAGTCATTTTGCCAGAATTCGTTTCGACTTTCGAAGGGAACCAAACTTTGGGATGTACTCCGCATGTTTAGTACCCGTACTTTTGATTGCCAAGAAGAGAATTTTCATAGAAGTTGCTGATTGATTTGCTTGGAAGGATATTGAATAAAAGACAGCACTTGTGTCTCCACTTCTTTTACAATGTCGTTCATCTAAGTAAGTTTAAAAGTTTTTCATTTGGTGTACAGGAAGGTACACCCAAATCATTCTGCCGGCACCTTTGTAGTATGTGGGCAAAGTGTCATTCTGAGGTTCCGTATAATTGTTCCAAAAAGAAGCAAACAGAATGTGGAAATACTAATGAATTGTTGTGTGTTTGTCTGTTCAATAACGTGGAATAAGTATAATTTCACCACATATAATTTTGGACAAATGATGGGAGCAGACATAGTAATCGAAATTTAGGGTACTGTCCTGACAGACGCCAAAATATTTGAAAGGTTGTGCTTGTTCCATTTTGTATCCAGAAAGATACGATTAAAACACATAGTGAGTGTTTATAGCTCCCGCACATTGGCCTACACTTTTCTTTCAGATATGTTACACGTCATGAATAATTATTTATGATAACAACATGAACAATTGAAATGATAATTTTTTTCTAACAATTCTTTCAAAACATGTCTCATCGATGCGACACTTAAGACCTGTGGGTTCGCTGAATAAAACCGTAGTTCATCTATGCAACGTTAAAGTCGCGAAACCACTTCACAAGGCCCAAACGATTCTGCCAAACCTTAAAAGGAGAAATGGGAAGGGGTGAAACCCACCCTATGAATTGGCGTTAGGACGGATATCCTAAACAGAGGTGTGCATGGTATGACGTTCTCTTCACCGAAATCGGCGTTCTAGATACAGTCCTCGGTCCACAGGAATAAACTACCTCTGTCACAGTTTGAGACCGTTGATGAGATTTTTCATGTAACAAAAATGTTGGTTTTGAGGCCATTGGGATCATTTGCGGCCCGCGGTATTCAATTTGGGGCCCGACAGTGGTCAGATGAACCCGCTTCACGTCGAGCGCAAATGACCCCTTGAGGGCCGCAGATTCGAATTCCAAGGGTCGTATAATGATTCCAAAGACATACAAACAAACATCATTACTTTTATGATTCATTTGTAGTATTGTCAAATTTCATCAAGAACAAATAATTTCACAGTAACGTTACTAACAAAATGTTCAAATTGAAAAAAAAAAAACGATCGGGAAATTCGGTATTGTCTTGTGATTCTTTCAATATCATTTATTTGATATCCTGCATCAAATGTAAATCACACTATGTGGGCCTATCTACTCAATCAGTTAAAAAGAGATTTAGTGGTCATATAACTACAATTAAAAATCACAAATTAAACACTTTTTGTGTAACCATTTAAATTCTGTAGATCATTTACATTTGGATTGCCGGATACAAATTACTGATTACATATAGCCAAATTTGATAGACCGAGTGTTGGACTGGAATCAGTAATCATTTCCCTGAATACTGTAATGCAATTTCTAGGAGCTGTGAAATATGTTGCTTTTGAAGTATTCGCAATTCTTCCGAGTTTGTATCTAAAATCAAAGATTTAAAAGCAAAAAATATCAAATGTTTTGATTTTTCTACACTGTACACAAATCTACCCATAGATGAAGTCAAAAGTTCTCTTTCAGAATTAATAAGTGTTTGTTTGAACATAATGGTAAGCCATACATAAATATTAATTCATATACAAAGAAAGCATATTGGTCACACAATGAATATTCAAAAATAACGTTGAATCATACACTGTTGAAAATTTGATAGATACTATACAATTTCTTTTGGATAATACTTTTGTTAAATGCGGACCATTGGTTTTTTTCACCAAATAAGGGCATTCCTATGGGTAGCAACTGCTCCCCATTACTCGCAGATTTATATTAACCTGACTTTATTTGAGTATATGGATAAATTGATGAAAACAGATTTTCATATGGCTACAGAATTACCAAACAAGGCAAGATAGATTGATGACATTGCTTCTGTAAATGTACAAAATTTCAGTGAAATTGCCAAAGAAATTTACCCAAAGATTTCTCTTTGGAAGGTAACAATTCATATGGTTTCAGAGATGTGTTTCTGGACTTGGATATTCGGGTTACTAATGACAGGTTTTGTATGAAAGTCTATCACAAAATAGATGAGTTTAACTTTGAAGCAGTTAACTATCCTTTTCGGAGAGTAATATTTCGGAGGCCATTGCATGTAATAATTTTTTTTGTAACAAATTTTGAGATTTGGTCGTATTTGTTCTAAATTTGAGGACTTTGCATCTAGAACCAAATTTATTTACAATAAAGTTGAGTCAAGAGAATTCAAAGATGCACTTCAGATCAAATATTTCTACAAATTTTACTGTAAATATCCAGAGTTGGTTATAAAGTGTGGCTTCAATAGCTTTAAAGATTTCAGACTTGCCTGTTTTGCTTCCGTATTTTATCTTTTGCCATCATTCTGTTCTAATATTCACCTTTCAGGCACCTTTCTAGCTTGTCTTCTGTTATGTTAAACTCCCAGGGGCTATCGGTAGGAAGCAGCGGCCTACGACAGTTACAAACTTGCTTTATTGTACTTGAGAACTGTTTAAGGAAAATTACATTTTGATTGCATTCTCTTGACTTAAATACTAATGACTATTATTCTTTTCTGACTTGCCTTACAAATTTTGCTGTTAATTTCTAAAGATTATTGGAATGTTCGGCTGCAATAATTTTATATATTTTAGACTTGCCTGTTTTATTCCTTAATTTCATCTTTTGGCTTCATTGTATTTTAATCTTCACTTTCACACATTTTACGCTTACATGTTTTCTGTCACGTTTAACCCTCAGGGGCTATCGGTAGCGAGCAGCGGCCGACAACAGTTAAAAGTTTGCCTAATTGTACCTACAATAGGGTTAAGACAAATTGTGCTTTGGTGACATGTTTTTGACTTAAATGCTGATGACTTTCATTCTTTTCTGACATGCCTAAATGCACATTTACTCAACATTATAAAATTACTCAAACTTGACAGTATTTACTCAAATGTAACAAACCTGACACATCACGTTGAAACATTAACTTAGGTGTGGCAGTGAAATAAAGCTTTATTGTATGGAGACTTTCAAAGTGAGGAGTAGGTGTCATCATGGAGTTTGTTTTACATTTCTGGTGCATGATCTCCATTGTTGCGGTATAACGTACTTGTTAGGATTTCTCTCGATTTGTACAGGTGGTCTAGCTGCAACTGTTTATTTTACAGTCAGTGGGATTGAAAATAATGCCCCAGATTGTTACTACTTCAGTAATACACTGGCAGGTGGTTTAACCAGGGACGTGTTATAGATGGACTACCAACGGGAGCGCTAATCCCTTTAGTGGTTAACTGGGCGCGTAGACTACAAAGCGTGTTCACTAGCGCCGCTCAAGTTAATCCCCCCTGCTCAGTTCGTTTGTTTTCCATCTATGTTTCCGCGTTCGGTTGTATCGGGTTACATACATCAGGCTTACATCGGGTGTGCTATTGTACCAAGTTCAAAAACGGAGAGCTTTATGCGTGCGCAACCAGTCTCATCGTTTGAATCAGAACCATGCGAGTCCATCGATGTGTTTTTCGTTGAAATCGGCCGATAAAAGGGCTAGTTTTTGCATTTTTTCTGTCCAAAATGATGCAAAGTTTGACAACTTGCGTGCGTAATAACTCCTTACGCCGTTATCAGCAATAAAAAATGTAGTTTTAGATGGATAGTGTATGCCGGTAGGATCATGGTGGTGGTTTCATTTCTTGTAGCTGAGTCCGGCATAACGCTAAATTTGACTTTAAAATGTGGAACACGGTGAAAAATTTTGCACATTTCAGTCGGTGACGCGATTATTCTCGCCTTTCATCGCGTGACCTGGCCCACGAGACTGCCAGCGGCCAGCGCGGACCGTGGTGTGGTGTTTGTTCAGCACTGAAGGTGCTCGCTCAAACACCCGATCACTTGAGCAGCGTCAACATAGATGGTACAAAGGGGCCCCCGCCGTTGGTAGTCCATCTATAACACGTCCCTGGTTTAACTAAGATAAGCTATTCAGCTAGAAAGGGTACATGCTGTTTCAGGGATGAGTCAAATTTTTCTCATCTGAATTTGTGCTATACAAATTTAGTAATTATGTTTGGTTTGATAGGCATTCTTCTTTCATATTGAAGCTCTGCATTTACAAGCAAAACTTCACGTATTTAGCTAATTCATCATTTGCCACGTCCATATTTATTCATTATTATGTGGCTTGTCTTTGCTGAATATTTAGTTTAGACAAGGAGCCGCTACTCAGGAGACATGTTCGGGTATAGGCTCCGACACATGCTCTGAGTAGTTTCCCGTTGAAGACCCTTTAATCCATTTGAGTTAATAGTGCCTATGTCAAAATTCAACTGAAGAAGATGCGAAATATGAACACTAGTACATCCGTATGTATATAGGTTAGACAGTGACAGGTTAGATGATGGAAAGTAAAGATTTTGAGGCAGTGAGATAGGGTAATGACTACTAGGAAGTGGTTCTGGAGAAAAAAAACACTAATACAAAGCCAATTTGCTAGTTATTAGATTAAAATAAGTTTGTTCCCGTCGCTTCATGTTATTTGCAGCCCGCAAAATGGGCGCAGATGTCATTTTCAGCCCGCAATCTCGCCATTTATGCTCTTTGTCTTGGTGATGATGTGTAGGTAATGCCTTATAAACGAAAAATGATAAGGATTTCGTATTATTATCAATTTCGCAGGATTGCTTGTGAAAAGGCTCTGTTCACCACAGGCGCAGGCCTCTGATGATGATGGACCATATACAACGGGACTAAACGTGTCAAGCACCACACATATATCCGACATCTGCCTCGTTTAACCTACCCTAACCCAGGGCAAGAAGTGGTCATCCTTAGATTGACAAAACGCTCTTTTCAAATTCTTGCATAATGCATATTCTTGCTTTAATTTTCATCTTATTTTATGAATATAATATGCTGTTTTAATCTTTGAATTTTATACAGTAGTACCTGTCTTGAAAGGTCACCCCAAGGGCAGTCACAAAAGTGGCCTCTCATGACAGGTGGCCTCTCATTAGAGGTACAACAACATGGAAAAGATAGCAGCAACGACCTGCCATATATATATATATATATATATATATATATATATATATATATATATGTGTGTGTGTGTGTGTGTGTGTGTGTGTGTGTGTGTGTGTGTGTGTGTGTGTGTGTGTAGTGTTGAATCTTTGTGTAGACTTAAAGCATAATTGTAAAATGCTGGGACACAAGAGGTCCCGGGTTTGATTTTCTTCTAAACCACAACATTGGTGTCAGGGTGAACGCAAACGCACACCAACAGGCCACAGTGGCTGATGGTGGTTCTTCTTCAGGCTTGGCCGCCTGAGAGCCGTAGGCACAACGATGCTGGTGTTGTGCTCTTTGTGGCTGGATTTCAGAGAGGGGACCCGTTGGGTCCGTTTAGTGCTTATACTGCGCATTACTTAGTTGGTTCTTCGGAGCAAAGGGCAAGGAGTGTAAGGAGACCCAGGGCTCAACGTCCGGACATGAAGCATAACGGCAATTGCTGGCTTGGGGTGCAAGAGGTCCCAGGTTCGATTCGTGACCGAACCACTCCTGTGTTGTTTAAAGTAGAAGATGACTGAATGGTCCAAAATTCCTGTATGAAGCAGGAGGCATACACTGGTTGTGCACGCTCACTTTGTGAGGTGGTCTTCTGACTTGTCTCTTTATTAGGGTGGATGAATCCCAGTGGTTCGTGCTCAGAGCCATCCACAACATGAACTGGGGCAGTTAGATGAACAGATTTATATGCTTGGTTGAGTTATTACACTGTCCCTATTGCGAATACGATACCTGCAAAATATAGCGCACTGCCTGCCTTAAGTTGAATTTGACTTAATATCCCGCCACTGGGATTCTGACTTCGGGTGGTAATGGTTGGCATTACTGAAACAAATATCTTAGCTATTTACATTTGAAATTGTTTCTTTCCATGGTCACACGCGTGGAAACTGATTCAGAATGCAAAACCTGTATATGAGTTTGACAGGTAACAAATTTTTATTCTCTTTCTTATGTAATTCAAACATGTTTTTAACGTACGGGTATCTACAATACAGGTATCTAATATATAATAGTATTGGTGTGCAGCATATTACCCAGACTGCTTAATGACTGTGAGTATTACCTCTTTGGCATTTCCCTTGAATTGGAAGTGAGTTTAGGACTAAGCAATAAACCAAGCCAAGAAAAGCTGTTGACCCGGGGATACGTTACATGTATCATAAAAGTTTTAACTTGCAATTCCATTCAGATTGTTCTTCATTCTGTTGACATCATGAGTGAAAACCTAGAACAGCTGACATTTGAATACAAGAGGGTTTCTCCGATATTATGGGAGAAGAGTATTTGTTGTGCTTTAAGTTGATGTAATAGCATTAAATGAATACAACTAATCTGAACATGACATCAGAAACGTTGGCATAACAAACTAAATGAAGATATTTTGGACATTTGTAGAAAGAAATATACTTTTCTGTTTTAGTATGCGATGTGGATTCTGTGAATCTAAATTCGTAGTTGAGCATTGATATTAACGATATGTACGTCAGTGTTGGGCAAGGTGAGATTCATATCACTCATTAATCGTCTGAAACTTAAACATTTTCAGCAATCCCTAGCTTTGAACGGTCATTTTAAAATCATTGTTTTTTGTGAAAGCACAATTTTTTCTTCGTAATCAGTGAACTTGACTGCCCTGCTTCCCCGTATGCGCCACTGGGAGTAATCAAAGATCTATAAAAACTGACTGTAAAACCGTAAAAATATAACAAAAGAAAGATTGCTTACGTATATCATGGAAATGGAAATTTGCTTAAAATTCACATCAACTTTACCCAGCATTTACTGAAATACGAAGTGGAAGGTCACCACAGGTGTTGCCAATGCCACAGGATCAGTATTTACCTGATCGTCTGATAATTTTTCTAACATTGTGCATTACTTCTACATATCACTGAGAAAGCCTTCTACATAGACTTTCCTTCAAAACGGACCGTGCGTATGGATATCTTACCAAGACGAATGGACTCACCATAGCATTCTGTCCATACAAAACACTGCGCATCAGTACCTGCATCTGGCATTATCAGATGCATCAGACCTCCTGACCTATTACAACAATCTTCATTGCAACTTAGGCTGTTATATTGTATTTGATCACTCCAGGTTATAACGCCAAACATAAAATGAAATAAATGTATAAAGAAATAAATTAATGAATGAACCAGTGAATTAATGAATGAAAAAATAAATAAATAGATGTCATACACACAGCATTTGACAAGTCACTTTTTTCGCAAATGGACATTTTACCACCTTTATTACTTTTTTGTGTTGTGAGTTCTATGATGAGATTAAAAACTAAAGGGCCCAATTTTGCCTTAGGCCGCAGAGTTTATGTCTTGCCGGAAAAATATAATCACCATTGCCTGCGAGTTCCAGATCTAGGAAGAGCTGCGTGCTTGATTTTAAACGAGAAGCCTTAGCCACTCTCCAAAACGCAGATGGGGATATTCGTGTCACGGCTAGGATCCACAATGTTGTCAGTTTGCAAGTACAGGTATGGCATGGCCAATAGGACTTGATATTAACATGGCCAAAAACGCAAAGTCCGAGGTCATACGAAAAGAAATTTGTACCTGTGTTTGAAGATTTCCTTGAACTTTGTAATCTATAGAGGAGAACTGTTTGTACTTAGTTTCATTTATAAATGCATGGCTTCATATTGACTAGTAAAGGTACTGTCGATTATAAAGGCATGCGCATGAATGCTCGGGAATACGGTAAATGTGTAAATATATATGTATATATATTCCGGTGGTTCCGAACATAAAATATATATTTTCGGCATGTCCTTAATGCTGATGGATGTAAGCACCCGATTCTGGAAATAAATGCCGACTCCGTACATATACTGCATAGCCGTGTTGAAATGGTACTTACACATAACTACCTGCATTCAACCATTCTTATTTTTAAAAATGGGGATTTTGTCGAGTGGATGTGTGCGTTTCCAACTTCAGCTAGGCTATTGGTGCCAAAGGTTGCAAGTTCGAGTCCTGCTCGTTCGTTCCGAACACACACACACACACACACACACACACACACACACACACAATATATATATATATATACATATATATATATATATATATATATATATATATATATATATATATATATATATATATATATATATATATATATATACATATATATATCAGGCAATGGTATGATGACTGTTTGGTTTCATTCAAAGCTTTGAAAGCAGATTTCATGATTATTTCTCGCTACGCAAATCCTCCTGACCATCCTCCTATTAATATTTAGGTGCACAAGTTACAATATTTTCAATACCAGACATCTTGGTGTTAATGTACATGTACATTCAAGATGGTCCGTCTAAATCGATGACATGTCATATAGATTTATGAAATTAAAGTTCACATAGAACAACGTAAGAAACTACTTAGTATTGTTATGTGAGATCTATTCTAGGATACGGAAGTCAATTATCGAGTGTTTGTACAGCATCAGAGGAATAAAACTTAGTAAATATAAAAAGTGTCCAACTTCAAGCTGCCGGCATCACTCTGAGTGCAATGGGTAGAAGTAGCGATGCCAACATTTATGAGGCGGCCAGATAGGATACTTTAGCCAAATGGTGTGGAATTTCTATATTATCTTTGATGTAAAAGCTGGTGACTATTTTAGCTTCCAGATTTACTCTGCACTTTGACCTTTTCGTTTATTTATTTATTTATTCATTCATTCATTCATTTATTCATTCATTCATTCATTTATTCATTTATTTATTTATTTATTTATTTATTTATTTATTTATTCATACAATATATTTATACAGGGTAGCCTTTCTTATACTCTGACTTGCAGCACATGTCAAACATATGACCTCGAGCACTTTAGGATTAGCACAAAACTCAGCGAAAAATCTTTGACTGTGCAATGAGGTAGCTGTCCATTTTTAGACTTCCATCTGAATATCAATATACAATACACAAGCCAGTTGTCCGACCTATAAAATTTCCAGATTTGTGCTATTTCAGAAGTAGTTTTTCTGCCATTCTGCACACTCGTTTACAATTAGGCGCAAGGCAATTGGGCACAACACTAATTTGAGGTGCACAGCCACATGCTCTTGTGGCTAAGCTTCTGAAGACACATTGCAGTATTCTTTTCTTGTCCATTGTACATAATTCCTGGATCAAATTTCCATATTGAATTTGCCTGCTATGCCCCATTGAACCTGCAAACTGTAGTATACCGTATGTCTGAAAACAATATGAAGATTTTATCAGCAGGTCCTAATTTATTGTTGACACCCGAAGCTTCAAGCCCACAGGTTTCGAGTAATATCCCATCTACATAGCACAAATTTGATATTTGAAACTGTTATACAAGTTCTTTTTCATGATATGTATTTACAGAATTTTGGTTTGAGACATACCAGCAACATGAATTTATAAGTTAAGTCCGTAGGTACACAGCATCTCTGTGGGCCCACCTTGAACTATAACGGTTTCTTTCTATACTGTTTTTGAGTTTGTTTTCGCTAAACTGTTTCTGTGCGCCCAGTTTCTGTCTGTTTCTTATGTTCCTTAAGCCACAGGCATTCACGTTGGGCAAAGGACACATTCCCAGTTATTTATTGTCAATTTGTGAATGATATAATATGATGTACTTTTGCTTGATAAATACATTGAAACCAATTACATGTACAGGCTTCAAATGTATCATCGGCAGGGTTATCCATATCTCTGACCAGACCATACAGTTATATCGGGCATCAACTGCCACAGCCATGGGCAAACTGGATTATTTATGGTATAACTCCCACACCAAGATGGCAGGATAATAATTATTCTGTCCCAGTCACGATACCTTGGTTTCTTACCACTCCAAAAGTGAAACGAAAGCATTTGGGATACAATTATTGGTGGTGGGTGCCATATAGAGTCAGGCATAGAGCAGTACACGGGAGATGGCATCCAGAACTTAACTGGACAGCAGTCAGGCTGGAACTTCGAAGGAGCAACAAATCCAAGGTGCGGATTTGCGCTGCTGGTTTGGCTACACTTTGTTCTTTCATTGAAAAAGCTAGCCCAGATTACGTGGATAATCTTGGGGCATTCTACATACATCGAAAACATGTCTACGAATCTTTTACAGTAATTGCTGTTTGGTTCCTTCTGACAATTACTGGTATTCCAGGTAAGATGGTGTGTATCATTTTGATGGGATAACGCATTGAATGTACAAATGACTGCACAAATATGATAAGTGACAGGTATGCTATACTAAGTGTGCCATTTTAGATTAATTGGCGCAAAGAAACCACATTTGAATGTATTTTATGCTTTACATCTGGGTACTTGCTAACGTACATGTTCTGCTGTTGGCTATACATAGGCCATAAAAAAGGCATTCGTTTTGCTTAGCTGCCCAATATAGTCGATATTTGCATTTTGTTTTATAATAACAAACCAGAGTCAGGAGAAAGGATAATTTATCGTTGACTATTTAACGATGCTCCGTGAGAGTGGTAGCCGACTGACAAATCCTGGATCATCCAGCCATATAACAACAAAATGATAGCCATAATATTTTCAGTCACAAACTGTGCTTTACTATGGAAACGGGTCTTCCATGCTCTTATTTAATTTCATTTTGTTTACTTTTCGAGATCCAGCAATGACCATTTACATGGCCTTTTTGGACATGTACATGAGTAAAGCATTATTATTTACACACCGAAGTATACCTGCATTTTTATTTAATTGTATTTTGTTTTTCATTCGAGCATAAAAGGTAATATTTATCATCTGGAATGTCCATAGATGAATAAATATATACAAGACACTAAATAGACTCTATCATTAGAAATCGCAGCACCCCTTTCCTGGCTATAACGTCAAGCTTTTTTTCATTTCGCAGTCGTTCCCTTCTGTAAGTTGATTACAAACGTGGCTCCCATTTTGGGATTTTACACTTGGTCGGAAAAAGTGGTACACCAATTAAAAATCAATTTGATGTTACCTTGCCCCATGAGCAAAGATGGCACATAGATCAAAACATCTGCTCATTTAAAGATTTTTTGAAAGACTAAAGAAGCATTAATAATCTTTCGTGACGTCACTCGTAATGTTACTCGCAAGCAACGCTCTCTTGTGAGAGAAAAATAGTAATCCACAACGATCTCTTGTGAAAGAAAAATAGTAATCCACTTTCTAGCCATGTTTGATTTTTATTGTGTTTAATACAATATTTACTGTTCAATTTGTTCCTCAAGTGCAAAATATGCCAACATTTTCAAACATCTTCGAATGTGTACTGAAAAATGAAGGTTTGCGTTCTCATGCGCCACGGAGTCTGTAAACCGAATATACCTGGTTCACCCATTGATGCTAAAAGTAGTATATGTAGATATGTTATTATTGCCCATACACAGTGAGCCAGTACAAATTAATTTTTATTTTTAGTCGGAATATGATCCTGATTTTGAGTTGATCGGCTTGGAGGTTTTTTTTTTTTAAAAAAGAGTTTTTAACATCTTCTTTGCCAATTTTCCAAAACATTAACAGGCATTTCCTTACAAGCCTCAAAATAATTGGAACATGATCTGTTAAATACAATTGGCAGATATCTAATGCAAACTCGCATTGAATTGGAGGGAGATTTAGTATATGCTTTAGGGATACACGATCGTGACTGTGCACTAATATTGCTACATTATAAAATGCTAACAGGCACTCGTCCCGACTATTAAGCCAGTCTTCTTTAAAAAAAAACAACAAACAAAAACAAAAACAAACCCCCCAAAACCAAAAAAAAACCCAAAAACAAAAACAAAAACAAAAAAAAAAAAACAAAAAAACAAAACAAAAACAAAAACAAACAAACAAACAAACAAACAAACAAACAAACAAACAAACAAAGCACCCCCCCCAAAAAAAAAACTGTGGCACCACTTTTAAAACAACATTGGTTAAATTTGAGTTAAATTATATTACCAGTTCTGTTGGAAGGGGACTACACAAAGCATGCTTTAGGAGAAAAGGACAAACTCTGAAAGTAGATAAAAAGTCATAAAAGGGTATAATAGTATGATTTGTTGAAACATGACTGACCCATGCCGGACAGAGACACAAGAGAATGATAACTTTAGCATAGTAAAAACTCAGCTGATGGACTTCAAAATAAGAATAGAACTTGACAAATCTTAAATCTGCTTTGAAGATGGGTTGCTACTGCTTTTAAGAAGAGCATGAGGTCATTTAGTAAAAGAAGCTATTAATGTGTTCATTTGAATGCATATTCATTGTTTTCGATAAAAAGGTTTGTACACTTTTCAGAAAAACGTTTGCTAATTCTTGTAAATGTTGCTTGTTACATTGTGGTAATGTCTCGAGCATTTCGAACTGGTAACAACGATAATAAGTATGAGTACTTTTCGTCATGACAGAAAACTTTCTGGTTTTTATCGCCATTCTGGGCGCCACGCATATGAAGACACCAACCAATCTCTTGCTCTTGAATTTGGGGGCCGCAGACCTCATAATGCTCATGTTCTGTGTGCCTGAAAAGGTAATATAGAGCCAGCTATTTTGCTTTTGCTTAATTAAAGTGGAAGAATATCAAAGTATACCACAATGTTTTAACATTCTTTGAGAGCAAAACAAATATAACTGATAGCAATGGAACAATGTACTATAGATTAAATATAATTATTCAGAGAGTAAACTGCACAAAATATCACATGATGGTTTCAAAAAGCTTCAGGATTACAGTAGTCTTATCATGAGCACTTCAAGTATCAACGAGGTTGTACATAGCATTTTTATTCCATTTCTTTGTTCTTGATTATGTTAATCAAGCTGATACGCAGAATTGATTTGCCAATGGAGCCAACATTTGCTAACACAAAGTTGGGAAGTAATTAAAATATGTTGTATGGTGATCATTATATGCCTCATTATTTTTAGGGTGGCGTCAGAATTTTATTTTCATAGAAATTATCATCTACGCCAAAACAATATTTTTGTATGTTTTGGAAAGCTATAGTGGTCATCTACATGCTGAATAATACAAATTGCAAAGGTATTATCAAAAGGTGAAATTTGAAAACAAAAAATATAACCTTTTAGTCAAGAATCCACATGACCCTATGTTTGCAACACCATGTAAATAGGTACAGTATTGTCAGCCAAACACAGGTCTGAGCCCGATGGAATTTGGTGAAGCTGCTCAGCCGCTAAGGAGAACAACAGGCTAGAGGCCTTGGAGATGTAGGCCTGCAGCAAATCTGACAAACAGGCCTTATTTAAGGAGTTTGGTCTACCCGTCTGCCTTATAGCTGTAACATACCCCATTCTTTTGCAAATCTTCTGTAGATTTCAAATATGCCTGTTGTGGAGCTCTCATGTGGTCCAGTTTTACGGTATATGCAAATTAAGAAACCTATATAGTAGAGCAGCTAAATTTTCAACAAAGGCTTATTTTCAGTTTTCGTTGAACCGGAAAAATACCCGGCTGGATTTGGTATCAATCAAAAGATTAGAACCTGAAGTTTAAAGTTAGGGAAGGTGTACTATCAATTTCATGGTCAATTTCTATTTATAATGGTTACCACGGCAACGAAATTAAGTTTTCATGAAATGAAGGGAGAATCACCTTACTCACTATAACTTTATACACAGACAAGGTACCACCTCACAGCTTTACATCAACATACCTTCCATACAGGTTTTTCATAAGAAACCAGTTTGAGATAGTAAGTGTCAACAGTTGGTTGTCATGGCAACATAATGTTTGTAAAAGTCACTTATTTTTGCATGTTAACACTAGAAACTTATTTGTAGTTTTAAATATCGGGAATAATTTTCATAACATTTGATGTTAAAATGTAAAGAGATTCTTTCTGCACTAACAATGAGGTCAACTGAGTGAAGGAAGCCTATTTTAGGTCGCTTAGCAACGCTCTTGCGAATGTTTAACAAACTTAAAATCAGCAGATTTTTGTGATATTGCAATTGGTCATATGGCCAGTGCTGCGCATTGCTGAGAAATGATACATACATGTGATAATATTGCCAGAAAATCTGTCCTTAAACAAAAAAATACTTAGCAAAATTTGGTATTAATTGAAAGATTAGAACTCGTAATTGAAGGTTAGGTAGAATGTACTATCGATTTAATGGGCAGCATATGTTGTTATTGGTTTCTATGGTAACGACTTTTTTTTTAGTAATCCAGTGATAAATAAATTTTTAATCATTGTGTAATGAAAATGCAAGGTAGCACTTCGCAACAGCACACCTACTATACAGGCATTTCCAAAGAAACCAGTTTGAGATTGTAAGTGTCAAAAGTTGGTTGCCATGGCAACGGAATGTTACTAAAAATCACATAAATTTGCAATCAAACATCAGAAGCTTGTTTCTAGCTTCAAATTTTAGGAATACTTTGCATCAAATGTGCTGTTAAAATGTAAAGAGACTCTTTCTCCACTAAATATGATGTAAATTGGGTCAAGTAGGAGTGTTTTATGGTGACTCAGCAAAGTTTCTCCAAATGTCAAGATTATTTAAAACTATATTTTTGGAGATATTGGACACGCATTATCAACAGTGTTGCAAACTGCTGAGCAATGATACATGTGATTATACTACCAGTAGATGCTTTTATAAACTTTCTATAATTCCCTGTAGTTACTCCTGTCCTAAAACAACATTATTATGTCTTTTTTATAATACAATTAAGGAATTTGTTGCAAATTTTGTGCCTTTTTCAAATAAATTTTTCATTTTAACTCTAATTTAAGGTATTCATGACACTGAGCGCATACTTATCAAGCATATATATTACTGATCATATCCAGCAAAAAGATGGTAAAATTGTCAGAGCTCCCAAGGAACGTCCTTATCGCTGCTGGCGCATGTGCACCTAATCAGCGTAATTTTGTCTAAATTATTTTGTCTCAATGCAACAAGCCATTTTATATTCAACACAATGTGCCCCCTTTTCCCCCTTCCACAAGAAAATATTCAGACCATTAACATGGCAGAAAAGCCCAAAATTGCCACATTTAGTTGCACTTCTAGAACTTTTGTTCACTGCCCATTGACAGATGTCTCAAACCTACATGTGATAGGTAGAACTTTGTGTCCTTCTGAAATAGTTTGGAAGATATGGAGCTTTTAAAATTTTAATTGTCCCTAATTTGCATAATTTTAAACACCATGACTATTCCAAGTCAGGTGCTTAATTTCAGCGGTAGGTGAGTCACCATTGCAAGTTTTGTGATTGTCGGAAAAACAGTGTCCGAGGAAAAACTCCAGAAGGAAAAAAAGAAAGAAAGAAAAGAGGGAGGAAGGAACGAAGAAAGGAAGGAAGGAAGGAGAGAAAAAATAATTCTTTTAACAACAAAATATCTGGGTTTGCACTCAGACATGAAATAGCCACTGACTCGTGTCCTATAGAACAAAGCTTGCTGGAGATCTATCCAAGGTACACCTGCAGCAGCGCCAAGTGTGAAGTGGATCCAGTAAACTGTGCTTGGGAACATCACATATACATGTATTCACAGCAGCCTATCACTGTACCAATGGCAATGTGTACTCTCATTCATAATCAGGATTTTTTTGTGAAAAATCCGCGGCCAGGAGGAAGCATTATGTGTGTATTATGCTAATTTACATAAATTAGAATGCTATAACTCTTTGGTTCTTAGTTCACTGGATGTGGCCATGTCACAAACGTACAAGGTAAAGTTTGAATGACACTACTATCTGTAATAGTTGTGATAGCTATTCAAAGACTTTAAGTTTGTGTATTTGCTTAATTTGCATAAATTAAAAGCCTACAACTGTGGTTTTTGGTTCATGGGATGCGGCTTTGCAACATACCTGCAAACTGAGGTCGGAATGGCACCTGTATGTATAATAGTTTTGAAGTTATTCAAGATTTAAATTTCTTGTATTCATCTTATTTGCATTAATTATAATTGTACTATTTTGGATGATGGGTCATTGTATGCATCTATGTCACAAACCGAAAAATTGAAGTTGGAATAGCACCTCTATCTATAATAGTTTTGAAGCTATTCAACATTTAAAATTGTGCATATCCACCTTCGTTGCATAAATTAAAAATCCAATAACTTTAGTTCATGGTTTATTGGATGTGGCCTGCCACAAAGCATTATATTGACCTTGGAATTTCATCTGTATCTATAATAGTTTTGGTGATATTCAACTTTTAAATTTTTTAATGCCCCTTATTAGCATAAATTGAAATTCTACAACTTTCATTTATTGTCCATTACATTGGAATGTGTCACAAACCTAGATGTGCCCATTTAAATTTTGTGTTTATCTGCAATATTTTGAAAGATTTTGTACCTTTAAAATTTTAGAAAGGCCCTAATTTGCATAATTTTAAAAATGTCGATTATTCCAAATCATATAAGTCAACTTCCTCACTGGCTCTGTTACAATGCCAAGTTTAAACATTGTAGCGTGCACAGTGTCTGACAAAAGCTGCAGACAAATTATATGGTGGAAATAAGACGAAAGAAAGAATGAAAGAAAGAAGAAATTTTGAGAAAAGAGTATGTCTGGGATGACACTAATATATATATATATATATATATATATATATATATATATATATATATATATATATATATATGTATATACTCAGTTGCTCACTATGTGTAAGCAAAGACAAAATATATTGAAAAACGAGGTGATTTGTAGCAACTGAACATTAAACAATATTGAAATCGGAAATGGCGATTTTGGTCTTTTTGTATGTGCCAAAAAGACTTGTGTAATGCAAATAGATGCATATGACATTAATCTAGAGACACGGCTTTATTTGTAAGATAGTTTGGTGCCTCAAGGAACCTAAAAGATACGGTTCTGTAATTTAAAATAATAAATCTATATTGAAGAAATCTATTCGATTTTATTAAGATGATGGTTTTGTTTTTCAGACATAGGTATCTATTTTTGCTCATACCATAACACTGGACCACCTGAGAGCTCCACAACAGGCATTTTCTAAAAGTAGACAAAATTTTACATCAGGTAGGCTATGTTGTAGTTATAAGGCAGGCGGGTAAACCAAATTCATATTTTAGCCTCAAATGCCGCAGGCCTAATAGAACAGGAACACCGTGGCCCACACGGGCCGTGAAGACAGAACAATGGACACAATTATCCATTCAGTCATTGCCATTGTGTTGGTTACATTGGTCCTCTGGATGTTACAAATCTGCAGTTTTCTGGGGATCAGTTTTTGCCTTAACTCTACCAATTTTGTTTGAAGAATTCTCAATAATGGTCATGGTTTGATTTTCTTGAAACAAAATGTTTTGTGAAGCTAAAAGTTTAACTTAAGCAAGGTATTCTGGGTTTTTTAAATTTTTGTTTCATTATGTGTTTATATGGACCCTAAGCTTTAGGAATTGCTTATCATTGTGAAAACTACTGTTAATGTTCAGTTCAAGTTTTACTATTACATTAATGGAAAAAATGAGCAAGCCTTCCCTGGGCTTATCTGCGAATTTGAATTTTGCAGAAATCAAGGCATTTAAGTTTGATACTTTCTCGTTTAGCTGTGATAAATCGCCAAATTAGAACCTTCTGCAAAACTCCATTTTTGCCACAAAAACACATTCTATCATTATGTTTTTCATATAAATGTAACCTACACATCTTGAGCAAAATAAATGTACATAGTTTAATGAGTCCAAACGTAAAACCCCAGGCACTAGATGAGGTTGAAAACCACATTCCTATAATCACATAGCTTTGTTGACGCCACCTTAACTGTTTAGTAGTAATTTCAGGTTCCAAGGGCAAGTAAATATAATCAAGAGACACAACGATCAGAAGTTGTTTGTTGTGTCCTAGTGAATAAGAAACTACAACGCATGAAGCACGAAGTGATTTCATATTCACAAAGACACAATGACCCACAACTGTATGTTCCATCGCCTTCTAAAATCTGCTATTTATACAGGATCTTATCAGAGTTACATTGACTTCTACTTCGATGTTCCAACAACTAGAAATTGCATTATACAGCAACTTAAAACCCCGATTCATAAATTTCTCACATGGACCAGTGATGGACAAAGATTAGGGTTATAAATCTCCAATGCACCCAGGCCTGTTACAGTAGACAGATTTTAAAAGTGATAGACTTGTCAAAGGCCATCAGGATTAGAATCCCTGTAGGACACCCACCACACACTGGAATTTTTTTGACTGAGTCTTAATACAAAGGAGAAAGGATCAACATCTTAAATCAGTCACCTGTCGAAACGTGACATTATGCCAGAAAAAGGGATCACTGCACAGATGTATAAGCACAGAACCCGGATAGGCTATCTTGGTTTCCTGTGGAATTTAGGGGCCATTATATTGGTACCACAGTTTTGCGTGTTGAAAAATCACGTGGGAAAGTTTGAGAAACGAAAGAGTCGCTTCAGCCTATCAAGCTTTGATACTCGATTCACATGGAAAAGTATTTTGCGTGACTTTCAGGATTTTGAAAACAGTTTCATTTTTTACACATAAAGGGAGCCAGATTATTTCGTAAATTTTAAAGTCCTATTGACACCCCCGCCTTTCCCCCCCCCCACCCCCCACCCCATAACAGGTCACCACTTAGAGCTGATATAATTAACTCTTTCAGTGCCCACTGCAACAAATGTTGAACCACTTAAGAGGAACTGCTCTCAATTATAATGAGGCTACAGGATTCATAATACCTTTTGTTCAAGCACCAGTATGTTTATAGTTCAAAGAAATAAAATGCTCTGGGTCACCAGCTTTCGCCAGTGCACTGCGCACAAAATACACCAAGGAAAGCTGTTGACTTAATCAAAATGTGGAACTCTTTTTTTCTGGCCATGACAAAATGCTCTATTTGCAAAATGTGATATTTAGTTTGTCCCGTCACATGTAGATCACATGCAGTCAAGCAAGATTTCCTACCCAGTACATGTACGCAGATAATGCGTCTCAACAGTCAAGACTATACACATGGATGCATAGCTAGAAATAACGTGTTTACGTCCTGCTCTGAATCTGATTCCAGACAATGCTATGCCACACACCGGAATTGCGTTTCCTTTGTCGTGTGTGTCTTTTTTCTCGCTACAAGAATTCAAATAGGGCGTGTCCCTACTTCATGTATGCCAATGAAATAAGTTGAAGCCAAATAGTGTTTTACTGTATCCGTAACATAACATATGTAATATAAACTGTGATCTGAACTTATTTACGTACTGTGTACGTGCTTTTTCTTTGACTGAAGTTTAGTTCCGTTTTTTTTCATACCCGCTGAACAAAAAAAAAAGAGTTTTCCATTCCTGCATGTATTAAAATTTATAGGTAATATCAATATGTATGTATGTATGTATGTATGTATGTATGTATATATATATATATATATATATATATATATATATATATATATATATATATATATATATATATATATATAACATCACTGGCCAAGAGTACCTTCAGTTACTTATTTTGCAAATTTCTACCTTATGTTCCTTCTTCGTATTCAATCTGTAACAAAAAATGCACTCAGACTGGAAACATAAGCTCCCCTATGAGGAATATTTCGTACGTCATTGTCTGAAACCCAAAATGACATTAAATAGTATAACATGGTCACAGCGTGGTGAGATGATAAATATCATAACGCTGCTGCATTTTTAGACATTTTAAAATTGCGTGGAAAATGTAAAGCCAAACACAACATTCTTGAGGATTGGGTTTCGAGGCTCTCAAACATTTCTGCCTCGCGAATTATATATATTTCTATTTATATATTTCATTTCATTTTCTAAATTTTTCTTATTCTTTTGTAACGAGGATTAAGGATATAGGACCATTTCTCGTTGAAAAGAGTGCTGATGCCTCAAATAACCTTCCTTGGAGAAAGAACTAAATTTTATTGTATCTTTTGATTTTAAAAAATTTGAAGAAATTTATTTTAAATAATTTACTTTGATTTCAAGTTGGTACATTACGTTTTTGCAATAACCCTCAAAGTTATCTATTCTAGATTCATTTGTTCAATGAAAGGTGATAGAGGACTCCTTCCCAAGTGCATTATGGTACATGTCAGATTCCATGTGTGGTTTTATGTTCTCCCTACGATACATCTCATTTGGAGCCACTATAGGAGGATTTATCATTGTGAGCATGGAGCGGTATGCATAAATACAAGCTATGTCACTGAAAATAGCAAATGTGGGTAAACGTAGGAATATTTGTTGATCGGTATCCTAAAATGGTGTACTCAATTGGTTTTTACAATTGGGGTTAAAGTATCCATGAACTATTTCTAATTTTTCCCGGATAGTACAAATAGTAACCTGGCCTGTCACATGCAGGCAAGGTACAAGGTCAGGTCATAAATGTGGTGCCATTAGCGGCCAAATATGCAGCAGGCCAGAGGATTTCATTGCAGACCACAGGAAACACTACTGTACCCTCCCTTAGTCAATAAGATGACTACATTTTTACCTGGGATATGATAATATGAAAAGTCACAAGAAGAACAGATGACAACAAAAATCTGCATGATGCTAGGAAAGTTTTTAAAAATGTGTGCTGGAAAACTTTGACACCGTTAGCAAAAGAAAAGGGAGGAGTTGAACCAGACTTTAAAAAATTAAGTCTGTAGTTGAGAAGTTAGGAAGTATATTCCAAAGGCTCAGAGGTCCAGTTTAAAATTACCAGTTACATTTTATGGGTCACTGCCTATCACAAGCCAGGATGAAAAATTATTTGTTCACAGTGGTGTTGGAAAATGAATGTTGATCTATTGATAATTTTCAAATCTGTGCCCTTTTGCTGTATTTAACATTGCTCTGAATAATGGGTTGAAATATATGAATATGGGTTATGTTTTACTGAAGTATTAAGTCTTTAACCACTCATGAACATATTGATTCATTTGTGCGGCAGCATGTCTTTGTTGATATAATTTTAAGTTTCTATGTCAGGTCCAGACAAAGTTTAGGTTTTTAAACCCAGGTATATTTGAAAAAAAGTGTAAAGTGTTTGTTATATCACACTGTGGCCAATAAAGCCAAAAGTGGGCATTAGAATAGCCATAGCGATATGCTGGATACCTGTGGTAAAAATCTATATTTGGTGAAACTTGGTATGCTAATAGATGATACCAGCAGAAAAAAATCGACTTGCTCAGTGACCTTGAGATGACCTTGACCATCACTTTAGTGATGTGGATAGGTCTTATTGGCATCTTTTCAACTTTTTGACACATTTATAACTAGAAATCGCAATGAGAAAGAGGAACGAGAACAAGTTGTGTAACACATTGTGTGGAACATTTTGAAAAAAAAAAATTAAAATTGGTCCAAAAATGAAAAAGATGTACACGGGTTATTTTGCAATAGTTTATTCCACTTTTTATTAACAGGCTAACCTCTGAATATAAACTAGAAGACACAAAGATTACGCCCTTTAAGTAAATAAAAAAATCTTTATAAGATATTTTGTTTCAAAGAAATTATTTACATTAAAAATTTTAGCCTATAAACCTAATGTTGGCTGCCATCTTGGATTAAGAAATCGAAAACGAGGCTCTGATTTCAAATCAATACAATGTCACTAAGATTAAACAAACTCACGTGATTGCTTTTTCAAAATCATCTGCTCTTGTAGCTGCATCCGACGGTGGACATATTTTAATGACGTAATTTAAAACCTTTCCGATTTTGGGGAAAATACTTTTTTTACTCAAAATTTTCCAGATCAGTTAATATTTTGTTAAATGCCAAATAAGTTTTTCATGATAATACTTTAGACTTAATTGTTTTCAATTATCATGGCCATTTTGAGTATATGTAGCAATATCAGGGTGAAAATTCACATAGAAACCTGTTGACAGCAATACTTTGGTGTTCAAGGTCATTTTAAGGTCAAATGAAGGTCAGTTTTAATAGATCCATAGCATATCTCGCTATCTGGAAAGCTTTACGAAGGTTGATCACTAAGCTCAGAAGATAATGTCAAATGTATTCTTAAGGAAACAAAATTGGTCATTTGGTCCGAGTGTACATAGTAGCAGGAATGTAATTAGAAGTCGGGAAGTAATATAACTCATGGGAATAAAAGAAACCAAGTTTGTTCCTTGGGAATAAGGTATTTACATCTGTTTAATGTAAATTTGAGAAACCAAAAAGGTGTGCCACTATTCTTATTCTTTGTGCATTTTTGTACTTCCTTTTTTAGTTATGTTGGTATTTGTTACCCAATGCGGGCTAAATCAATATGTGTTACTCAACATGCATACAGAGCGAATGTGATTGTTTGGGTGACTGCGATTTTCATTTCAATACCAGCGGCATTTGTTAAGGTACGTTTTGGTTATACTACCTGGATTAGTTATACAAGATGGGATACATGATAGTAACATCACAGAAGTCAAATACTGGCTAGGGGTCAGGAGTTTTCATCGCATCTGCATGTACATTTATGCGTATTTCTTAATGAATACACTAACAAGGATTTTTTTCCAAGTTATATGGCCTCGCAGTGTCCCCCCTAATGAAAACTGCATAAAACGGTATGACGTATTTAGTTGAGAAATGTCAACACACCCACACAAGGCAGTTTTCAACGGTTAAAATATTCTTTATTGTATGTAACAATTATTGTTGCAACCAATGACAATTTTCCAATACATACGACAATTTTTGATACTTTTGCAGATTGTTCGGAAACACATAACAAATGACTGGAAATTTTATCAGTGCCTAGTGCCTATGTCAAAAGCAAAACCATTTACTCTGTACGTGTTTGTCGTCTTTTGGGCAATGCCTACATTGACCCTTTTGCTACTGTACGCCAGGATATGTTCTACCCTATGGAAAAGCGTGAATAGATCGCAAAATCTACAATGTATGTATACGTGCGTATCTTTCAATACTCTCCTTTTTGAATACAGTATGTACATTCACCGCTATTTAAGCATTTGTCCAGGTCACAATTTAATATTTCAAGTTCCATAGCCATGTTTAATTTAGCAAGGTTTTGGGTTATTTTTGGTTGTGAGAAATTGTGCTGTGTCCTTCAGTCTCTCTGTACGTGTTCCTGTACTGAAAATCGCACCTATTGTATAACAGGTGTAACTTACACTTTGTTCTTTTTTTAACCAAAAAAGGAAGAAAATAATTAATTGAGTTGTCATATTCGAAGATTCATAAAGGTCTGATGCCTTGTATACAACACAGGGGCAACCAGCAGAGCGGTTGTCATTATATTCTGGGCGATAGGAACCCATTCATACTGACTGCCAAAGTCACTGTTCACAGACAATTCTGATTAGGGTCAGAAGGGAACAAACAAAAATCGGCGCCCTCTGTTTATTTACTATGACGTTTGGTGTACAAAATTATACCATAGCACATAAATGACATGATCTACCATTTATTGCATTAGTAAGACAGAAAGATAATTTGAAGGTGATCTGTTGATGACATTGACAATATTACTGAGTTTTGTAAACAGAAATGGACGTGGCCTTACGTGGTTCTCATTAAGTACTTTCTCTTAAAATAAGATCTTTAAGAGTCAACAGCTTTGTGGGGGTGTAGATTGGGTACGTAGCATTCACTTCAGGCTGAGAAATGCTCTTCTCTATAGTTGACTACCTGCCCATGTTTATGAAATAAACTCGGAAAGGGCTATCTGGGATCACGAGAAAATGTTGATCATGATAAAAGCTGTGCAACTTTTCACGTGTAGAAGGAAGGTCAATCATTAGAACAATGTCAATTATATCAGAATACAATCATGTTGGTTTTGCAGTGTACAAGCACCAACCACTCAACTGGGAAGACCTACATTGTCCAAGGAACTACGATCTAGAATACGAGTAAGTTATTCATTGTTGGATAAACTTTAATATTTTCAAGTTATCTTGGAAGTGCATGGCATTTTGCAAACAAATGTCTTCATATGGGAAAGCAACTCTGCCTGTAAAATGATTTGTGCCGGGAATGGTGAAGATGAAGATAGTGATATATATGGAAAGGCGTACATGTCTTTGAAAAAGTAAAGTTGAAGACAGGACACTTGCTTTTGAGAAAACCATTTAACATAAATTAAAGAACATCAAACAAGCACTAATGTGCATGTATATGTAAGAGCACATATGTAAACCTTCAAGGTAGTATTGAGTAGCTATGACATCGCTTCATTTTATGCCTGAAAGAAAGACATAAGTATAAACTTCCCTGCGCCAACAACTCGCAATGTTTTTCGGGGAAGGGGTGGGGGTAGGGGTGGGAATCTATACATGTAGATCTCACTGCGGAGGATCCACCACGGTCTGATGACCTGCTTTAGTCACCTTGGTCTCAAATGTACATGTCACCTAAATAGTTCAGCTCCATATCTACATCAAACTAAACTGCTCCAATGTGACGGTGTGCTTCCCTGGTGATCCAATGATGATTATGTCTCAAGGCAAACACAGAAATTCTATTATAAAATTTCTTCCTTTCTGCCTAACTGTTGGGCAGATTTTTCCTCACAGATTTATAAAGCTGGACAGCTAATATTTGGCTTGGTCATAGTCCAATGGTTGGAATTGAATCTTTTCAGATGATTTACAATTGGACAGTTTCACTGTCCTGACAGATTGATAAAGCTGGATTTTAGTCGTTCATAAATATTCATACTGAAAAATATAACTTCCATCCTGCTCTACCAGCAAGATTGCTAGGCAACGCAACTATATCTCCAACCTGATGAAGGTACATAAGTATGGATTCCTACCTTACCTTACCCTGTAGAAATATAACGTTTTTATTACAGCCAACTAGAGTCCATAAATATTTTAAGCTTTCTGTATGGTTTAAAAATTACTTGTATGCAATCTGTCAAGTTTATTTTTGGCTGAGTTGTCACCTTTCATTACAAAAACACATGCACCCACTTATTATGTAGATCTCCCTCTTTCCGCTAACGTTCTTTGCTGTGGGATAAAGGTGAACATGCCCAGATTCCAATTTATTCGCTGTTTTCAAATGAAGGAAGTACAAAATTTAAATCAGGCTACTTTTCAAGGCATATAAAGATATTTCCTAACAATCAATTCTTATATTTCTAGTAATATTGATGCTCTTCTGCCTTCACTGTGATTGTGTGATACAATGGGATTTCAGTATGGGATTTTACAAGTTTCAATGTTAAAAAGATGTGGAGATGTAATTTTCTTTAAGGGAGATTCGAACAGACAGTAGTTTATTTTTGCTTACAGTAGAAATAAAAATTCACAAAACAAGGCACGTTTCATATTAGATGCATGATTGGGATTATGTGCCCGATGGTCTATCGACATGCTAGTCACTGTTATCTGTTAAGCAAGCTTTACAAGCTCACAAAATGTTATACACTACAGAACGTTTGTAAAAAAAACTCTGCCATTTCTTTTGCTTTATACAGGTAGTAAAAATGCTTGTGTTGATACTAGCCTTGTTTTTGCTCTGTTGGACCCCCAACATTGTATACTCGTTTTTGCGTTCGAACGTTATGATACCAATAGGGATATACAATCAGCCACTGATGTACCTACCAGAGGACAAATTTCTGACCAAGACATTTATCCTGTTATCACTCAGTAACAGTTCTGTTAATCCTATAGTGTATGCCTTTGCCTCCAGGTAAGTTAATCTTATATTGAAGTGGATCATATTTTTAGTTTGTTTCAAATCTTAAACTATATGTTTTACAAATGAAATTGTCCGTTTATCTCCATCTGGATTGGCCACGTATAAAAAATACGGAAACTTACCCAATAACTCAAATACTTTATTGTGAGTCCTGAGCTTTTCTTAGAGCAGTCTATGCAGCTAATGACAGAAAGTTATGTCACCATAAATTTGAACGATACTAAGCATATTATTTTATCTTACAGTGATTATCTCTCAACGGCATGCTAGCAACATGAAACATGCGAGGTATTTGGTTTGTTTGTAAATACCGCTACTTAATAACATGTTTCAAATTCTTGCAACCTTTATAAATTAAGAAGCAAACAAGAGCCTGAACATCTAGGCTTGAACATTAGAGATACGTTCAAAGTTCTCCTAGCAGCTTGCATACAAGAAAGCAACAGAGGTCTCATCAGTGGATTTCCTTGTTATTGAACACCAGGAAAATGCCCTATAGCCAGTGAGAACACACCACTTGGTGGTCAGGCTAAAATTCCTTACCACCACTGCTGATAAGGAATACACCCCATGATGCCTGTGTAACAATGTGACGACGTTGCCCACCCCATAAACTCATGCCATTACAGCAATTTCAAACTGTTAGCAAAACATAAAAATTGAAAAGAAATATCAAGTATGCATAACACTTCAAGCAGATAGCTGAGAAGAAAGAAACAGTGAGTTCAAAGTCCCTTTTTTTTCGAAAGATTTATTCCTGTCAAATGTGTGCGGGACCTTAAAGTATCTTAAATAAAAGATGTAATGCTACTTTTGGCGATATATAATTAAACCGTTGCACAATTAATGCAGATACTTTTTTACCTTATTAATTTGTCAGTCAGCTTGGCTGATAGTATCTGTCTCCATGTGTCGTCATCCGTCACGTGTCATAAAAATTAACATTTTTTACTTCTTCTCTAAAACATTATCCAGTTTCACTTCAATCTTGGCGGGGATGCATCTTGGCTGGGTTCAAACCAAATCTGTTCAAATTGTTATATTCCAGTTTGTTTTGTATTTTTCAGGATTTTTTGGTTAACTTCTTTGAGAAAATCTTTAGATAATTTTCTTTGAAACTCTTAAGTCAATTGCTTTAACATACACATCAATACATCTAGGTAACCTCTTGTTATGGATGTAGCATGGCTATATGTTTTCATTTAGAAAAGTCATTGGATTGATTGAATGTGTGCCAGGTCACTGAGTTTGCCTGGATTTTCAGTGAGCACACGTGTTGCTGGTGAACAACTGAGTGGACTGGGGTGTTGACCTTCATTCACTTTGAACAATGTGAATCTCTGATGTGGTATAGAATGATCTGAGCAAAATACGATGTGTGATAAGTTAGAAAACTGTAGAATATTGGTGATAGTTGTCCGGTTACTGGCAGTATGTAAATTATTAATGTATTGGCGTAGCTCAGTGTATAATTGCCTTTACGTACTTTGTATTATTGTTGATATATTGTTATTTTTAAAGTTGTATCATATTTGTCTTTCTTTGTTAATTTCTGGTATGGGCTAGACCCTTCTGAAGGTGGGCATCATAACAGGCTTAAACCTTAATGGGTTCCAGGGGGTGTTGCTGTTGATTTTCCTAATGGTTTAACTCATTCCATACTATGGTCACAGGCCTTGGTCAGCTGTGTTGGCACTGCCTAGCAAGTCATACCACAACCAGTGTGTCAAGACTATAGGCATGTTGGTACTTGAACGAAAGCTCTTTACATGAAGGATTTAAATATGCATTTGTCGTCTTAAATCTTGGTAAATATACGGAAAAATCGGGGATTTGTATGGAATGAGTTAAGAACTTCGGTGAGAGAACTTGGATACTTTTCAAAGTATGTGATAGTGGATACAGCTGTGACACCTGTAAAAGAAAGCAATTAGGGATTTTTTTTCATTTTTTCAATATTTGCAGTACATGTGCATGTGGCATCGGTGAACCTCTGCCCTACATACAGAAAAGGCAAGCGTATTCTAATAAAACTAAGGACGGCTTAAAATCAGTGATCATGTATAGCTTACCGGTGCAAATAAATCTGCTTGCACATTTGCAAAACATCTGCAGACATAATTACATATACCACATATTCTGACACAACTAAATTTTGCTAAGGAAAAATATTACAAGGACAGGTTTAAGATCACCCTTTGCCATTTATTATCATTAGTGACTGCCCGACTGAAGTCAGGACTGAAAGTTATTTATTCACATTGGTATTGCAAGATGATAAGAATGTGAATAAATATTGTACTCTGGGGTTATCGGCTCCAAGCAATTCTAAAAAGGACACAAAAATGGTGTGGGCGGTGCCGTAACTTAGGAAATAGTCAAGGATGTTAGCTAAAAGTCTGCTAATATTTAAATACCCAGGTGTATGACCTCGCGCTGGTTGCTTGCTATTGCCGGGACAGGTTCTACGCTTGGCGCATTCAGATAATTTAGGACGGTCTTAAATGTGCCCTGATGATTTATTCCCGGAAGCGAGGGTACTCGAAATACGACGTAATCGTCATTCCGTGGTGAATGACTACTCATGGCCTGAATATAGTCGCTTAGTTTACACAAAATGTGTAACTGTGTCGTTGGCCAAGAGGCTGCAGAAGTCATTTTAATGTAAGCTTGTTTATGACAATATGAGTGATACAAAAGTTCCGGCAAGAGAGACACTGTTCCCTTTGGTCCCATTATTGAAGCGCTCAGCGTGCACTGGATGAAAACAGCATGGGGTAAGTTGAAGCGTTTTCGCAAATCCAATAAAAGAAGGTTCAACAGAATTTATTTTGCCCAAACAAAAAGCCCAAGCTCCCTTTTTAGGTAGATGTGTCAAATACATAGAGTCTGGAATTGTATTTATTAAAAGAACATTTTAGGTTTTGCTCACCACAATCATACATTTCTGCATAAAATAAGCGGGCAATTAGGTCAGGATATAGCCCAAGGTGAGAATTTAGGTGTACATATATATTTTGTCCTGCGGTTGAAAACAATCAAACATCACCCTCCACAGTCATTAGCAATCCACTACATTGCAGAACTTTAAAAACTGATGATATAAAAGAATATGAAGCAATGGTGAATCAAGATACATAGCTACAAAATAAAATCTCCAGATAGGAATATCTCCCATATCAGGAATGCTCTGTGGGTTTAACAGAAAATTTAAACAAGTAGTAAAGGCAGACGGGAATTTTGTATGTTATCATATTTTGGTTACAAGTTGTGAAATGCTTGTAAGCACTAAAATGTGAGGAATTTTGAGCTAGCGTTTCCAATTGGCACTCCGTAAGGAAGCGGACAACAGACCTGGAGCGATGTTGACTTCTGCATTTCTTGATCTTTTTTCTGGACATACAAGCGAAAGTGTTTTTGTCTTTTTCATGCTCCAACCAAATATATAAAATTTGTTAAACATGTATTTTGTAGCTATGTGGTCCGTACCATATGCCTTATAAAATGACTCAAAGATCTCGGATAGATTCTTTCTATTTAACGTAGCATTTAATGTCGAAATTAACCAATTATCCGCTGATAAAAACACTGCCACTTTTAACACCTCATGCAGAGGTATTTCGTTCGCCACCTATAGAGGCTTGTCATAAAAGCCTAGATGAAAAATAGCAGAGACCAAGATTCCCGTGGTGAACGTTTCAATGGGTAAGGCCCCAGGGAGTGGGGGAACCTGCACTTCAAAACCACGGTCAGCAACACGCGGCAAGCTGCTGGCAATGTTTTGGAAGTAGCCACTCACCTTGCATAAATTATGCAAGCGTGCCTCGGAAATACATAACTTCCCTATGTTATTGATAATTTCCATGGTGTACGGAAAAATTCTAAGCATTAATGAATAGCACACTGAGCTCTGTGTTTATGATTACCACAATAATTAACTTATGAAGGTAGGGTAAAACTATAACGCATTTACCTATACCTTGTCAATTAGATGGTTAAATTTGATGTACACAAACCCTTTGTTCTGTTATCATGGAGGGATTTAAGGCCAACACTATTAAGTGCAGCCCGACTGCCTTGTACCTGCCGGAACAAGAGGTGCAGGTTTTAGCTTATCCCCGACAGCAGAACAACGAGCAATTCATCACAAGCATAATTGAACTGTTTATTAACGTTATAAACAGGATAAAATAACTAGATAGAGTCATATCACAGCTAGCTAGGAAGCCACTTGCGGTCCACCGGTGATCTGCTAGTGGCAATGCTTGCAGTCCTCCGGTGACTGTCACCGGAGTACCGTCAGAATTTTGTTCATCGGTTTTCTAGCGGTCTGCCCGTGGCAAACCGCTGCATAGCGACAAGGGGACCCATGGTGGTCCCTCAGCAGCAAGCCACCATTAACCAAGTGGCGCCTTCATGGTTTATTGCTAAATTTTACAAATGGAAGCTTGCAGTTTAGCTGCCATCCTCATTGACAAATCTTCATTAGCTGCCATCCTCATTGACAAATCTTCATTACCTGTACAGTGGTGTAAATAACATTTTACTCAAAGGAATTGTGTTATTAGTGTCAATATAGTGAATACTTATGTAAAAAAACAATGCAAATACAACATGAACAGATGAACGAATTTATTATATTTAATATATGTAGGTTTAGGCCCATTTGTGCTTAGACATGCACAGGGACTTCCATATGAGTATGTCAAGCAGGCACTGCATGGGTCCAATGCGCTCCGACAGAGATGGGACAGAATTCCCATCCCTGTCGTAAGCCCAGTCTGGCTACACAGGATGCCCTCAACCTGACCTCTCACATTCAAAGAAACCACGACAATTGACCCCAAGCTGGGAGCGTCTAATCATTATACATTCAGTCTGAGTCTACAGCAGCTCTAACTTCTCCCTCTAATATGGCATTGTTTTTTTTCACACCATTCTCTTTCGACGACTCCCATCAGGATCTGTGGCGCCCTTTAGAAATCTATGGACTTCTGTTTGAATATCAGTGTCCGAAGCATTTCTTGTAAAGGCATTTCTTCTAACTTTTTCTGCAATACAATGTGGAAATGATTAAGTACAGTTACAGTTGTAATTTTTTATTGACGCACCACATTACAATGCTGTTCTCACGTCTCTTACCTGAATGCAAAAATTTATACCTTCAGATGTCACATGTAACTTACAAAAATGTGCAGTTTTTCAATATCTTCAATTTGAGCCCAGCTTGATCAAAATTTACTGATGTATGGCTAGAAAACAATTTCAATGTCACCTGTAAATTTCAAAACTGTGCAGTGTTACAAACATTTTAATTCAAGTTGTATTGTTTACCTTAACTTATAATAGTTTTAGAGATATTAAAGATTTATAAATTTAATTGACCCAAATTCTCACAATTTTTAAAACCATTGAATCTCTTAACAAAACAAAACAAAAAAAGAAAAACAAAAAAAAAACAAACAAAAAAGACCCCCCACAAAAAACCAAAAAAGAAACAAAAAAAAAAAACAAAGAAAAAAACAAAAACAAAAACAAAAAAGAAACAAAGAAAAACAAAAAAACAAAAAAACAAAAAAAAAAAAAAAAAAAGGAACAAAAAAAAAAAAAAAAAAAAAAAGACTGCCTGTGTGGAAGTATAATAATGCTAATTTTGGAGTTTCTGCGTATAAAAGTTTGAAAATGAAATATCGAACAAATTTGCCTGGTTGAAAAGAATGGACAAAAAGGAAGGAAGGAAGAAGAAAGAAAGAAAGAAAGAAAAAAGAAAGAAAGAACGAAATAAAGAAAGAAAGAACGAAATAAAGAAAGAAAGAAAGTGTCGAACAAATTTGCCTGGTTGAAAAAAAGGAAAGAAAGGAAGGGAGAAAGAAAAAAAAAAGAAAGAACGAAAGAAAGAAAGAAAGAAAGAAAGAAAGAAAGAAAGAAAGAAGGGAAGAAAAACAATATGTCTCTGTTAACACACAGACATAACAATACGTACTTTGCAACATGTTTCTGACATGGAAAATTTCTAACTCAATTTTGTCAATGCCCTGGCCTGTCCAATTTGTTTGCATCATCAGAGATGTCATCAACTCGGTCAGTATCTGTCAAACACATTCCCGACTACCTCTTGTAGGGAGAGAAGATATCTGAAACAAAAGCATGGGTCTAATGTATACTTACTAACATTGGCAATGTATAAAATATACTTTAGTTAACAATATTCATGTATTTTATATTTGTGTCTCTTTAGTACATGTAAGTTGGATCTTGTAACTCTTTATAGATCAAGACTATGTCAATAGTTTTCCTGGGCACATTCTGGTGCTATGTGTACCTGGAATGCATCACGGAAAGCTACTTGGCCACATTGCAAAAACATTTTCCACACTGTCACGAATAAACAATTTTGAAAAAGTAAAATAGATAAGTGCAAAATCTTGTAGTTGCACCCATTGATGCATGGTTAAACCAGAATTCAGGCAGCTTAAGGACGGAAGGGTTCAGGTTTTGACATTAATATTGTATTTGTAACGTTAACATACATGTGCACCCCCACAATCCAGTCATACAGCAACTTGCAGCACATGAAAGCTATGAAATCCCTTCCTTTAATATACAGTCAGGCCGCGTTTATCTGGCACCATCTGTTTTTGGTCATTTTGCCGGATTAACAAGGCTGCCAGATTAACAAATCACAGTATAATTCACCAGGATATATAGAGAATAAGAGACCAAATTTGCACCTAAAAATGAATAAATAAAAACAAATCACATACACGTATTACCAACCAGATGAAATTTTAATAACGAAACGTGCAAATTATAGAAAAAAAAAAGAAAAAAATTCATTCAGTGTATTCATTTGATTTGATTTATTTATTATTTTACCAGGGGGACTGGTTCAGTGTACCAGACACTGATGTCCCACCAGGCCCTGGATGGTACAATGAAGATACATAAAACGACAATATGAGATGATGACTAAAATAAACACAACTCATTTAAATACAATGTGATAAAAGCTTTAAAAGACAATTAAAAGTATAGAAGTAAACGTAAAATAGCAGGAGTACATAACCACAAATAATGTAGATCAATATGACAATATGAACTATATCTGGGTAAATAAAATTTGATAAAAAGTTATACAGCTATCACAAGATAGTCAAGAACTACTTGGCAGCTCCTTTGAATTGGGGAAGGGATGGTAGTTTTCTATTTTCAGGGGAAATACAGTTCCAGCAAATAGCTCCTCTGTACGATAAGCTATTTTTGCCATAATCTTTATCTATGGAAGGAATACAGAAGGAGTTTGAGGAGGATGCTCGGGTAGAGTGAGAGTAAGCATCGTTAGTTCGTTTAAATTTTGAAGTGATAATATTTGGGGCCAAATTGTGAAAAACTTTGTACATGAAAATTTGGAGATGGATTTTGCGTCTTTCTTTTAGGGTGGGAATATGACTCATATTGTGTAGGTCATCTATTGAAGTATATCGGTCCATTTTGTTTATGATTCTGAGTGCTCTGTTCTGTAGAATTTGGAGTCTGTCTTGCAGGTACTTGGGGCAACACCCCCAAACGATATCACAGTAGTCAAAATGTGGAGGAATGAGGGATTTGTATAATGTAAGCATCAGAACATTAGGAAGGTAGTTTCTCACTCGACCCAGAGCAGCTATTTTAGCATTTACTTTGCGAGTGATGTAGTCAGTATGTTTAGCAAATTTGAGTGAGCTGTCAAGTATAACACCAAGATATTTGAATTCATGAACTTGTTCAATGGTTTCATTATTAACCTTAATTTCAACAGGGTTTGCATGTTTAACTTTGTATGGAGTCCCAAAGAACATGACTTTTGTCTTTTTGGTGTTCAGGGTCAATTTGTTCCTTGCAAACCATTCAGAAACCAGGGCAATTTCATTGTTCAGAACGTTTTCAATTTGGACGGTGTTTTTTGCTGAAAAATAAAGAGCAGTGTCATCCGCATATAATGAAATGCTACAATTGGTCATAGTAGTGGGAAGGTCATTTATGTACACTACAAAGAGGAGCGGGCCCAGAATTGAACCTTGGGGAACTCCGCAGGTGACCTTCTGTGGTTTGGAGATTTTACCATCTATGACCGTATGTTGGTTTCGGTTGGACAAATATGATTTAAACCACTCGTGCTCGACATTAGAGATACCATAGCTCTTGAGCTTATGAAGTAGAATAGGATGGTTAACAGTGTCGAACGCCTTTTTCCGATCCAGAACTCCACAACAACGGTCCTGATCAATGTCATTCTGTAGAACATCTACAAAGTGGGCAAGGGCCGTTGCCGTGGAGTGTCCCTTTCTGAAACCTGACTGGGACTCATGAATAAGATTATGACTAGTTAGGAAAGAGTAAAACTGGTTTTTTACTAGCTAAAATCCATTAACTAACTTCCCACAAACAAAATTTGTATCAATTTTTTATTTAGTTGGCTTTAAAACTATATAATGATTTATGCTGGAGTGTGTAGAGGGAATTCATATCCATATCCATATCCATATGTACAATTAATGTTACGTTCAAAATTAATGGAGCGAGCGGGCATAAATGTGCCAACCCCAATGTTAATCTCACATATGTATTTGGACATATTTTGCCTTTAATAGCTTATTTTGGCGCAAAGAAATCCGAAATCTTTTTTTGTTTACTGCGCTCACTTTTCAAATCTTTTAACTGTTCTTCGATGCGCCAAACTTTTGCTACGTGGTCACCACAAAATCCCTCATTGGATTCTGGCCATTGAAATGAACTTTAGCCATTGAAGGCGGGAACAATGCAACGTCTAATCAACTCGGAACTTGTTTGGAACACGTCAGGTGATTGTTGATTTTGCGGTACGGCGCCATCAGGTATGTAATTGCAAGGTATATGCTCCATTGAATATCAAGTGACGGATTAAAGAGGCAAAGTACAATGAAAAAAGCTCTTTTGTTCTGCAATTAACATGCCGGTGACGAAATTGGTCTGTAGTATGTCTGCTTGGTTTTTTTTTTTTTTTTTTTGGTGCTCAATTTCATACAATATCGCATTTAAGCGGGCGGGGTTGAGGGGGGGGGGCAGAGTCTACTTTCATAAATTCCCTCTACACACTCCAGCATAAATCATTATATAGTTTTAAAGCCAACTAAATAAAAAATTGATACAAACTTTGTTTGTTGGAAGTTAGTTAATGGATTTTAGCTAGTAAAAAACCAGTTTGACTTTCAACGCCAGAACATTGTCATGGAAATGAACACATAGGCCTACTTGTCATGTGCAAAAGTGAATGCCTAATGTGGCAGACCCAAATATAAAAAAATTTGGCATATAAATTATATTGCTATCGTCTGTCTCGTAAGTCCCTTTCACACCTGTATTAAAATCTATTTTGGAGAGTTACCCAGTTGTTAAAAGGTTTAGCAGATATTTACACTACACATTTCCCTGGATAGCGACAGAATTTCATAGAGATTGGTTAAACAAAACTTAAGTTAGGTCCGAATACCGACATTTTAATTGACAAGCTGACCAACTTCTCAGTCACAGTAATGTAAATGGCACAAGGTGAAAAATAAATATATTTAAGTTGGCCTCGAAGACATGTTTTCCCATGGGGCGGGGTGGGGTGGATGGGTGCTTCCCCTATTTCGTTCGGGGGGGGGGGGGGTGCGGCTTGACCTTTCAAAAACCTACCTTTGTCCTTCAAACAAAAGTTTGTCGCGCAATTCAAATTGCACTCTGGCTTATGATGTGGCGAGCATCGATGGAAATCACACCAATGAGGTTCATGTGACAGCGCAGACTGAAAATGGCCAGCAACATGTGACCTTTGGTGTAGCCAATTTGCCGGGAGGGACTGCAGTAGACTACAACCAACACTTAAGAGACAGTATCTGCGATGTGTCTGCTACTTTTGCAGATTTGTCAGGGCGTGATAGAGTTGCAGTACTAGCAGAATCACACAACAACATCACAAGCACCATCAGTGATAGAGCGGCAGTTAATCGCAGTGTGGTCAACAACTTGCAAGAAGAACATTGACGAGAAATCGTAGAACTGAATTGTAATGTCCACTCCCTGGACACACTGCTGTCCAAGGCAAGGGCTGTGCTAAACGCCACTGGAATAAGAAGCCAGTGCTATGGTCTTGAAGCTGCGGCAGTAAATGTCATTAGAGGCCTGAGTAAAATGAGGTATAAGCAAGGAAAGGGGGACCCAGTGGGCTTCAAGTCCTTCTTCAGAAATGCAGGCATGCCCCTCAGCGTATTTCCAAGATACGTAGGAAACCGCATTCACATCTTGTTTGCACTGGCAGAAACATGTGTGCAGTACCACCGTGAGATCATCCAGTACTTGTCGGAGTATTGTTGTTTAACTGGTAACCTACATGTGTCGCTTCTAAATGACCTTCAGAATGTGGCCATATTGGAACAATTGAAGGTGCTTGCTTTGTATGTCAAAGTGTTGACAGGGCCATGGATGAAATAATTTTATTCGGACAATACGGACATTCACCACCTAACCCTTGTGCCACAAATCAAAGATGCTGTGGACTACCTGAGAAACATTGCTGCCGAACCTGCCATTGCCATGAACAGGAAAGATGTATTTGGTGCTCTTCTTGCTGATGATGCTATCTGGACATCCCTGGTATCTGATGTGTCCATGAACAGTCAGCCCGTGTCAGATGACTGCTTTAGGTTTTGTACATGGTCTTGAGAAACAGCTGAGTTGGTACTTGCATGGTGACCTATCTGTTCCATCTGAGGAAATGCTTCACAACACAAGAGCAGCACCACTGCATAATATGCATGAAGAGAGAGAGCTATGGCCATGACAGATCACCAAGCCCGAAGAGCCCCAAATGCAAAGATAGATTTTGTTGAAGTCAAAGTCAAAACAAAAAGCAACAAAACTATTGACTGGCTCTCTGCTTTGGACAATGAAACGCAAGACAAGATTGTTAAATTTGTTGTCAGCGAAAATAGAAAAATGACTGGAGAGAAAAAAAAACAGAGAGAAAAAGACAGCAGATGAAATTTTGAGAAGGGCAAAATTGTAATATGTGAAGAAGAATCAAGCAGAAAGAAGAAAGGTGGATAAAGTGGTGTAAGATTTGGAACAGTCCTTCTCAACAGGGAAACTTAAATCGTTATGTGCAAGAGTGGCACCAGATGCACCTCAAGACAAAATAAACATCATTGAAAAGCTTGTCTCCAGACCACAAGACTTTGTGGATTCCTACATAGACCACCTGTGGTATGACGACGAAAGTGGGAATGGAAAAGTGGAATGTTATATCGGACATATTGTAAAACTTAAGTGAAAAAAAGTTAAAACATTTATAGTTGGTTATCAGCTGTCATCTGAAGGCCCAGATGACGAAGAAGACTTTGACATTCCTTGCAGCCAAATAATTTCAGATCTTCTGTGTGGGGATCTTGTATTTTGTGCGTGAAGATCTTTGATATGATGAAAAGAGCCAGGAAAATTTATTGATACCAGACATGAACTGCAGCCAATTTAAATGTATTGCCATATTTTGTTGAAATCATGCCATATTTCAATCACAAAACTGCAGTGATGAATATGAACTTGTAGATACACGAATGACTGTGTGGACACATGGATATGATGCTTAAATTTATTGTTCATAATGTACATATTTTTCATTTATATTTATTATGGAACTCAGTTGGCTGAAAGTGGAGACAAACAAAAAAAATATCTGATTGACCAGTTTCTTCTTCGTATTACACTTTGAATCATCCCATCATCATGGTCACCTGTAGAGAACAAAAAATCATCATTAATACATGTTGTTTACGTGGAATAAAATATTATAATTTAGTTTATTGTTTATCATTTTGTATATCGGAAATGATGTAAAGGAAAATTATAAGTTATAACCCAAGCCTCTGTACTGTCATATACAGGGAGCTGCATGGGGTCACTCCTGACTGACTCCATTGGCTGCATGGGTTCACGCCTGACTGACTCCCCTTCTTGGGTCACAGTTTTGAGCCAACGGCCACATGCATTAGCATTGTGGAGAGAGGTCATATTTCTTATGCACTAAAATTGCAATATCGGACTTAATATTGATGATAGAACCTCAATTTAAAAAGATAATTTATTTTTACACTCAGACCTATATTATGGTATAATTTTTGTGACTGTAATTAAAAATCAAAATTTTGCATGCAGGTACCTACACCCAGTATCGTCATTAATGTGAGTACCCCCGCCCCTCCCATGGGCATGTAACAGGATAATCCACAAATTATTAATCCTGTACATGAATATATTACCCCTGAGAACACTGCTAAATTCATTCAAAGAGGACATTTTATAGCCCCCTAGCCAGCACAAGTCACAAATAAAGAAATGAGGACACTTTCCCTTTGACACTGAGATAGCCCATGAATGAATATACTTCCCGATTTATTTATTTATTTTTATGACAATAGCAACGGCACCCCGCAACAATCCCTCTTGGCCTTATGTGCAGATACTTTTTCACTTATTTATTATTTACAAGACACAGCCCTTATACAGTCACTATATGCATATGGCTGGGCCCATGCATTGTCAAAATACCCACATTATCGCTAATACTGTAAAAGCGACCAAAGACTCTCCCTGAAAACGTATTCAAGGAGCTGATTCTACTGAATTTTCATGCAGGGTTAGCTTAAAAGTGCTCCCTTGGATATTGATTATCAAGATGGACGCACCTAGTTGTACGATGAAACGTCATAGATTATATAATCTTCCCTTGACCATTTATCGGAATTAGGCTTGGTTCCCCACAATGGCGCCTATCACTTGAACTGATCAGTGCAAAGGTTTCTGGGTAATATTAATAACCATCCACGAGGGGTCATTTTGCTGCCAGCGGTCCTCGGGTGGACCGCTAGCAGCTGCCTGCTGTTGTGGTGTCTCCGGCGGCGAGCGAGTGGACTGGTGGCAGTCAGCTGAGGGCGGTCTGATAGTGGCTTGCGTGCAGGGTTCCTTGTAAAGTATGTATTAACATTGTCATTGTATTAAAGTCAAGACTCCCAATGTTTTCAACTTGGCTTCTTGATGTCAAAAGTAATCCTCGCTAACGCATTAACCTATACCTGAACATTTACATTTGATGTACATAAACTCGTTGTTCTGCTCTCACCGAGGGATTAAAGGCCAACACAAGTAAGTGCAGGCCAACCGCCTTGTACCTGCCGGAACACGACGTGAAGGTTTTACCGTATCCCTCAAAGCAGAACAATGAGCAATTTAACACAAGCATAATTAAAATGTTCCTTAAAGTTATAAACAGGATAAAATAACCAGATAGAGTCATATGACAGCTTTCCTTGTAAAGTCCGTATTCACATTGTCATTGTAGTATAGTCAAGCCTCCCAATGTCTTCAACTTGGCTTTTTGGTGTCAAAGTGTTTCTTGCATCATTTTAGAAAAGACTGCTGGCTTTGCAAAACACAGCACTTCCCCTGGCACTCCATGTACCAGTGTCCGAATGTTTAGTTTGCAACAGAACGGTTGGGGTTATAATTTTTTTCAAAAACAATTTGCGCCACTTTGCGGGGGGTGGGATGTGGGGGCAAGTAGATTGGGTGCCCAGATTGTGCAGTACCGCACAGAATGCTCTTTTATAGTGAGGATCGATAACTCCGGCTAACACGTGCAGTCCGTACACAACCCTCAATCCGGAACGCACAGCAATGCGACCGTAACAAGTTTCGGGAAATTTGACGACTGCTATACCAGTTTGGACTTTGGCAACATTGTAAGGGTTTATATAAACTTCAGACAAGGAATACAAATCGAAACCTGCAGTTCCTGGCCTACCACGTGTTGGCATCCAGGCGTCCTTATGGGCTTTTTTAATGCATACGAATTCTTCATGGTTGCTCATGCTGTTTGCTCCAGGCAGCGTTGGCGGACATTCTCCCTCCTCCTTTGAGTCTGAAGCAAAAGGTTTGATATCTTCCACTTCTTCCATTGTTAGTAGTGGGGAAGCCCTGCAAGATTAAGATGAAGCTGGAATCTGTGCAATGTCATCGCCATCTGGCTTGAATAAAATCAGGACTGCCCACATCTTAAACTAATGTTAAATTCGTCTTCCACAATTTGGTTTACAATTAAATCGTTCTCCTGTCTTTCATCTGTAAAATATTTTAAGATTTTTTCTAAACTTTCTCCCTTTTTTTTCTCCAGACGTAAAATACACAATATTGTCCACAAACTGTCAATTTCAAACTTTTCAGTTGGGTTGTGTTAAAACGATTATCAAATCTTGGTTTTAAAAACCTGGGGACAATCGGGGGGGGGGGGGGAAGACCATAACTGTCAAAGTATTTATTTTCGCCTTCCGGGGTCCAGTACAGGGCGATGCAACGGCTGCCTGCAAAGTGCGCTGGGTCGACATTGGCGACGTAACATACGGGTTTAAATTTTGGCCTCACCAAAGGAATTTGATCAGAAGGAAATACACCTTTAAATATATTTTGTGTGTTTTTGTGACTAATGAATAACTGTGTAATTGCCACATTATTTATTGTAGTAAACTGTACCGTCAGAATCTATAGATAAAATGCCGTCATATTCGAAATAGCAAAACACGGTAATGCTAGATGTGGAGGACTGATCCAATTTAATTCCGAGACTTAGCTTTCCTTCATGCACCAACTGGAAATGACAGTCATTGGTTAAGTCCGGCGTTAAGTCGAAGCCATAAATTGCATAACTGTTTGGAAAATCTTTCTCAGGACATATGTCCAGATCGTTATCTAGAAAGAGCTTATTTGAAGCCATCAGCATGGGAAAATAGGCCTGAAGGTAGTGCTTTTTGCTAGAGTTCATTTCTAAGCTATAGTACGGCAAAGCTTGTCCATTGACACGCAGTGTCATCTTTAAAACGTCAAAACGCGAAAAATTGAATGGCGATAATTGATAACTACCGTGGAAGCCTTCTGACATTACCCAAACTGATAATCACTTTGCAAGGTAGAACGCCCTTCAAAAGGTTATTTTCAGAAATGTCTTGTCGACCAGCTCCTTCTGTGACAAATTACATTTCAATTCGTCTCATTGGATATTTAAATCGGCCTTTTTGGAGAGCTAATGGATGTCCTACCAAGACGCTAGCACTTATTTTTTCTCCTTACACACAAAATCGCAGATTCGATGGTTATCGCATACTTTTTTTAAGCAGATTTTGCCATTAGTGAGAAAGAAGGATCGGCACTGTGTAGCCTAATTCTGATCGTTGAGTTACCTGGGATCAATTTGCCATGCGAGCAAAGCTCTAAATGTATGCTCCGAGACATTTTAAACATTCGGCGGAATTTTGAAGTTTTGTAGCGACATCTAGCGCCCAGGTCGTGCATTTCCTTGTTTACATTTGCAACAGGTTGGTTGAAATCGAGTCGGCTCCATGGAATAGGAGACACTCAAAAAATGCTGTATAAGGATACAGGTTATTGCTTTGATTAATCATATTATTATTAAGGAATATAGCCACATTTTTATACTCGGTAATTTCTCCAGGAATGGGGCTTCCGTCTTGAGTTAAAATTCGTGATTTGGTATATAGACAAATGTGAGCTGGGTGGACGTAACGCTCACTGACGACTATTATTTTTTAATTCAATGGGACCACCCCGGTCTAAAGTTGTGACGGGGTAATACTTCGAAAAAACAAAGCTAAACAAAAACAATCGATGCTAGTTTGAGTGGATGGAACATTGCATAATCCCAGTTCTGACTTCAGACAATAGCAAGAGTGTTCTTGTAACAGAAATATGTTTTTACCTTTGTTAAAGGAATATGTCGCACGATTTCAGTGTTCGTTTTTTTCATCTTTTAATGGGAATTCCTAGGGTTTGCTTCGCTACAATTCTCTCGCGTTTGTCTTCTTTTTGGGGTGGCTCAAGCGATACACCTGAGCATTATTTCGAAGATCACTATCGTTTACTATCTCAGAAACTGTCCGATGCATGGCAATCAGCCTCAGCGTCATCTCGAAGATCACAATCGTCTACTATCTCAGAAACTTTCCGATGCATGGCAATCAGCCTTTCTTTGCCTCTGTCTCGTATGGAATCGCCTACGTTTTTGTTTGACGTCAGCACATCGCCGACCACTTGAACAGCCGTTTTTAGCAGTTCCTTGCCAGTAGCTTTTGGAAGAGGTAGTGTTTTTCTGGCTAACCCCCCAAATAAAGTTACCTAAGCTGTATCCAGATTGCGTTAAGTCTCCAGAAAAATATGGAGTTTGCCACTGCTTGGTTTGCATGACAGCAGTATGACCTCAAATCACACTTGTATGGAACTTTCATTTCATTACTTAAAAAAGATATCTTTCTTTTTCCATCTGAAATGGAACTTCACAACAACTTTTCCGTATAGGAAAGGCACTAGTTCACCCTGGTCGTCGCACAAAGCAATCTCAATGGAATTGATGGTCGAGCTGCTCTTTTCTGCGTAGTGAGGCTTTTGAAATACTTCATGCATATTGTCTCCAAGCCACCACCTCACATTGACAACTGCAAGCAATAGAAAATAAGAGTCGCCTGCTAAAGTTCCTTTGACCCGCTTGGAATAAACATAAATCTGGCGCAGATTCACGTTTAAATCGGCCGGTCTGTTACTTGTAAAAATTGAGTCGTTAGCAGAAACCTACTTCCCCGCCTTTGATGTTAAAACCTTTCTATCCAAACCCAACAGTTATGCTGAACGGGAATGCAAAGTTAACGTCTCTCCACGTTGCAGAATAATTGTCATCAATCCTGCCGACATGAGGAATTTTACACGTCCGTAAAAAAGGCCAGGAGTAATTGCTTTCAGTCGAGAGTTCATTTCATCTGCTAAGCTTTTGGACGTGTAGAAGCCTTTATAACTTCGTCTTAGACCGTGACCACATTTAACCTCAAAACGTGTCAGCAGTGGCATTATATTATACCAACTGTGCGGATAAAATATTTCACTCAAGGCACAACCCCATTGACCACCCGACTGAACTGGTTGTGGCATGGGGGTATCATAATGACAAATCTTGTTCTTTCAAATTCACCCGTTGTTTTTATATTACTTGGTAATACCATGTAAAAATTTGAAGTATGATCCATTATCTGTAACGTATCCAACTAGCTACTTGATTACGACGACTCTTACGAGCAGGTGCCTTAATCCAGGCATAGGGGACGCCAATTTCTAGTAAAATCTGCAAGAAGCTTTCGATGCCTGGCGGTATATCACTCGGGATTCTCACCACAGCCTTGTTTCTGATATATTTTAACAGGTCAATCAAGCTTCATCTGACGACGGTTGTACCGTTAATGACAACTTGAAGCTTTTCGTGGCATGAAATATTATCTGGATGTTCTAATGTAGTTTCTAAAATATTATTGACTCCAGCTGATCGATGTATTTGAAGAAAGCTTTTATAGACGCTATATCGCTCTTTTTACTAACGGTGGGTTTACTTTTTAAAAGATTGGAAGCATCTAAGGTCACTGGGTATGGCTTTTTCTCTTTTCCGAATAAAAAAGTTCTTTTGTTGGGCATATAATTTCATTCTAGTGTCGACAGGTAATAGTATATCGTGTAAGATATCGGTTAGTGGTTTTTCTTCTGCGTGTCTGTTTTTTGCCTGTTCAATCTCAGTCTGTGCCACAAAGTCTTTTTAGTTTAGCCGTTTAAAAACAGCTAATGGTATTATGAAAGACTCTTTGAAATCGACCATTATGGTTCTTACATGTATTTAGTTCAGAAAGGTCGATAAAACCGCTCCTGTGACAGGAATGAAAGCACCCCAAAATCCCCCAGACTGTTTTGTAAGAATTTGTTTCTTTACAGCTAAGCACGTTTTTTTTTTTGTTTTTTTTTTTTTTTTTATGTCGGCTAGGCTTCTCAAAACAGTTCTGTACCTTTTACATTGTTTTTGAACACATTTGGTTATGGGAACAATGCCGTGAAGAAGATTTAATATGATTTCACATCCAGCCTTAATTTTAGAGGTGTTGCAATGTCTACAAGAGCATTCCTGTGCTTTTTATCGTTTCTGTTGCGAGCAAGTAAACCCAAAAAATCTTTTCTCTTTAAAATAGACTTCCCTGTCATCATGCCTGAATCGTCTTACCGATTTCTCCCATCCGGGTTTGTTACAATTATGAAAGATAGAAACACCTCTGGTAGTTTTTAAAGATATCAGTTCTCAACCTAGCCTGAGGAGGAGTGTCTTGCTTTTCACCGATTAAGATATAACGCTGCATGCGCAAAACGCTAGTTAAGAGAGTGGGTAATGCTTTTTTTCTGACAGGATCTAGGCGCGATGCTATTATGTAAGTGATACTGTTATCCAACGGATTTTGGAAGAGTATCATATCATGACAGGACCTTTGGCATGTGAGTCTTTCTTTACCTTCGTGAAACAGGTTTTGAAGAATCAGACACACGCTCAGGTTTTCGAGGTGCCCTCTGTTGGTAAAAATGTCACCTATTATATCGTGAGTGGAGGCTTGCCTTTGGAGATCATCGAATAAAAGCAAGCCTGCATGATATGGCAGGATAAATTCGTCTAAATCATCGGGTAGCCCTTGCACCAATTTCATATTTGTATCGTCCTAACCAGTTGTTGAAACATGGTTTCTGTTGATCCGCTTAACAACATGATATAATCATAATTACAGCTTATCAATCTGTCGGAATGCTTTAAAAGATTTAAAACAAAAGTGCTCTTACCACATTGCGAAGGCCCTGCAACAATCATATTAAAAGGATGTTGTAGACGCGCATCAAACGAGGTCATGGGATGTTCCATCATAATTACTTTGACAAATCATTAATTATTACTTTAGTTAGATCTGGTTCATAAAACGTGCTTTGGATGATCTCTTGATTTCTATGTTTAAAAATGTACGTAGGTACTTATGTAAATAACCAGTCAGCGATGACAAAAATCTCTTTACTCCAGGATTGAACGTAGTCTTTTTCAAATATGTTTTTCTTCTTGAATTCTTATGGTATCGTTAATGTCAAATTTAAATGCCTTCTGGGCTTCGTGTCAGTATGTCTCATACAGTCTTTCCCAAATCACTTTTTCATTAGTTTGTTGACACTTTGGGGCGAACAACCTAGGATACGGTGCTTTCTGGTGTTATACCTGAAAAGTAAAAGTGGAAGAATGTCTACATACCTAAGAGTATTACTAGCTGTGAAATATTTCCACATGCTTTCTTTCAAATTGCGATGCCATCTTTCAACTATTTGTCGCTTGACATCCTGATAAGTGCCAAAATGTATAATCTTGTGTTTCTTACAAAAAATTTGGAAATCGGTGGACAAAATTGTAGTGCCAGAATCTGAAGTAATCTTAATTAGTTTACCCTTCCAGTATTTGAGTGTTTGTTCAAATGCTTTAACAACTGCTTTTCCTGTCTTGCTTTTTATAGGAACGGCAAAAGCAAACCTTGATAATGTATCAATAGCGGTCATTAAATACTTCACTCCGCAATTTTCCTTTGAAATTTGAACAAAACTACCAAGTCAGTCTGCCACTGATAATCAATACCGATAGAAAGTACCTTTTGTCTAGGAAAGCGTTTAACAATTCGTCAATGTAACGTGTAAGGGTTTTGCCTATAAAGCTAATCTTGAACGTAGTAAAATGTGGCCCTTTTTCTCATTTTCTACGTAACTGTACAATTCGCGTGCAGTGCTAAAACTAGCAAGGGATCGTAGTATATTTGTTTTAGAATTCTTTCTAGCCTTGCAGGTGGTGCTTGAGGTCTTACCATTGTTACTGTTCATTGCAAAACAAGATCCCAGCCATGGAAAACAACATTTTTTTTTCTTTTTATCTAACCTGAATGGTCTGGTAAATCATCAGGGATGATGCAACAATAATAAGCCTGACACTGAAAATTTTTGACGTTTGTTGTTTGACCCATTTGGCACACTTAACGAAAAAATACCGGCAGAAACCTGACCCTATTCCTATTATTACCGCCCTCTTTGCGTTTCAAGGCCAGCCATTCTCTGAGGAGCTTGTGTATCTGTTCGTCTAGGCTTTTCACAGTAGCTTTGCGAGGTCGCCCCCACTGTGTCTTCTTGGGGGCCGGAGCATCGCCACTTTTAACTCCTTTCGGTTTGGCGGAGCGTTTCTTTCCTGGCCCTACTATCATATTTCTGCTTTTATCTTTTGGCTGTTTGTCATCTTCTGCATCTGTGGTTTCGCCAACAGCAGTGTTTTCATTTCGTTTTCTTTGTGGCTCTGACGCAAAGGAGTCTTCGCTAGAAACGTCACTCAACTCCAGATCTTTACTGATATGTTCTACCATGTTGGAAGTAACTTTGCTCTTCCTTTTGACCAGTTCTTTGACGTTTTTTTGTACAAGAACTACACCTCTTTTTGTTTTCCGAGAAATACATAGCGTCAGGAAATGGTCTATGGCAGCGAACACACTCCCTTAAACAATAAGCTTTGTAACTAATACAACATTTTTTTATTTGGCGCTAGGTCTGCAAACCTTTGGCAAACTTTTCTGGTCTTGCTCGAACTATCGGAGCATGCGTCGCTAGTGCTATTAAGGTTCATCTCATCATAGGGGATTTACAAACTTTGCTAGTCTCTACTTAAGCTTGTCTTCCTACTTCGGAGCAAGACCGACACTTTGTTTGTGTCATCACAGGAAATTAATAAATTTCGTTAGTTCATACTCCAGCTCACCTAAGCTTGTCTTGTCAGTGATATGCACTGCTTGGCAGCTTTTTGCCAGCTGCAATGACTGAATATATTCTAAAGAATTTCTTTTGAGTACTTTCATGTGTTCTCGATCACAAGAGGGTTCTCCTGGTCTGGCTCTATTTTGTATGAGCTTTTCACATACGTGTAGAGGAGTATTAATATAGAACACCATATCCGGCTTCCTAAGTTCTTGGTATGAGTATGCGTCTGATAAAAAAATCATAGGCAAAGTCAGTAATGTTACTTCACTGGTATAAAGTGTGCACAAACACAATAACCGAGTCGGGAGAACGTTCTGAAAGTATTATATTAGCATGTTTTGCTTTTTGAAACTCTTTTTGGTACTATTCTTTCACGGTTCTAGAAAAATATGCCTGAACAATAGCCGCATATTTTCCTGGATTTACATAGAGAAGATGGAGCAGATTATGCATTTTATAAGACATAAATGATATTATCGGTTCTAGTATGTAATATGTATTTCCTAATGGATTTATATACGATGATAAATGCCTAAACAAAGTAGTTTTCCCTGCAGCTACTACGCCCTCGACGGCAACATATAAATTTTCTTCGTTATCAGTTCCTGTGTCAGAACCGGAATCGGACGTATTCTCTGAGTCAAAGTCAAAGTCAAAGTCAAAGTCAAAGTCAAAGTAAGCTTTCTTTTACATTGGTACATGGTTAAAACATTTAAACATTAGCAGAGACTGCTAGTCACCAATAAGACAAGTAAAAAATATATATACATCAACTAACTAAAAAATAATGTTTAACTTAAAAATGTACATACAATGGTCATAACAAGGGGATATCACATTTGCAAACTAAAGGCTACAGAGGGCACACTTACACTTTACCCCTTGCCATGTACTAATCAGTTTTTTAAAGTTATTGAGCCTGACTGCCTTACGGCAGTCTGCAGGCAGGTCATTCCAGATTCTGGGTGCCAGGGAGCATGAGGAATGTTTGCCGAAAAATTGAGTGTGTATTGTGGGGTATTGTAATGCTATGTTTTCTTTACTTCTGAGGTTATAATCAGACTGACGAAGTCTGAAGACATCCTTCATATATGAAGGACTGAGGTTATTTATACATTTGTATACCTCTGTTGCTAAGCGATGTAAACGATTCAGATGTAGGGTGTTAATTCCTGCTTTGTTTAAGAGAGTGTCATGATCACTTTTGAAGTCCCGAAACACAAATCTAAGACCACGTAACTGAATTTTTTCCAACTTTTCAGAATTTTGGGCACCACAGAAATGCCACACAAGTGGACAATAATTGAAATTTGCTAAAACAAAGGTCCTAAAGACCTTGAGACGAGTACTTTCTAACAAAAAAGAACCAATTCTTCTGAGAGCATTTAGTTGTTTCCCGGCTTTTTTGGAAAGTTTTGATACATGATTGTCAAAAGATAACCTATCATCAATGGTTACCCCCAAGAGATCTACATGAGACTCTGACACTATGGAAATATCATCTAAATCCAAAGATGCATTTACTGGTTTTCGGTTTGGGGCAAGAAAAATGCAATGAAACTTTTCGGGATTCGCCTGCATAAAGTTCTTGTGAAACCAGTGTATGGCTTCTGCACAAGCAATGGCAAGAGTTTTCCTGAGGTTTTCAATGAAAGGGTCACTTGCAGTGAGAGTGTTATCATCTGCATAATTTTTCAGATTTTCACTCTTTATTGAGTCATATATGTCATTCATAAAGATGTTGAATAAGATCGGCCCAAGAATCGATCCCTGAGGCACACCATTAACAATATGTTCCCAGAGTCCAGCAGTTGAGCCGATCTTCACTCTTTGCTGCCTACATGACAGATAACTACCAAGGAGATCTAAGGCACCTCCAGACAATCCATATGCCCTGAGTTTGGCAAGCAGAAGGTCATGGGGAAAACAATCAAAAGCCTTAGAAAGATCCATCATCACGGCACCAACATGTTTCTTGATATCCAGCTGTTGGCGCCATTCCTCAATCAAGTCAACCAGGACATGTTGGCAGTTATAATATTATCTAAAAGCTGAAATCATAATCGAGAATAAATCCTAAAAGTACTCACTGAGCTGTTCGGCCATAAACCCCTCATATAATTTGGAAACAACAGGAAGGACACTCACAGGTCTATAGTTTGCTTTGACCAGGTTGTCTTTCTTTTTATATATAGGGGTAACGTTGGCCTTTTTCAGGTCATCAGGGAAAACGTGACTTGAAACTGTTTGGTTAAAAAGTGTGGCTATGTGAATACCTGTGCTGACTGAACACTGTTTAAGCATTTTAGCTGCTAACCCATCATAACCTGGGGCTTTTTTAAGGCTTAACTTCTCGATTTTCTTAGTCATATCCTCTGCTGTGACTTTCGCAAAATTGGAAAACCCCTTGCAGACTTGCTCCATGAGCATTTCGATCTCTCCTATATGTTCGGTAAGAGTCAACAGCAAATTGACCATCTGGGAAGCTGTCATCGATCTTAGTTTCTCCAATATGTCAACAGTCAACCAGCCTTTGAACAACTAGACTTCTTATTTCATCAAATTTATATCTAACACTGTTAATGGTTAGCTGAGAAGCAATGAGCTTTTTGGCATGCATTTTTCTGTAGCCTCTCAGCTGGTTTACATAGTCTGGTACATCAGAGCTGTCGTTCATATTGTTTTCCGAGTCAGATATATGAGATTCATCAGCGCTACCTGTATGTGCACTGCCATGATTTGCCAGCTCTGATGTGGGATTGAAAAAAAGAGTCTGCAAACATAAACATTGACATTGAGTCATCCAGTTCATGTTGTGGGGAAGTGCAACTAGAGCATAGCCATTCAAATTGGGCACTGTTGGTACTTGCACAGGCAGCATGTGTTATGTGGTTGCACCCAAAACAAAGGAGGCTAGGTTGACCCCTATTGACCGATAAGGTACACTCCGGACATAATACTGACGGACCAGGGTTCATTTCTATATCTCCACAAAGTAAAAGGACATTAATAAAACTAGACCTGGGTCTGATTGCTGTCGTTCTGATCCAATAGCCTAGATAGGGCCTTGAGAGAGTGGTCAACAAATTCAGGTTTGTATTTTGATCAAAGTTTGAGACCTATTGAGAAAAACACCTCCCAGTACTGCCAAACATGAAGTCGTTGCAAGCAGTTGGCCATGTAATATTTAAAAGTACATTGGTTGCATTTTATGAGGCCAAGGTAAGATTTATAGTACTTGTATCCATGACCTGTGTTGTGGGCCAGACAGTGCCAGTTTGGTTCATCCAATCGTCCTGGGTTGTAGATACAAAACAGTCTGGTTGTAACAATTGACAACCAAACAATAAGGTCCAGGCTAAGTCATAATAAAGCACTGCATCAATAGCCTTTATGTCAGTGTCTTGTTTGGTATTTCTCTGTCTTTGTTGATAAGACCAGTAATCAAAGCTCCCAGCACGGACTCTGTAGTGATGTGTATCCATGGCTGATTGATTGAAAACGATAGCCCAGGATTAGACCAAGTCTCCTGCAAATCTGCAGTTCAAATGTATATGGTCTGTAAAATCCTCTGATTGATGATCGATCTGACCGATGATAATAAAGTCCAGATCACCAGAGATTCATACACCAGCAATCCAAAAACTGTTGATGCAAAGTAACTATAAACATTAAAAAAAATGACGAAAATATAATGGCTGCTCCAAACTTATGTCTGCCAACCCGTCTAGCACAATGCCAACTTCTGAAGAAGAGTCACGTGCATTTTTTGTAACTTATTTTGTTTTTCGCAAAAATGAATCAGTGTTTGTAATTTATCAGCTTCTTTCAAAAACCTGACAAAGTTTTTTTTCGACAAGCTAACTGATATACCCTTATTTGAATCTGTCAAGTGAAGATAAACTTGACCGTTAAAAGCAGAGATGTCAACCCTATACCGCTTTCCAATTTTCATTCTCAGTCTTTTACCAAATTTTATAGGACCAGTGCCTTGTTTTGAAGACATGCCCATGGTATAGTACGGTTGTGTGTCCAACACGGTTTACCCACACACCTACACGTTAGTGTCTTATTCGCAGAAAGATATGAGGGTCAGCTGCTCCTCTGGAACGCTGCACACCTGCATTCACAGGAAGGTTTTCACAGGTAACATAATCTCTCTCCATGAATCATGTTATGATGCCAATTTTCCTTTCCTTCCATGACGCATTATCTTTTTCCTCGAACTCTTTTTCTCCTTATTCTATAACGACCATAAGCTAGTGTATTTATATTGTCATCTTATAAATATCTTTTGTCATCAAAAGCACTTAAGGTCAATTTCTTTCTGTGGATGGTATATGTTATAAATGATGATTTTTACTCTGAATAGCATGAAATTCATGTTCCATCAACATCACAGTCTTCAAACAATCTATGTAGTTTTCATGGGATACTTGCTTCATAGTAGATTGTGGTACACCTTTGGCTTTCTTCATTAGTTTATCATCAATAGTTTTAAATGAGAACATCTTTGACTTGAAACCACAAAACGCGAACAGCGAAACACCTGCTGTTTGGTCTTTAACCTATCCCGGCTTCTTTTTATGGCTGTCATCATATATAAAAAATGATCTTTAAGGTTGCTCGAAAAGTCGAAATATATTTTTCATTTCTGTGAAATCTCGATAGATATCTTGTGTTTTGATGTGGTACATAAGAGAATTGGTATCGGTATACAACAATTTTTACACGATTGCCATATTTGGTGTATGTGTATTTGTAATGGAATTCGTACCTCTTCAGCTTGCTTAACTCCAGTATGCACAATCCAACATAAATAGGTTTGTTTAAACGGGGTTCACAGTGTTTCATTTGGACTCTTATTAAATTTTTGTTAATTATTTTGCTTGAATGAAACGTTGGTTTTGTTGCCACGTTTTTAAATGTCACTGGGCTGTTCAGCAGGCGCACATTTACTTCTTTTTGATATTCTCTAAGGTTTTCCCCTAAGCACTATTCGACATAATATAAAGAAATTAGATTCAAAATCTTTCCTTGATTTCTGCCTCATAATCATATTAAAATCTATATAAGGATGCATCCAACGACTTTGCTTAAACGCAAGTACTCTGTAGATAGTCTTGAGTAGGAGTCCTAATTCAAGATACAATTTCAAATTACGGTAATGAACGATGTTCTTTGTTTTATCGTAAAAGTTGGGAATTAATTTCAGAGAATTCGTGCTTAATTTCAATTTTAATTGGGCACATATCCGTTTTGCTACTGGAAAAAGCATGTCAGAAGACACTCGTTTTTTTCTGGCGCCAAAGGATACCAATTATGCGCATCATGCAGTGATGGTGAATATTCGAGATGTACTTCCAGAATGTACACTATTTCAGACTCGTCGGGGACCTTAACTAAATTTATTTGTTCGATCTCTTTCTTCGAACAGCCATCGAAAGGTCCCAACGGCTGCTTCATGCAGTAGCTGTACAAAGTGATACAGTCGGTGTTACAAAGCGATACAGTCGGTGTATAAGATGTAACTATTTCCTTTTGACGGGTCATATTTTTCGCTGTAGGGATTATTGGCTTCACTATACCTAGTTGTCACAGAAGAAATACCCCCTTTTATTGCAGATTCCACCATGTTATATTGATCTATATCGCACAGAAGATCTAATTTTACTTTTATCATTTTAATAGACACGCATCCCAACTCAACTGCGGTGAACTAAAGTGCTTTGACGGGTCTAATCCATAATACCGCATGCAGGTTTCCCTAAATTTCTTTAAAATATCAGACAATAATAGTACATCAGATTTCAGGTAGACATCATGATAATCTCACAAGGTTTTGCAATTAAAAGTATCCCAAGCTGTTTTTACGTGGCTACAATCATCTTCGAATATATGACTGTTTGCTAATTTATTGAAAAATTGTTCTTTCGGTGATAGGGAATGTTCGTTTAACTTTTCATAACAATCTAAATAATCGTAACAAAAGATTCCTTTCTTTGTAATTAATTTCATTTGTTCCACATTTGGAAAATACTTTCTTGGAAGTTAAAAGGCATTTACTCCTTTATCCATAAGTTTTTTCGCCAGCTCCCCCCCCCCCCCGCCTGGCATCCATATACGAGTGAGAGTCTATAAATAGGAAGTCTCCTATTTGTAATGCTAAATATTTTTCAGAATTTTTCGGAATTACTTTGATCTGTTTTTCGCACAATCGCTTCATTTCACAAATCAGAAAGTGTAATCATAATTTGATGCATTATGAATCACTACAGGGATTTTTGTTGTCTGGCGTAGGTAAGATTGCATGCATTGCACGTTTAACCACGGTAAATTCTTATCAAATGACAATGATGCCTGCAGCCCGACTTTAAATGCTTCCCGCAAATGTAACATTTACATTCTAAAGTAAATTTATATTTAGCCGCGGTGTCACAGACCATTGGTTGGTAACGCGTACACAAAGTTTTGAAAATATTGTGTTCCTGATCTCTCAAGCATTTATAAAACCGCTCAACGCAGTCTTTACCACTGTATAATATAAGCCCACTATTCAGCTGGTCTGCTGAGCTGACTCTTAACCAGCCAAAACTGGCAGGGTGATGAGATCTTTGGCTTAAAGTTTTTGTAGCCTGACGAAATGATCGTATCAACTTGGAATTGACAGTTTCGAAATCTGCATATATCACGAAAGGATACATAATTTGCTAAGAATAATTTGAAAACTTCAATTGTGTTCCTTTGACGGGAAGTTCATAGACCTGACCTTGCGCGGCAAATAGCTGACTATGTAACTGGGGTTTTTCAGAAGTGCAGAATGTACAAAGGCAGAAGCTACATATGTGAACTTTATTGCGCTTATTCTTTCAACCTTGGCGACATATTAAGGCCGATAAGTTTTTAATATAATCGAAATGACTTTTATAAAGCAGTAAATTAACATGATATCTCTTGTCTCTGTGCTCGGTCACGTAATATGAGTACACTATTTTATCATAAGCAAACACATTAATTGAAATGTCATTGTGCTTTTCAAAACGTCTTATACCACACACATTAACGAGAAAAGTAATGCCTTTTTAATTTAGTTTGTCTAAATGCTTTGAAATAGTGACGCCATCTGTGAGGATTAGCTTTCACAGGAAATACCGCTGCCAGAACGGAACCAATGAAACATTATTTATCTATAGCGTTTACACTGACACATGCCTTGTCATCGCCTATGTACTTGGGTAGGGAAATTGCGCTGCAGCCGCCACTGAATAGAATAGTCTTATTCAATTTAAGTTTCAGCTCCAATATGCGAGTTAAAACCCATCCAGAACCTTTTCGAATAAATGAATCATACGAAGCTATTATTTCTCGCATTAATGTCTTTACGCTCGCTGCTAGCCGTAACCGATTTCTCGAGAGGATGTGAACAATAGAAGTGGTAAACCATGGTTCAATTGTAATGAACTTTAGGTCCGGATAGACCACCTTACCCAGTTTAAACAAAACGCTTTGTTGACATTTTAAGGAGGGACACTTCAGCAACATATTCCTTAAACTTCTAAATATTGGCTTGAACATGTGACTAAAAATTAGGTCTAAATCGCGTCTAAGAGATTTCGGCGGCACATAGCCGTACTCCAGCATCGGCTTTTTCAAAGCAGTCTTATATCCCCTCCACCGCATGTCTACTGACGGAAATAACTCGAACACGAATTGCACAATTTATCACAAAGTCATATTTACAAACACATCCAAGCGCAGAAGACCTTTGCCGACCTGGATACTCCAGTGTCACAGCAACATTCCTGTTCGTCTACAAAACCAACTAATTTAGCACGACAAGCATAATTGAGCGATATAGAGTAAGCAAATTTACAGACCTTTTTCCTAGTACGAGGCAAGCCTGAACTGAGTTCTTTCCGCTGTGTCTTCAAGTTTCTTAGTTTCCATTGTGCAAATTAAAAGTAGCTTTATTACCACATGGAAACACGAGACAAGCAACAATATCTAAATATGACACAAATCGATATTACTTACCTTTCTATATGTTGTTAATTGATGACCGTTATAATTAATTTTCTTGTACAACAACAAATGTAATTATGTTTATTCTTTTAACTCGGGTTTTCTTCTACATGGGCTACTGTGTTCTCTGACCAAATACTGAGACAATGTCTCAGACATATCAGACAATCAGTCTTCTGTTTAAAAAGTGAGTTATCCAGTTTTTGCAGCCACTCATCGTGTGTTTCTACCCAGTCTATATGTTTTTCAGCTAATCTGTATTCGCCAATAACATTCTATTCTGTTTTTGTAACCAGCCCACATGAGTCCTCAATATTTTGTCGATATGTCGCATGATCTCAGCAGGATTGCTATCGGCTTCATGGACAAGATGCGCCGAGTCATTTATAGTTTCTCCAGCTGAAGACGGATCAGTGGCTTCAATTAAAGTGGGAACAGGAGATGGCAAGGTTGCTGGCATAGATAAACATTGCGCCGGCTCTGGCGTGTTTTTTCGATGCCTTTTGGCTGGTGCATATCCGTCAGAAAAACGTCGTCATCTTCGCTAATGCTCTCGGTTGAAATCATTTTCTTCGACTAGGCGGTACCAGGTCTTTAACTGAGCAATCAACTAATTTTAGACTTTTTAAAATTAACATAACAGTTACTTCTGGGTTTTCTATGCCAAAATATACTGGCGATTTAGCATCGTACTGAATTCGTATCCCGACCTGCAAGTAGACACTTAGTGTTGAGCAGACCGAGTTTAGCTTGTTTTCAGTAAATGTTACAGACCACAGTTGTGATTGGCTGATTGCGCATCCCAAGGGAAAAAGTCCGTAATTGTGAAAATACTGTGTTTTCAGCATACTGTAGCTTCTGTTTAAATAAAGTTAGCTAAGTCAGGTTTGCTGCATTGCAGAGTTGCTTCATTGATGGTCATATAGGTGCACTGTCTTCCAGGCCAGGCGGGAACTTTAAAGTGGGGAAGGACAATGATGTGACCCTGGCAACAGCACATTTCATACACCTATATAAAGCTGACATCCAAATGTTGTTTCGCATTTCAATTTTCACAAATTAACGAGATATGGGTATTGTATGACAAAAATCGTTCCATATTTTTCTGACATATTTGTCTGTTAAATGCCGTTCATGGAATTTTAAAATACCAAAATGCTGATTTTTTAGACTGAAAAATGCTAATAAGAAAAATAGAAGGATTTATGACTGTGGTCTATGGCCTGCGGCCTATTAGGGCTAACTCTGTATGTATTGGGACTCACATGGTCATGTTTTTATTCTATTTTCGTACATTAAGCAAGTTAAAAATGGGAAGTCAGCACTTTTTGACAGCTGCCTGGACACTTTTGAGTGATTCTAACAACTTTTACATGGATGGAGCATGGAAGATATGGTCCTGGGACTGTAGATCGCAAGGCAAATGGTTTGGGCTGTATTGTATACCTCAGGCCAGCTTATGAAAGGAGAAAAAAGGGTTTTACACCCACAGATTGGCTGTGAATATCAAGTTTAACAGTTTCGATATTCCAAAAATTCATGAAGTATCACATTTATGTCACAGATCATTGTGCATAGACATATTGCACCTATCAGTGGAACCACACTGCACAGGCTATGCCTCTTTTGCTGACTGCTGGGTAGACAAATAGCTTCCATAGCCCTTTGTATTGAGCGATACCTCACAGGTACCGCACAGGTAATCATATGTGTGTATCAGAAATTAACTATGCTAATGTGATACGAATAAATTATGCCAATCCCATTAATATGAAACTTAATAAGCCTCTGTTTCAAACTTTTAATTTTGTGGCATTGTCATTGTAGGCCTATAGCCTCCATTCATATGCAGAGCTGTTTATACAAAATCATGTCAAAGTGATTTTGGGCGTACCAGAAAAAATGCATATTGTCTGTCAGTAGAGATGTACAAATCTTAGGTAAAATGTAAATTTCTTTGTGTTTTGGTTTTGGTTTTGTTTCTCTCCCCCACCCCACCCCCTTTTATTTTTATCTGTTTTTTTTTCTTTTTTGTGGACAAAAGCTTGTCATATATGTGTGCCATTTGACTGGGGTAAATCATTTAAAATCAGGCATGCTGACTTTGTTGAGCTGTTGAGTTCATCAGCATATTATTTTCACATAAATGAATCAATTTATATCCATGATTTTGGATGACAGCACTTATGAACTGCAGATTTTATAACTTTTACCAAGCTAGTGTACATAGGTGGCAAAACATTTGAACTTCGACATACAACCACATATAATTATAGGAGTTTCAGAAAGTGAAACAAGTAAAAAAAGTTAACTTCCATTAAACACTTGGCTGAAAACACTTCTGCCCGATAATTGGATTGATAATTGGATGCTTATCAAATTTAAAATCAGAGCACTTGTGAATACAAATTTGTATTTATAATATTGGACTACCTGTACAAACTTTTATCATTTTCTTTCTAATATGTGCACATACATCAGAAACCATGTCAACAGACCACAACTTATACAGTCTACTGCAGAAAAAAGGCATAGCACTATTGGTTTGTGGAAGCTGGGTCAACCTACTGCCCTCCTAATGTTCAAACAATGGGCACGTTAAAATTCCATAATTTTAGTACCAAAAAACATAATTTGCCGAATACTGCTACTCTATTTTCTGTGACCTACTGGTCTTAAACTGTGCGCTTTAATGGGCCAATACATTGTAAACACTGAAACTGTTCCATTGTCTGCCATAATTCAGATTATATCAGAAAAATACTGCCATAATGACTGGTATTAGATGCTGACTTGGTGTAACTGATGATCCCCCATCCCCCATCAATGCCTCAGCAGTGATAGATGTCATATTTTTTGTAGACAAATGTTACGAATCTATCCATAAATAGTTAAAACAATCATCAATTTCACCTAAATATTCATAAAAGTTTAACAATATATTCAAATTTTGGGTTAAAATTAAGGGGTGGGGCATTGTAATTTGATCCCTCATTGTAAGGGCAGGACATGCAGGCAAGTGATTATGGGTTTGCATCATAGCCCATAGTGTATCGTGTTCATATTGGACACAAAAGAATTGATTGGATGCAATTATATCATTTTCCTCAAATTTTAATTAATTATTTTATGTGTCATTAAAACTGATTTTTCAGATTAAAAGGTTGCTTTGAAAAAAAAAATTCTTATTAAAGTTTGGTTAAGGGAATGCAAATCCTTCGCAGAAAACAAGTTGTGGCTTCAGTTAAACAAGTTTTAAAAATTTTGATAAGTCTATTACGTTACAGACCACAGTTGTGATTAGCTGGTTGCGCATCCCAACGGAGATAGTCCGTAATTGTGAAAATACTGTGTTTTCAGCATGCTGTAGCTTCTGTTTAGATAAAGTAAGCTAAGTCAGGTTTGCTGCATTGCAGAGTTGCTTCATTGGTGGTCATATAGTCGCACTGTCTTCCAGGCCAGATGGGAACTTTATGGTGGGGAAGGACAATGATGTGACCCTGGCAACAGCACAGTTCATACACCTGTATAAAGCTAACATCCAAGTGTTGTTTCGCATTTCAATTATTACAAATTAACGAGCTGGGCATTGTATGACAAAAATCGTTCCATATTTTTCTGCCATTTTTGTCTGTTCAATGCCGTTCACGGAATTTTAAAATACCAAAATGCTGATTTTATTAGGCTGAAAGATGCTAATATGAAAAATAGAAGGATTTATATCTGTGGTCTGTGGCCTAAGCTCCCTTTGTTATATAATATCTTACGAAATTCTGATTTCATGAGTTTTCAGAATGTAGTTAAATTTACTTTGAGCAATTCTTGACATTTTGAAGATGCTTCAGTCTGACCAATAATGTCAACTAGTAGTCTTTTCCTTAATTTTGTTGTGAGCGCGTTATTTGTTCTATGTATGTAACTTTTTTCAAGCACTGACACAAAACAATCTAATATTTTGGAAATCATTTCAGTTCTTTAATCAAATCCCCCAAAATGGAACATTTGCTATAGATGAAGTTATCTCGGTGTATTTCCCACTAGGTAATATCTTGAATAGCCCTCTAGTTGGTAGTTTTAATCTTATATATAAATATTGTGTATTGATGACAGTAATATCGCTAAAACCTTTAACCAGATCTTAACTAAACTGACCCAATTCAAACTCCTTGAACTTTTGTAAAAATATTCTACACACTTGTTTTTATAGCCCACAACCTCGCACCATTCAATTGTACGTTATATATTCCACACAGAACTTTCCAAACTTTTTCTTTCATGAACAATTCAACAACAACGACAAGTCTTTGCAACAAAATGTGAATATCAAGCAAAGTTTTTTTTTAAAAATTTCTTTAGTCAAATAAAAAACAAAATTACCATGTTTAGTGCGGCTAAAATTATTACCAAAACGAAAAAAAAATATATCCGACCATTCAGCAAAGTAATGTATTTGTTCGCAAACGAATTTTGACCAGGTCCTGTGAACCTTGATTTGTTCACATTGAAATGTTTTCCTTGACTATCCAGCAATTTGCCTCTAATTATCACTAAGTAGGAACTTAACATAAAACTTGCATTTGAACGGTTGTAATCACAGAAAGCATCCAAAAGTTTATACATATTACATTTGCTTATTGTACAAGATTTCACGGAACTCCAAACCTGAAAGAAAAACAAAAACCTAAAAGTAAGTGCCACAATACTGATAAATCACAACACAGTGATATGAAATTTACCTAGCCTATAAAAGGAAGTAACTCGTCAAATAATGAGTCAAAGTGTACTCACACTATTCAGCCATAGCCTTTTGCACCACGATATTAATTCGCTTGTCCATCAAAGAGCTGAAACAAAGTGGAATCGAATTTACATAACATGCTCACACAAAGCCTGCCATGCACACTCAGAGTTAAATTAATTTAAAACTTTTACATCGTGCAAACTTACCAAGTTACAGCAACGACCAATGCAAGTCGACCAATTATATTTTAGAGAGTTCGTTCTTGTTGTGCTATCGACTGTTCAACAAGTGAAGACGTTTCGAAGTGCGCTGTCTTTTATAGTGTATTTGGAACATTCCTAAATGAAAGTAAAGGGACGAAATGTAGTTGCTGGGCTCCAAAGTCAGTACATGATCCGATGCAATCACTCTTACCTTACACCCCCTCTCTCCAAAGTCCCACCGATAAGATGACGTATCCGAGTGTGGTAAGAAACGAAGAAGAGAAACAAGAAAACCCCAAATCTGGCAGCTTCCCAAACCTTCGTTCTTCGATCCCCGGCCACATATATCTGTGCTAACTATTTCCAAGTAAACGATGAAGATTACGAATAATCCCTGGGTAATGCAACTTGTAAATTTGAACATTCGATTTTCCTGAGACTACCCGTTTCTTATATAGATACACACGATACAACTATATGTAATGTTGGGATTGTATGCGGCTCACACAAACTCCATCCAATAAGATAATGTATCCACCTCTAACAAATTTGCTAAGAAATGCAGAAAAGAAACGAAAAATAAATAAACAAATAAATAAATAAATAAATAAATAAATAAATGAATGAATGAATGAATGAATGAATGAATGAATGAATCAATCAATCAATCAATCAATAAATGGCAGCTTCACAAATCTTCGTTTTCGATCAACGTTTACATATATCTGAGCTAATTATTTCTAGGTAAACTATTATGATTAAACCCTAGGTAATGCAAGCTGTGCATTTGAACGTCCAATTGTCCCGAGACTAGCCGTTTCTTACATACACATGAGAAAACTACCCCAAAAGATGGGAATTGTACGTGGTAAAAACTGGTAAGGAACTTAGGGCGGAGACGGCGTTATTAATCGAGGGGACGACATAACTGACTCGTCCCCGCTATAGTTCCCCAAGACCCTTTGACATATCCACCACGACGTTTGTGTGCCCTTCTTACATTCACCACAGCTAATGATCTGACGTGACAGCAAAGCAATTTTTGGTGAACCAGATTTTTTAAAAATCTACAGAATACAACGCGTGACCGGTAAAAACAATAAATGTTAAACAGAATAAGGGAAAAACAAACAAGCTTGAAATGCGTGATAATTATCGTGGAAATCACCTGCGAAAAATCATTAACCTGACAATTTCGGTACAGACACCGATAGGGAAAGTGATGCAGAACATAACAAAAGGGACGCTCGATATTAACAATAAGTGTTGCCCTGCAATGGGACAGCGAACAATCCTCCAAAAGCGCGTCACAAAACCTATGTGGAAGTGAACCCTTGTGCGCAAGTGTCATACGTGAAGAGTGCCACTACACTGTATTTAATATTGTTACCGCGAAGAGTGTCACTACACTGTATTAAATATTGTTACCGCAGTTATATTTCATGTATTGTGTTGTCAATACAGCATCTATCTCTGCATGTTATATATGTCCAAAAGACAAAAATGAAAACTGTGTTAAACCAAGGTGACAATGTACTAGATTCGAATTTTGTGGTGGTCCAGAAATAGTCTTGAAGTTGCTAAATGCAATGCGTATACAAGTAGAGGTAAGAAATATAATAAAGTTGGAGAAAAATTCAACCTTATTTTAATTGCGACTTACAAGATCAGGAACTTGCCAATTTATGAAGCAACCATGAGCATGCGTCATAAAAAGTGTTAAGCTGACTCGTGAAGTCGCTAAATGTAATGCGTATACAAGTGGAGGTAAGAAATATGATCAAGGTGAAGAGAAGTTCAACCTTACTTTTATTGCGACTGACTAGACCAGGAACTTGTACCATACGACGCACCAAGGAGATGCATTTTTTGACAAAGTTATATAAGGACAGAGCGTTTTAAATAAAGTCTTCAGCATCAGTTTGCATGGAAAGCTAAAGCTGAATGTCCAAAGGTCATTAGTATTTTGTGCATTAAGCAAATTCTCGTTATTATGAACCATTCATTGGTTCTAACTACCGAAAGCAACACGTCACATTGTGATCAACAGATACTGTCTTGCAATAAACCTTCTATCAATTTGAATCATCACTGCGTGTTATGAAACGAGAGCAAACTTTTTTTCATTGAACAAATAAATAACGAACTTAAAATATCTACTGAATGAAACGTAATCCGTAAGAACAAAGGATGTATCCTATGCATGCTAAAAAAACAGAGATAAAAGTTTGTATTAAAAAAGGTAAAAACGTCCCAAATTGGAATGAAACTGAGAAAGAAATAACGACTCAAGAATGACAAGGGTCTGTGTTACAACAGACATGTAAAAAGAGTACTGCATTTATGTCATATGAATGCATTGTCAAGTATGAAGCTAGCTACGAACTTGGGAAATTGCTACAGCAGACATGTAAAAAGAGTAATGCATTTATTTCATATAAATGCATTGTCAAGTATGAAGCAAGCTACGAACTTGGGAAATATCTGTGTCCAAATGTAAAGAAAATGTAAGGAAATACTTTGGGAAAACGCTCATGCGCAAAATTTTATGGTGGCGAAGAAATACTTTTACAGACGCTAAATGCAATGCAAATACAAATGGGGGTAAGAAATATAACCAAAGTAAAGAAAATTTAAACTTTATTTTGACTGCAACTTAGAATGCCAGGAATTGCTAATTAATGAACCAACCATGATCATGCGCCGTATGAAGCAATCACGAGATACGTCAATCTTTTGACGCGATATTTTTTGGCAAGGTTATATTAAAACACATCGCATTGTTATATACTGTTGCATGGAGAGCTAAAGCATCCAAGCTGTCTGTAGGTCATCGGTATTTTGCGCATTAAGCAAGGTCTTGTAATTATTAGCCATTCATTGATTTTAATTCCCAGAAACAACATGCCCCATTTTCATCAACAGAGACTATCTTGCAATAAACCTTCTACCAATCCGTATCATGAAAACAAATGCAAAGAAAAAAGATGATAAAACTATAAACAAATACCGCTTCGGTAAGTTATTGAAAATATTATCGTCTTCCACTGTGTTAAAATTGATGTAAGGATGACAGGATGCTATAGTAAGGTACGTGCGCATCGTAGTTCTGCAACCGTTCTTCCACTTACACCACTAAGCTTGATCGTATTTCTGACAGATTAAGAACCAACTTGTTGCATCGCCATAGTTGGTAAGGAATGCTCCCGAAAAAAAGACCTCTTGTCACTTACACAGTACCTTTTTAGATGACGCACAAAAATTGCACGCTTAGTTTTCCCTTGCTCCTAATCCATTAAGGTAACACGAGGTGTTACCTCAATGGATTTTTCGTTTAAGTACAGGCAACTTTTGGACAGATGATTTTACTGACAATGTACATGCCGAAGATACGCTATAAGAAGCCAATCTAGTGGGAAGCTACCAAACTGTTTTTGGCCTAAGCATATATGTCCCCGCACCCAGTAAGACTCGTTGTGACGCTCTTTGAAATGTTATGTATCCGGCATAGCAATACGGCCCATGGACTTGGGAAGCTGATTTCAGTTTTGTCATACCTCCAGCACGGTTAACTCACCCTGGCTCCGATAATGTGGGATTTTATATACGTGCGCATATAAGCGAGCTCCTGGGAACACAAGGCCAGTCCTGGGAATGTAGCGAAGTCCTAGGAACATAGTGGTAAGCTCCCAGGAACATAGTGGCAAGTTTTCAGGAACATATTGAAGTCCTGGGAATATAATTATGAATTCCCAGGAATATAACTTAAGTCTCAGGAATTGAGACTTAAGTTACTGGGAACCTTACTTGGAGTCCCAGAAACTTTAAAATAACAGGTAACATATGAAGAGTGCATGCGTACATGCAGTAAGCATAGCTTTAATGTTTCTTCATGTCAATTTATTTCGCCCAAATTTTCCTTTGCTAGATTTTGCGCAAAATTAAACCATCAGTCTAAGCTAAACCAACTTTATAGAACACTGTCTTAAAAACAAGAAAGGAAGAAAAAAAAAACTTCGCCAAATTGTGACCTGTATTTAGTGCCTGGGTTATCATCAATACCCTCCACCTCCCGGACCTGCACATGGATTCTTTTGGAGTTATGAAAGCAATACAGAGGAACCTATGGAAGGCCTTGCCTGTACATCCATCCTAGGACAGCCATGCATGACCAAAGTGGAAACTGAAGATTCAAATAAAAATGGAACAAAGGTCCCGCTTTACTATCCTAGATCGTAGGCCTACGTCTATATACAGCCTATGTTCCTTCCCCTCTCTCGTCACCCCCCCTCCCCACTCCACCTCAAACTCTCGTAAAAATGCAGCCTCAAAAAGGGGTTAGTGGGTCTTAAACTCCAGGATCAAAGTATAGATGTCTCATAAATGTAGGCCTAGGTCGAAGCCTATATGGCCGAGGTGTGTTTTTTTCATAGGGGGTAACAAAAGTAGGTGGCCATGCATAGTGATTCAACATTTATTAAACATTGGTAACAAGGCCTATTCATACATCTTTTGATGTATACACGATGTACCAGTTCTCTCTAAGTTGATCCGTGCGGTTTGTGAAATGCAGCACAATACGTCACTGACCACATATAGGAAAATAATTGCTTCAAATCAGAAACCTCCGGTTCTAAGCTGTACTTCCGCGGCAAAACTGAAAAAAACGTCTTTTCTTGACGATCGGAGGTAGTCTGGGCAAGCCATGTCACTTCAATCCTACCGAAGATCTTGTACAAACCGTGTAACTAGGCCTATTCCCCATTGTTATTGATCAAGTTCGGAGCGGTTCAGTGGGGCAAACTTTTTTTGTTTTTTGCATAAGTATTAAAACATGAAATCAGTTTATGAAAAATTTAAAAAGCTAGGGTCTCTTCGATCATTAAAATGTGTGCGTTCTCTAAAAAGTCTGCTTTTTGATGAGCACAAAGAACCTAAATATGAGTTTACCGTCGTAACAGAGGCACAGGGAAGGGAGCTAGACATCGTTGCACCAAATTTCACAGTTCAGACACTGGCAACTCTTCACATTTAAAGAAAGATTAGCAAGTGATAATAACAATGTTCTTGCCGACCCTATCAACAATGATTTATATTTTGTTCAAAACATTATGGTCGAATAAAGGATTTCTGAGTCTGCATAGGAACATATCCAGTATAGGTACATCAACTATATACCCTTGGAAGATCTATTAATTTACTACTTTTATAATAATAGGCTAAACCCTATAATAATATTAATAGTAATAATAATAATAATAATAATAATAATAATAATAACAACAACAACAACAACAACAACAACAACAACAACAACAACAACAACAACAACAACAACAACAACAACAACAACAACAACAACAACAACAACAACAACAACAACAATAATAATAATAATAATAATAATAATAATATTTTGTGTGATCCCTGTCTGTACCGCTATTATGCGGACTTGTTTATCTGTCTGTTATTTCATCTCGTATGCTTACTCATGTCAACAGCTTAGCTAAACCAGCCTATAGAATGCCTGTCTACCACTTTTCTTATTTCTTCTGCTGGTCTCAGTTCCAATTTTTACTCAAATTCTTTGGAAATTCATTCTGATTAAAAGTCCACTGGATCTTCAGATCAAACAATAACCTGATTGAGAAAAAACAATCCCGTAGGCCGATTCGTGATTCATAAATCATGGAAAGGGCTGGCTGCATTTTTGATGCAGACAGCGGGTGCCTTTACTTTTGGCCAATCAGACCACTCGTAAAAGCGTCGCCACAGCTGCAGTCACTAGAGCCGACATGTTGCCGTCCACTGATCAAATCCATGGACCAAGCAAGATGAGCGAGGCAAAGAAACTGAAACAGTAAGGCCAAGGAGGGTAGAGTCGGCCACTGATAACGATCTCAGTAATAACTCAACCCATCAAGTAAGATCAAAGCAAAAACACCAATTAATTGCATTATGACAATTTTTATTCCAAACAAAGTTGTTTGAAACCCAGTGACTTCCATCCTCTCGAGTCTCTGCCCTCCTTGGTTAGACCAAGGAGCCTGTACTTTTTTAGCCTCATTGGCTAGACACGCAAATCACTTTCAAACCATTCCAAATCACGAAAATACCTGTAGGCAAAAGTGATTGGTCATTTGAAAACAAGTGGCCTAGATTTGATGAGCAAAATAATGATGAAATTTTAACATTCCCCAGGTACTTGAAAAGGGGTGGGGGCGGGAGGTAAGGGGCTCTCTGTAGTAGCGTTCTGAGCATTTTTATTTGCTTTACGCACAAATTAGAATCCTTTTAATTTCTGTACTGCGTACCAACCATCGACGGCAAAATTATTATTTGTACCTGCGTCCAGACCCCCCCCCCCCACCGAAAACGTGTAGTGATATTTTCAATTTAACCAACTTTGCAACTCAATAACTGCTTTTTTTTTATTCGGAATTATTTTGTCTTTTGTTTTGGTGTGTGTGTGTGTGTGTGTGTGTGTGTGTGTCTGTCTGTGTCTGTGTCTGTGTCTGTGTGTCTGTCTGTTTTGTTTTGTATTGTTTTTTTGTGTGGTTTTTGGTTTTTATCGCTTGTTTTTTGTGTTTTTTATGTTTTTGCATTAAATCTTGTTTGCCAGATCAATTGGCCAATCACAATCAATCAGTTGAGCAGGAGGTCAGTCACTATGGCAACTTTAGTGATTTTTCGAATAATAGTGTTTGAGAGAAACTCCAGACCAATATGGTTAGAGAGAAGAGAGAGAGAGAGAGAGAGAGAGAGAGAGAGAGAGAGAGAGAGAGAGAGAGAGAGAGAGAGAGAGAGAGAGAGAGAGAGACATTGGAAAAAACAAAATTCTATGATTAGTAATATTGAAGGCGTTGAAGTTCTAGAACTGTAATTATGATCATGATTGAAAAAAAAGCTGTCATAGATGCACTGAAAGAGTGATGATAGACAGATATCCTCACTCATTCAGTGCATCGTTGAACACTGAAAGGGAGTTTGAATGGAGTTCCTTCTGGTATGCATAGAGTTGGTCATATATGCATACTGCTGAGAGGCAGAGCAGCATGTCATTTAGTGTGTGTATGGGGGGGGGGGGGGTATTTAATATATAGCGCCGGCATACTGGGGTAATGTGTTTCCCTTGCCAGTGAACTGGAGGCCCTCTTTTCTCTGTACTTCTGATCATTATATATGGTTAAACTGGCCATTATGTTGGAATATTCCTATTTTCTGTACTTTGTTATGGCAAATTTATTTCCTGTGCTGGTGTACTGTGACATCCCCCTCCCTCTTCCCTTTCCCTGGGCACAGTCTATAGAGTATATCTGAGTCCCACTTGTGCTCTTTTACTACAAGTTGGGCCATTGCATAAACAGGCCAACCACTGTTAATTGCATGGAGGTGTAGATGGTAAATTGGGTCATTGGTTGTGTTGCTGCATTGCGTTGACAGAGCTCGTCAAAAGCTGCCTGAACCTGGTAATGGGGCACCAATGCAGCTAGTAGGGGATGGTAAAAAATTCCAAGACCACAATTTTTTTCTGGTTTGATGTACATGCTGTCTGGTTTGATGTACATGCTGCACATGCATGTTTTTCCCTAAAACAGACTCTTAAGACAGTTAACTCAGGGTGTTCAAATGAGCTGGCACCCAGCACATTTTACCCTCTGCTTCCAGGGCCGGTGCTGGCTACTCATTCTTGTACTCTATACAAGATGTGATCATAGACATATAAACGACCCCGTTTATGTATCCATGATGTGATGTAGTGATTTATATTGCTCCCCTGGGTTACCTTTATGATGTCCACAGCTTTTTAGCTAATGCCAGGCACTTTAAAACATTTTGAGTACCCTGTAAACCCCTCCCAAGTTCAACTGGGACAAAGACTGTGCAAGTCCTGGTCTCAAAGATACAGTTCACATGCAATTTGAGACCACTATTGTGTGATCACATTTCTGATGGCACAACAAACTAACTTCTTTGTAAATTTACCTGCAATTTAAGACCACCCGTTACATGTATATGTGACCACTTTTGCTTGCCTGATAGGCTGGTCTAAATAGCAGGTACTATGTACTTTAATATAATTCAGCAGGCAACTTTTTATATGAGTGCCTGCTTAACTGACTTTCAGGTCATTTTTGTGGCTGGTGGACTGTTAGTGGCCCTTAGTTTTGAACCTATTCAAGATTTAAGTTTTACACATTCACCTAATTTCCATAAATCAAAATCCAACAACTTTGGTCCGTGGTTCATTAGATGTGCCTTTGCCACAAACATATAATTTGAAGTTGAAATGACATTCGTATGTGCATGTGTAATAGTGGGGAAGATATTCAGTTTTTAAATTTTCCATAGTCCTAATTTGCATAATTTAAAATTCTACATCTTTCATCTACTGTCGATTATTTTGGCAGCTGTCACTAACATACAGATGCACATTGGAATTCTGATTCTATCTGCAATAGTTTGAAATAAATGGGGCCTTTATGATTTCAATTGCCCTGAATTTGCATGGTTATAAACATCATGACTATACTAAAAGATATACACAATTTCACCGATAGGTCAGTCACCATGCAAGTCTGGTGGTTTTTAGATTAATAGTGTCTAAGAAAAACTCCAGACAAATTTGGTTGTAAAGCAACAAAGAGATAAAGAGAGTGAGAGAAAGAAAGAAAAAGAAAAGAAAAAGAAGGGGAAAGAAAGAAAGTAATTGGAAAAACAAACTTCCGTGTTTTAACCAAACTAAACATATTGAGTTCAAGAACTGTTATTATGGTCATGATTGAAAAAAAAATGTCATAGATGTAATGAAAGAGTGATAGTAGACGGATATCCTCACTCATTAAGTACATCTCTGAACGGGAGTTTGAATGGATGTATTGCAAACTTCCTTCTTGCATGCATACAGGTAGTCATGCAAAGGGGCTACTAAGAGGCAGAGCAGCATGCCATTTAGTGTGTGTGTGTGTGTGTGTGTGTGTGTGTGTGTGTGTGTGTGTGTGTGTGAGAGAGAGAGAGAGAGAGAGGGTAAGGGGATTTTCCTTACTAGCACACTGGGTTAATGTGTTTCCCATGCCAGCGAACTGGAGGCCCTCTTTTTCTGTATTTCTGATCATCATATATGTTCACACTGGCCATTTTGTTGGATTAATCCTATTTCTGTACTTTGATATGGCAAAATTATTTCCTGTACTAGGACCCACCCCCTCCTCCGTTTTCCTGGGTACAGTATCTGCAGTATATCTGAGTCCCACTTGTGATCTCTTACTACAAGTTGGGCCACTGCATAAACATCTTCTTTTTTTTTTTCAATCATGATCAAAATTACAGTTCTAGAACTTAATATGTTCAATTTGACTTAATCATAGAATTCTCAAAAGTATAATAGATAGCGATGCCATTTCAACTTTTGCAAGGTGCTAATTGACCATTGCCAATCTAATGAATTTAAAACGAAAGTTGTACCAATTTAAATTATGCCAATTAGCAGCATTTGAAACTTTAAATCTTAAATAGCTTCAAAAGTATTAAAGATTGAGATATGATTTCAACTTGTACTAGGGGGATATTAATCATTGCACATGTAATGAATCTAAAACAAAAGATGTGGAAATTTAAATTATGCTAATTAGCAGCATTTGAAATTTTCAATCTTGAATATCTTCAATACTATAATAGAAAAACATGTCATTCCCACTTTGGGTTGTGACCATTGCGCACCTAATGAATCTAAAACAAAAGTTGTAGCAATTTGAATTATGCTCAGCAGCACCATTAGATATTTTTTAACCTTGAATAACTTCAAACCCTGATAGATAGAGATGCCATTCCAACTTCTACTCCTGTGTTATGGAATACATGTACACTGCCATACCAATATGCTTTGAGGACACACACACTAAATTACTATGTAGCAAATCCTCTTTTCTAGTTTCAATTTTGTATCTCAAGGCATAGTTGAAGATCATACCATTTTAGGATGTGACTATTGAAAAGCGTTTTAATCGTTATGAGCACAGATTTTGCATACGGATTAATTACAGATGATTTTAACCCTGTAGGCTTTGAAATTACCATTTTTTTTCATATATATGCTGTTAAGGTTGTTTTGTCTCAATATATATATATATATATATATATATATATATATATATATATATATATATATATATATATATATATATATATATATATGTTTTTTGTTTTTCAGTTTTTTTCCTTATTTTTTTCAATCAAAAGTGCCATGCGGTATTTTGTGTGTGATGTATATTTTGAATTTTTACACTAGACTATTTCCACAATCATTCCTAATATTACATGTGTCAGCATTTTTTTTTTCTTAATTCCTGGGACTTGAATAGCGTTCATAACAGCGGACCTCTATGTTCCTGGGACTTGAGTAATGTATTCCAGGGATTTTAGTTATGTTTCCAGCAATTTGCCATTATATTCCAAGGAACTTGCCACTATATTCGTGGGACTTCTGTTAAATTCCAAGGACTGGCATTATGTTCCCAGGAACTCGCTTATATTCTTAGAAAATTGCCTAAATTCCCAGGATACTGTCTAAAATACCAGGAAATGGCATAAATTCCTCAGAACTGATTAATATTCATAATGACATAACTAATTATGAGTAAATTACTAATGCGACTCTGGACAAACATGCTTAACGATTACTGATTATGTACTTCTATTGTCATATGTGCACTAATCTAATTGTACTTGTTATCCAGGTTTTGAATTGACACTTGTTTGCAAAAAGGTTTGGTAACGAGAAAAATGTAGTTCAACATTTCCAGCAGGTGGCGCAAACAAGCCGCAATATGAGAAGTGTTCACATGGCTGGCCAACGCAATTTTTTTTGTTCAAATAATAAGCTTGAGCGAGAACACTAGCTAGATGAATATGAAACGCATCCCTGTTGTTTGTTCACAGTTTTTTAGTAGATTAATATATGCAATAAGAACTAGTGATGCTTGAATGTGGCGTGTATGGTTTCTGTTTGCAAACAACCAGATTTTCAATACTAAATTCTGGAAGGTAAAGGTACGATTTTCTATGACTCCATTGTAAAGTTAATATTCTGCAGACCATCTCAGAAGAGAACTGTCTGGAGGTAAAAGGAAATGACACGTGTAAATACACACTGTCTCCCACATACAATAAAAGCAGGATGGAGAGCTATATGTTGGGGGAAAGTAGTTGAATGTATGGTGTTGAAAGTATATCATGTGCAAGGATAGAATTAAATTTAACTATGAAATGAGGGGCCAATGGTTATTAAATCATGCACGCATCATCATGATTACGTACAGCACCCGAACTGGGCACTACATGTGCGCCCGAGTGGCAATATAAATATTTGCTGGAAAGAAAGCTGGGTGTTTATACTGGTATTAGAGTTGCACACTATATTATGAACTGCAGCTCTATAGGAACGATATATACAAAATTGTGTAATATATATATGAAATTTATATTAATCATTAGCCTGTTCAGCTTATTTACAATGAAGCAAAACTGAATACAATATTGATTTGATCTAGGGCTGTGAACCATTAGAAAATGTGCGCATAATGCCATTGTACACTCGTCTCATACTGTTGTGATGAAGAGATATCATCTATGGAAATTTTGTAAAGCATGAACATATACACGGTGCATCAATAAATATGAGATTTTATTATTATTGTTTTGTTATCTGTGCTATAACAATGGCAAATATTTAAACATTCCAAACGAGATGCATATATTTCACCATATGGCATAACTATGCATTTATATTTACATTTGCTTAAATACCACACACTGTCTTGTGAAAAACGCTGATTAATGCTAACATAGCTATGGCCTTGGATTGGCACGGGTATAACCATTAGCCATCCTTTTACTTTGGACGGGACCCTTTCAGGAATTGTTATGATATATGAACAGCAGGGAGAATAAATGGCCTTTTGAATCCATACGTTTAATATTTAACATTAATTCATACTTGTAAAAAGATGTCTACTTCTCAAGCATACGTGTACACGTTCTCTTTGTATGTAACGTTTTGCTGCATTAAATAAGGGAACATTGATACGGCATTGTTTCATATATGTTTGCTCGATCACTTCCTCCTCTCTCACTATAAAAACCCCCAAAATGGACAGGAGGACACAAAAAAGATAATAGATCAAGGTGGAAAGTTCTTTAATTTTAATGAAAAGGTCCTGAAAAGTCCTTGAATTTTAAAGCTGCTAAGCTGCATGAACCCTGTCATTGTCTCCCTCCGTGGTAAATTCCTTATGACGATATTTCACTGCCTGTCCACCAGTCATGTTGGCTGTCCAGAGCTGACCTTGACTCGAGGGTCCCCAACCTTTCCTCGATGTCACTTGACCTTTCGTTCAATTCACTTTTTGCTATTTCCATTTGCACGGCAACAGCTCTTTTCACTTTACTTTCGAGAGTCTCCTCTCGAGTGTCCATGCGCTAAATAACATTTTTACGGATATATCGGATGGCACTTGAAAGAATTTTCTGTCCTTCATCCAAGTGGTGACTTCCGTTCTCGAACCCCGCCAATTTAGAGTCTAGATCATGGCACACACGTAACTTTTTAACCAGCGATCAACCAGGTGAACAAGCCATTCTATTCTTTCTGACTCACTCCTATTCAGTCTTTCTTTTTCAGCCATGTCTCGAGCCAGTGATAAATCACTCCGTTTGTATGAAATATGTTACGAATTGTAATTACAACTTTCTCAGATGAAAACGACCACAATCTTGCAAACCGTGTGGTGGTGTGTTGCCTGAAGTAAATATTACATAGTAATCTGCAGTCACTAGATCATGTAATGTATCATAATTTTATGACAAAGTGTCTGATTTAATTTTTATTTGGTACTGATCACAGAACACAAGGGTTCGATCCAAATACTGTCACTCCTTAACACGGGGATAATTGATTAATCAAACAAGCAAGTCGAGTAAATGTTCCTCAACTTTTACAAGGTGTTTTTTGACCATTGGGCATCTAATGAATTTAGAACGAAAGTTGTACCAATTTAGATTATGCCAATTAGCAGCATTTGAAACTTTAAATCTTAAATAGCTTCAAAACTATGATAGATAGAGATATGATTTTAACTTGTACTAGCTGGTTATTGATCATTGCACATGTATTGAATCTAAAACAAAAGATGTGGAAATTTAAATTATGCTAATTAGCAGCATTTGAAAATTTCAATCTTGAATATCTTTAATACAATAATAGAAAGACTTGTCATTCCAATTTCTACTATGGGGTTGTGACCATTGCGTACCTAATGAGTGAAAAACAAAAGTTGTAGCAATTTAAATTATGCTCAGCAGCACCATTAGATATTTTTTAATCTTGAATAACTTCAAACCCTGATAGATAGAGATGCCACTCCAACTTGTACTCCTTTGTTATGGAATACATGTACACTGCCATACCAATATGCTTTGAAGACACACACACTAATTTACTATATAGCAAATCCTCTTATCCAGTTTCAATTTTGTATCTCAAGGCATATTTGAAGATCATACCATTTTAGGATGTGACTATTGAAAAGCGTCATAATTGTTATGAACACTGATTTTGCATACAAATTAATTACAGATAATTCAATAGAACGAGCTGTTGAAAATATTGAGCATCCACCCCGAAAGTTCATATGGTGTTAAGGAGAATGGCAACCACCATATGACAAAATGCTCAGAATCATACCTGACATAAGATTTGTGTAAGGTATGCCTCTAAGTTTGTTGTTGACTCTGACTCTGAATCTGTAAGATTACTGATTTTTCGATTTGAAAATGAGACAGGTGACTGCATTTGAGGACCTGATGAACGATACAGCAAGACACAATAAAATTACAGATTTATTTACCACAGCAACCCATCATCATTATCTGAGTATTGTTATGGTGCTGATGCAATACAATTCCATACAACATACAGTGACTAAATGGAGTAATGTCCACTATTTCGACCGAGTCAACACTTTTGATCTTATATTAGTCCGTTTATAATTTTGAGCACAATAGTTTACAAATTAAAGCAGTCAGCACAGGCAAAATCGGTTAGGGGTCACATCCATACATGGCTAATTTCAAGTAGGCCATGGATGCATTTGCCCTGATAGCAACAAGGTCACAAACTTCCTTACCTGTTTCTGGCGTCATAATTTGGTTCGGCTATATCATTAGTGAAAGGTTTGCTTCTACAGCGTTGCTTGAATATCAGACTAAGTTCTATTTTCTGATGCACATCAGCGACCAAAGCCATACTTCCTGTCTGGTAAGTTCTGCACAATATTATTCAAGTAACAGTTGTCCAAAGGGTGGCCATTCGGGCCAAGAAAAATGTCTCGCTGGTTGGCTAGCATGCTGGGCCGACTTAGCTGTAATTAACTATGGATTTGGGCACAACTAAGACAACGATCCAATTCATGCTGAGGCAGCTGAGCAGGCACACACCAAAGCCTTGTGTTGCAGAGGACACAGGGTTTGTAATGTACAACACATATGGATACCATATTATCTTAAAATTTCATGATTTGTTGTGCACAATAAAACATTTAGCCAGTTCTAAGTTCGGATGGCATGTATTTGTTGTATGTTTCAACTTTACAAGCTGTTGTCAATTGGTTGTAAAATATTTCCCATAGTTAAGTGAAGACAGGAATCATGGCCAAAACTTTGACAATATGTCTAAGATCCCCTAAGGACACAATTCTGTTCAGCGTCTCCCAGCATGAGCACAGACGACACTGCTCATATAACCACCACCTTTGCGGCTGACCTAATTTTCTTCACAGATCCGTGCCTGAGACCCATTTACTCATAGTCAATGACGAGTGGAAGCCAGAACAGTTTAGTTCAAACGTTTTTATATGATATGAACAGCCCTATAGAACATCGAGAGGACTAATTCATGGGGTCTCCAGAACATGGACACGCAATATGTATGTACAAGACCCACACGACAAAACAATTGTTATTAATATTTGATATCAGCAAAAACCCAGTTCAAATATCACAATTTGATAATGCGTAAGATACAAATTTAGCCGTATGAAGTTAAGTTGAATATTGGCAATGTGGAAAGAATATTGGCAGTGTGGAAAAAAGTGATACAAACAAAATTTCATAGCCAAACCAATGATCATTGCAGTAACCAAAACATTAAGTCATTAAAGTACCTGTTTTCATTAATGTACAGCTGAAGTGCATCACATATTTGGATATGTAGGCACTTAAAAAACTCATTACTGCCAGAAAGAAATATTTTAACAGCCCTATCACAACCAATATGGATTATAACATGGGGGATAACCCCCAGAGCAATCAAAGAAATGCCAGTGTTAAGTGATCTGTTTCATAGAACGATGTAGCTGGAAGGAGAAGACAAAGAATGCCTGAAATGTTTGAGATCTTCAGTGGGATTAGACCAGGCACAGGATGGGTCAGGAAGGATGTGGAAGTTGTTGGGGGTGAGGTTTAATACAGAAAATCTAGGCATAATTGCGTGTATATTAGCAAATATGTAACCATGGAGGAAGAGCTCAGGAACATTGTCTGTGCCTGAGAGGGTAGTCTTAAAATTCGATTTGAACATTTGTAGGAAAAGCAAATCTATAATGTCGGAAGGGAGATTATTTCATTGTTTGATAGCATCTGAGAATAAAGAGTTACCCAGACGTGATATTCTACATCTAATGGAGGGTACTGACATTGATTGTCAGACAGCACAACCAACGAAAGGAGGGGGGGGGGGACTACATTTGAGAAATACGAACGAGTCAGATTGTGGTACATTTAAATGAGAACAAGCTTGAAGTATTTATGTCTGTCTGCAAGAGTTGATCACCCCAGCTCATGAAGTTAAATAACATGTGACATATGTTTCAAAGCACCAGTAAAAATTGCAAGGGTATTATGCTGAATTCACTGCAACCAATCAGACAGCACCTTGGCACAGTTGTCGGACAACACATTACCATACTCAAGAATTAGACGGACCATAGAACAATACAGTTTGACTACAGAGTTGCATGAAAGTTTATTATTTAGGCTCTAAATTAAAGAAATTCTTTGACCAGCATAATTGGTAATCTGTGTGACATGGGCACGTCAAGATAGGTCACGATTCAAGTTCATAGCAAGATGTGAATGACCATGTGACCAAGTAATCGGATCCCAACCTTGGAAAACAAGTGGCCAATCAGGTTTTCTCAAGTGTCATGGGTGAAACAAAACAGATAGTGAATTCATTGCATTGTAGAACACTTGCTAAAGCCTGCCCCTGTAACATATTAAAGACAGATTGGTGTTCAGGTGCCACTGATTATTTTTATAAGCGATTTTGACAATTTTTAGTTTGCTGGTATCATAAGGTAAAAATCTCACTTAACATGTAATATTGTTCAAATACAAAAAGCAAAAAAAGATGTAAGATAGCAATGATTTACGAGTTATGTTGAGTGAATGGGTAGGTGACTTATAAAAGTATTCGACTTTCATGCGAGCCTCAAGTGTAAAAGGAAGTGGGATGTTAGTTGTATTGTTAAAACACTGTCATACTCGACTTCTGAAAACTAAAATTTTCTTATCTTGGTGGTGACGCAATGCTTATCTGGCAGATTGCCACTCTGACTAGTAAGAAAGGATGTCGTCAAGGTAAATATAGGCTTCATGGGATGTATTCCATGGGGCCGATGAAAGTATAGAATTAACTTCAGGGAATTTGGTTTTGTTGTAATTCCAATCATGACATTTAAACGGACAGTCTTTAAATTGTGATAGTGAGACAATGCAGAAAATGATCTTATGTGATAAGAGTTAGAAAGAGGAGTAAGAAAACTGCTGTTAAGTACCAGGCCAGGAATGTCTTTGATGATAAAATGTAGCAGGTTTTCTGAGTATTTAAGGGTTCTTGTAGGTTCCTGTATAGTCAGATAAAGGTTGTGTGGTTAGAAACAAGGTTGCAGAGTGCTAAACCGAGGTCACTATCCTGATGTAGTGAATTCCAGTATTAGCATCTATGGTTGAAATTGCCAGTAATTCTGCGACTGCACTGGTAAGACTTTTCTATTTTCGCCTGTAGGTTCTCAACAGAGATTCCAAACCCACCACTTTGGATTCCTACGATAAAACTTTTGACTGGAGCGTATCATACTTGGCGAGCAACTTAGTCTCAATGTCGCCGACCCTGGCACTTAAGGAGTCACAGCACATCGTGAACTTCGCTTCAATCTCATTAGCAATACGCTTCATGATAGCATTTACTCTTGGGTCATTAAGCATAGCCACTAAACCACTCACAGGATCAACATTCATGGATTTAGAGGGATGACCCATAGGCGACATACACAGCCTTTTAACTCTCCCAGTATTGTCACTGAAATCGCCTGATTTTCGGCAGGGTTGGCGTGTTGTTCAGCAGCCATGTTTCACAAATTGGACAGCACGAAGTTCGAAACAAAAAACTCATTATTCCGTCCTCAGGAAACAGAACTTTCCGATGACCGGCAGTCTAAAGTCTCTGCATCATATCCTTGTATGCAGAGCAGTCAATGTCCAAATATTGAGCATACATCCTTAAATATGAAAAAAAAAATAAGAGACCAGAGGTCCATTCCTGGCTCTCAGGCTGCAGATGCGCCTCTATCCAATAGCATTAACAATGTAAGCTTAACTTCACTGTTAGACACTGTAAAGATATGTATATGTAAACTGGGACAGCAGTGCATCCCAATTTGATTTGCATGTTGCCCCATCACCATGACAACGTTGGAGGGGTTGGGATGGGAGTCTAGGTCGGAATTCAGTTGGCAATAATCGAAAACTGCAGTACTTTGCACATAAAATTGGATTGTTTTCTCATTCACAAACCTTTTTAACTATAAAAAAACACTGTCACACATAATATGTAAAGAATAGGCTAGGCACCTGCATGTTGCGTGAAATGTCTGTCTGTCTGCCCCCCCCCCCCCCCAACACAAGGATGGCTGGTGCCAATTCTATCATCTACTCAAAAGCAAATTGAAGCATAGCGTGATACAAAAGGCCGCTAAACATGCTCAGCAAACTTTGGATTCTATGTGCATTTCAAATTTGAAAAACAGTTCTTAGAGAACCCAAATAATTGTGACACATGCAACAGGAATGTAAAATACGATACTGCACTGTACTAGATGTTTTAAATTGAAATTTAAAATACTGTGCTAGGGTGGTTTTTGGATTCGTATTGTTCTTTCCGTTTTCAATTAGACTGATATATATCACTGTTGCCTGAATATTATAGCAACAATATTATCCTTGATTTATTCAACAGCTTATATTGGGGTATAATATTTCTTTAAACGTGTGGAGGTGAATTTAAACATATAATATACGTACACCTTTCCTCGGAGTTGTAGCGACCTTAACGTTGTCATAGCCATTATTCCACAGAGAATGGTTCTTAAACGGACAAAACACGAATTCCGAGAAGGCACACATGTGTATATATATACATATAAACGTTTCCTGGCACTTCGCAATTTTTTCCAGCAAACATTCACAAAATGTCCGCGGAATATTTTAGAAAGCATTACGTGAAAGTTGATATCCTTCATTTATCACGGGCCCGCAAACGTTGATAGGCTTTTTAATGGAGATACTCAAAATACTCAATCCCCTTGATCTAGCACAGAAAGTTTTCTTTCAGGGCATGTTTTTTTGCTAACGTTTTTAGCGCATGTTCACAAAACGTTCATTAATGTTCATAGAGACAAGAATGTGCATATTTTTTGTTATTTATTACGGGCCCGTAATTTTGATAGACCATCAACGTTATTGCAATGTCTACGAGAAGGTTTTATGGGACCTAATCAAAGTAGAACCATACCATTGCGTTGTGATTACGTTTTGCGTCAGTTGGTATATATATATGCATATATATATATATATATACATATATATACGCATATATATATATATATACATATATATATACATATATATATGTATATATATGTATATATATGTGTATATATATATATATATATATATATATATATATGGAGAGAGAGAGAGAGAGAGAGAGAGAGAGAGAGGGAGAGAGAGAGAGAGAGAGAGAGAGAGAGAGAGAGAGAGAGAGAGAGAGAGAGAGAGAGAGAGAGAGAGAGAGAGAACCAGGCGACAACGCAATCGCGTGCAATGGATAACCTAAAACGTTCTCTTGGATGACATTTGCGTCCACTCTACCTCCGCTAATTAACTGCGGTATTCTAAAATGATTTTGAAACAGTTTTCATTTCTTTTTGTCGTTTTACTATTGTTGTCATTGGCAAGAAAAATCAAATCTCACACAGAAAGGCTGAGATATATTGTTAACAACCAGACAATTTGATGCATACATTTCATTTGTATAATATTACGATTTATTTATTTGACCATACGACAATGTCTGACAATATTCTTACTGGACAAAACAACTATCGTCGGAAAAAAAATTGTATAAACTACCATTTTAGTGTATTTTGATCATTTTTTCGCAAGCATGACGGCAAAATGCGCAATTTTAGCTAAAAATTAAATGCCTCTTGTTGGTCGTTTCTAAATTTTTATGCTCAAATTTGGGTAAAAGACAACATAATTTGAAGAAATCAACAGAGCCCTAAATATATGCTTGTACTTAAATATATTTCATTTGTGAGAATTGTTTTTATAAACTGGTCCATTTTGGCTGCTCTGTCCTACTCTATAAACATGGGTCTTCTGCTTGTTCAAACCTATTGACCATGTTATTGTCTTCTTTGCAGAGACCAGACTTACGCTAAAGAGAAGTTAAAAGTACACCGAGGTTCCATTTCAAATTCACGACAGCAGACAGTTCCACTTCCAACCAAAGAGCTTAGTTTATCTGACCAGGAAAGGATAAATATACGTCCTTCGTGTAGCAGTCACGTGCAACTGGGAAGGCATTTGCAGTATTTGATCAATACTATATAAAGGATGGATCAATTGGTGGAGTTAGTCCTTGTGATTCTGATGCTAGTAGTGTTCAATGTGACCAGATGGATCATACGGAAAATCAAACTCACTCTCAAATGTCTCAAGCGGCGTGCTCAATACAGATTCTTCCGTTACTCAGTGGAATGCACTGAGCCAAATGTGTTGCCACCAAATACCATATGATCTGTTTCACGATTATTGACTGTTGGTAAGAGAATTCAAATAAAGCTTGTCATACCCAGACACCACCCAATGGATTCATCGTCATCCCAACAGCATCAATGACTTATTAATACACTGTGGCCTAAATAGCTTTTTCCATGAACTTTACCACACATTGTGCTTGGGCCGCCCCTACTGCTAGTGCAAGGTCAGCTGATTCTTCAGATGGTCCAAGAAATGCCGGTCTACTTCACAAAGAAATTCCGCGAGGGTGCTCAAAGAGAAGTCTTAAAGAGAAGTGGTCTGTAGAGAAGACATCACTATGATAGCTAATCACAGGATGATTATTGTAGCATGCTTGTACTTTCAATGTTATAAATGAACAGCTGCTTTTGTTTAAAAGGAGCAAACACGACATCTTTGCATGTGGTCTTAAGAGTAGACATCACTATCAAAGTTAATCACAGGATGATTATTGTAGCATGCTTGTACTTTCAATGTTATAAATAAAAAGTTGCTTTTGTTTTAAAGGAGCAAGCATGACATCTTTGCGTGTGGTCTTTAGAGTAGTCTCACTATCAAAGTTATTCACAGGATGATTATTGTAACACGCTTGTACTTTTAATGTTATAAATGAGCAGTTGCTTTTGTTTTAAAGAAGCAAAGCCGACATCTTTGACTTCACTGATGTTCACTCATCTTTGTGAAATTATATCGTACCGTATGTGAGCCACATGATATATATGGGTCACCATCTGGACGAGCAGCAACGGAATCAAAAAGCACTGATAGGATTGAAGTGCTCATTAATTGTTAGCCAAGTTTCCCCGCTCGAGAGCTTGTACATTCTAATTCTCTATGTAAGACCTTGGTTTTATCGCGACAAAATGTTTGAAAAAGGAAATATGGTTCATGGACCCTCATTTCAATAATTTTCACAGCAACTTTTCCAACCCCAAAATACTGTTTCTGAAAGTCTTAATATATATGTCGGAAGCTGAAAGAGGCTTCATGAAGAAGTCATTGTTTCTGATTTTATGTCCTAGTAAACATATATTATTCAACATGTTATATAAATAATAAACATGAAAAGCAAAAGATAACAAGAGGACTGTGACAGTCCTGTGCTCAGCTGACTAACTTACCCTATGACCTTGGAAATGAGGTCAAGGTCACTGACCTATTCTGAATCTAACTTTCATAGAGGGCCATCCCCATGAGCAAGATACAGTTAAATCCATGTTAGTGGCCCTGTGACTTGAGTATGATGTCAAGGTCACTAATGTACAGTATCAATCTCACCTAAATAGAGGACCACCAACAAGTTCAACATCAAGGTCCTACCTTCTACAGTTCTCAAGTTACAAACTGAAAAGTAAAATTCATGTTAGTGTCTGGCTCCCAGTGACCTTGGGAATGAGGTTAAGGTCACCGATGCACTGTCTAAGTATGGCCTTTGCTCAGGACAACCATCATGTTCAACATCAAGGTCCAAGTTCAAATAGCTCTCAACTGGTCGGGTGAACAGTAAAATATGAGCAAGTGGCCCTCTGACCTTGGGAATGAGGTCAAGGTCACTTGTCTACTGTCTAAGTCCGGCCCTTATTAAGAACAACTAGCATGTGCAATATGAATGTCGTACCCTTAATAGTTCTCAAGTTACCTTATAAAGAGTAAATTTCTTGCACTTCGCCTTATCATCTTAGAAATGAGGCCAAGATCACTCAGCTACAATACATGTATCACCCTCATACCCAGAAGTGTCCCTATGCAATTTCAAAGCAATTGGCTAAGTGAACATATGGATAAAGACTTTTGAAGATTTGGCCAAAAAATGAACAAAAAAAGATTATAAGAGATCCAAAAATCATTGGACTGTGACCATTTGAACAAACTTGGTAGATACGTACCCAAGGAACCCCCCCCCCAAGTTTGAAGTAAATCTAGCTGATGGTTTTGCAGAAGAAGTCAAAAATTGTCAATGAGCATTGCAAACCCTAATGACTTTGCAATCCCCATTGCCTTGCATGGTAATCAAAAGGCATGTCAAATCAACAAGAAAAATTCCTAAATCAAAAAAAAACAAAACAAAATCACTGGACCGTGAACATTTGAATAAACGTGGTAGAAAGCCGCCCGAGACACATCCCCACCAAGTTTGAAGTTAATCTGGTTAACGGTTTTCAGATGAGGATGAAAATGTAAACTACCATTGCAAATCCCACTGACTTACATAATAAACAATAGGAATGTATGCATTGACCAACAAGTACCCACATTGAAAAAATCGTTAAAAATCAGGGATCCACAGCAATGCCACCTGGTGAACAACCTTCTGTGAGCCTTCAACAAGGAACATATCCATCAAGTTTCAGCACAATCTGAGAGATCTGCAAGATCAAAGTCAGAGTACTAATACTTCTCAGGTTATCACGCGACCAGTAAAATCCATGTTAGTGGCCCTGTGACCTTGAGAATGAAGTAAAGGTCAATAATGTACAGCATCAATCTCTCCTAAATAGAGGACCACCGATAAGCTCAACATCAAGGTCCTACCTTCTACAGTTCCAAAGTTACAAAATGAAAAGTAAAAGTCATGTAAGTGTCTGGGTCCCAGTGACCTTGGGAATGAGGTTAAGGTCACCCATGTACTGTGTAAGTCTGTCTTTTGCTCAGGACAACCATCATGTTCAACATCAAGGTCCAAATTCAAATTGCTCTCAACTTGTCAGGTGAACCGTACAATTTGAGTAAGTGGCCCTCTGACCTTGGGAATGAGGTCAACGTCACTCGTCTACTGTTTAACTCTGGCCCTTATTAAGGGCAACTAGCATGTGCAATATTAATGTCCTACCCTTAGTAGTTCTCAAGTTACCCTATAAATAGTGAATTTTATGCACCTCACCTTGTGACCTTGGACATGAGGCCAAGGTCACTGCCCTGCTATAAATGTATCACCCTCATACCCAGAAGTGTCCCTATGCAATTTCAAGGCAATTGGCTGAGTATGTACAAGGATAAAGACTTTTGAAGATTTGGCCAGAAAATGAACAAAACAAGAGGGCTGTGCGAACAGCCCATGCTTAGCTGGTCTTGACATTCATCACACTTGCAGCTCTATGAACTTGGGAAAAGATCAAGATCACCCATGTTTGAGTAAGTCTGACCTTTATAGAAGAACACTAACATGTGCAACATCAAGGTCAAGCAGTTCTCAAGTTATAATGAAGAGTAAAATTCATGTAGCACTGTGACCCCAGAAACGAGGTCAAGGTCACTCATGTACTGTACTGTACATTAACATATGCAGCATCACCATGCTAACTCAAAACAGATCTCATGTTATCAAGTAATCAGTCAATTTCGTGTCAGTTGTCCTGTGAATTAGCATTAGAATGCCCATTGACTTACACGGTAATCAATAGGAAAGGTGCATTTACCTGAAAGGAGCTGAATTGAAAAAATCGTTAAACATCCAGAATCCGCAGCATTCCCACATAATGAACATCTTAGTGTCACCCTTCAACAAGGAACATATCCACCACGTTTAAGCTTAATTTGTATGACGGTTCTGGCGAAGAAGTCGAGAATGGCTATAACACAAAAAAATCATGAAAAATTTGCAGGGCCACTGGGTGAACAAATTAAGAACAAGGAGGCCCTAGGTGTCTTCCTGTGTGACATCAAAGCAATTGGGTAAGCGGTTTCGGAGAAGATTTTTTAAGATTTGTCCAAAAACAGAACAAAAAATTCATTAAAAATAATAACATCTCTGGAGCATCACCATTTGAACAAACTAGGTAGAAACCAGCCCAAGGTACATTGCCACCAAGTTTGAATTTAATCTGGATGACGGTTTTTTGAAGAAGTCGAAAATGTAAATAAGCATTAGAATATTGATTGACATCCATAGTAATCAATAGAAACGCTGCATTGACCGTTAAGTACCCACATTTAAAAAATTGTTAAAAATCAGGAATCCGCAGCATTCCTACACAGTGAAAACTTTGCTTGACCCTTCCAGAAGGAACATTTCCACCATGTTGCAGCTCAATCTGAGTGACGGTTCTGGAGTAGAAGTCGAAAATAGCTATAACACAAAAAATTCATAAAAAATTGGAAAAAATTACAGCGCTACCTTGTGAACAAATTAAGAATAAGGAGGCCCTAGGTGTCTTACTGTGTCACATCAAAGCAATTGGGTAAGCAGTTTCGCAGAAGTTGATTTTCTAAGATTTTTCCAACCCTCCCCCGCCCCCCCCCCAAAAAAAAATTAATCAAAAATAAAGAAAAATCACTGGATCATGACCATTTGTACAAACCCAGTAAAAATCTACCCAGGGTATATTGCCACCAAGTTTGAAGTTAATCTGGATGACGATATTGGCGAAGAAGTCGGAAATGGGAATTAGCATTAGAATGCTCATTGACTTCCATAGTAATCAATAGGAAAGCTGCATTGACCGATAAGTTCCCTAATTGAAAAAAATCGTTAAAAATCGGGATTCCGCAGGATTCCCACATAGTAAAAACCCTGTTTGACTCTTCCAGAAGGAACACATCCACCATGTTTCAGCTTAATCTGAGTGACAGTTCTGGAAAAGAAATCGAAAATAGCTAAAAGACACCAAAATTCATAAAAATTTAGAAAAAATTACAGCGCTACCTTGTGAACAAATTAAGAATAAGGAGGCCCTAGGTGTCTTACTGTGTCACATCAAAGCAATTGGGTAAGCAGTTTCGCAGAAGTTGATTTTCTAAGATTTTTCCAACCCTCCCCCGCCCCCCCCCCCCAAAAAAAATTAATCAAAAATAAAGAAAAATCACTGGATCATGACCATTTGTACAAACCCAGTAGAAATCTACCCAGGGTACATTGCCACCAAGTTTGAAGTTAATCTGGATGACGATATTGGCGAAGAAGTCGAAAATGTGAATTAGCATTAGAATGCTCATTGACTTCCATAGTAATCAATAGGAAAGCTGCATTGACCGATAAGTTCCCTAATTGAAAAAAATCGTTAAAAATCGGGATTCCGCAGGATTCCCACATAGTGAAAACCTTGTTTGACTCTTCCAGAAGGAACACATCCACCATGTTTCAGCTTAATCTGAGTGACAGTTCTGGAAAAGAAATCGAAAATAGCTAAAAGACACCAAAATTCATAAAAATTTAGAAAAAATTACAGCGCTACCTTGTGAACAAATTAAGAACAAGGAGGCCCTAGGTGTCTTACTGTGTCACATCAAAGCAATTGGGTAAGCAGTTTCGCAGAAGTTGATTTTCTAAGATTTTTCCAACCCTCCCCCGCCCCCCCCCCCCCAAAAAAAAAATTAATCAAAAATAAAGAAAAATCACTGGATCATGACCATTTGTACAAACCCAGTAGAAATCTACCCAGGGTACATTGCCACCAAGTTTGAAGTTAATCTGGATGACGATATTGGCGAAGAAGTCGAAAATGTGAATTAGCATTAAAATGCTCATTGACTTCCATAGTAATCAATAGGAAAGCTGCATTGACCGATAAGTTCCCTAATTGAAAAAAATCGTTAAAAATCGGGATTCCGCAGGATTCCCACATGGTGAAAACCTTGTTTGACTCTTCCAGAAGGAACACATCCACCATGTTTCAGCTTAATCTGAGTGACAGTTCTGGAAAAGAAATCGAAAATAGCTAAAACACACCAAAATTCATAAATATTAAGAAATAATTGCAGCGCCACTTGGTGAACAACGTAAGAACTAGGCGTCCCAGGGAGTGTTCCTGTATGATATCAGAGCAATTGGGTGATAGGTTTCAGAGAAAAAGATTCTTTAAGATTTGTCCAAAAAAGACAAAAAACAAAATCATTAAAAATCCAAAATTCACTGGACCGTGACCACTTGAACAAACTTGATAGACACCCACCCAAGGCACATCCCGACCAATTTTGAAGTGGACCTGGCCAACGCTGTTGGAGAAGAAGTCGAAAATGTGAATTGTGGACGATGGACCCTCACAAAAGGTCAGCTGACTCAGTGTAAAAAAGGGCGAAGCACCAGGTGGTACATGGCAATATTGTTCCATCAAAATGAAAAACAATAGAGATGTCAAAGTGTAATTTCCTGAAAAAATCTTTTGTGATGTCAGTTGATTTATACATTTATAAAACATCAGAGTTTTCATTTGCATAAAATGATCTTGTCATTTCCATTGGCAAAGAGCCATCGATACCGTATCATGAGTGTATTGCCGGAATGGATGGTTTGCCGTCGGTGCTGGTTCTCAATAATGTGCCAGGCCACTACATAGAGGTCTTGAAGGAATTGGTTTACATGAAGACGCTTTCAATTACGAGATGTTACAAAATGATGATTTGGTTTGGTGGATTTTAGAATTTATGATAAAACTCATCAAATGATTGGCTACAGATAGCACTGCGACTACATCTGAAAAGTTCGGTACATTTGTAATAGTCAGATGAATAATGGTTGCGGTGGTATCACTGGTTCTAGTAGGGGACTCTTTGACCTGTCTAAGATCATAGGTAGTAATAATCTCATTGAGAGTTTTTGCAGCTTAGGTTGAGTCATCAATATGTTTATAGTCAATACTGAAATCTTCTGTCAAAATAAAATCAGAATTGGTAAAATTGAATTGAATTAAAAAGTCCTCCATAAGTTGGTAAGAACTAATGTCAGTGCGCTGATGTCTATATAATGCAGAAACAATGAGTGGTTTACGATGGTTCATCAAGTTAGGGTGGTCCATGTCAGGCATCTCTTGAAAAGATTTATCATGTTCAACATAAAGTCGGATTCCTTGGGCACCATGGAAGTTATGAGGTTTGTCGCGTCTGGAGAAGCACTAACCTGGTACGTTAACAGTCTCGGTAGATATATTACTGTTAATCCAGGTTTCAGTGACAGCTAAAATGTCTGGTTTCATTTTATTAACCAAAAAGATAATGTCATCAAGATGACTTAGCCAGTCTCCTTGCACAGAATTTATATGACAAATCTTTAAGCCTTTAGCCGACATAAATTTATCATAGGCATGGACAACACGAGCTCTCTTGGAGCTTACACCTATTGTGGTCGTGGAATTGGAAGCATTTAAAATGGAGTAATTGATGTTGAAGACAAACGAGTCATCTGTTGAGTTATCGAAGGAGTCCGAGAAGGCAGGCAATATGCAAAAAATACAATACCAGTTCTGGTTCGAGTTAGATAAAGTGCGGTAGGTTGGAAGCTCCAAGTCGATGCATGTAGGATTGTACCATGAATCGCATCCATCGCATGCAATGCCTTTCTGGTTTTTCCTGACTGGTAAAGGACATGTTCCACATGGACACTTCTATCTGGGGCAGGATTTGAAGTGATATCGCTGGCAGATAAAAGAAGAATGAAATGGAATGGGTCAAATCCAGACTTCTCTGTAAGTGTAGCCTAGCAGAGTAACTATTTTGCACATTTGCTATGAAACTACGTGACGTGTGGCATAAATTGTTCATGGATGTCCATGCATTTTTGTCGTAATCCATATGGTACATGGATGGATCTATAAGCTCTTCCGTGGCAAGGTTATGGTGTTCAGTAACATTGATAAAAGCCACCGTAAATCTAAAAAAAATGATGTAAATGTGATCAATGCAAGTTAATAAAGTCTTGATGGCAGCCACATTCAACGAGTAACACAACTGGTTCACTTTTTATGGCAAAAAGTCAATAAAACCAGAAATGTACATCCACTGGCAGATGGTGGCTGACATGTAAACAAATGAGGTGAGTTCACATTGGTGTAATCAATAGTTGACTGACCCTTAGGTCCGCTGCAGACAATGTCACAGGTAATCACTGAAGCATGGTGACACAGGCAGGCTTGTCTTGTAAAGCTGAGGAACCCAATCCAGTATCAAACATATGAAATATTCCCCACAGGTATATTTCCAGTCAGTTTGGAGTCCCTGGATGCTGACACACATATAAAAAAGTCAAGTGGAAATAATATCATTATCTGGGAGAAAAATCATCGTCAGCAGAGTAAGTTATTAGGTGGCCACCTTCCTTATAAGTTTTCATCATTAGCAACTGCTTGTTCAGAACTTACTGCAGAAATAGTTTTTAATTTGTCACTTATAAATTTCAGGAAATGTTCATTGTCATGGGTTGGTTTGAATATATTTGGTTTCAAGAGTACTTGTGACCGGGAACATGACAAATAATGTATTCTTTGTTGATGTCTTGACACTGCAGTTCTATTTGCATGGCGTTCTGTAGGTCTTTGCTCTTTCTTGAACCAAATGATTGTGTGCTTCCCGCATTTGGCCAACTGGTTTCTTGCAATACGTTATCATTTATTTGTCCTGGTTATGTAGTCCGATGCTCTGTAGCATTCTTGTTCGCCACCTACACCACCAAAACTGCATTCTGCATTCAAATAAATGTCTAAACATATCATAAATCTTCCTTTTGTAACTTTTGTAACCCTTTATCAGTGTGGATTCTTACACTTGAAGTATAATTCTGGCAATGTGAGTAGAAGTAATACGTCCTTACCAAACACAGCAAAGTGTGAATAAACGTAACACTTGAAAGCAAGCCCATTCTGATGGCACTAGAAATGCACTACTAGTGCAAAGAGCATGCTATTGTATTACATGTATTTCTATTCTAGTGCCTGTAAATTAATTATTGCTTAGTTCACTGTTACATTCAAGTGCCACTCTAGATCAAGTGCAATTTCAAGCACGTGGAACTCTGTTTGGTTCACTGCCACATTCAAGTGCCACTATAGCTCAAGTGCAATTTCAAGCACGTGCAACTCTGATATTTACGTCTCGAAGTTATGTGTACCTTTGCACTGTTGCAACTTAGGTCATAAAACACATGGCACAATATTATGGTAACCTGCGTCAGCCTTGTTACTTATTTTAATACAACATACAAACATTATGTGGAACAATAGATAGGATCTTGACAATTTTTTTCATTTTTTTGTCACAATGTTATTGTGATTTCCAATGTCCCCCAATGTCTCCAGACAACATTTTTCTGTAAAGGAAGGAAATCTTACCAATTTGGGATTTAAATTTCTTATAAAAGACATCATTTCTGTTCTACTTTGTAAGGTATCTCTGTCTGTGCATTGTATACATAATATGAGAGTGGGGGCGGTGGAGCAAGTAAGTACACTGGTTCAAGATATGATTTTGCCCAGATACAAGGTCCAGGAAATAACAAAATGAACACGTAATGATTGGTGCAAAGTACAAAAACTAAAAAGGGCTTCCATGTACATATGAATATGACTAATATAATCGGTTACTGCGGCAATGCAACTCATCACCCACCTTCCCCTATGTCGCACTTGGTGTATTTATAGGTCCACGTTTAGCTGTGGTACATATTTGGTGTCAACATCCATGCATCAGTCCCAGTTGTGCCAGGACAGAGACCTGCATGTATTCGCCAAAGGAGCCGTCAAACCCTGAAATGGCCTTGCTGGCTACTTTTGTGTGGGGGTGTTAGGGGAGAGGGCGGTTGGCACTAAGCTAACTGGTCAAGGCCTTTGGGGGTAAGTGTTCACATTGTTTTGATCTGGTGGTATTCTCTGGCCCTCAGTATGTTACTGTTTATGGCCTCAAGGTGGGCTTGCAGGGGAACTGCGTCAATGGGAAGGATTTCAAGATCTTGCCGGCCAATGCGGCCTGGGCTGTTGAAGTGGAGACTGAGGGAAGTTTGTGTTTGTCTACGCTGGTAGATGCGATTAGAAAGGGATTGTGCAGTTTCACCTTTATATTGTACTTTGCATCTGGTGCAGTTGATAAGATATATGACATGAGGTGATTTGGAGGAGAGGTGTCGGTTGATGTAATAGACTTTGAAGGGGTTGTGGTAGCTGCTGACAGTGGTTCTTATCCAGATGTTTTTGCCGGGGAGGACAGTGGGGGAGTGGACTTTCATGAACCCCTTGGGTGTGTTGTGAAGCCATTGTATTTTCAATAGGTGCATTGATGTTATCTGGCTGTGGAAGGACAGCTTTGACAACATATTCTTTCAGGTGTTGGGGTCTTCTGTAGGCTATCAAAGGGTAGTCCCTGAAAAGGGGGATGGGGCAGAGACAAAAGGGGCTTGGACAGAAAGTGCTTGTCTCAGAGAGGTTTACGGTCCCTATGCATGTGCCGGAGGCTAGGGTGAAATGGGAAGACTAGGACTGGCCTTTGGATGGTATTTCTGGTTGTTGGTATTTGAGTGTCTAGTCCCTAGGTGTATTTTTGGCTTTGTCAAGGTGAGGTAGGGGGTCTTTGGGACAGTATCTTCTATGCCTGAAAGCTGATTCCAGAGAAGTGAATTCCTGTTGTAAAAGAGATGGATCTGAAATAATGCCCGGATAGCGGAGTGCTTGACTGTAAGGGAGGACAGTTTTGGTGTGTGGGGGCTTATGTAGCTCAGTTTTTGTTCACATGCATTACTTAACGTTAACATGCTATTCATTGTTTGCAGATTATTATTATTATTATTATTATTATTATTATTATTATTATTATTATTATTATTATTATTATTATTATTATTATTATCATTATCATTATTATTATTATTATCATATACTATTTTCATACTTATTGTTAATATGTTTTTTTTGTTTTTACACTGTATGTTCCATGCTGACAATGCTAGGTTATGTACAGTGATTCTGAAACTTGATGTGTAAGATGATCTTTTCACTTGCCAGGGGTAAGGTGTGGCCACACAGTTATATGTACTTTGACATTGTAAACTCATTGAAATAGTGCGAGAATGAGCCCTGGGCTACTTGATTCCTTTTTAAATGTAATTAACCTCGTGCAAAGAATCTGTTGTTATTCTGAAAATCTCAGCAATTATACATACTAAAAATTACATAAAACAAAGGATATAGACATGATACCATATTGAGCAATCATTTTGGTACATATTAATTACAGGGTATACTGCACACTGCAGTGGCAAGGATTAAGGTGTCTTTTGTGGTGCAAAGCAGCCTTACTCTGAACCCTTGTTTAAAAATAAGAAGTACACACCATACATGCATTACTTGCCTGCTAAACAGACTATATTGGGGTGTGTAAAACAACTTGATGGATGGAGCAACAAGAGTCATTCAGCCAGCAAATGTATTGCAGGACTAGCAGCATTGTAACAAGCATGAAGGGTCTAGCCCATATAAAGTTGGGGATATCCCTCTGATGAGTCAAGTCTGACTGACTCATCAGTCCAAACAAATGCCTCAACACTAACTAGTATACAAACCTTGATCTCTCCCACTGACCCAGCCTTTGTCTGCATGCTGTGTCTGAGCTGGACTGTCTGAATGTAATATTGCCACAGGTTTCCATAAACCACCATTCAGCAATTTTTGCAGACTTTAAAGTAAGACTAGTTTTCCAATATTATCAACTTTTAGTACCACACCTCTGTATTCCACTCCAAACTATTACAGTGTCAGAATTATCACTGTGTGCAGCACAACTGCTAGCAGCAACCTGCTCATTTCGAGCCAGGCACTTCAGGTTTCCCTAGACAAGACGCTGACACATAAATCTAAACAGCAAAATTTGATCTGCTTGTCAGCAAATCAGTATCTGTGCCTATAAAAACTTAATATAGCCTTTTTAGTATTCACATTACTCACACAACAGTAGCTTTTTCATGTGACTATGTCAAAAACGTATTTATTGAAGTACGAAAGGTACCTCAATTTATTACAGATTTCAATATATTTGCCTAATTTGCATAAATCAAACTGTTAAAACTTAAATTCATGGCTCTTTCGATGCAGCCATCCCACAGATCTGTCAATTGAAGTTTTATATGACACGTCAGTCTGTCATAGTTTTGAAGTTATCCAAGATTTAAATTGTGTGCATTCACCTAATTTGCATTAATTAAAATGCTATAACTTTGGGTCATGTTTCATTGGATGGGGCTATGTCACAAAGCTTTCAATTGATGTTGGAATGACACTTATATCTGTAATAGTTATGAGGTTATTCAAGATTTAAATTTTGCGTATTTTGTCAAATTTGCATGAATCAAAGTGCAAAAGCTTTTGTTCATGTTTTATTGGATTGGGCTATGTCACAAACCTACCGATTGAAGTGGAAACGGCTCTTCTATCTGTACTAGATATAAAGTCATTCTAGATTAATTTTTTTTGTATTCACTTAGTTTTCATAAATGAAGGTGCTGCAACTTTGGTTCATGTTTCATTGGATGTGTCTATGCTACAAACCTACAATCGAATTGAAAGCAGTACCTCTATCTGTAATAATTTTGAAGTTATTCGAGATTTAAATTTGTGTGTTAGTCTAATTTGCATAAATTAGAATTCTACAAAGCTGGTTCATGTTTCATAAGATACAGCTGTTAAAAACCCATAAATCGAAGTTGGAATGGCACCTCCATTTATATTAGTTTAAAAGTTATAAAGAATTCAATTTTGTGTATTTAACTGTTATGAAATACCACTTATAAGTTTTACAGCCATTCTCTCGAGAAGATATGGTGTTTCATTATAAATATAATATGGAATTGGAGTTCTCCAGGGCTGGTTTAAGGGGGCCATATGGCCCACGCAGTTATATGCTTGGACCGCTTACCAAAGTTTTTTACCCTGCTAAATTTTCTGGCCCTTCTGCTCAACACGTATTTTAATCATAAAGATAAATCATAATTTTTTTTTTAAACTATCTTTCAAATTTTCATCTTTTGTATCGAAGGATACATTTGAAGACATTCCAGGTTTTTTTTTTCCTTTTTTTCGGCGGGGGGGGGGGGGAGGGGAGGAGGGACAGGCTGTTATCAATGTGACGTTTTTCAATTGTAAGAAATTATTTGCAGCATAATAGTTGCTTAATCTTTTTTGCTCTTTCAAACATGACTGTTTTTTTACTTTGCCCCTTTTTCCTCTAGAGAACAGTGGGGACTGTATTTTATGTCATAACTGTGTTGACTAAGTTCATGAAGTTCTCCCATTGCCTATTCAGAAGACGTTTTGCCATTTGCTCTGGACACAGTCCTTAGGCCGTCAGCAGAGATGCCAACTGTCCCTCATCATCAGGGACAGTCCCTGAAATTAGCTGAATATTTGAGCAATTTACGGTGTGTGTCCCTCATCAAAATTGAGTATTTTCTGCTTTGTTCTTCGTTGATAATTTTGTGTCGCTCAATGTCTTGACTATTTGTCCCTGAAATAACACTTTGAATGTTGGCATCTCTACATCAGTCAAAAACACATATAGCATAGGTCAGCTAAGTAGGCAAGTTGTACATTTGATACACAAGCAATTAAATACATGTATGCTATAGTATTCGGTATTTACCACAGCAGACTTTTTTTTTGGCTGGGTCTTCAAGCACAATAGTCCCTGAAACTGCTTGGTCAATTGCTCTGAAATTGTATATAGACATATATGGGGATTCCAGAACCTTATTTGCAACTGTGATTTTTTTCTTTTTTCCTTTTTTTTTTGTTTTTGTTTTTGTTTTTGTTTTTGTTTTTTTTTTTGTTTGTTTTTGTTTTTGTTTTTGTTTTTTTATAACATTTTTTGTATGTTTTTTATATTTTCGACATCTTCTCTAAAACAATCTCTCAGATTGTTCTCAAACTTGGTGGAAATGTAGATTGTGTCAGAGTAAATCAAAGTTGTTGGCAGGGTGGAGATACACTGGATCCGTGATTTTGAATTTCCATTGAAGATATGCTTCATTATGAATAGCATGGCCCTAACGAAATGCAGATTTAAATAAATTTAGCAAAGCAAAAAACCTGTGTTTTTCCTTCTGTTGTGTCGAAAGGTGTCTTTCACGTTTCTCTATCACATGTGATCTTGCTGATGTGGCATTTGACACTGATAAACACAATTCTATAAAACACGGGGGTAGGGATGTTTCGTCCAAAGGTTCCATGGAAATCAGAAGAATTGTTGTCAGTCCTGACGTTTTGCTTCCTGACACGTGGCGATCATTTATGTCTGTCTAACCTATATAATTATGGAAATACAACTGTCACGTTCTTCTGGATAATCCTGTGTGTGACAATGTTCCTTTTTAAATTTTCCTATCACCAAAAAAAAAAAAAAAAAATCAACTAAACGTTGCAACAAGCATGGTCAAGATAACATGCCCACAGTCAACAGCTTTTTGTCTATCATAGGCGAAACAAAGTTGTTGACTCAGTTTTTCTTCAGTGTAGGAATGGGTTAACCCAGTTTAAGAATGCTCCCTCTGGACACCGTGGCATGATATCTATGCATATTTCACTGTTATAACATCTTGTATGTATACTTAATGTATTAGTGCATCACATTCCTTTGCTGACCAATGGGTATGTGTTCCTTTTCAAGGCAATAGGACTGAGAATTAAATGTCATTGCTCTACTTGCTAAACAAGTGTGGGATGATTATAGCCATAAAATTTGAAAAAAGCTCTATGCAGTCTATTTGTAAACAAATGTAAAAGCAGAAGCCGTGAATATGAAAGAAAGCTCCATGCAGCCTATTTGTAAACAAATGTAGCTGCAGATTTGTGCCTGCTGACAGTTGAAAGGAATCAAGTCAATTTTATTTTTGTGGAGTATGTAGTACCAAATGTAAACATGTAGTTTGTGTAACACTTGAAGTATTCCTAAATATTTCAGTATTTGGTTTTAGCAAATGAAGACATGCTCTAAAAGCACCTCTCGTGAGAGACAGCATGTTTTTTAAAAATGACCTTTTACTACCCCAGCGTCTATTTATGCTTATGAAGGACAGAGATCGCAATTTCAATCATGCATTTGTTGATAAACTGTAAACCTATATCATGCAAAACATCCATAATTTATACTGCTTAACATTAGTTTATATTGATAGAGCTTATTTCCTGCAAATTGCTGTCCCATTTTCTGTTTATAAAAATGTTAAGTAATTTATTAAGGGAATATATCAGTGTCAAAGCTACAATCATACTACGTTACTTTTATAACCCCTACCCTGCCTTAGTATCGAAATGATCTTTGCATTAGATTTCCCCCTCTGCATAATGCCTCATTGGCACATTTAGCTACTCTAGTCACTTTTGGTCCATTGTACTACTAACGCGGAGTCCCTATGTACACATAGGCACCAACAGGTGTTGTCATTACAAAGAAAAACACAACTCTTTATGGGTAACTTATCTAGGCTCTTGCCCATACTATTGTTAAAAAATGTAAAAATTAAGAAAGGTTTGGAGCGTTTGTAACCAAGCAAGTATCACATTCTCGATTTCTTGAGATGAAAATACATGTAGATAATATTACCTAGAGTAGCCCATGTGAGTCAGTTACGGTAATTACTACAAGCAGGGTTCAATTTAATTGGTATCGCATCGCACAAAAACGATGCAAAAATTGGATAACTGCTATTCAAGTTGCCTTACCCAGAGCGAATGTTGGTATACACAATTTTTGCCCTGAAAAATAAAAGCTTTAGCTCCTGAAAAGAAAAATCAGATCATCTGAAAAAAGAAAGAAATTTGCTCATTGACAACGTAGAAATTTACCTCGGTGAATCACATTTTAAAAATTATTTGTAAGGCCAGAAATTTATCGTATTTTTACCGACGACAAGAAGACGGTCTGGGCCAGAAGTGAAGAGATAAATAATAGATGGCGCTGCGTCTGAAACACCAGTCGCCTGGTCGGAAAAAAAAATAGAGATGCCAGTTTGTGCGGGACTAGCCAACATGTGCCATGCATTTGGATGGAAACCAACTGGCCAAACCTGTGATGACACTTTTTATTTTTGTTATTATCATCGCAACCCTGACTGTAAAAACCGTGTCAAAAGCTAGTGTGCAATCGGTCAAGGATTGGCAGCGCCAGGTCAATACCGAATATGAATGGCTGCAATTTTAAAGCGTCAACGAAATGACTGTCGATCGAATATACTGTGTAATATGCCGGCAACATGAAACCAAGGTACGTGGACTGCACTGCAACCAGTATCAAAAAAGGACAATATTATGAAGCACAGTAAGTCTGATCAACACAAAACGTAATAGGTGTTGTAAGAGAACCGAAAAGTGTTTTGCAAATTTACGGATCTACACCTATTGGGCGTGCAGTATCTTGGGCTGAAGCAGATAAGATGGCACGAGTTGGTCGCTTGTTTGATATTGCGTACATGTACATGAAATTGGATGGGAAAATTACATAAGTGCTTGTGTACCAAAACTTAATTTTTAATGAACATTCAACAAAATCATTCGGTACCATGATGTTCCATTTTGGCTGGTACTAAGACACATTTTTCTGTCGGAACATTTAGTGGGTTTATTGGGCCTAAAATACCACCAAATGCCATCAAATGAAGCCTAGATATCAAAATTTACTATTTTGCCACGAATCACTTATGGGGTCCCAGTTTTTTGTTCAAAAGTCACTAACATGTGCGATAGATTTGGGGTACATCCTGCTCAGAGTATTTTTGTTCATACATATACGTTAAATAGTTTACAAAAACGTTTGTGCCAATAGTCAAACAATGTCCTTTTAGTTTTTTTTTAAACGTCATAGATAAAGGTTTCCTTTTGTGTGAACGTGTTTGATAAAATACTGAACATGCTACTGAGGCATCATGTTTTTTTTTTTCTGAGTAGATCATTTCTCCATACAACTAGGCCATTTCTGTAGGCCCAGACAGCTCTTGATAGCCCCATAAGATAACTGATAAAAGCTGTGCATTCTAATTTCTTATATTTCAATGGAGCACAGGTGCTTAAAATCTAATATTTGATAAAAATGATTAAAAAACAAACTTGTCTCTGGTTATCAATTTTTTCATCAATCCCCTCTTGAAAATTTGAAAACATGCCAGCCTTTTCGGCTGAAATACTAACGAAATATTTGGCCCACATGCAGTTTTGTCAAAACAAACTTTAGGCCAACGACCGTTCACCACGTCTGCTATTTAGAAGAGTTCCGGATTTATTTATCATATTTTATTCACACACACACACACACACACACACACACACACACACACACACACACACATATATATATATATATGTATATATATATAGTCAACAGATCAGCACTGGGAACATGAGCTGTGTAGGCAACATTGATACCAATTTAACTCTGTGTCTCCAAACTCAATTTTCATTGGCTGAGAGAGATACTACAATATACTTATGTGTAGCTTCATAGCACTAACGACACGTGAGTATTGGTTGAGGTTGTGGAATTATGTGCTCTCTATATTTTGAAGAAGCTGCATATTTGCATTAAGGGACCTCAGAAGAGAGGAGCTCTAGTGAATATACTAAAATGGTGAAACATAATGTACCAGATAATACAAGAAGTTTAACAAAATCTCGTCCCATGGTATCTTTTATGCTCAATACTTCAGACTGCAATTAAAGGACATCTAGCTGTTGTCGTTTTAGTGAAACATGAAACCTTCAAATTCCTTCACCAGAACTTTTTTTGTGTGATTTCAAGTACTTCCGTAGGTTGTTTTGTATGCAGACCCTAACACTTCTTTTTATTGCCACAATTTTGCAAATCTAAACCTTATCACAAGATTAATAGATTGGACATAAAGGCAAAATATCATATGATCAACAAATCTGAACATGTAGGGGAAGGTTGCTGGGATTGGACCACTGCCTCGATTGGACCACTTCTCTCCTGAAGCCCCTTTGTGTCGAGAAGTCTGATTAGTTATTCTAACTACTTCCTTTGAAACTTTCCAGAGCGCCAGGAAAAGTGTGGGTACCAGTCTCCTCATTTTGCTGTAAATTCATGCCGATTAATGAAACTGTCAAGTCTGATCTAACTTTAGGGTGGCACATTATTGGGTATAAAATCAAGTTAACTACTCGTTTTGAAACAGAATGTTAGTTGTATCGTAGGAATAAAGGTTTACTTCAGAATGCCTAAACATAGTTTCAGAAAAATATTCTGGGTCAAGGTCAATATCAATTTATTCAAAGTAGTGTCCAGTTGCCTCGATTGGAACCAAAAAACTTCCTTGATTGGACCGTTTGTGCCTTGGTGGTCCTATCGAGGAGATGGTGGTCCAATTCAGGGTACATGTTATTTTTGGTCTAAAAGTGGACATATGGGCCAAATTTAAAAAATCATAATTGAAGTTTTAATATTATCTCGCAATATTAAGCTCAGAATATAAGAATTTAATCCATTTTTACATCGATGGGTCGGCGGTCCATTTGTGGAAACCATGTGGTCCAATCGAAAACGAGGTATCCTCGATTGGGACACTTTCATCAAATCTTATTTTTTGTCGTTATTAAATTATTCTTTACATAAACTGGTCTTTGGTAGTACCATAGTAATCTGCTTGTGGATGCCGATTCATTTCATACTTCAACATGCGAAAAAGTGTCTTTGTTTGCCTGTAACGGGCTGATGAAGTTAGGGGGTCCAATCCCGGCGACCTTCCCCTATGTACTCACCATATGGTTCTCATGGAAGAAAGTAGCAACTTCTCACCCATTATCTTGTTGAAAATATACATATCCAATGGGACAAGTATGAATTATTTCTTACATTATAAAGTCCATACAAGGCGCCATATAGCAAACTGACTACCTGCGTGATCAAAACGCAATTAAATGAATCAACACTCTGATAGATAGACCTAGTTCACATGTCCTCCACAACCCCACTTTCCACTATTTATGATGCTGGGTAAGTGGGCTTAAGTTCATACAACTAACCTCTGTGCTTGAAAATGAAAAAGAAAAAACAACGATGATATTTATCATAGTAGAGGTTGCATTTTAACATTTATACTGAAAGGCCAGATAGCTAGACAATTGTTAAATATGTGTTTTTATGTGCATAAAAATAACCTCTACTCACCTGTCACAGATATTGAACGATATCATGCAGTAAAAGGACCAGGGGATGACGATCTTGAAAAACTTTTGTAACATGTGATCCTGACGACGGGTTGGCTCCAAACTCTCCTGTATAGTAAAGTCACTATTCTGTCCCTGAATTTTTGTTTTCGCTGTCTCTTCACGCTGTCCAAATTATCCAAATAAATGATAATTGGACCTATTTCTTCTATTAGTCCTTCAGATTTCCCATGATACTCCTCTATTTTCTGTGTGTAGCCGACAAACTTTGACCAGTCCTCCCTAGATATATTAGAAAATTTAAGAGGCACCAGCTCCTTAATGACACGAGATACACCGAAACTACGTCACTTATATCTCCAAAAGTATTTTTCTGTACTATACCTAAACCATATATATATTTGTGTTTGTTATGATACAAAGATGATGTAAACATTGTGAACGGAGTTATCATAACCAAATCCACTTTTTAAAATAAAGTATTCTCAGAAAGCAGAATAAAACAAGCATGCCAAACCTCATTTTATGCAAAACATTACGATGTGTTCATAAGCCGGCCTATGAATAAACAACGATAGTCAACAAACAGCCTGAGACCACTTGACTAGCAATTTGAGATTCAATATGATTGTGTACAAACTTGGGTACATGTGGTCATGTTCAGCCCACTTCGTTATTTTCATCGATGAACATTTACAGTGTTGAAAACGTGTGGCAGTGATTCACTTTGATATCAAAATCAAATGCTATATTTGCCAAGGAGGCTACACTCGTTTGGCCTCCTTGCTTTGGCTTGGGGCGACTTGCTGACAATGTATTGCGTCATGTTCAAAATGGCGCACACCAGCATGTGCAGCTTTTGCCAGATAGAATATCGTATTGCATTTTGGATTTGCAACTGATGATGCTAACTGCTTCAGACACAACTGACCAGGCAGATTGGAGTTAAGATATGAAGTCTTGTTTTCGAAATATTTTAATGACCAGTTGCACAGGTAACTGGGAGAGCAGATACCTGCAGTGTAGCAAAATATTACGAAAATGATCACCCAACAACCACACTGAACAATGTTGTGTTTGAGTTGACTTTTCTGCAAAATACCAGGCCAAATAACGGCACACATTGGCTAGCTTTTCTATTTAGTTCAACTTAATTATTGTAGATTTGAATGACTGCTCTTCTTTAGGCATGGGGGGGGGGGGGGGCAAGCAGATGGTCCTTTGTTGGTACGGCTCGATTGTCTGCTCCTCTGCTGCAATTGCCCTGTTCATTCGAACTTTTTTTATCTTGGTCACTGTTATGAAAAGATGTATGGCTGTTTGGTTTTTTATTTGCACAGGTCACTGTATTCATTCTGTGTTTGCTGGGTCATTGAATTCAATGGATACTGTGCAGGGTCACTGCAGAGCCACTGAGTTGACCTGTTTCTGGGTGACTCACGTGTAATTTGTACACATGTGGAATCAGCTAGAATGCTGACCTATATTCAAATGAGGTGACCCAGAGAGGTCTGAATGTGATGTGTGACTAACACTGGAACAAATTATAAATTTCTGTGTATCCATATAAAGCAGATACTTCCAGACTGAGACAGGAGAACGGGAGAGAGCAGATAAGAAGAGAGAATTCTGAAGGGTCTGACAGAAGCTGTTTGTTGTCATCAAGCCATTGGGGCTGTGAGCCATTGTTTGCATTGTACCTGTGGGAGTGTGGACAGTGTCTTGAGTGGATTTGCATATTTGGTGCTACCCATTTATACTTTTTACCTGTGGAGTGCGGACATCATCTCTGAGTGGACTGGTATATTGTACCACATTGGAACCAAACCGTACCTCTGTGTAGTTGGATCAGCACCACATCTTTCAGTAACACATTGGACCCACAAGCTACGTCTGTGGGATTTGTACCACCTCATTTCGCACCTGTCATAGGACTTGGAAATGTGGGACAGTGCCAGTGGATAATCTCACCAGGGATTAGGGTTTTACATAAAACTGTTTGACTGTTGACATACCAGTGGAGATACGTGTACCTACTGTTTATTTTGATTGCTAATATATTGTTAAAGTTATATCATTGTTGTTACTCCTTTTTTGAGTTCTGCTAATATTCAAAAGATGGGCATCGTAACATAATGGGGGGGGGGGGGGGGGGGGCTCATCCGGGGTCGATCCAAAACATACAGAATCAAGGTCAGCACAAAATATTTAATTATTTTGCAATAAGCATATAGTGGTTGAAGAAACTGGAAAATCCCGGACGTTTTTTAAATACTGAATCTTACAATTGATCTCAACAAAGGATATCTGGTATTTATAAACATAGTTGTTGGTCAATATACAGACAATAGGACAACATGCCAATAGATCCAAGTGTGTTTCTGGCTAATGATGACATCACAGTCAAAGATTTTGATACATTGTCAAAGACAGACCTTAAAAATGTGGCAAAATACTTAAATTTAAATGTACCATCAGGTATCCAGAATATACCTTTGAAACGAATGATAATTTCACATTTGAATAGCAGGTTTCTTTGAGGATGAGGGATCAGGGGATAAAAGTTTAGTAATTTAGCTGGAGTTAGCTAAATAAAAACTTGAGAGTGAAAGAGAAGCAGCACAGGCAGCAAAAGAAGCAAGAGAACATGAGCTAAAATTAGCAGAGGCTGCAAGAGAGGAAGCAAGAGAAGTTGATGAAAGAAAAGCACAGGAGGCAAGAGAGGCTAGAGAACACGACTTAAGGTAGCGGAAGGGATTGAGCTATAACGGCAAAATCGTGACCCGACAGAAAATGAGTTTTTTCCATTTCCGTAAAGTTTGGCACTTTAACTTTCTTGTCACCAAACATGAATACTAAAAAAGCAAAATTTATGTGATAAAAAAGGGAAAAAACATGGCCATGTTTTAGCTGGCTGCAGCATGAGCATGTCTGTTTACAAATGTATGCTAATTAGTGCGCCAAAGTTTGGACAGCAGTCGGCTGCTTTCCACAATCCAGGACCGTAGCAACGACAAGCGACCAACTGTGACATTTTGAGGTCCGCTGCTACCAATTCTTGTATAAACTGCTTGACAAGATTCGGACTGATTAATTGGTTTGTTGCGGTGATCAAATGGCCATGTAGATAATTAAATCGATGGGCTCATGTTTTCCTTCTCAGAGTGTGATGAAAAAAAATAGAAAATAAGGGACGATAAAAGGTGGCGATTGTCAAAACGGCACCTGGCGATGGACGTGAGCCTCAGTGTGTTTTCAATGAAGGCGATTTCAACCTATGCGTAAATCGTTACTCAGAATCATGGCATTGTATGCATTATAAAGGCTTACAATCCTTTCTACAGTCTTGCCCTATCCAAGACCAATTTGCTTTTAATGTTTACTGGCAAAAAATACACATGACGATCGAGGAATCCTAACACTGGACCACTTGGTTATAAATATGCCGCAAACTATAAAAGCGGGGATTCGATTCAGCGTAAATAATTATATCTGCCTTCAACAATTATATGTGCCTTTACCTGAATGTGAAACGATGTATAGCATTACATGTTAACCTTGAAGTAAATTTATATGAAGCACACGCCTCCACTAAAACTGGTATTGTCTGTGGCGCTGTCGCATTTTGTGGAACTGGAAGACTGGCCCATTGCACATGCACGGACTTGCCCACTTCATACGGGGTGTTTCGAAGTACACTGAGCCAGGGGACAGGAAAAAAAGCTTTAAAAATTTGACCATCATGGGGATAAAATAATCAGATTACTGTTAAATGACTGCGAAAAGGGACTCTGCACTCTGCTTTTAGTTGGTTGATCGGTCATATAAAATTATTTTGTCTCACTGTGCGCGGCATGTTCCGATACCACTCGCCCGCACTCACCCATCAGGAAGTTTCGGTTTTGTGTCTCGATCAGTTTATTGCAGTTCAAGGGTGAGCCAACTATCTTTCAGTGGGCTAGTTATCTCCACAAAATAAAAAGTATGTTACATGAGTGGCAAGGTTTCGAATGGCAATACGCGAGAAAAACATGGCAAAGTGAATGGCATTCTTTATCACAAGGAAAGCGCTAATATGTGGAGGAACAAATGAAATGGCTTGGCGTATTCTATTGTATCCCCGGCAACAAAAACAAAAAAACAAAAACAAAAAACAAAAAAAAAAACAAAAACAAAAGCAAAAACAAAAAAAAAAAACAAAAACAAAACAAAACAAAACAAAAAAAAAAAAAAAAAAAAGAAAAAAAAAAGAAAAAACGCATAAGCCAAGGCCACGAAGAACACACTCCCTCACGATGCCCATCCCTTTCTCAATTTTGTAGGAATTGGAAACTTTTTTGACTGCCAGACAGACTCGCTCTGCGTAATTGTTAAATTGCGCTTGAAGTGCGTGTCGCCAGGTAAGCAAACACAGTCCGTCTTGGCAGGCAAGAAAGTTTTACCCTTGCGCACGAAGTGTAGCGTCATCACCTTACATCTGAGCGTGGTCTGGTGCATTAGGCCTTTATTGATCTATGTAACCGTCAGGGTCTGATCAAAGACTACTTCAGCAAATCAACGGATTAGGTTATTCAATCTAGCAATACAGTTTCATCACCAATACAACGTTGAAACTAATGGACTCTCAACACATATAATTATAAAACGTTCGCTTTTTTGTGTTTTTGTGTGTGTTTTTTTTTTTTTTTTTTTTTTTTTTTTTATTTGTTTTGTTTCTTCTTTGAAGTATAATTTATCCTGGGAGTGTTTGTTTATCAGCAACAGGACTATTGTCTTAAATGTTACGTCACGATCATCCATGTTGACCGCCTATCTAGCATTTATAAGCTACATTCAGAACGACATAGACCTCTCTCCGTCAAGACCAAGCAATCTCACTTTACAAAATGTCAAAAGCCAAGAAACAAAGCAAGACACATCGCCGTCAGCGCCAAGCTAAGCAGCAACGTGATCGCGGCATGTCGATTTTTCAAACGTTCTTTTCGGTAAAGTCGCAAGTAGTCCAAGACACTGAATGGCGAATGTCCCATCCATGCCGTTAATAAAACCATGTTGTTCTTTGATCCAAGTTGATGAAAAGTGAGTGAGCAACTCCTGCCTACCGGGCAGTCTTCTGAGTAGAGCAAGCTGTGAAATTGCAACCCGTTTGTTCAAGCGGCGCCATATGCAAACAATGTTGCTAGGGTCAAGGTGATGGCACCTTCGGGTCACGTGGCTAATCCGCTTTCGAACCCCCCCTTTAAAGCTGTCCCATTCGCATGGAAACCCGACTGACATGCTTTCGAGTGTGGCTGCATTTGATGTCATTCGGGTAAATAACTGCTTTTTTAAGCAAATAAACATCATTGTATTTTGGAAACTATGCATCAAAGATGTTGATTGACCTTTGTTCGAAGTACAAAGACCAAAACGGGCCGAATTTGGAAAGCTGTATTGTCATTATGGCCAACAATGTGCGAAAAAAGGGCCTCAAATCTTTCAACGCCGATTTCTCGGAATGAAATTTTCTGCTTATGAATCAATTTTGTGGACAGCGTCAATAAAAAGCTAATTGATCGATCTGCTTAAAATAATCGTCTTTAGAAAGATAAATATATTATCTGGGAACCGTTTTTTGGGTTTTTCCGTCAGATGTCCCCTTCCGAGACTTTTGTAGCACACAAAATGAAGTAACTGTTGATGTTTAAAATGATGATCAAAGAATTCGATAATTCTGTGATTATGTATTTTATTTGTAAACAAAAAATACGGTTCCTGCATATTGGTCTATACTTTAATTTTACATAGGTAATACACTTTTGCATCGATTATTTTTAAAGAAATGCTGACAAAATGTCAAATCTGATACCCTCTTGTAAACGGGCGTATAGAACCCTTGAAAATTATCGTATCGATATGAAACTTCTTTCTAACAAATCTACATGTATGAACAATTAATAAAACGTATGGTTTTGTGGGTAAAATGTGAAACATAGTTCATCTATGCAACGTCAAACTCGCGGGACCGCTGCGCGCGGCTCAATCCCCTCCGCTACCTTAAAGCTAAGAGAGCTTGAACTTAGGCATTATAGATCAGACAATTCAGCACAGTCTGGATATTTTGATCTAGCCAAGAATGCACGTTTAGTGCCAAAATTTGAAGTGACAAAATTCTTTTTGTCTTTCGAGAAAATAGCTAAGACTTTAGAATGGCCTAGAAGAGAATGGCCTCTACTGTTACAATTTTCTTCATCCCTCTCCATAGAACAAACTTCTGAGCATGTTGTGTTGAAAGATGCTGTTCTGAAAGCATATGAGTAAGTACCTAAGGCTTACAGACAAAGGTTTAGGAACAGCCAAAAGGAGGCAAGTGAAACTTGTGTGGAATAGGCCAGAAAGAAAAAGAATCTGTTTGACAGATGGTATGCCTCCAGGAAAATTGAAAATGATTTTGACAAATTAAAGGAACTTTTTTTGGCAGAAGACTTTAAGGGTTATATTGTGAGAGAAATTAAGATCTACATGGTTGAGCGTAAGGCAGAAAGCTTCCATGAAGCTGCAATTTTAGCTGATGACTATGAGTTGACACATAAAAGTTTCTTTGAAAAACCCAAAACAGGGTCACTTTAGATGTAAATTTGAAAAGAAACCAGAGGGAATGGGGAACCTGTCCCCTCGTCACAAATCAGAAAAATAAAAGCCCAATAATTCTCTTCAGTCTTATAAACCTGCTAATCAGAAAACAGGGCAGAAGTTCTTTAGTGGACCCACATGCAGTTAGTGCCATAAAAGGGGCCATGTCATATCTGAGTGATTTGTACTCCAGCAAAAGACAAATAATACTGGAAAACCAGTTGGTTTAGCCAGCAAAGAGGAGCGCCCACCTCTAAATATGTCTGATGGGACATTCTGATAATTTCAATGCTAAATTTTAACACCCACCTGTTGGGGTAGCTGAGCCCACATTGGATGGCTATGAAAGTTTCAAATCGGAAGGGCTGGTGACACAAAACGACAATGCTGTTGACCAGAAAGTAGTTGTGATCTTAAGAGACACTGGCCCTTCCCAATCTTTACTGTTGGAAGATGTACTTCATTTGTCGGATGACACTTGTCAAAAAGCCAGTGTATTACTTCAAGGTGTTGAGGAAAATTACATACCAGTCCCACTTCACACAAAGTTTACCTGAAGTCTGATTTCAAAATTGGACCAGTGATTGCAGGTATTTTACTTAGTCTCCGGATAGAAGGTGTGACCTTCCTTCAAGGGAATGATATAGCAGGGGATAATGTGAAAGGTTGACCGGTACCATATTTAACGGATGAGCCAGTTACGAGAAAGGACACAGAGCATCTTGAGCATGAATTTCCCGGCATTTTTCCCACCTGTGTTGTGACATGTCACTGGCTCTTGAAGCTTCTAAACAAGAACCCAGTGACAAGGATGATGAATGTCTAGGGCTGGCAGAGACATTCATTGCTGGTAACTTGGAGGATAAAGTGAACCATGAAGGTAACTTGAGTCCAGAGTTAAGCCATGATGGTAACCTCTCTGACCAGGTAAACCAAAATGATCATCTGAGTCAAATGGCTCAATTCAATCAAGATGGGCTGATTAGGGAGCAAAAAACTGACCATCAGTTGAGAACATTTGCAAGTACAGCTTTAACCGAAGAAGAGACCACAAAAAGACCCGGTCTGTCATTATATTAAGTCAGGAGTGTTGATGATGAAATGGAGACCTCCAGATGCTTCCACTGAAGAAGAATGGAGAATTATTCATCAAATAGTGGTTCCTCCATTATATAGGGCAGAAGGTTTAAAGACAGTTCATGGTGTGCCTATGGCAGACTACATGGGTATTGGCAAGGTTGAAGAAAGAATACTAAAACACTACTTTAGGCCCAGATTACATCGGAATGTGGCAAAATTTTGCAAGACATGTCACACGTGTCAAGTGGTTCGAAAACCCAATCAGAAAATAAAACCTGCTCCTTTGATTAGTATCCCTATTCTTAAAGAACCATTTAGCAGGGTAACTAAAGATTGTGTGGGACCCCTTCCGAAAAGGAAAGCGGGAAATCAGTTTCTCCTTACTATCATGAATTCAGCCACTAGGTATCCTGAGGAAATCCCATTAAAAAAAACATTAAAGCACCCATGATCATTGATTCTTTAATGAAATTGTTCATTAGAGTAGGACTGTCCATATAATAAAAAGTGACTGAGGTTCAAATTTGATGTCTGCAGTGTTTCATGAAGCTGCCCATCAGTTAGGCATTAAACAGATTAAATCCTCAGCCTACCACCCAGAAACACAAGGGGCTCTAGAAAGGTATTATCAAACACTGAAGAATATGATGAAAACCTACTGTTTTGAAAATGAAAATGAATGGGATAAAGGTATACATATATTATAAGTTGCCACTAGAGAGATACAAAATGAGTCACTGGGGTTCAGTCTATTTGAACTGATATATTAACATACCATGAGAGGTCCACTAAAACTTATGAAAGAAAAATGGTGGGTGGAGACCTAAGATGAACCTATCTTGGAGTATGTGTCCAAACTCAAATAAAAATTGAAGAAGCTTGTGAGATGGCACAATCGAATCTGATTAATAATGCACAGGGTAAGATGAAATCATGGTATGATAAGTAAGCAAGGGAAAGAAATTTTAAACAAAGAGACAAGGTGTTGGTACTTCTGCCTATGCAAGGGCATTCAATTCAGGCAAAAGTTGATGGTCCTTATCTGGTTGAATAAAGTTGAATTGTATGGGTTATATAATATCTACACTACATAGGAGGAAAGCTATATGGGTGTGTCACATCAACATGTTAAAAGAATACCATGAACAAGGAACACCAGTAGGAATTGTCAGGCCACTACTTTGAAGAATAATGGAAATGAAAATGGGGATGATGAGAATGACCCATTCTCAAATGAAGAACTGACTTCTATTTCCAGAGTAAAAATGCAGAACTCTAACATTTTAAAAAATCTTGATAGCAAGATCAGTCATTTAGAGCCTACACAGCAAGCTGATTTAGAAAAACTTATTCATGAGTTTGAACATTTATTCTCAGACCAGCCTGGTTGCACCTCAATATTATGCCATGATGTAGATGTAGGTGATGCTGGTCAATAAAGCAACAACCTTACTGGATGAATCCTCTGAGATTGGCTGCAGTTCAAGGAGAACTGTAGAGAGGTGGATTCTGTGACTAACTCAGACTCCTGTCCAATCCCTAGAGAGGATGATTGTATTGACAAAATAGCAAATGCGTGTTTTGTCAGCAAATACGACCTGATTAAAGGTTATCGGCAGGCCTCTCACAGAAAAAGCTAAAGAAATATCAGCTTTTGTAATGCCTGATGGCTTTTTGCAATGTAAAGTAATGCCATTTGGAATGAAAAACACACCTGCGACCTTCACCCAGTTAATGAGCATGGTGACAGCTGGTTTCGGAAGGATGTGTAACCTACATTGGTGATACCTGTATTTTCTAAAAAAAACTTAGGCTGAGCACCTGGAAAGAACTAGAGCATTCTTTGAAAGATTGACTTCTTCAGGTCTGACAGTGAAAAGCGAACTTGGTCAATCTGAAGGGACATATCTGGGCTATAAAGTGGATAAAGGAAAAGTGTTGCCAAAAACAGCAAAAATTCACGCAAGTTCAGACTTTCCTCAGCCAAGAACAAAAAAAAAGGAACTATTATGGTTTTTAGGCATGGCTGGCTATTGCTCAAAATTCTGTAAAAAGATTTCAGAAATCACTGAACCATTGGCAAAATTGTAAAAAAAAAGAAATAAAGGTTCATTTGGGATGTTCAGTGCCAGTATGCATTCCCACATCTGAAAGCTACTCTCACCAGTGCACCAGTTTTTTCAGCCCCAGATTTTGAAGAGCCATTCAAGATTGCAGTAGATGCAAGGGATGTGGCACCAGGTGGTCTGTTAATAGAGGATGGTATCGATGGATTGAAACACCCTGTGAGTTATTTTTTCAAGAAATTTAACATACATCAAAGGAAATATTCCATCATCGAGAAAGAAGCACTTGCTCTATTGTACGCACTTCAACATTTTGAAGTATATGTTACCTCAGGTCTATATCCAGTACTGGTCTACTCTGATCACAATCCCTTAAAGTTTTTCGATAAGTTCAAAGACAAAAATCAAAGATTGTTGAGATGGAGTTTGTATCTACAAGAATATTATCTGAAAATTGAGCATGTCTGCAGCAGGGACAATGTGGTTGCCAATGCACTAAGCAGGGTCAAAAATTGTATAAATATTGCGCACACAAAGGAATTCTGATTATCAGATTATTGACAGTATTACTGGTTATGCTGTTGTGGAAAAATGTCATTTGAAAATAATTTGTATGGAGACATTTGAATAGCTTTATATACAGTTATTGGAGACATGATTATTCCAATTTGATTTTAAAATCTGTGTCTGCTGCCTATGTGTTTAATTAGTGGATTAAAGTTCCCCTGGTGGTTTGTGTGTGAATACACACACATATATGTACATATACTTGTACAAATATCTTGAAAACATAGTTATGTGCAAAGTCCACTTGAAATGAACAAAAATTTGTGATGAAAAATGTACAAAATTATCATTTCAAGTGACTGAACTTAAGATCATTCCTATTGTGGTGCATAGAATTTTTTATTGTTGACAGTGAAACTGTTCCTTAGTTAGATGAGATTTGTATAAACAGTGCAACTGTGTCAATCAGAACCATGTGTGTGTATTACGGTAAAACAGTTAAATATATGGTATAGTTAATCTGTGTGAATGCTAATGCTACTTTGCAAAAAGAGTAGATATTTCTTGTTGGAAATCACTGTGTGTTGTAGGTTGGAATACCTAGTAAGTATCATTGACAAATAGGAAGAAATATTTTCCTTATATGTTCATTTTTTCTTTCTCCAAGGGGGGGGGGGGGGGGGTGTTATGAAAAGGTGGATGGCTGGTTGTTTTTATTTATAGATAGATAGATAGACTTTATTCTTAAACCAGGGTACCTGGCTCAGTGCAAAAGCTCTGATCTTCCGCCAAGCCCTGGATGATAAGATGGATACATGTGATGATGAAGCGATGACAATTATAAAATATAATTCTCTATACATTTGCACAGGTCACTGTATTCATTCTGTCTGTGCTGGGTCATTGAGTACAATGAAAACTTTGCAGGGTCACTGCAGAGCCACTGAGTTGACCTGTTTGTGGGTGACTCACGTTTTGTTTGTACACATGTGGAATCAGCTAGACTGCTGACCTACATTCATATGAGGTGACCCAGACAGGTCTCAGTGTGATGTGTGACTAATTGGAAAACACTGGAACAAATTATAATTTTCTGTGTATCCATATAAAGCAGATATTTCTTGACTGAGACAGAACAGGAGACAGCAGAGAAGAATAGAGAATTCTGAAGGATCTGACAGAAGCTGTTTGTTGTCATCAAGGCATTGGGACTGTTAGCCATTGCTTCCATTGTACGTGTGGGAGTGTGGACAGTGTCTTAAGTCGATTTGTATATTTGGTGCTACACATTTGTAGTTTTTACCTGTGGAGTGTGGAGATTATTTTTGAGTGGACTGGTATACTGTACCACATTGGAACCAAACCGTACCTCTGTGTGATTGGATCAGCACCACATCTTTCAGTACCACACTGGACCCAAACCGTACCTCTATGGGATTTGTACCACATCATTTGGCACCTGTCATAGGACTTGGAACTGTGGAACAGTACCAGTGGATAATGTCACCAGGGATTATGATTTACATAAGACTGTTTGACTGTTGAAATACCAGTGGAGACATGTGTACCTACTTTGTACTGATTTTGATAGTTAATATACTGTTATTGTTAAAGTTATATCATTGTTGTCATTCTTTGTTGAGTTCTGCTAATGTTCAAATGTAAGGCATCGTAACAGTCAGAAAATGTGAAAAATAAATTCAGATTGCCATTATCATAATAATAGGGTGTTCAGTCACGTGACTAAATCTGTTGACATTCACGTGTTCCCTCTTTTGAACAGCCTCTTACCTACTTTCGTGGCTTGTTTTTAAAAAATATCCATCTAATTCACCGTGAAATCGGCACGGCAATAATAAAACATGTTATAATTAATATGTCAACGTTTGAATGCAATGCATGCGGAATTTTTGACAAAAGAAGCTGTGGCACGGCACGGTATTGATGCGATCTGCGAGTGCTGCCAATTGGAACAGGTTTTTTGACAACCGAAAGTGGTGCCATATTATTTTAATTGCCTTTTATGGAAGCTGTGACGTCAGGTAAGTTTTCCATTGTTACGTATTCATACTCTGGGGCCTGCCTGGAACATTTTGGTGAGTGATACAAATCCGTCCGGCCAAAATAATGCATTTTGTGAATTAACTGAAAACTTCAGAATATCGGCGTTTGTATAGAATTGTAACATATCAATTTGCATTACTTGGCAAAACAAAATTTTGCCCTTTATTTATTGTATTTAAGTGTTTTTCTGGCGATTAAGTCTGCCACAACCCCTAGATTTGAGATCAAAAATCACTTGTTTGCCGCGAACAACCAACAGCTATTAACATCCGGGTACTTTTTGCTGTTGACAAGCAAGAGTTGCAGAGGCTAGCGTGTTGCCTTGTCACAGGTAACATCATATAAACACAATTGTAGGCCTTCTTTGCACTGCACAAGTGTTAAGTCCCCAAAACATCACTGAATAAATAAATCATTGCATTTTGTATAGCTGAATTTCATGCAAGTTGTCCAAATTAGCTGAAATAATGGCCACAAATAGTGAAGTTTCTGAACATATGCAAAGCTTGCAGGATGAATCATCCGAAGAAGCAGTGCTCAAGTTTGTGGCAAAGCACCAGGCATATCAGAGGGTAATTCCCAGCGAAGATGCCCAGAGTTACAGACAGAGGTACTTGGTGCTGTACAATAAAATGAGAAGAGTACAGAAAAAAGGGAAAAAACTAATTGGAAAAGGGAACCGAGAAGCAAAGAAGCAATTCTGTGATGACCTGTTTGAAGTGCCACAACCAGGATCTGGAAGCCAGTGGCATCCCAGGCATTGTACTAGCACCAGCAGTACTGATGTCAGAAGTGTTGATGGTACAAGTATCACAGAACCACAGGGAAACATAGGCCTAAGTACACACACACAGATACTAGTAGGCCGACTACAACTTACAAGTGATAGTGAAGCTAGCATCAGTGGTTCCAGTTCTGAAAGTAGGCCTTAGAGAGCAAGATACCTGCACTTTACATTAGAACAAACAAAACAAACAAACATAAATCTGAAAAGAAAAATTCAAAATATCTCAGAAGAAAATCAATCAAAGCAGATCAAAATACAAAAATACGGTGCAGAAAAGAACACAGCACTTGCACAATTTGAGTCTGTGAGTGCGAGGTTATAAAATCTAAAATTTGACACAAAAAAATTTCAGATTTTGAAAATCTACAAGCAGAGCCTAAAAAGAAACAGGAACTGGTTGAGCAACTGCAAACCCAAATAGCTAAACTCCAGACCAACAAGAAAAACAGACAAAAAACCAAGAAAAGAGGTTAAGGAGAAAAGATAAACGTTTAGGCCTATATGTACAGCAGGCTTGTACAGCAGAAACTGTAAGAGAAAACGAAGAAAATGCAAGTGCACCAAAACCAACGCTGGAAATGTTACAACAGGAAAAACGGAAGTTGCCGGAAAAGGTTTGGTACCCAAAAAAAAAAAAAACCAAGATGCCGCCAATTTCACGATTCAGTTGACACTGTTTTCAATAGTGAGGAGATAATAGACCTGAAAATGCGCATTACTGAATTGGAAGAAGAAATAGTAAGGCTACAGGAAGTCAACTCATTGCTTAAAAACATGAAGTAGAAACATTTGTATATAGAAAGGACACAGATGAAATTAGAGAAGTTTGTATGCAAATTTCGGCAAAGCAAGTGAGCATCAACTCAACAAGTGAGGTGATCAGAATTGTTCTAGAAAAGCTAGCACACATGAAATTTCGCCAGTTACCATCAAAAAGCTGAATACATGATTTTATGCGCTAGGCCTATCATGTGGCAAAGGGTCAGGTTTCAGAGGAATTGATGAAAAATTTTGATCCTCTTTCAGAAAAGGGTGCCACAATGCATGGGGATGGCACCTCATAATTTCATAGACATTTTCAAAATTTCCAGTTCACGACGAAAGAAGGCAACACATTATCTGCAGGTTAACTGAAATGGTAGGTGGTGGTGCTTCAAAAATTATGGGGGCTTTTAATGGATTCTAGGACGTTTCGTCGAAATCAACATCGTCGGAGGCCAACTTTGCCGAAAAGAAAACTGGTTGAAAAGCAATCTCGCCACTACACAAGTTCCTCGACAGTCAAATTCATCGCAATGTAACATCGGCGAAATCAACTCGGTCGAAAATCAGAATGGTCGAAGTGTCATTTGGTCAAAAAGTAACTTCGCCAAGCCAACTTTTTACACCCTCGTTGGGTCAAAAATATGTCTAAACTCTCACCAAATTCAGCCATGCTGACTGGTCAACGGTAGAGATCAGACTGAGAGACCCGGGAAAAAAGACACGGAAAACAGATCATGTATGCAGACAAACTTTATTCACAGTTTGATATCAACCCATTGTAACCCCCACGGTCGCACACGCGACCAGTTGTCTTTTCGGTCAAACTGACAAGCAACGAGATCAACTTGCGCCGAAGTTAATAGCGACCAGTTTGACCAGACGGCCAGACTGATTTCGGCATATTGTCATCACGACCGTTTAGACAGTCGGCAATTTTAACCCCCGACGAAGTGAATATTCGGCGAAGTTGATTTCGACGAATTGTCCGATAACCCTTTTAATGACTGCATAGATAGCTTAGCCGACACAATGGAAAACAGCTCTGAAGAATCTGATAAAAAGGTAACAAGATTGGTAGCTTCTATCAAAAACACCATGTCAGATCAGGGTTCTGTAAACCCATGATTTAACAAACAATTGGAGAAACTAAGAGCTGATATGCTCCCTAAACTGATTAGTGGCTGGGAAAATCTGTCAGGCCTGAAAAAAAAGAAAGTTTGTCATCGATGGGCAACTTTTATTGTAAAATGCACATTTTGGTAAACTTTGCAACAGAATGTGACAAAACATTGTGCGCTTTTCAAAGCATTGCTGATATGCATCAAGATGCAAAAATAATTTTGTCACAAGTGAGTGAGTCCGGACCATCACATTTAGTTCGCACAGCATGCAAAGCTTTCCATTCCCATGGAAGTGAGGGATCTGGCGTAGCATCACACTTCCAGGCATACCTACATGGAGAAGATTCAAAGTGCTATCTCGTTTAGAGATAACCGCTTTAACATACCACACCGGGGCTGGTGCGCTGCAATCGGCACAGTTGCTCTCTAGTGTTGGAGGTAATCTTGCACAGACTTCCATTGTCGCTCACTTCCGTTACCATGCTTGTTGCTGTATCAGGTACGTAATCGGGTAAATTTACTGCTATGAACAAAAATAAATGATATAACGCCCGACTTGTGCCAAAAATACTTCTGTAAGACAATATGCCTCACGTTTTGATGGAAATTATAATATGAATGGGTGTAACCCAGAAAGGGGAGCGAAGCGCAAGTTTGAATTGAATTTGATGTTTTATTTTATTTTATTTTTTATTGGTATATATTTTGTACTTCCAAATTTTATGCTATTGTGGGAAAGGTTTTAGTCGTGAAACAGCTAAACTAAATCATTGTGTAGGCCTACTATTGGCAAAATGCAAATTATAATGGGACTCAATGAGCAGTCTGATGAATAAGTTTGTTTACATTGCATTCTCCCTAACTTTTGCGTAGGTTTTTCACTTTTTCTTTTTACATACATCAGTCCTGACTTGTTTTAATAATCGACTTCAATTTGGGTGCTCAATAAAAGAACTTTTACCTTAAATTTAGGGCTCTACCTCTGCCTTTTTTGTCCGCAATCTTGCAACCCGGTCTGAACGGTGGCGCCGCAGTGTGAGAGTCTGAAGCAAATTGTCGTCTGCTGCGCTGCCAATCATTTGTAAATAGTGACGCAATCTTCATAGGCGGAGACTCGCGCTGCTACGTGACGTCACGCTTTATTGTGTGAGGCATGGAAGCACGGACATGCGATAACTCACACAGTGCCAAGTTTGTAATTTATGGTGCATAGAAAATAAATCAATGCATTCAATTTAATTAAGTAGTTTGTGCACCCCTGATTTTTGCCACGCAATGCATAGAGAGTTTAAATTTAAACAGTTTATTCCTATTTAATTCAACCAATCGCCATGAACCGTGGACGGCGGCCCTGTTTGAGTGACTTTGGCTGCTAACCAATGGGGACCGATTATTATCTGATTCTGCTGAAGAAAGCCAGTTTACCCATTGGCTTCCGGACATGGACAAAACAAGCAAAAGGTACAATCTCGAATTGTCCGCGATGTCCGTGATATCTTCAAGACGGACATCGCGGACAATTACAACGCGGACATTTTCTGGCTCTGTGTCGAGATTAAAGCTATGGAAGCCGGTATACACGACGAAGCTTTGGCATGATTAAATGTAAATTTGGACGTTGGCTATTGCTTTCGGGATGGATCTGAGCACTTTTCTTTCTCTTTATTCTTTTCTTTCTGAAGTTCGGTGTTTAGCTCTGCATTTGGGATGGATATGAGCATTTTAAACTTGCTTTCTTTCTTTTTCTTTCTTTCTTTCTGTTATCTATTATTTCTTTTATCAACAATTATAAAATGCCTGTAGCTGGAAATATAACATATTATTTAAATGTTTCCCAATATTAATTGGAGCCTTGAAAAACCAAGCATCGTGAAATGGGATTCTTGAAAAAGTGGAAGATGACAACTTAACCCTGTAACAACTAGCTCTGTCTCCCGGCCCGTGCTTGTTGTTCCAAGCCTATATAAAGAGTTCAATGGTTTAATTATTTATTGACATTCTCAATGAAAAAAAAAAAGAAAGAAAGAAACTACTACCATGTTGCCATTAATTATTGGGAAATCATGAAAAATACACATTCATAACTTTCATAATTTTATTATCTGCTTGGACTCACAGCCTCACATCAATACATTATACACACATGCATGTGACCAGGGATCCAAATTATAATTGACCTTTATGCCAACACAATTCAATCACACAAACACACTTCTGATGAATGACATCATATGACCAACTGGTCATGGAGAATACAGTGATACCTACTATTTAAGACCACCCAATCTGCCAGCCACAAGTGGATACAAATAGCACATACTCTTAAATTACTCATGATTTACAAAGAATATATATCAGCTGTTGCTCCGTCAGAAATGTGATAACAAAAGGCAGTGGTCTCTCACTGCAGAATGTGGTCTGATAGTTAAGGTACTACTGTATTTTAAAATGGAAAACTAATGTAATTATAATATATTAATATTTCCAAAGACGCTTATAAACCACAAAACAAAATTATTACCCAAACTGAATGACTGCTGGGCCCATTCTGCCTTTTGTGGTACGGACCCCAAAAACCTTTTGATCAATGCTTATGTGGCTCACATACATGTGTATATATATTTAGTTGTATTGCTAGCTGTTATTGGCAGTTTATAGATAACCGACCAAGTTTGAATCATGGTCATGGCTTTTGTGTCACCTGGCCCAGAACCAGCAAAACTTTTTGCCAATGATTTACACACAATCACAATTCACTTCTTGTATTGCGAAGACTGGCCAAGAACCATCAAAACTATATACTCCCAGATTTAAATTCCCTTGTATTGCCAGCTGTTGTTGCCATTACAAATAATAGACCCATTCTGCCTTATTTGGTCTCTAACCAGCAAAACTCAGGATCAATGATTTACATGTACACATGGTATAAACATTCATATTTATGTACACGGTTGTATTGCCAGCTGTTACTGATGTATACAATGAACTGTCAAAACTTTTGAAGGTCAATAATCTATATACCTTCACATACATATGAATATATTTTTGTAAATGTTTTCTCAGCTGCACTTGACACTATATAGACTACGGACCAGCCACGGACTCATTCAGTCTCACCTTTTCCAAAACCAGCAAAACTCATGATCAGTGATTTACATGTATTTTTACATGGCATAAACATTCATGTATATATGTACACTTGTTGTATTGGTAGCTGTGCCTGACAATATAAACAATTGACCAGGGACCCATTCAACCTCACCTGTTCCAGAGCCAGTAAAACTCATGACCAATGATTTACATACACTTCCACAACTCCAACAATTGTGTTGATAGCAGTTTGGCACAGTGTAAATTATGTACCATGGACCCATTCAATGTTGCTGGGACCAGCAGCAGGTAAACTCATAATCAATGATATATACACTATATACAAATTAACCATAGACATATTCTGTCTTGTCTTTGTAGTGACCCATTCAATGCTACTGGGACCAGCAGCAGCAAAACTCATAAACAATGATATATACACTCCCGGGTATACACTATATACAAATTAACCAAAGACACATTCCACCTTGTCTGTGTAGTGACCCATTCAATGTTACTGGGACCAGCAGCAGCAAATAGATGCAGCATACAATAGACAACAATGATCTTGGGTTGGGTTGATATAAGGGCAATGTGAATGACTATCATGATGAGTCCACTAAAACTCTGTTCCCACATACAATGCAATGGTACCTGCTCAAAAGACCACCTCTCATGAAAGACCCGTTAGTTTTTAAGACCGCTCTTTCAAGACACTGGCCTCTAATTTCTTTGCTATCTTACCTGCAGAACATGCACCTGTCATATGTGACCACTCTTGTCTGGCTTTAAGAGTGGTCTTAAATAGGAGGTACCACTGTAGTCCATGTCATGCGAGGTCATCCCGAAGGCAGGCCCTGAAATAGCCCCTCTAGACAGGTAACCTCTCACTAGTGGTACAATAACACAAAAAGATAGTAGTAGGGACCTGCCAAAAAAAAAGTGGCCTTTCAAGCCAGGTAGTCTCTCATTTGGAGCGACTTATCAAGACAGGGGGCCACTGTACATAATCACTGATAACTGAAATATTCTCTATTGTAGGGTACTGCAGTGTTAATTTACATTTTTTTAGTTGCCTTATATACTAAATGTGGACCCATACCTTAAAATTCAACCCTTTTTCCCCACTGCATATGCAGATATCAAATTTTCTTAAATATGTAAAAGAGGGATTGTGATGTTTTGCAACACTTGTTTCTTGCTTAGCCAAAAATAAATATTGAATTTACGTTGGTTTTGTTGTGTTAGTTTCATTTTGTTGATTCATTTACGAGGTATATATCAAGATCGGGAGTAATTTATTAAGGATTGGAAAGGTAAAAAAATGCAGGGATGAATACTAACAAGCTAACAGCTCCTGTGGTTGTGTATATTCAATTACTGAAGCAGGTGTCAACTAATATACAACACTGATAAGATCAAATAGGGTGATTAACAGAGTACACAAGTCATTATGACAGGTCTGCTGAAGTGGAGTATCTCACCGTGGTGCCCCCTCAAAGTTTGTGTATTTATATATGGAGGGTTGCCCAAGGGATATCACACATCAGAACACCTACTGTAAATATAAAAAATTACTCTAACTAAATACCAATTTGAAAACAAATGTTGAGAGTTGCCAAATGAACAGAAAATCACCATTAAAGACAGTAAAAAGGACATACTATCAGTGTTGGTCCCCTTCATTAATGCATGTGAATTTCCAGTCTAATTTGCAGGTGTATTAAAGACCCAGAGTCTGATCTCAGTATACATGTAACATACTAACATGGGTCGAAATTAGGGAAATCAGGGGAGTCTGGTTGCAATGCAACAATGTAAAAGTTGTAAGGGCTAGTTTACAATCCCTATTTGCCCAAATGACAACTTTTTATTTCTCAACTTAATTGTTGTGGTGTTTTATAACAAGAAATGAGACGGACCAGGTATCACAAGTGGTCTGGTGGCATTTAGATACAGTTCACATACAAGTTACCCTGGTAAATGTAGAATATATTTTATACAATTCAGGGTATTCCCCAAAGCCGTATAACCCTAGAATTCTAGGGCTTTACATCTAAATTTAGGGCTTTGAAATCATTATCCCAATTATAATGAATAGGAGTGTAGGGCTTTAATTTTTCTATTGTTGCTATTTTTAGCAATCCCACTACTCTTTAAGAAAATCATAGGGAAAACCCTGCACTTAAATGACACTAATAGGAATCAACTATTACATGTTTATTCAGCTGAATCTACAACACAGAATACACATAATTCTTGAATGTTGTGTACCTTTGCAGATGGGGTAACATAATGTGACCTTGTGGGTTATACACATAGATGCTTTTATAATATATAATTACGAAATGAAATATAGCATATCAAGTATTTCTTTGTGAATTGAAAATGGAAATTTTGACATTTGTTTTTTAAAATGAAGTCAAGAATATCAAGTATTTCTTTGTGAATTGAAAATGGAAATTTTGACATTTGTTTTGGGTCTACATGCAATGATTTAATACCATATTCCACATTAATTAGTCTGTAGCTTACGTACAATTTTACTTCTTAACCTGTTCTCATTTTTTCCCCTTAAATTTTGTTAAATATTAACATGGATACATACAATCGCGCATTATATCGATACTGACAATAGCACAGGCACACTGCTCGTTGTGAAATTACCTGTGAATTCCAAGTGCTGTGTGACTCAGTATACAATTATTTGGTGAATTATTTACATCAAAGAAAATGGGTAACTTCATGATCGGCCATGGTCTTGTATGATTATGAACATGATAAATCCCGGTTCCCAAAAAACAAAAGTCTAAATATCAGACTAATATACAGAGTCTGGGCTCACCATAACCCTGGCCTTATGTTTGGACCGAGACCATGTTGCCGCCTTATATTACATTTAAACGAAATCTGAAATTTGTCCACGTCCAAAGTCTAAAATAACTAATAGTTCCATGTTTAAGAAAGTGGCAGACGCCACAAGTTGAATCCGCGTCCATAATGCCATGTATGTACTCTCACACCAAACTATCACGGACAAATGAAGATTGTACCTCACGGACATCGCGCACATTGCGAGATTGTACCTCGTGGACATCGCGGACAATTCGAGTTTGTACCTGTTGCACAAAACAATCGAGCTGAACAACATGTCGATCGTGGTGGGTCCCATTGCCGTAGAGGGAGCTTCGCTCCCTAATATGTAACAGCCAGGCTGTGGAGCTCCCGAAGACAAAGTACGACTCGCATTGCCTGTTATCGCAGGCAGGTATGAATACACCATTGCGGCCAATCAGCTTATCAGCCTGTTTGTGTTGTATGGTTTGACAGATATTTTTTCCATGATGAGTTTTATAAACAGAGGGCAAATCACATATTCATACGCAGTGACGTAATGCTGGCAAGCCGTGCTCGGAGCACGTGTTTCCTGGCTATGACAGGTAAACACTGGCATAACTTAGTGTTGATTCTATCCATAGACTCGCCTTTTTTATTTTGAACGTTTTCAATGAAAGGTGTCTGCACAACACCAACTGCATACTTTATTTTAAAAAGTGACGCAACAAAAGTTATACGCCTTTACGCTAATATGAGAATATACAGTAAATATAATGGTGGTTTCATCCCTGAAGGAAAACTGATGCTGACAGATGAAATTTTAAAATTTCACCTTCATGTCAAATTTATTTGCTCTAAATGTTGCCTTACCACTTATATTTGTCAGATCAAACCATTTGAGAGGGCTATCTTTATTTGTTTCTGTAAAATAAAACAATTAAATTGTGTCAATTCATGGTTTACAATAGGGTACATTGCTGAATTTTCATGTATTAACCAAAACAACAATGATATTTGCATATTTTGGGGAAAAATGAAGAAAGAGTGACTTTTAAATTGATATTCAGGTTAAATTCTCCATTTGAAAAGCAGATTGAATGGGGATGAATGATATTTCAAAGGAAAATATGTTGAAATTGACTTTAATCTTTGCATATTTAAAAACAGCTGAAAAAGCCCCCAACTACTTGATAAATGAAGATGGAAACCAGGAAGGATTACAAAGTGATCATGATGGCCATGTAACCACTTGATGGTAGAAATAAGACTGATAAATATGTGTAAAAACAAGTGTGTATCATCAATAGTTAAAATTTTATTAGAGCAACAATGAGGCAGTTTGTACCACTCAGCAGCCATCATTTTTAAGGGGGGGGGGGTGGTATCAAGGTCAATGTAGGTTCACTGACCAGGTTTTTTCTGGCAAGCTGTATTATTTTGTTACAAACAGATAATAATAATGTAACCCAAGTGAAAAAAATTCAGTTGAAATCAAATCTTTGAAGAAAAAATAATGAATTTTATTGATTGGTGGGGTCAGATCAGAACACTTAAAATTGCATTGGGAATCCATTGTGATAGTGCATAGAAAAGGTGTTATATTTCCAAAAGTATATCAGTTAGCTGAATTTTCTTTCCACAGTAGTACACTTGTATGGGTCAGTATTGCATATGCATAATTAACATGAATATTAATTGTCATTTGCATAATGAAGGTATGAATACACCATTGTGGCCAATCAGGTGCAGGTTACCGCACTAAATAGTTCTTGGTTGTCGTGTGCTGACACCTTTGGGGGCCATTTTACCTGTAATTAACCCACTGTTTCAGCTAGACTATTACATGAGCTTATCAGCCTGTTTGTGTTGTATGGTTTGACAAGATATTTTTTCCATGATGAGTTTTATAAACAGAGGGCAAATCACATATTCATACGCAGTGACGTAATGCTGGCAAGCCGTGCTCGGAGCACGTGTTTCCTGGCTATGACAGGTAAACACTGGCATAACTTAGTTTTGACTCTATCCATAGACTCGCCTTTTTTATTTTGAACGTTTTCAATGAAAGGTGTCTGCACAACACCAACTGCATACTTTATTTCAAAAAGTGACGCAACAAAAGTTATACGCCTTTACGCTAATATGAGAATATACAGTAAATATAATGGTGGTTTCATCCCTGAAGGAAAACTGATGCTGACAGATGAAATTTTAAAATTTCACCTTCATGTCAAATTTATTTGCTCTAAATGTTGCCTTACCACTTATATTTGTCAGATCAAACCATTTGAGATGGCTATCTTTATTTGTTTCTGTAAAATAAAACAATTAAATTGTGTCAATGGTTTACAATAGGGTACATTGCTGAATTTTCATGTATCAACCAAAACAACAATGATATTTGCATATTTTGGGGAAAAATGAAGAAAGAGTGACTTTTAAATTGATATTCAGGTTAAATTCTCCATTTTAAAAGCAGGTTGAATGGGGATGAATGATATTTCAAAGGAAAATATGTTGAAATTGACTTTAATCTTTGCATATTTAAAAACAGCTGAAAAAGCCCCCAACTACTTGATAAATGAAGATGGAAACCAGGAAGGATTACAAAGTGATCATGATGGCCATGTAACCACTTGATGGTAGAAATAAGACTGATAAATATGTGTAAAAACAAGTGTGTATCATCAATAGCTAAAATTTTATTAGAGCAACAATGAGGCAGTTTGTACCACTCAGCAGCCATCATTTTTAAGGGGGGGGGTGGTATCAAGGTCAATGTAGGTTCACTGACCAGGTTTTTTCTGGCAAGCTGTATTATTTTGTTACAAACAGATAATAATAATGTAACCCAAGTGAAAAAAATTCAGATGAAATCAAATCTTTGAAGAAAAAATAATGAATTTTATTGATTGGTGGGGTCAGATCAAAACATTTAAAATTGCATTGGGAATCCATTGTGATGGTGCATAGAAAAGGTGTTATATTTCCAAAAGTATATCAGTTAGCTGAATTTTCTTTCCACAGTAGTACACTTGTATGGGTCAGTATTGCATATGCATAATTAACATGAATATTAATTGTCATTTGCATAATGAAGGAAAACTGATGCTGACAGATGAAATTTTAAAATTTCACCTTCATGTCAAATTTATTTGCTCTAAATGTTGCCTTACCACTTATATTTGTCAGATCAAACCATTTGAAATGGCTATCTTTATTTGTTTCTTAAAATAAAACAATTAAATTGTGTCAATAATGGTTTACAATTGGACCCGTACATTGCTGAATTTTCATGTATTAACCAAAACAACAATGATATTTGCATATTTTGGGGAAAAATGAAGAAAGAGTGACTTTTAAATTGATATTCAGGTTAAATTCTCCATTTTAAAAGCAGATTGAATGGGGATGAATGATATTTCAAAGGAAAATATGTTGAAATTGACTTTAATCTTTGCATATTTAAAAACAGCTGAAAAAGCCCCCAACTACTTGATAAATGAAGATGGAAACTAGGAAGGATTACAAAGTGATCATGATGGCCATGTAACCACTTGATGGTAGAAATAAGACTGATAAATATGTGTAAAAACAAGTGTGTATCATCAATAGTTAAAATTTTATTAGAGCAACAATGAGGCAGTTTGTACCACTCAGCAGCCATCATTTTTAAGGGGGGGGGGGTGGTATCAAGGTCAATGTAGGTTCACTGACCAGGTTTTTTCTGGCAAGCTGTATTATTTTGTTACAAACAGATAATAATAATGTAACCCAAGTGAAAAAAATTCAGATGAAATCAAATCTTTGAAGAAAAAATAATGAATTTTATTGATTGGTGGGGTCAGATCAGAACACTTAAAATTGCATTGGGAATCCATTGTGATAGTGCATAGAAAAGGTGTTATATTTCCAAAAGTATATCAGTTAGCTGAATTTTCTTTCCACAGTAGTACACTTGTATGGGTCAGTATTGCATATGCATAATTAACATGAATATTAATTGTCATTTGCATAATGAAGGTATGAATACACCATTGCGGCCAATCAGGTGCAGGTTACCGCACTAAATAGTTCTTGGTTGTCGTGTGCTGACACCTTTGGGGGCCATTTACCTGTAATTAACCCACTGTTTCAGCTAGACTATTACATGAGCTTATCAGCCTGTTTGTGTTGTATGGTTTGACAGATATTTTTTCCATGATGAGTTTTATAAACAGAGGGCAAATCACATATTCATACGCAGTGACGTAATGCTGGCAAGCCGTGCTCGGAGCACGTGTTTCCTGGCTATGACAGGTAAACACTGGCATAACTTAGTTTTGATTCTATCTATAGACTCGCCTTTTTTATTTTGAACGTTTTCAATAAGGGTGTCTGCACAACACCAACTGCATACTTTATTTTAAAAAGTGACGCAACAAAATTATACGCCTTTATGCTAATATGAGAATATACAGTAAATATAATGGTGGTTTCATCCCTGAAGGAAAACTGATGCTGACAGATGAAATTTTAAAATTTCACCTTCATGTCAAATTTATTTGCTCTAAATGTTGCCTTACCACTTATATTTGTCAGATCAAACCATTTGAGATGGCTATCTTTATTTGTTTCTGTAAAATAAAACAATTAAATTGTGTCAATTCATGGTTTACAATAGGGTACATTGCTGAATTTTCATGTATTAACCAAAACAACAATGATATTTGCATATTTTGGGGAAAAATGAAGAAAGAGTGACTTTAAATTGATATTCAGGTTAAATTCTCCATTTTAAAAGCAGATTGAATGGGGATGAATGATATTTCAAAGGAAAATATGTTGAAATTGACTTTAATCTTTGCATATTTAAAAACAGCTGAAAAAGCCCCCAACTACTTGATAAATGAAGATGGAAGCCAGGAAGGATTACAAAGTGATCATGATGGCCATGTAACCACTTGATGGTAGAAATAAGACTGATAAATATGTGTAAAAACAAGTGTGTATCATCAATAGTTAAAATTTTATTAGAGCAACAATGAGGCAGTTTGTACCACTCAGCAGCCATCATTTTTAAGGGGGGGGGGGTGGTATCAAGGTCAATGTAGGTTCACTGACCAGGTTTTTTCTGGCAAGCTGTATTATTTTGTTACAAACAGATAATAATAATGTAACCCCAGTGAAAAAAATTCAGATGAAATCAAATCTTTGAAGAAAAAATAATGAATTTTATATATTGGTGGGGTCAGATCAGAACACTTAAAATTGCATTGGGAATCCATTGTGATAGTGCATAGAAAAGGTGTTATATTTCCAAAAGTATATCAGTTAGCTGAATTTTCTTTCCACAGTAGTACACTTGTATGGGTCAGTATTGCATATGCATAATTAACATAAATATTAATTGTCATTTGCATAATGAAGGTATGAATACACCATTGCGGCCAATCAGGTGCAGGTTACCGCACTAAATAGTTCTTGGTTGTCGTGTGCTGACACCTTTGGGGGCCATTTTACCTGTAATTAACCCACTGTTTCAGCTAGACTATTACATGAGCTTATCAGCCTGTTTGTGTTGTATGGTTTGACAGATATTTTTTCCATGATGAGTTTTATAAACAGAGGGCAAATCACATATTCATACGCAGTGACGTAATGCTGGCAAGCCGTGCTCGGAGCACGTGTTTCCTGGCTATGACAGGTAAACACTGGCATAACTTAGTTTTGATTCTATCTATAGACTCGCCTTTTTTATTTTGAACGTTTTCAATGAAAGGTGTCTGCACAACACCAACTGCATACTTTATTTTAAAAAGTGACGCAACAAAAGTTATACGCCTTTACGCTAATATGAGAATATACAGTAAATATAATGGTGGTTTCATCCCTGAAGGAAAACTGATGCTGACAGATGAAATTTTAAAATTTCACCTTCATGTCAAATTTATTTGCTCTAAATGTTGCCTTACCACTTATATTTGTCAGATCAAACCATTTGAGATGGCTATCTTTATTTGTTTCTGTAAAATAAAACAATTAAATTGTGTCAATTCATGGTTTACAATAGGGTACATTGCTGAATTTTCATGTATTATAAACCAAAACAACAATGATATTTGCATATTTTGGGGAAACATGAAGAAAGAGTGACTTTTAAATTGATATTCAGGTTAAATTCTCCATTTTAAAAGCAGATTGAATGGGGATGAATGATATTTCAAAGCAAAATATGTTGAAATTGACTTTAATCTTTGCATATTTAAAAACAGCTGAAAAAGCCCCCAACTACTTGATAAATGAAGATGGAAACCAGGAAGGATTACAAAGTGATCATGATGGCCATGTAACCACTTGATGGTAGAAATAAGACTGATAAATATGTGTAAAAACAAGTGTGTATCATCAATAGTTAAAATTTTATTAGAGCAACAATGAGGCAGTTTGTACCACTCAGCAGCCATCATTTTTAAGGGGGGGGGGTGGTATCAAGGTCAATGTAGGTTCACTGACCAGGTTTTTTCTGGCAAGCTGTATTATTTTGTTACAAACAGATAATAATAATGTAACCCAAGTGAAAAAAATTCAGATGAAATCAAATCTTTGAAGAAAAAATAATGAATTTTATTGATTGGTGGGGTCAGATCAGAACACTTAAAATTGCATTGGGAATCCATTGTGATAGTGCATAGAAAAGGTGTTATATTTCCAAAAGTATATCAGTTAGCTGAATTTTCTTTCGACAGTAGTACACTTGTATGGGTCAGTATTGCATATGCATAATTAACATGAATATTAATTGTCATTTGCATAATGAAGGTATGAATACACCATTGCGGCCAATCAGGTGCAGGTTACCGCACTAAATAGTTCTTGGTTGTCGTGTGCTGACACCTTTGGGGGCCATTTTACCTGTAATTAACCCACTGTTTCAGCTAGACTATTACATGAGCTTATCAGCCTGTTTGTGTTGTATGGTTTGACAGATATTTTTTCCATGATGAGTTTTATAAACAGAGGGCAAATCACATATTCATACGCAGTGACGTAATGCTGGCAAGCCGTGCTCGGAGCATGTGTTTCCTGGCTATGACAGGTAAACACTGGCATAACTTAGTTTTGATTCTATCTATAGACTCGCCTTTTTTATTTTGAACGTTTTCAATGAAAGGTGTCTGCACAACACCAACTGCATACTTTATTTTAAAAAGTGACGCAACAAAAGTTATACGCCTTTACGCTAATATGAGAATATACAGTAAATATAATGGTGGTTTCATCCCTGAAGGAAAACTGATGCTGACAGATGAAATTTTAAAATTTCACCTTCATGTCAAATTTATTTGCTCTAAATGTTGCCTTACCACTTATATTTGTCAGATCAAACCATTTGAGATGGCTATCTTTATTTGTTTCTGTAAAATAAAACAATTAAATTGTGTCAATTCATGGTTTACAATAGGGTACATTGCTGAATTTTCATGTATTAACCAAAACAACAATGATATTTGCATATTTTGGGGAAAAATGAAGAAAGAGTGACTCTTAAATTGATATTCAGGTTAAATTCTCCATTTTAAAAGCAGATTGAATGGGGATGAATGATATTTCAAAGGAAAATATGTTGAAATTGACTTTAATCTTTGCATATTTAAAAACAGCTGAAAAAGCCCCCAACTACTTGATAAATGAAGATGGAAACCAGGAAGGATTACAAAGTGATCATGATGGCCATGTAACCACTTGATGGTAGAAATAAGACTGATAAATATGTGTAAAAACAAGTGTGTATCATCAATAGTTAAAATTTTATTAGAGCAACAATGAGGCAGTTTGTACCACTCAGCAGCCATCATTTTTAAGGGGGGGGGTGGTATCAAGGTCAATGTAGGTTCACTGACCAGGTTTTTTCTGGCAAGCTGTATTATTTTGTTACAAACAGATAATAATAATGTAACCCAAGTGAAAAAAATTCAGATGAAATCAAATCTTTGAAGAAAAAATAATGAATTTTATTGATTGGTGGGGTCAGATCAGAACACTTAAAATTGCATTGGGAATCCATTGTGATAGTGCATAGAAAAGGTGTTATATTTCCAAAAGTATATCAGTTAGCTGAATTTTCTTTCCACAGTAGTACACTTGTATGGGTCAGTATTGCATATGCATAATTAACATGAATATTAATTGTCATTTGCATAATGAAGGTATGAATACACCATTGCGGCCAATCAGGTGCAGGTTACCGCACTAAATAGTTCTTGGTTGTCGTGTGCTGACACCTTTGGGGGCCATTTTACCTGTAATTAACCCACTGTTTCAGCTAGACTATTACATGAGCTTATCAGCCTGTTTGTGTTGTATGGTTTGACAGATATTTTTTCCATGATGAGTTTTATAAACAGAGGGCAAATCACATATTCATACGCAGTGACGTAATGCTGGCAAGCCGTGCTCGGAGCACGTGTTTCCTGGCTATGACAGGTGAACACTGGCATAACTTTTCATTCTATCTATAGACTCGCCTTTTTTATTTTGAACGTTTTCAATGAAAGGTGTCTGCACAACACCAACTGCATACTTTATTTTAAAAAGTGACGCAACAAAAGTTATACGCCTTTACGCTAATATGAGAATATACAGTAAATATAATGGTGGTTTCATCCCTGAAGGAAAACTGATGCTGACAGATGAAATTTTAAAATTTCACCTTCATGTCAAATTTATTTGCTCTAAATGTTGCCTTACCACTTATATTTGTCAGATCAAACCATTTGAGATGGCTATCTTTATTTGTTTCTGTAAAATAAAACAATTAAATTGTGTCAATTCATGGTTTACAATAGGGTACATTGCTGAATTTTCATGTATTAACCAAAACAACAATGATATTTGCATATTTTGGGGAAAAATGAAGAAAGAGTGACTTTTAAATTGATATTCAGGTTAAATTCTCCATTTTAAAAGCAGATTGAATGGGGATGAATGATATTTCAAAGGAAAATATGTTGAAATTGACTTTAATCTTTGCATATTTAAAAACAGCTGAAAAAGCCCCCAACTACTTGATAAATGAAGATGGAAACCAGGAAGGATTACAAAGTGATCATGATGGCCATGTAACCACTTGATGGTAGAAATAAGACTGATAAATATGTGTAAAAACAAGTGTGTATCATCAATAGTTAAAATTTTATTAGAGCAACAATGAGGCAGTTTGTACCACTCAGCAGCCATCAATTTTAAGGGGGGTGGGGGTGGTATCAAGGTCAATGTAGGTTCACTGACCAGGTTTTTTCTGGCAAGCTGTATTATTTTGTTACAAACAGATAATAATAATGTAACCCAAGTGAAAAAAATTCAGATGAAATCAAATCTTTGAAGAAAAAATAATGAATTTTATTGATTGGTGGGGTCAGATCAGAACACTTAAAATTGCATTGGGAATCCATTGTGATAGTGCATAGAAAAGGTGTTATATTTCCAAAAGTATATCAGTTAGCTGAATTTTCTTTCCACAGTAGTACACTTGTATGGGTCAGTATTGCATATGCATAATTAACATGAATATTAATTGTCATTTGCATAATGAAGGTATGACTACACCATTGGGGCCAATCAAGTGCAGGTTACCGCACTAAATAGTTCTTGGTTGTCGTGTGCTGACACCTTTGGGGGCCATTTTACCTGTAATTAACCCACTGTTTCAGCTAGACTATTACATGAGCTTATCAGCCTGTTTGTGTTGTATGGTTTGACAGATATTTTTTCCATGATGAGTTTTAAAAACAGAGGGCAAATCACATATTCATACGCAGTGACGTAATGCTGGCAAGCCGTGCTCGGAGCACGTGTTTCCTGGCTATGACAGGTAAACACTGGCATAACTTAGTTTTGATTCTATCTATAGACTCGCCTTTTTTATTTTGAACGTTTTCAATGAAAGGTGTCTGCACAACACCAACTGCATACTTTATTTTAAAAAGTGACGCAACAAAAGTTATACGCCTTTACGCTAATATGAGAATATACAGTAAATATAATGGTGGTTTCATCCCTGAAGGAAAACTGATGCTGACAGATGAAATTTTAAAATTTCACCTTCATGTCAAATTTATTTGCTCTAAATGTTGCCTTACCACTTATATTTGTCAGATCAAACCATTTGAGATGGCTATCTTTATTTGTTTCTGTAAAATAAAACAATTAAATTGTGTCAATAATGGTTTACAATTGGACCCGTACATTGCTGAATTTTCATGTATTAACCAAAACAACAATGATATTTGCATATTTTGGGGAAAAATGAAGAAAGAGTGACTTTTAAATTGATATTCAGGTTAAATTCTCCATTTTAAAAGCAGATTAAATGGGGATGAATGATATTTCAAAGGAAAATATGTTGAAATTGACTTTAATCTTTGCATATTTAAAAACAGCTGAAAAAGCCCCCAACTACTTGATAAATGAAGATGGAAACTAGGAAGGATTACAAAGTGATCATGATGGCCATGTAACCACTTGATGGTAGAAATAAGACTGATAAATATGTGTAAAAACAAGTGTGTATCATCAATAGTTAAAATTTTATTAGAGCAACAATGAGGCAGTTTGTACCACTCAGCAGCCATCATTTTTAAGGGGGGGGGGGTGGTATCAAGGTCAATGTAGGTTCACTGACCAGGTTTTTTCTGGCAAGCTGTATTATTTTGTTACAAACAGATAATAATAATGTAACCCAAGTGAAAAAAATTCAGATGAAATCAAATCTTTGAAGAAAAAATAATGAATTTTATTGATTGGTGGGGTCAGATCAAAACACTTAAAATTGCATTGGGAATCCATTGTGATAGTGCATAGAAAAGGTGTTATATTTCCAAAAGTATATCAGTTAGCTGAATTTTCTTTCCACAGTAGTACACTTGTATGGGTCAGTATTGCATATGCATAATTAACATGAATATTAATTGTCATTTGCATAATGAAGGTATGAATACACCATTGCGGCCAATCAGGTGCAGGTTACCGCACTAAATAGTTCTTGGTTGTCGTGTGCTGATACTTTGGGGGCCATTTATCTGTAATTAACCCACTGTTTCAGCTAGACTATTACATGAGCTTATCAGCCTGTTTGTGTTGTATGGTTTGACAGATATTTTTTCCATGATGAGTTTTAAAAACAGAGGGCAAATCACATATTCATACGCAGTGACGTAATGCTGGCAAGCCGTGCTCGGAGCACGTGTTTCCTGGCTATGACAGGTAAACACTGGCATAACTTTTGATTCTATCTAGAGACTCGCCTTTTTTATTTTGAATGTTTTCAATGAAAGGTGTCTGCACAACACCAACTGCATACTTTATTTTAAAAAGTGACGCAACAAAAGTTATACGCCTTTATGCTAATATGAGAATATACAGTAAATATAATGGTGGTTGCATCCCTGAAGGAAAACTGATGCTGACAGATGAAATTTTAAAATTTCACCTTCATGTCAAATTTATTTGCTCTAAATGTTGCCTTACCACTTATATTTGTCAGATCAAACCATTTGAGATGGCTATCTTTATTTGTTTCTGTAAAATAAAACAATTAAATTGTGTCAATAATGGTTTACAATTGGACCCGTACATTGCTGAATTTTCATGTATTAACCAAAACAACAATGATATTTGCATATTTTGGGGAAAAATGAAGAAAGAGTGACTTTTAAATTGATATTCAGGTTAAATTCTCCATTTTAAAAGCAGATTGAATGGGGATGAATGATATTTCAAAGGAAAATATGTTGAAATTGACTTTAATCTTTGCATATTTAAAAACAGCTGAAAAAGCCCCCAACTACTTGATAAATGAAGATGGAAACTAGGAAGGATTACAAAGTGATCATGATGGCCATGTAACCACTTGATGGTAGAAATAAGACTGATAAATATGTGTAAAAACAAGTGTGTATCATCAATAGTTAAAATTTTATTAGAGCAACAATGAGGCAGTTTGTACCACTCAGCAGCCATCATTTTTAAGGGGGGGGGGGTGGTATCAAGGTCAATGTAGGTTCACTGACCAGGTTTTTTCTGGCAAGCTGTATTATTTTGTTACAAACAGATAATAATAATGTAACCCAAGTGAAAAAAATTCAGATGAAATCAAATCTTTGAAGAAAAAATAATGAATTTTATTGATTGGTGGGGTCAGATCAAAACACTTAAAATTGCATTGGGAATCCATTGTGATAGTGCATAGAAAAGGTGTTATATTTCCAAAAGTATATCAGTTAGCTGAATTTTCTTTCCACAGTAGTACACTTGTATGGGACAGTATTGCATATGCATAATTAACATGAATATTAATTGTCATTTGCATAATGAAGGTATGAATACACCATTGCGGCCAATCAGGTGCAGGTTACCGCACTAAATAGTTCTTGGTTGTCGTGTGCTGATACTTTGGGGGCCATTTATCTGTAATTAACCCACTGTTTCAGCTAGACTATTACATGAGCTTATCAGCCTGTTTGTGTTGTATGGTTTGACAGATATTTTTTCCATGATGAGTTTTAAAAACAGAGGGCAAATCACATATTCATACGCAGTGACGTAATGCTGGCAAGCCGTGCTCGGAGCACGTGTTTCCTGGCTATGACAGGTAAACACTGGCATAACTTTTGATTCTATCTAGAGACTCGCCTTTTTTATTTTGAATGTTTTCAATGAAAGGTGTCTGCACAACACCAACTGCATACTTTATTTTAAAAAGTGACGCAACAAAAGTTATACGCCTTTATGCTAATATGAGAATATACAGTAAATATAATGGTGGTTGCATCCCTGAAGGAAAACTGATGCTGACAGATGAAATTTTAAAATTTCACCTTCATGTCAAATTTATTTGCTCTAAATGTTGCCTTACCACTTATATTTGTCAGATCAAACCATTTGAGATGGCTATCTTTATTTGTTTCTGTAAAATAAAACAATTAAATTGTGTCAATAATGGTTTACAATTGGACCCGTACATTGCTGAATTTTCATGTATTAACCAAAACAACAATGATATTTGCATATTTTGGGGAAAAATGAAGAAAGAGTGACTTTTAAATTGATATTCAGGTTAAATTCTCCATTTTAAAAGCAGATTGAATGGGGATGAATGATATTTCAAAGGAAAATATGTTGAAATTGACTTTAATCTTTGCATATTTAAAAACAGCTGAAAAAGCCCCCAACTACTTGATAAATGAAGATGGAAACTAGGAAGGATTACAAAGTGATCATGATGGCCATGTAACCACTTGATGGTAGAAATAAGACTGATAAATATGTGTAAAAACAAGTGTGTATCATCAATAGTTAAAATTTTATTAGAGCAACAATGAGGCAGTTTGTACCACTCAGCAGCCATCATTTTTAAGGGGGGGGGGTGGTATCAAGGTCAATGTAGGTTCACTGACCAGGTTTTTTCTGGCAAGCTGTATTATTTTGTTACAAACAGATAATAATAATGTAACCCAAGTGAAAAAAATTCAGATGAAATCAAATCTTTGAAGAAAAAATAATGAATTTTATTGATTGGTGGGGTCAGATCAAAACACTTAAAATTGCATTGGGAATCCATTGTGATAGTGCATAGAAAAGGTGTTATATTTCCAAAAGTATATCAGTTAGCTGAATTTTCTTTCCACAGTAGTACACTTGTATGGGTCAGTATTGCATATGCATAATTAACATGAATATTAATTGTCATTTGCATAATGAAGGTATGACTACACCATTGCGGCCAATCAGGTGCAGGTTACCGCACTAAATAGTTCTTGGTTGTCGTGTGCTGATACTTTGGGGGCCATTTATCTGTAATTAACCCACTGTTTCAGCTAGACTATTACATGAGCTTATCAGCCTGTTTGTGTTGTATGGTTTGACAGATATTTTTTCCATGATGAGTTTTAAAAACAGAGGGCAAATCACATATTCATACGCAGTGACGTAATGCTGGCAAGCCGTGCTCGGAGCACGTGTTTCCTGGCTATGACAGGTAAACACTGGCATAACTTTTGATTCTATCTAGAGACTCGCCTTTTTTATTTTGAATGTTTTCAATGAAAGGTGTCTGCACAACACCAACTGCATACTTTATTTTAAAAAGTGACGCAACAAAAGTTATACGCCTTTATGCTAATATGAGAATATACAGTAAATATAATGGTGGTTGCATCCCTGAAGGAAAACTGATGCTGACAGATGAAATTTTAAAATTTCACCTTCATGTCAAATTTATTTGCTCTAAATGTTGCCTTACCACTTATATTTGTCAGATCAAACCATTTGAGATGGCTATCTTTATTTGTTTCTGTAAAATAAAACAATTAAATTGTGTCAATAATGGTTTACAATTGGACCCGTACATTGCTGAATTTTCATGTATTAACCAAAACAACAATGATATTTGCATATTTTGGGGAAAAATGAAGAAAGAGTGACTTTTAAATTGATATTCAGGTTAAATTCTCCATTTTAAAAGCAGATTGAATGGGGATGAATGATATTTCAAAGGAAAATATGTTGAAATTGACTTTAATCTTTGCATATTTAAAAACAGCTGAAAAAGCCCCCAACTACTTGATAAATGAAGATGGAAACTAGGAAGGATTACAAAGTGATCATGATGGCCATGTAACCACTTGATGGTAGAAATAAGACTGATAAATATGTGTAAAAACAAGTGTGTATCATCAATAGTTAAAATTTTATTAGAGCAACAATGAGGCAGTTTGTACCACTCAGCAGCCATCATTTTTAAGGGGGGGGGGGGTGGTATCAAGGTCAATGTAGGTTCACTGACCAGGTTTTTTCTGGCAAGCTGTATTATTTTGTTACAAACAGATAATAATAATGTAACCCAAGTGAAAAAAATTCAGATGAAATCAAATCTTTGAAGAAAAAATAATGAATTTTATTGATTGGTGGGGTCAGATCAAAACACTTAAAATTGCATTGGGAATCCATTGTGATAGTGCATAGAAAAGGTGTTATATTTCCAAAAGTATATCAGTTAGCTGAATTTTCTTTCCACAGTAGTACACTTGTATGGGTCAGTATTGCATATGCATAATTAACATGAATATTAATTGTCATTTGCATAATGAAGGTATGACTACACCATTGCGGCCAATCAGGTGCAGGTTACCGCACTAAATAGTTCTTGGTTGTCATGTGCTGATACTTTGGGGGCCATTTATCTGTAATTAACCCACTGTTTCAGCTAGACTATTACATGAGCTTATCAGCCTGTTTGTGTTGTATGGTTTGACAGATATTTTTTCCATGATGAGTTTTAAAAACAGAGGGCAAATCACATATTCATACGCAGTGACGTAATGCTGGCAAGCCGTGCTCGGAGCACGTGTTTCCTGGCTATGACAGGTAAACACTGGCATAACTTTTGATTCTATCTAGAGACTCGCCTTTTTTATTTTGAATGTTTTCAATGAAAGGTGTCTGCACAACACCAACTGCATACTTTATTTTAAAAAGTGACGCAACAAAAGTTATACGCCTTTATGCTAATATGAGAATATACAGTAAATATAATGGTGGTTGCATCCCTGAAGGAAAACTGATGCTGACAGATGAAATTTTAAAATTTCACCTTCATGTCAAATTTATTTGCTCTAAATGTTGCCTTACCACTTATATTTGTCAGATCAAACCATTTGAGATGGCTATCTTTATTTGTTTCTGTAAAATAAAACAATTAAATTGTGTCAATAATGGTTTACAATTGGACCCGTACATTGCTGAATTTTCATGTATTAACCAAAACAACAATGATATTTGCATATTTTGGGGAAAAATGAAGAAAGAGTGACTTTTAAATTGATATTCAGGTTAAATTCTCCATTTTAAAAGCAGATTGAATGGGGATGAATGATATTTCAAAGGAAAATATGTTGAAATTGACTTTAATCTTTGCATATTTAAAAACAGCTGAAAAAGCCCCCAACTACTTGATAAATGAAGATGGAAACTAGGAAGGATTACAAAGTGATCATGATGGCCATGTAACCACTTGATGGTAGAAATAAGACTGATAAATATGGAGGAAACATTTTTATAAAACTGGGTTATTATTTTTTGTTTGTTTGTTTGTTTTCTGTTCCTACTTACAATTAGGCAAATAAATTGAACCTCACCAGATAAGAGTACCTTATATAAATTTTATTTGGGGCCACCTGGATGTCATATTAAAGCTATATGGTGCTTCCCTGCATTCCTCTTTAGGAGAAAAAAAGTAGGGAAGAAAGGACTGAAACTTTACCCTGCACTACCTTCTCCTCTTAAGGTATTTGATTTTTAAAATTGATACAAATTATGTAAATATAGTCGGATAGTGATCTGTTTTACACACTCCTATTCTATTATTCTCTGTCTGTCCACCAGAAATGGTTTACGTTCTCCAGTTCTTGATCTTAAGGTTTCCCTGGTATAGCAGTTCTTATCCACAGTGATGTAATTTCAACATCACATATGCACTCATGAATGGCAGGTTTCACAGCAATAACTCACAATGGGCACACCTAACCCGTTGACCCAATGAAGTGTTTTCACAATGATTACGTCATATTGATGGAGAGGATGGGCATTCAGTGAGGTTTTAAGCCTTGGGTATTGTAATCTGTGCAATATTGCCAATGCTGGGGGAGGGCACACATGGATTTCTTTGCGGTTATACAGGTAATAAATTTTCAAAAGTGTTGAATAAGGAAAAAAAAGTCGGAAAAAAAACTTCCCAGTAAGGCAGCATAGGAACTCAAATAGCTAGTACGTCAGTATGAAATCCCCTATTTTGCCATTCTTATGATTTGAATGGAGAAAATGGGATGATCTTTGTATTAAAACACAGTTATTTGTGAAGGGAAGTGCTTGAAGATTCACATTTCTAGCCCCATGCCTGTACATATTTTCAAGAGTTCCTTCATAATGAAATCTTGCATCCTGATGCAATGTGTGTTGGTTCAAGGGCTCTTAAAATTCAAGGATTAACTTGGTATAAACTTGGCCTACCTTTGTAATTTGGATATGAGTCCAAACGTGTGTGATTTTCATTACATTCACCTGCCACCTGATATATCCAGGCACTGCACAGCCCAGGTTTGACAGTGTTTCCATAATAAGAGTCACTGGGTGTAGAAAGCACTTGCTCACTAACATCTCAGTACACTGCCTGTTCCTTTTTGGCGCCATTTGTGCCTTACGCCCGCAATATGTCTGTCTTTGCAGGCAATTTGCTACGTCTACTAGACAGTTTATCACAAACATTTATTTCATTTGTAATCATTAAAACAAAGGCTAATGTACATTGTGCATATAGATACACACTAAAATGTGACACGAGCCTTACACAATTCTCGTCGAGGAAAAAATAATAAATGAAGAAATACGCACACATAATTGATATCATAATGAAAAATACCCTATAACTGGGATCATGCGTAGGTATACAATGTAGCATCTGCAAAACAATGAGTATCAGTGAGCTGTCTGGGCACTGCAATGAATGGTTCCACATAAACCCATTGCTAAGATATGTTTTATACAATAGAATACAATGTGATAATGGACCTACACCTGATAGCCATTCCTTCAGGTTCTCTTCATAAAATAGCTCTTAACCTTGAACACTTTGTTGCCTTTTTATACTTTTTCCAGCACATGAGTTTCCTTTGCTTCATATGGATTCCACCCTGGGTTTTCCATATTGAAAATGTGGTTTAACCAATGTTTTGTATGGATATAGTTAAACGGTATCTCGTCCCAGAAATGGAATGTCCTTTTCACCATTCCCATATTTCTGTCTTATATATTTATTTATGGACTATTTGCTTTTAGATGCAAGTTTTTCCTGAGCGATGACTCCCAAATCCTTTCCATTTTTGTTCTTTGCAGCATGACCTTGTCATGTTTTGTATCTTTCGTAGTAGAAAGAGGTACACTTTGCTTTCGAACGCTTAAAACTTCACACTACTTTGAGAGAAACAACAGTAATCGTCCTTTTTTACCTTTCGGGTACGGCATCCCGGTAAATGCATATCCTCTGTCGATGTTATCTGTCTAAATATTTTAGTATATGCTACAAACAGAAGTACCTGTGAGCTGACTATACTTGGGAGGTCACTTATGCATATGGCACATTATTGTGGACCTAATACTGATCTTTGTGGTATACCACTTGTTAATTCGGTAAGTTTTAAATCCAGTTCCATTAATAAATACCCTTTGAGATCTTCTTAAATGAAAATCACTTAACTCGTCTATAGCTTCCGTTTGCATTCCGTCACTTTCAAAATTACCAATTAATCGACGGCAAGGTACTTTGTCATATGCCTTCCTGAAATCCATAAATATTGTCCACTTGACTTGACTCATTATTGGTAGTAGTGTACATATTCGTGGTGATGGTTGTGGTGGTAGTGTTTGCGGTTGTTGAAGTATTAATAACAGTACTACACAAGGGGTCAATAATCAAAGCTTACTTCATGGAATTGGAAGGGGGGGGGACCACACAAAATGCACAATCGGGATTGATACCACTATGTGTTATGTGACCACAGAACAGTCTTGTATTGACGCAGCAACTTTTAGCCGACACCATTACACTGAAATGGCCAACGCAGATACTTGACCAAAAACGTAAAAGAAGCACTGGATCCATTAATCATTAAAGTGTTCAATCATAATAGTCACAAATATATTAATAAGAACACATTTGCAAAAACTGCTTTTGGTGTGGGAAATACTAAATTAAAAGCAATATTAAATCATATACCATAGAAAATGTATTAAACGCAATTCGTTTTCTTTTAAATTATACATTGAATCAGTCTGGACCATTTTCATTTCAACTTATCAAAGGTATCCACATAGGCAGTGATTGCTCATCTCTGCTAGCTGATTAATATCTTACTTGGCTTGAGTATGAATACATGCGGAAATTAATAGAAGAGCATTTTCTTGCAGCTAAACAATTACTATGTAATACTAAATTTATTTACGATATTGCTTGCATAAACGTAAAAATCGTTATTCAAACTGGTCAATAAATTTATCCTGCTGATATACCTTTAGAGTATTTTAATACCGAAGAAAACAAAGACGTGTTTCTTGATTTAGATGTTCATGCTTTTTACAGTACATTTGGTGTGAAACTATATCACAAAATTGATGATTTTAATTTTTGAAGTTGTCAAGTATTTCAATAAATTCTGTTGCAAATAATCGATATAGTCATGAAATTTTGAGTTTCTAATTTAGGGGATTTCAGATCGGCTTGTTTCACCCATAATCGCAATATTCATTAATTGTCCAAAATTGCAAGTTTCATTAATCCACTATTTTCGAAATTGTGACTTTCATACCGGGTGGCCTCAGTGTGGTGAAGAAACTACCTGATGGGTCGGGAGAAAGCCTTGAGCCGTGTCCCAACAGCAGAAGCTATCAATCTATACAGATGCAGAGTTACTGTAACAGATCACAAATGAAACACATTTACACATTATTTTATTACTTTTTGCGTACATTCACTAGGACTGAGGAATGGTGTTACTTGTTCTTCTAGGCTGTACCAGTACTAGTTATGTTATGGCATACTATTTTAATATGAGGAAAGCAGCTAATCTGAATATACAGTTTGCCTGTCAGGAGTCAGGTCGATTTGTGACACCTTTGTGTGCGTTCTGGTTTCAAGGCAGTCATTCTGTTCCTGTGGCTTTGTTTGTATTGCGTGGTCTATTTAGTTTCTTTGCAGGAAATTGAAGTAAATATTTAGGGATTTTTTTCCAAGATTCAGTTTAAGTTTGAGGTAATATGCATGGGCCAGGCCTGGTCTTTGAGTATTAATGAGGTTTTCTGATGTATGACACCTTCACTACATCACTTGTTGCACCTTTTCAATACAGTTCGTTTTGTGTACATTCGATGTTGTGTTATTACTCTTTCATATGAATAGGCGAATCTAAGAAAGTTAAGATTTAGGCGTACAGAGAAGGTATTTTATTGAGAGGACTTATGTTAAGTACATATAATGTGCTGCTTATTACAAAACAGAAAGGTCTGTATAGTTTGATACTTGCTGACTGGAAGAATCATTGACATGCAGTCAAGTAGTATTAAGCCTTGCACTACAGGAGTGGGATAATTGCGCCACTGTTTGATCCGACTTGAATATTTTAACGTATCATATCTAGAATTTATTCCCCAACACTTTGGAATTTTGTTGCAACCAAACCATTCCCCAGGTTTTTTCTTCACAACGTGCTTGAAGTGATATTAAAAAAGCGATTGCTTAAAATGTTAACAAGGCGACGCAATTGCTTCCGGAGCTTTAACTGTTTCAGTGCCAAGGTTAAGACTTATTTAACAGCTTGATCGGAAAAGCTATTGACTTAAACCTTTCTTTAATCTTAGCTTTTGTGGCAGCAAAAAATGAAAGTTCTTTTTACAAGCAATATTAATCTGGCATAATTATAATCTGGCATCATTATAATAATTACAGCAGTTCAACTTCAGTCGTAAATGACACTGAAAGAGTTACTTAATGTGATCCTTTATACATTCTATTTGCGCTAAAAATTTTTACGTGACAAAGTTTTGAAAAAGTAGTAACCATCCTGGCCTGATTCTCTATTTCATGAGGTGTTCATGCTGGTAACAGGGGCAGAAGGCCCATTCAAGGGGGAAAGCGCCCCAGAAGGGCCTTTTGCCTCAAGCATGAGACAAAAAGCCCCTTTTAAGCAAAATCTTTATTTCTAAATAACTCACAAATGCTACAGGTTTTACCGAAGTTTCAGGTTTGAGCATAAAGTCCTTAGAAATTAATCACATCCCTGACACACATCAAATTTTAAAACTGAAAGGCTATGATTTCAGAGAGGATAGTTCTTAAGGGGGGCCTTCTGCCCCGGGCAACCCTAAGTTGAACTTAGAATGTGAGCAGAGCATTTTCGTATCTGACTGTCAGACCTGTTTTCAGGTTGTAAGATTTAGGCCCTATAATCTGTATTGAAGATAACAATGTGTGCGACACGTCATAAAAAACGTCAATATTTACATGTTCGAGGCCGCCCATGTGTTCAGCATATCACGGGGGGGGGGGGGGGATATGATAACTACACAGTGTCTCGTAGACTGGTTTTCTGGATGTTCTTCTGGCGACTCTCCCTTTTTACGACAGGGAACCAGAGTATTGAGCAAGATTTTACTCTGGTAGAAGCATGGTTCCCAAAAAACGATGTAGTTTGCCATTGAGAATCTATCAGATTGACAGCAAATCAGTGTACTTTGGGAAAACCGATGAACGTCATTACCATGGATTTTCAACTCTATACGGTATGGGATTGAATGTGTAAGATTACGTTCATTTCTATCAATTTTTATTTAACGCACGTGTTATATATGGTGTTCTCTCCACTCACTATTGCAATCTATCGACAACATTTTCTGAACAGTTATAAATTAGACATAATTTCCATAAGTCGGGTTTGAGACTTTCGTGAAAATTAATCTACGAAAATTACCCGGAATGAATAAAAAAGGCAATGAATGCGCCCATGTGCGCATGCGCAGTAGGGGGCGACTAAGAAAATCAACTTCGTTGGCTAGATACTGAGTACTCATCTGATCGGGTAATTTACCGTCTTGCTATATCCTATATTCAAATGTGTTTTATGGTAGGAGCTCGCTGACGTTCACTATGAACTGAAAATAATACAGGTGTGCTGAGGAAAGTTAAACGTGCATATAAAATAAAACATGTATTGAATATTTTACAGAAAGAGATGTGTGATACCGATACTAACGAAAGGGAGCATGCACCGCTGATTTTATATGCCGGCTAGGTTAATGATCTAATGTCGACCCATGACTTCAGTTTTAACTTCAGGCGGAGAAATCGTACATACACTTGCGTCAGTATTTATTTTATTGCACATTGGAAAATAATTGTTGATTTCCGTTGTTTGTTTTATTTCATTCGAACATATATCAATATAGTCAGGATACTGATACGATAGTAGAGCCAGTTGACGGTTAGTGCAGGAATGTGACACACATAACTATCAGAATAGGCCTAAGTACATGATTATTCCGAGTAAAGTGCATTGATTAAGTTCATTACATGCAGGAAACCGGCGGACGTCTGAAAATGTATATGTGTCGGGTCTATACATATTACCAGTAATGCAGTAGGAATAAAACTGCAATTAGGCCTATCTGGTTTTTCTTGAAAACTTCCATCGACAAAATTACTCAGTATTTATCCCCTACTGTCCATTAAGAAAGAAAAAAAGGACCATTTATATCACTTATAACATTTTATTTCACTTCATTACATGGGGCTTTGACACAGTCATGCCGCGCGTATGAATATAAAATTTAAACAACAAAGAAATGCGGTCGACCACAGGCCTAATGGCGGATTTTTTTTGAACGGCCGTCGCTTCAGACAAAATTCTCGACGAAAAGACACTTTTTTTATTATTTCTATGTGTAATTAATTTGGTGGAGAGGAGAACTGGAAGGCTACGTTGTCTTGGAATTTCGCACCACCAAACATTCCAAAGTATGCACCCGTCGAACTCAACTGACTGTTGGCCGTCAGATTTGCCCCATCACTGACGGCAGCATTGCCAGCATTGCCCGAAGGAACAGGGCGATGGCTCCCTGCTACGTCAGCTGGGACAAACGATGAAGATAGAGTCTGGAGTGTTTTGGACAGATGTTAGACTTAAAGGTCTCTGAAAAGAAGAATAATTTCCCTGGAGAAGGCTGCACGTGGCGTGTTGTTGATTTTGGCTTGCTGTTCACGGACGGTGCATTTTTGTGCCCACTCAGGTATTGAATAATGGTTCGCGGGACACTTGGATGTAAAAGTCGACTGCACATCGTGCGTCTAACAGAGTGTTGTTTTTTCGGAGAATCACCAGTCCTGAATTTTTGGCCCTAGGTAGCATCACAAAATCAAGTTTATTCTTACCCTTTGGCTGGGATTTATACCACGGACCATCGGGCTTTCGACCGTGATTTATGGCAAGGTAATGAGGCAAGTTTGAATTTACCAAATATGGAATCGATTCCTTCCATATTTGGAAAACCATATCTCTGATTTTACAAATATGGTAAAAAGCAGTCCGACCCATGGGATATGGTCAACAATATCACATAGGCCATATCCCATGGGTTTTCAATGTAATATGGTACAAAGTAGGGGATAAAAGGCTAAACTGTGAACCAAAAACAATACTTCGTCAGGAAGATGTGACCTGACAAAATAAGAATTTCAGTTTGTTCAAAACTGATTGTACATACAGTCCTCTTCTCTGAAATGTATACAAGTTGACGCGATTTCTCGCATATGTCACATTTGGGAGCGAGTCAAAGAATGTGTTCTACAAGGATATGTCTCGGAACTATTATTGTTTTTCATATGCACCAATGACTTCGTAGACATTGGGCAATCATCTATACAGCTTTTTTGCCGTCGACACATCTCTGTTTATCAGGGTGAATGACGCCACTACTGCGACAAATATTCTTAATGCCGACTTGAAAGAAATTGAAATTTGTCGCAGCAGACTTGTGTTGCAAAATCCAGCAGTATGGTAATCTGTAAGGAACGAATCGCTTACTGTTCTGTAATTTACTATTCATGAATGAAAAAAAAAAACTGACAAACACGACCATAAATATTTTGGCCTGGCCATTGGTTCGGATCTTACATGATCTAATCATATCAGGAAATTTACAACTAAAGGTATGGAAATGGTAAATATTCTGAAATATCTGCAGTGTCGGCTTAATAGGAAAATGGAAATTTTATACCTTTGTTCAATTAGATCTCTCCTGGAATATGGATCTGTGGTCTTTGACAACTGTAGGCCTAATTTACAGGAATCTACGCAACTGAGAAATGTTCAATTAGCCGCAAGCAAAATTATTGCAGAAGCTACCTAAGGGCCTAATCATAATTTACTGTATGAAGTACATATATATATATATATATGAGTACCATATTTATAAGTAAGTGTTGTTTCAGTGGCTCCAGGAGTCCGTATTGAAATATTCTTGAGCTGGTAATAAATGACTGAGTGCACAGCAGCAAATAGCTTTTCGTGACGTTAGAATGGGTATACAGGCCAGGGCTTGCTTACAATAATCTTCTGGGGTAATATTTGCGGGCAAGACTAAGAAACAGAGAGGGATTTACTCCTGGGGTCACAACTGAAGCAACATTTTTCAACAGTTGTGGGCGATAAGCAGCATATATCGTGCATTCAAAAAAAAATGTTCGCTTGTTTCGGATTGATGACCACAAGCACAAGCGGGATCTGGAACGATATTGACGCTAAACAAGTCATGACGTAAACAGGAATGGCCTAATCGCAGCTGAGTCGGACATATACTAGGGAAGCGTTGACCATGGGCGAAGTAACAAAGGGGGCTTTTCCATGAACATCAACTTTTGTAGCTTATTTTTGAACGACATTACAGTGGTGGTTTCCCTAATGTCAATGGGAAAACGTTCCAAATTGTGATTGCGGAGGGGACGAAAAACTGTTGCATCCTTTTGGTTCGGAAATTAAGTTGACGCACATCTAAAGAATTTCTTAAGAGACCATCTGGTAGATATCGCTACCGACGCTGGGACTAACTGAGCAAGATATGCAGGTACTTGATTATTTACCATCTTGTAAAATAGGATGAGCTTAAATATTTTCGCCTGATAGCCAACGTTTCCCAACGTATTTCTAGGAGCAACAGGCATCGATTTGTGTGGCAATTGGCCCAAGTACAAATTATTGCTGCCTGGTATTGGACATTTCTAGGAAGTCAGACAAGTTTTGTTTTAATTTTTTAACGCCTAGAGGAAAATATGATTGACAGGGATTTTCAGCCATTAAAAGTTACTCGACATGTGCCCCCCCCCCCCCTCCAGTTACCAAGCGTTGCGAGATTTGTATTCAACTTTCTGTTAGACTCAGCTGGATTAACTGTGGGGTACCAAGTGTAAAACATAATCGATTTCGTGCACGAACTCGTAATATTAATCGTTTTTGTTAACAAAATCATAACAGAATTTACAAAATTGTAAGAGCAAATTACAAAATCGTAGTCCTACACGAAATTAAACTACTTTTCCGGATTGGTGGAATAAACTGAAAGATAAGATCGCAAAACTGAGGAATTGTAATACTTAATCAATTTTGTACGCACAAGTGTAAGCTTTTGTCAATTTCGTCCACGAAATTTGAAATTGGAATCTACAGAATTGTTAAAGATATCGATTTCGTCCACAACATCGGTAAGTTTATCACTTCTGTCCAATTTTCGTGGACAAAATAACAAACTTGTACACAAAAGTGAAAACCTTATACCATTCTGTGGACGAAATTCAAAATTATGCGCATAGATCTCAAACAACAGGCTTTAATGAATTGTGTGAAACTGATTGGATTTCGTGATTTTCTTTTCCAATTTTGTCCACAGAATCGTATAAAGATTATAATTTCGTATAAACCCGTTCGATTCTGTGAATTATATTTTAGAATTCCGTGTACAAAACTGATAAATTGATTTGCAATTTTGTTGACAGAATCGATATGGATTTTGTGGAGATTCCTTTTTTTCAATTCCGTGGACAAAATCGGTAGACTTGCAGGATTTTGGGAACAAAATAAGCAGGTTTTAACGATTTTGTCGACAGAATTGGTAGCTTTACTCGCTTTATGGACATAATTGATAAACTTATGATTCTGCGGAAAGAATTGATATACTTAAAAATTCTGTGGACAAAATTGTTGAGTTTACGGAATTCGTCTATGAAATGAATTAAGATAATCACAAAATTGATGTTGCACTTTGCAACCCATACCTAATAGTCTCACCGATAAGGATGGACAACAATGGTCGAACTGCGAAGCGGTAAGACTATAATTCGCCATCCGCATCCGAGAGAATGCTAAACACAACGATATATATGACTTTATGTGCAATGTTTATCGAAGAGAATGCTTAACAAACTCAAGCTTCGCTCAAGCAGGAAGCACGAGTGCCCCATCTTGTTTCCATTCAATAGTATTGACAATGCGCGTGTCAAGTTCTTTCTCTTGCCAGCATCTGGTCAGGTCGAACCAACTGTTCAGGTTTACAATAGGCCTAAAAAGTTTATACCGTAGGCATAATGCATGACCAAGGAAATGGCATTTAATTTGTTGCCACATTTAATTATATTAAAATTTAACTGAATGGATCGTAGCTTGCCCGTCAACGACAGTGACAATTAACAACCCCGGGACAAGAAACTTGCTGCCAGCCCACTTTGCCGCAGTGTTGGAGCAGTGATGGTTCGACAGTCCAGCTGGTCGTATTTATTTGGTATTTTTTGGCTTCTTGGCACAGCCACGAGGAGTATAGACACTTTTGGTGACGATAATTCTGACATAACTTTGATAAAGACAAAGGTTGATAGTTTTAAATATTTATCGCCTTCTAAAAATGTATGACTAATGGTTAAGAAATATGATAGCCCATTTCTTGTTTCTCTTGCAACTCATTACAGTTTCTGAATGTTATAACGTGAAATGATTTATAAAAGTGCACGTAGGTCAGTTTTTTTCTGCTTATGCGACGGCAGCTTTTATATATTCTCATTGCCGGGCAGGTTCTATCAATAGGGCGTCTCAAATTTAATTCAAAGTACCCCTCGTAATTTTTATGGCCGCAATCTTGGGTGAGGGTGGGGGTTGGGTTTTTAGATTTACTCTTGTCCGTCCGTCTCTCCGATAAAATTGTGTCGTGCATATCTCCAATAGTATTTTACAAACAGTCATAAAATAAAACTTTATAATATTAAGTTTCGTGACTGTGTGTAATTCATGTAGGTTAATAGGCCTATCCGTAATTAACCTGCACAAAATAATGCAAGTTCCAAATTGTTACTGTAAACCCAGTATTTAACGTCCGAAGAAAGGCGTTGGTAACTCCTCTTATTTCTTATCATTTTTTTTAACACAGAAATATGCCAAAACTCCCATGCCTTCGCAGCCATCTATCTTTGTAGACAGCAGTCAAACTGTTCATTTGTATTTTCATTGATATAACTTGTAATTAATCCATTATTAAAATGGTATTGCTATATCTGTGTATGTTGACTGTTTATCAAGGTGCAGCCAGATTTCAAAACTTGTGTTCTTGCATTTGTTTGTGCATAAGAATACACGTCTTTGTTCCAATTGTAACCACCGTAATCCCCTGTCGTGCTTTATCTACAATATATTGTCAGGACATTATCTAGGATATGGGACATTTGAGAACAAAGGCATTACACAGTAAACCACTATATAATCTTAGTGTCTGTAGGTTTTGTATGTGCTGTGTATGCGTGCATTGATTGCATTTTCCCTTCAGCTGTCTGTTACGATTGCTTTGTTGTAACAAGCGCCTCCTGCTGTGGCCAGGTAATTGACGTCAATGTGTAAAAGGGAAAAGAACATCCACTTAAACATGTTTGAACAAAACAATGACCAAGTTACCCAAGGCCTCACAGAAATATATGCTTAGTTCCGGTAAACCGACCAACCACACGCAATTCAAAAATTGGACCCAAAATAAATTTTATGAAACATAAAAAAAAGATTAAAAAAAAGTGTCAACCCACCCTTACCCTATATTGATCAATCCTGGCTGAAAGATGTTGTCGAGAAAGTGGCCGTCATGTGCCGTTATTTTGCAGTTAAGTCAACTGTCAACTCAAATTCGGCATTTTATTTCAACTTGTCTGGAGAGTTAACTTGGTCCGGGGGAAACAGCATAGCTGCATAGCCTCGGTTGTTTGGTGATCGTTATCGTAATAGTTGATTAATTCGCTAGGTTCCAGGTGTCCCTTCTCTGGGTGACCAAAACAAACGATCTTAAAGAACATTTAACACATGACTTACTATTTTATCTTTAATTTGCCCGCTCCGTCGTGTCTGAAGCAATTGTCATGGTTCGTTTACATAATTTTCCAAATGCGACACGATGCCCTGGCAATACAAATTATGCACGTTGGTACCACTTGCGGCAAGTACCATTTTAAACATGGACAAGGCATTGCGGGAAAAAGCAGTGCCTAACCACCACCAAAGGAAGAACGAAAGAGTGAGAGAGAGAAAAAAATGCTCACATCGATCCCGAAAGCAAAGCTTTAATCTCAAACCAAAGCCTAAAAATGTATGCGTTACAAATATCTAAAGACGGACATCGCGGTACATTCCGAAATTGTACTTTTTGCGCGGCGGGACAGCCACACAAAAATACATTTAATTTGGATATGAAAGTGGATCGCTGTCATAGAATATATCATACCATTATTGATGTTCTGAAATATTTGCAAAACATATGTTTTTCGTTTCATGTATCATAACCCCCGCCCCCCTAAGATCGTCCAAATACTATCCTAATTTATTACAAATCATTGGGTGAGGAATCCACAATTTTCAAAAATGGCAGCCATTATGGGTTTGTCCTGATTCGATAATTTGAAAAGGTAGTATCCAAAACATATGTATGATTAGTGTTAATGGAATGTCAATTTGTCGAATGAATGTAATGAACACTATATAATGGGACTTTTCCCGAGAGAGCATTACCTGAAATGTAAGTACAACGCCATACAAAATAGTAGTCGTAGGCAGCGATGGACCCCAGAATGGGGATTTTGTATCAGACACTGAAGTTTCCCCCAGGCTATGAATAAAGTAGCACCAGCTGTCGGAACTGCCAATACATACAGAGATACATACGTGCATACATACATACCAACATGCATACGCACAAACGTACGTACGCACGTACATACATAAATACAAAACACTTTCATACTGCTAAAGCCAAACCCAATGTGGGGAATTTCTTTTAACAAATGTCTTTGAACATATCTCTTCTTTCAATATCTGACTCGACCATTGACATGCATCCGCGCCTTTAATTCTTATTAGCAAAAAAAGTTAAGCTCAATTACAAATTTGAAGTCACGCCATACTGGCACTCAGAGCCAGAGAACATTCTTACACGTTCAGCTTTGATGACGTAGATCGTCTGATTTATACTTTCACTTTGGTTTCCTCATATAACTCTTGCATTTCCTGGCACAATACTTGTAGCTGTGAGTAAACGATGATGGGAAACAATTTGTCATTTGCAGCTAGGTTTAATTTATAAGTCAAATAATCATGCACATGGCCTTTCAATAATGTTATATGACGGCTTAGCTAGCCTCCGAAATAAAAAAGAAAGTATGACCAACATGCTTCACAAGAGCTGACAAAGTGCTACCAATGTAAATTTTCTGTCAAGCAGTGTGATGATAGTACAGGTTATTAATAGCATCACATTATACTAGGACGGGTGACCTAATTGATGAGGAACACAACCTGAACAGAGCCCACTGCGTAGAAGAAATATGGTCAAGAGTTCGCTGGTGGTCTCGCCAAATGGCGAACCGTAACTGCTGCTTGATTTGTCTGATGTTAGCCCCATTTAGACCTTTGGCTATTCCTGCGTACCTGGATTGATAGACAATAACCTGGCACATCACATAAAATGGCACTTAGAGGGTGTGCAAAACAGAAAAAAAATCATGTTTATATATATAATGATCAACAAAATAACCCCTTTTGGGGGTGAAATCATCACATTTTACATAAGATACTTTGCTATTTTGAAACCAAAACTAAACGCAGTTTATTGCACTTTTATGTCCTTTTTCGTCTCTATTCAGTTCGTATACCAACTGTTTGTGTCGTCCTTTCGGCTTTGTCATCGTTAGCACCATTAAACTATGAGCAGTAATTATTATTATCTATGACTTTTATTCTTGTTAAAATTATCATCACCATTATTCTTTATATTTTAAGAAGGTACCCAGCTTTTCTTTCTTTCTTTCTTTCTTTCTTTCTTTCTTTCTTTCTTTCTTTCTTTCTTTCTTTCTTTCTTTTTTCTTTCTTTTTTTCTTTCTTTCTTTCTTTCTTTCTTTCTTTCTTCTTTATTTTTTTGTTTGCCCAGCTTTGTTCTTTTTGAGAGTACCTGAAAGAGACCCCATAACTTCCATTTATTTCACCACTTATAGTGATGCCAAAGTTTTACTCTTGGGTGGAAGCGCGCACAACGGGCGTCTATGTGACATTCATAACCGTATTGCAAAACAGGACATAAAGAGTTAAGTTTAGGCTTGAATTAGGCATAACACAACTGCGCCTTGTCGCCACATATGGTGAAAGCTCTCCTATCGAGATGAAAGTTTCATTCCAAACGTGACAAACTGCTTCACATGACGAAAAAAACCTCTGGCAATTGTTTCTGTAAGAACGGGGTTTCACGTTTAACTTGCTTATTGAATTGACCGTTGTAAAAAAAAAGTATAGACCCATATCTTTCACATGGATTGCGAAACAGGCCATGGTATTCAATTGACCGTTGTAAAAGACACATGTGGTCGTATTGTCAAACAAACACTACCACATGTGAGCTAATCTTTAAATTGGCACAGTAACTATAAAGACCTTACACTCTCAACTTTTACATTAACATGCAGCGCGCTCTATATTTTGAACACAATATTTTATCATATATGCACGATGATCGTGCATCAGGTAAGGGGTTGGTGAGACTTGGTTTCCCGGGGGGCCCCTCGGGACAGCACTGTACGTGACTTAATTTGTATAAATGTCATAATCGTGTGCGATGACAATATTTTACCCTCAATGCCAGGAACGTGACGATGCCAAATAGAAGTTCAACAATTACTTCGGTTCTCTTTTTGGATGTGTTGTTGCCGAAGCATTGGCCTGTATTTTTGACCTGAAATTAAAAAAAATATATTAGTTTATTGAATTCGTTACTAGGCACAGCGATTTATTGCAAACCAGTCGTAAACATGTCTTCAGAGGCGCCATGTAGCTAAACTCCAGATACGGATAAATAAGCAGTGACCCAAAGATGCTGAGGAAGAAGACAGACCCCTGGTAGATTTGACGACATATGCTCCTGATTTTATGAATGGTGTTGGCAAAATTGATCTAGTTCTATCTCTAATATTTTATAAGCTTTTAGCTATGTTGTGAGGTTTTAATTGCGATGTTAAAGTTTCAAAACCGAGGCTTGTGTGACCCAGAATAATGACTGCAACATCCCCGGTGACAATACCAGATATATTTTCGAATAATTATCGTATGGTGGTGATTAAAAAACACACACACAGACTTACCATACAATTATCTTCTTTATTTAGGTAAATAAAAAGTGGGTCATACAAATACTAATTTTATAATAAAATTGATTTTCAAGGGTCAGGAAGGAATGTTTACGCAGTGGTTACTGTTGGGATTGTTTTACTTGAAATGACCTCTTGAACTAGCCGATAACAATAAAACCATCCCCGGTGAGATCAAGCGCCTACAGTACACATCTGTCCACAAAATGAACGTATCCACAGTGGTCAAAGCCCCAATGGCCAAGTCGCCACAAGAATAACCGTGTACTTGTTCAATTTATTTGGTAAGAAGAATTCTGGAACCTCAAAACACACCCTCTGCATATAAAATATAATTACTCTTAGTCACATCTGCCTGGTCACGCAATCTGAAGTTGCGTCTTTACATTTCCATTTGGTTCTATACGTGTCTTTTAAATGCAACGGGACTGTGGCAGTCAATCTGGCAATTTGGTAAATATTGAAAGGGGAATTAATTATGAAAATATTAATACACGTTATGCATAGCTTACAATGCGGCTATATTTAAGAATTAAAAAAATCAGTGTGCATTTGAATTTATGTAAGTGGCATTTAACTTTATAAAAAATAAGCTGACAACAATTACTACGGGACCCCCCTAGGATTAGTTTTTTGTGCTTTGTAGATAATTAATGCACTGACTATATGGTGTCCCAAATGTTGCTGGACTTATAATAGAACTGAACGGACTGTGTTTACCATGCTGGATGAAGTTTAGATGATGTTTATGGATAATATGGCCCTTGGCAGTGGTAATGTTATATTGTCAACAACCCGAGTCACCCCCATATTTTGGAGACTCAGCAAAAATTTGTATACTTAGGACTGGATGGTGATACTTGTGTTGCTGATAATTCTGATGGTGGGATAATTATATTGTGTCGTATTCCATCTGATTTTCTTTGTTTTGAAAGGTCAGCAATGTTGATTTATTTGGTTGAATGACCGTATGCGTTTCTCTAGTTTACCCGAGATTCTGTGGGCTTTATCTATCAGGGCATGCATGTTTAATATGCAGGTCTACAGTGTGTAATTTGCACTATGTGCACAAGGAACTGCTACTGTAATGACTTTGTTTTTCCTTCTTGCTCCAATTGTGAATATTTACACACTTAAAAACCAAGCAATGCTGGTGTCCATCCATTACGGAGAAAGATGGGGCCACATATCATTAAAACGTGGGGAAATTTTTAAAATATTTGATGGTTATTTTTAACCAATTGTAATTTTAAAATGGGATTGAAGTGAAAGACAGAAGGTATGTACATGAAGAAGTTTGTAAGCGTAGGCAAAGTTATCGGCATATAGTACAATAAACATCCCTAAGTATGAAAAGAGTGGTTTGAAAAGTTTCATGCCCCACTGCCAGTCAACGGCTGTTTAACATCTCGTTCAAGTTGCCGCATTTTCACAGATGAATCTACAGGTTGACACACATTTTTATACCTTTATCAAAATAAAGTTGAATTATTACTATGCCACTGCTTTGATCACAAGACAGCCGTAGTACATCCAGTAATCGGTACTGCACTATTTTCATGATATAATGTATACCAACAGACGTGACTTAGAGTAACTACATTTTTTATGCAGAGGGTGTGTTTTGAGCTTCCAGAATTCTTCTTACCAAATAAATTGAACAACTCTCTCCTGTATGGATTGTTCCATGCATATGTTCTCAGGGATTTGGTCCGGCAAGAATTTGTTTCCTGCTGAAAACAGGAAGGCCTACTTCTTACGGCGTGCGAGTGTCACTAGTTACGGTATTCTAAAATGACTGCTCTTTACTTGACTTTAATACCACCCTGCAAAGCTCGTCACGTTATAGTAGAGTTTCTGTAATGAATTTTGAAATCTCTATCAATTCTGGTATTGTTTTTCTTTTGATAACTGTCTGTTCCATTTTGAATAACTAGCCGGCAATTTTTAAGAAAAGCTCATACATACCAGTATCTATCCATAAGACTTTTTGATCTGATTGGATCAGATGAACGGACCTCTGGAACCAGGCTTATTTTTGAAAGCACCTGAATCAAAATGTCATATATTTAGCTAATATATGTTTGGATCTAACAGTCAGGCTATTTGGTTACAATGACATTTTTGACTGATTAAAATAGGGAAAGCACCTGAACCGAATGTCCCATGTGTGATTGCATTTTTATACAAGTTCATTAACCCCCCCTCCCCCCAAAAAGATACCGACTAAAAAGCAAACAAACAAACAAGTAAACGCGAGAGCTTATGATTCAGGGTAACACTAATACACGATAAACCACAATATTTGATTGGAATAATATAATGCATATGATTTAAAATGCCAATAGGATGGCAGACAAAGTGTTCCCTGTTTTACTTTCATTATGTTTCACATGGACCTTTTGTTGATCTGATTGTACACTGAATTCGGTCACTGCAAATTTGCCAAGAAGCGTGACACTTGTTGAATACAGAACAGGAAATACAAACTATTGGCGGTAATAAAAAGTGACATATGAAGGGTCTTATTGGACGAGTGGGTCAGTGAGGGACAGTGTGACTGTCTTTCAGATAAACTGGTCACCTTGTGTGTCAATGTTAAAATGAAAGTCTGACCTTATTTTCAGATACATGGAACCTTCCCGCCATGCTGTAATTTCAACTGTAAAAAATTATGGTCATCTGGATAACATTTCATAAAGGCGTTAAAGTACAAGCCTTTGCCTGATAATTTTGACAGAATTTTTCATCCATGAGTGAAAACTGACAATTTCATCAGAACTAAAAAAAAAAAAAATTCAAAATTCATATCAATATGTTTACACAAATTTGCATGTTTGTTTTGATATTTCCTGAGAAAAAAGTAAAATGAACAAAAATGTTCTCAAAACTGAGTTCAGTAATAAACCTGAAACCTTTCACCAATGTCCATCCGATTACACACATACACACGCACACACATACTCATATATATATATATATATATATATATATATATATATGTATATATATACATATATATATATATATATACATGTATGTGTGTGTGTGTGTGTGTGTGTATTCATGTTGATATGATACAGTGTTGTGCACATGGAATAGCGTTGAAAAGAGTTATAGGCGCTGTTACACTTGTAAAACAGAGAGGTGTTTGCTGTTTCTTCACACAACTCTCTGGTGAGAAACACAATGCACGGGAACCTACCAAAGCAAATAGTACGAGGGAAATTCATTTGTTAAAGACAAAACCCTACTCTATGTTGAAAAGCTTCACTTTCATTTTTTTAGGATTCTAATTTCTTCATTTAGTTTAATACGAACATTGTAATATTCATTTATTCATTTATATGTTTGTTTCATTATTTTCTTTTTTCTTCCTTTATTTTGCTTATGTATTATTTTGATTTCACTTTTGGAAGCACATCTATTTGGCATGCTACCAGTCAGATTTTCCTTTTCGTATTGAAACGTGATCGCTACCGTCCGACCTGCGCGATGTGACCACTGCAGTAGTGTAATTGAAAGCTATACCATGTTGTTTTCAATCATTATTTCTGGTCGTCTTTCTGGAATTGTTTGGAACACGAGTATTGCATATACAGAAACCTTGGTAAAGACCTACTGTCGATAAACCTGTACTTAACCTAAAAATGCGGGAAATGCTGGACGTTGAACAAATAAAAGTGATAAAGATAAAATGAAGTGAATTTTTCCTGGTGATGGATGTTGTATTGAACTTCATTTTTTGTCTTGAATCAAATCACTAACTCTTCAACATGAACTTATATTGTTTATTATACTCACATATTGAGGGTCCCGTTGTTTATATTGCACTAGATGTTAAATCGTTTTTGCTAAATGTCGATATATGTGATAATTAATGCAAGTGGATATTTTCAGCCGCTAACACTTCTTGGTTGCTGTCATAGACATTTTGATTTTTTAACAATATTGTCTTTTTTTCAAAATGATGAACAAGATAAATATACTCCCGGGAACAAAGAGGGCCATCATAGTCTCCTGACAGCCTCACGCTCGGACCGAACGGCCTTCAATATGCCAATGATTGTGTCTTTGTCGAATTTAGAGGGCCGCAAGTGACCCATATGCCATGGCATTGTAGATTCAGACTCATCACTGTATTGTCAATGGCCCCTTATAAAGTCTGAAGGCATTCTTGTACCAGACACACTTTTCGTAGCCTCCTGGCTGCTATATCTCTTCTGGCCCATTTCCACTTTGTGTGACTGCTCAAGCATACGCCTATCTGTTATGTACCTGTTACATTATATTCCATGTGACATCCCCATTTCCCATACCAATTGATGTATATATCAGCCTATGTTGCACCAATGGATATGGCATCTTTTTCTCGAGGGGTATATGTCTCTTGCTGACCAAAAGCACAAAAAACCGTCACGTACAAAAACAAAAACATAAGAAAAAAAAAAACCAAAAACAAACAAACAAAGAATGGGACATCAACATTGCCGTATTCTAAGCATCAACTGCAAGCCGCGTTTAGCGTAGCCAGCTCTTCTAGACATTTAAGCATTTATTTTTTTTACACTTGTAATCAGAAGGTTTGAGAAGGTTTCTGATTTTTTCAACACATCAATCTTGAAATGAACATGTCTTTGTCATTCAAATCATATATTTGGGCAACGTACCCGATTAGCTAAATGTGTGTACAAGCAGAGCATAGCTGATTAGCCAAATTGTGAGTCCAAGAGTTATACAATGTCAACAACAAATTGTTATTTTCTTTGAAAATGAACTTGAATATATAATGCTACGTCTATTGCATTAAACTTTATGCAAGTGTCGTACAATAGACACTTATTATATGCTCATTTTTATTGGCATTTCTGTTGTTCAATGTATTTGCCCACCACTGAATATTATGATCGCATTTTTTTGTTTGTTTTTTGTTTTTGTTTGTTTTTGTTTTTTGTTTGTTTGTTTGTTTTTGTTTCGTCGTTTTTTGGGGGGGAGGGGGTTCTTGGTTGTGGTTGTTGTTGTGGTTGTTGTTGTTGTTTTAACCACATATGCCCAACACTGACGATAAGACACACCTACATATGTCTGCAGCCAAGTGTTATACACAGATCAGACAAGACACATCTTGCAGGAAGTATATCTATGTTCAGCACACAGCATCAGAAAATACTCGATCTTGCATTGGCATCGGCATCAGCTTACAGTATTTCACGTATTGTAGTGTATACTCGTTTGAGTCTGATCAGATGGATCAGTCCTTTTTGGCCTTTAGATGACTAGCCTAAATTACAAAAGGTTTATGATGACGGTGCACTTCTGTTCATGTATCTTATTTCCATGTGCAGGAATTCGGCTCCAGGTAGTCTGAATCAGAGCTTGATCCTGCATCATCCGTCTTTGGACTGTGTGTTATAGGTTGGGTTTCAAATGAATGGCCGTCGGGAAAGCTGCGCATAGTGGTGCCATCACCTTCCCATTCTGCAATGTTGCCGTCGTTTTCTATCAGAAAACCATGTCTTGATAGAAGCGAATGGCCGATATTTTGTTGAGATGGAAATGCTTGTTTCTCTGGAGTAACCAAACTAACGCTGTTCAGTTCACGATCCGGTAAAGCAGAGCATGTATGTGGTTGGGAGGATTCTGAGATATTAGCTTTTCTCTTCCCCTGTATGCGGTCGTAGGGTAGTTTTGGTGGCTTTTGTTCTGTAATGACCAGCCCTTTGTAACAGGTCATCTCCTGTGACTTGAAATGTACCTTTTTTACCCTGCTCTGAACGTTTGCTGTGGCAACAAAAAAAGAGAAAAAAAAACTTTATACCTGGTAGGAATGTGAATAGGTTTGGCAAGAGTACTGTAGGTGTTATGTAATGACAACACCAGAATAGTTACCACAGAACAAAGTACTGGTTTCTAAAAGGTGCTGCTCCGTACGGTTCAAAATCACATAAAATATCCCTGTATATTGAAAATAAACAGTACCGACTGGTGCCATGTCAATCTGTAAACTTTCGATATAAAGTGTGGCAGTTCTGGAACTTAAAGATTGTTTCCAGCGCAAGCCCAAGTATGGCTGTATGGTTTGCATTTTAAATCTTTGATGAAAAGGGACAAATTGTAAATATACTAGGTAAGCTCTTCTGTAAGATTTTAAGTCAGAATTTGCCTTCAGGTTATGATACAGAAAAGATTCCTTTTTGGTTTTCGAGAGTAATACTGACCCTCATTTACGGTATTGCATGCGTTTTGTAATAGAATGTCTTTTTAGCATTTATCATGATAATTTACATCACGCGCTCCCAGTATGATTTGTGACTAACAGTTAAATATAACTGAATCATCATATACCGTGATTTGGTTTAAAATATGTTTGAGGCTAATGAGTTTTCCTGTGTGAATTCCCTGAAAAATGACTGCGATGACTTTGCAGTGCTGCAAGTAAACTTCTTGTGGAACATCGTGCCTGTCGGTTGGCAAATATGGAAGAATATTGTTTCTTCATCTTTTAAATTGAAATAATTTTACATATGGCAAGATCTATACTCATCCACATATCGTGTACATTTAGATAAAGAAATTAATTTCAATTTCCGTAATCTAACCGAAAATTTATGATAATTTTAGACCAAAAGACTTTTACCTTGAAACATAGGAAAAACATTTCCGTGACACGTGTGAATACGATATAACTAGCTGTAATATTATAAGTTTCTCAACAGTGGAGTGTATTTCTCTAAAAACAGCATCTTTTACTTAACATAATGTAGGTTCAATTTCGTACTAAGACACCGATGTGCACTTTCTATTTTATATACCAAATTTTAGCTACAGTATAATAACACCATTCAATATGGACATCCAGTTTGGCCAGGTCATTGTGCCAAAGCCGGGGGACCACGTGCACAAAGACGTCATGTGGTGCAGTATACATATATGGATCAACCCTTAGCACGGGACATGGTACAACTGGTACACGATACACTACTCACCCAATAACGTTTACTCTTTGTCTCTTAGTATGACATAAATGTATATCTAAATATTTTCTTCACCTGCTATTAGGCATTCCTCCGAAGATGCATCAATGGCTCTGACTGCATTTTCAACAAATTCTTCCTCGTCATGACATTGATCATAGGGATCTGGATCTGTTATTTCTTCGTAAGGACCATATGTCACCATGGAGTCTGATGGCTTATTTAGTTCACCACTAAAGCTGCTCGAAATTGATAGTACTGTGTCAGTGACGCGTGAGCATTTTGATGAAGATATACTCAATGCATTCACATGGGCTGAAGCACCGCTTTCTCTCACATCTGTATGGTCATGTAAAAGGCCTCTTCTTGCTGTTAACAATAAACAATTCTAACACTTTATTACATGAAACTAGCACTATAGGTGTGCACGCAATGATTGTGCCTGTATGAGTATGTGTTTTAACAGGTTAATGACCAGAGGTAACCTATATATAAAAACATTTGGAAATTAAGATTCATCATCTTGTTCATGACAAAAAAAAAACTGAAAAAAAACACTGTTAAGGAAAAATTTATTTCATATGTAATGTGATTGGGACACATACAGTGAACATATTCAATCCAACCAAATACTTGAGTACACAGTTGTCTGATACTTTCTCCGGTCGTATATACTGCGATAAGTAAGTGATCGTTTGGTTTGGGTGTTACCCCAATTCGAATAAAACATTTTCTTAAAAAACAAGTTAATATGTAAGATTTACTTATTTTTGTATTTATAAACAATTCCCTACAAATTCAGAACCCAGATCGATGTGATCGATCTCTTATTTAGATCATGTACTACCGGCTGCTGTCCGTACTGTTATGTTTTTTATTCATATTTTTCGATTATGGGGTGAATAATATGTCATTTCACGCAATAAATCTGTAGAATAACCTCACACTTTCAATAGGGCTTGTCAATGTCTCTTTGTTGTTTCCTCTCCGTAGAATTAAATTACAGTTACGTATTTCTTCACGGATCTTACAATTCAGTCGTACCAATTTCAGAAAACAATACCGTTTCAGTTGTCCATGTTCCTGATAAACTAAACATTGCTTTGTATTGTGCATTTGTTCCTACAAGTTTCGCCCCGGGTTACTCACCTTCGTGCTCTGGGCATACCCTTCCAACTTCCCTCATTTCTAAGTTTTTTTTGACAACGTGGCGGCGCATTTTACGTGAATTGGTTCTGCGCCTTTGGTTTTGCTTCCCCCCATTTTGACGAAACATAAGAGCAGAGTCAGGAATTTCATCACGAGGTCCATATTTGAGGCTATTTGTCTCATATTCCTGGTCATCTGGCAGTATATCTATGTAATCGTCTACTAAGGACACATTTTGTTGGTTACGACGGGGAACCGGGACCGGAGGTCTGCCCTGGATACCTGCAACTGCGGGAGCTTGAATTTGGCTTAACGCACCAGGGGATACCCGACTTTCTCGAGAAACTGAAAAAAGGACATATCATATTACGTCCACGTGGTAATTTCCATCGCATTCATACTCGTCTGCGACAGCGACAACACGCTGGATGCATATTAATTTCCCGCCAAAAAGCACGGGTTTGACGTCTGACGATCACGGGGGGGGGGGGGGGGGGGCGTGCGGGTCGCATCACTGTCACAGACAGGCGCTATACTCATTTCTCGTAACATTAGCATTTTTTGAGAAATTTAAGTTCATAAATGCTAAGCTAGTATCCTTCTAGTACTTCCCGAGCCATATATAAGAAAGATTTTCATATAACTTCAATAAGTATTCTGTATTTCTAAAATATTATTATAATCCTGCTTGACCCTACAGGTACCGATCCGTATCTCACCATATCTCACCAAACGAGACTAGTCAATCAGGTATGCAGTTTGGGCGGGAACTTTATATGCATATTTCCTATTGGCATAAATTATTCACGATTAGTTTCTTTGCATGTAATGAAGCAAACGTTTCAGATTATCCAAACACGGTAATTGTGTAATACAGGCCGTGTTGTTAAAATAAATCTTATAATCAATTTTTCTCTGCTCTTTTTCCCATGAACTGAAATATGTTAAACTGAACTAAGCCAATGAAAACCAACCGTATATGTAGTATATACATTACAATGCTTTTGGTGCGTTGTATGCGTCCAAGTGAATTGAACTGTACTGAACCAGTGAAAGCCAACCTGACATATAGAATATGTATTATGTTGCTTTTACACGCATTGTACTTCGTTGCTTTGGTGTGTATGAGTCCAGTAAAGCAGTGAGGCATATCAGCTATTCTCATATTTCGCCCATAAAACTGCATCAGTACTTTGTACATAAAATGTCTGAGACGTTATGTTAGCGCCTATTCAGTAACATAATTTTGGTTCAAAATAAATGCTGCACTGCACGTTACAGGCTTTAAGTCGAGTATGCAAATATACAATAATAGAAGTCTATTGCATTAATTTCTTTCATGGGTAACATCAGTCAATTCACTTACTTATTTCTGGTGCGTTTTCAGTTTTTCTGTATCTCTTGTACACACACCGGATGGCTACTGTTATTGCGACCACTAAACATAAAGTTCCAATAACAGAATTTACAATTATAACTGGATGAAGTACGAAATTGATGGAGCGTGTGATGCTGAGTGTGGAGGTAGCCTGGTAGTTTTCTTTAGGGTTTGATGTGGATGAAACAATGGATGTGCGAAGAAATCCAGACGTCGACAGAAATTGCAGGTCTTCATTCGTGGGAATCTTTGTTGAAGCCACAGTGATGGTCTCTGATATGTGACATAACAAAACAGGAGAACTATGATAGTTTTGTGCTCAGCTGACCTTATATGCGCGGGCTGAAGCGGTCGTGTTTGAATATTATCAACGTAACCTCTAATTAACACCAGCATCACTGTTTAATTCTTCGTTGACATAATTCTGGAGTTTGCCTACAAAGCAGACCCAAGCTGCGTATTTTGTCTACTCCGCTGGGGTCTGCACTGCTTTGACAAGGTCACTGTTCTGCATTGGAAAAGTGACTCAGTTTCTAATTGGCTGAATATGGTTACTATGGTGACAGCCTTCAGTATACTAGGGACCAGGGGCTGTTACTGGTTCAGGCGATAATGATGAACTTCCTGATTGGTGTCTTAGTCTATGGGGAGGGTCACAGTATAGTTCTGTTTCCCTTACTATAAATAAAATCCTGTCGAAGAAGGGCAGACCAAGTGTAGTAACACGTAACTTGGTCTGCTTTGCAGGCAATTCTGGAGTTATCATTGTTTAAATCCAAAACAGTAACGGGCACAGACCTAAGAGATCTGTGAACTTTAGAAAGATATCAAGGCCACCTCTTTTTTTAGACTATCATCATTTTTCGTAACATGACATATTGCCTTGTCGATTTTTTCAAAACTTGATAATTTGTCAAAAATCAGAACATTCTATCGTTCCTAGGGATACTTTTCATTTTGCCTTGTTGCAAATGTGATTATGTATTTTGACAAATCTAATTTGGTTTGATAATGATAATTGATTTTATATTTTGAGGCAATTACAAATCATTAAAAATGATATGTAGCAACAGGAATTATGCAATACAACGCAATGTGTAAGAGAACGCGGCATCAAGAATATTATATATTTAATTCAGAATTTAGAAAGTATTTAGGAGAAAGGAATATTGAATAGAACACACCATCAGGAAAAACAGAATATAACATCAGGCACAATAGAATATAACACCGGGTACAATAGAATTTACCACCAGGCATAATGGAATTTTGGCCCTTATATATGGTTCCATAATCCTGTCGGCTCCCAAGTATGCTGAGCCAGTGGCGTATTCAGCACAGGGCAGGCCCCACATTGCCCTCCCCCCGTCCCATTTCGAAGAAGAAGAAGAAGAAGAAGAAGAAGAAGAAGAAGAAGAAGAAGAAGAAGAAGAAGAAGAAGAAGAAGAAGAAGAAGAAGAAGAAGAAGAAGAAGAAGAAGAAGAAGAAGAAGAAGAAGAAGAAGAAGAAGAAGAAGAAGAAGAAGAAGAAGAAGAAGAAGAAGAAGAAGAAGAAGAAGAAGAAGAAGAAGAAGAAGAAGAAGAAGAAGAAGAAGAAGAAGAAGAAGAAGAAGAAGAAGAAGAAGAAGAAGAAGAAGAAGAAGAAGAAGAAGAAGAAGAAGAAGCCTGTCGTAACAGAATGTTAGGAAAACCTGGTTATGTGGAAGCTTCAAAATTTCAATACGCCTAAGAAGAAGAAGAAGAAGAAGCCTGTCGTAACAGAATGTTAGGAATACCTGGTTATGTGGAAGCTTCAAAATTTCAATAGGCCTACCATAATTGTCCAACTGCCATACTGGACATAGGCCTAGCCATGGATGACTCTAAACTTGAGACGGTCGCTCTACGTCCAAACAAGGATTGCACGTTTTGAAACTCTGCTTATTCCTAAATTATGGGTAATCTATTTCTGTAAGGCTTTATTTGAACTACTACAACATCGATGATCAAAGTATGAAACTGTCAATCACAAGCTTTGTATCGACCCTGAAAGTTCTTTAGGTTTGACGTGGAGCATACCTACACGCAAGCAAGTCGTACGCTCACCACCACTGACAACTTCTGTAGGGGGCGCACTCCGATAACAGCGATGTTTTTCTTATATAGGCCCTAACGTAATAATATATATGAGGAAAAGTGAACATACCTGGATCTGTATGTCCCGATAAGGACTATTAAATTAATTTTATTTATATCTCATGCACGCCATTTAAATTTCCAGAATGACCTAGCATTGTCCTGAAAGTTGAAATTGCAATTTTCTGTTGCTCAAAGCTTGCGAAATACTCTTATGCCTGATGAAGTAATAATCACACTTTCTGTGATCCACTGCACTCCCCCCCCCCCCCCAGTCGAAACATGAACGCCTCCTCCCAATCATCGCATTACCAAGAAGCTGCCATTATGGAATATCCGAAAAAAAATCTAAGATGCAAACGGGACCAGTCTTTTGTCCTTTTCCAACCCCCCCCCCCAAAAAAAAAACAAAAAACAAACAAACATGGGCTAACGTTTAACAGCATTCTATTTTGTCACATTATCCAGGTATAATTAGCACCGCAATTGCCTTGACTGGCTGTAAGGATGTTAAATTAAATTTGAATAAAAGGCCCAGCTGGCTGTTTTCACAACGTCAACATCACACTAAAGAAAAAACAAATGTGTGTCGTTTACAATCTGATGGACTTATTCATAGCTGAGGAATTTTCAAATTGTTTCACTTTCAGTTTACCATAATTTCTGGCATTATAGACCTGTCACTAACGTTGTCAGTACAGATGTCACATACAGGATTCAGAATCGAGCACTTGGACCCACCAAGAATTCTGTATCACCAACATCCTTAGGCCTATCATTAAGTTATGCAGTTCATTAGTATCTCTTTCTGTGTCAAATATTAGAGTCAACAGCTTTCCTAGGCACCCTTTGTTGGCTGTATATTGCACTCAAAGCACGCTGAGGAACGCTGTTGACCACGACTATTCTTACCTTACCATAGCTATGCTGGTACTTGAATGAAAGGCCTCTTTTACACCGAAATATGAATCTGGCATCGTTTGTTTCAGTTCAGAGCAGTTTGATTTCTGTAGCTCGACTTACGTTGCAGTTGGCACTGAAAGATTGGAAAGGTCTGGGAAGAGTGGGGCGCAGTCAGACGTAAAATTTTGATTGGATGCTGGACAGCCATATGGTTCTGAACTGCTATCTACATTGATGTGAGTTGAATCGACAATCCCGCGCTGGTGTGCTTCACACCAGAATTTGTGAAATCTGATCGCAAAAAAGTTAATCATTTAAAATCAGCTATGGTCGATGTCTCATTCTCCTCACCCCTGGGGTAATGTAAAACAGTTGGCGGGAGACTCTGAAAAAGTCTTTGCAGACACACAACAACTTAGACTCATTTATTGAATAAAATTGATGTATTAGCAACATTCAAGTAGGTAAATTATATAAAATAAACTTTCATTATAAAATTTCTGTTGAGCAATGTTCCTAAATTATGCTGTTGTCTCATTGTACCTCATCATGACATAACTTCCTGCCCCATTGTGCACCAAAACAGCATTGTTTCATTTCGCCCCATCTTAGTATAGGCTATTTGATAATTTTTGTGTATTTATGCCCCCCCCCCCCGTTCCGGAGGAGCAGCATATAAAAATGGCTTTTTCCCGTCCGTGCGATCGTCTGCTATTCGTGTCCGGCAAATTATTCGCTTGTCTTTCAACGTGGATTAAAAAAACTTTATACACAGGTGCACCTGGACGTAAAGGTGTGTCATGTGCCGAAAAGGGTCACTATGTCAAGTATCTGGGTCGCTGTGACATATTCTTGTAAAATCGTTTTCGCCTGCCCTATACCCCTTTACTATTTAACTAAGTGTCAAGAAACATCACACACAAATATATGTAGACCTAAACCTGTGTTATATAACAAAACTTTATCACTTTGTCAATTTTCTGGATCACGGTGATACCATCATGCAAAAATACGTCACACTTCATGTCCGGACTGTAAATCTGTTTTCCTCAAAGTCAGATTAATGAAACTTTACACACAGACCTGTGCATCTGGACATGACAGTGTGTAATGTACCAAAAGTACGTCACTAGGATAAGTATCTGGGTCAAAGTGACATATTCTTATAAAATCTTGTCCGGGCTATAATTCTTTTACTATTTAATTTAGCTCCATGAAACTTTTCGCAAACATATAGGTTGACCTAAACTTTAAACGCTATGTCATGAAACAAAACTAGGCCACTAGGTCAAGTACCCGGGTCACATTAAAGTAAAGCTGCATTACATTTCGTGTCTGGGCTGTAATTCTGTTGTCCTTTGAGTCAGAATCATGACAGTTTTTTTTCACCTGTGTATCTGGACAAGATTAAGGGTGTGTCACGCAAAAAAGTATGGGGGTCAAGTTTGGCCAAGTATCTGGCCTACGGTGATAGCCTACTTTCATGGACTACAGTCATTCCAAAATGAGACCTGTGATTAGCAAGATCATCTATAAATGAGGGGGGGGGGGGCATGGATCCAGCAATCTCTCATTCTCTGATTGCATTTTAATTTCAAATAATTCCAAAACACTTTTACATGTCTTTAACTCCCCCCCCCCCCTCATGCATAGGGTAAGTTACTAGGTGCCAACACTTATAGCTTATAAATTATATTTTATCCAGAAATGGGAAAAAAATAGATGTGACCCAATTGTGCAAACTGCTGTCACACCGTATGCTGTGATGATGACAGGTAAATTGAATCTTATTCAAAACAGCGGTGTTATTTGGTCTTTCACTCCCAGAGAGATATAGGCATGTACATTGCGTCAATTATACAAACACTAGAACATTTTGCGTGGTTCTAATCACAAAAATATCATTGTTCAATCTCTCATTCTTCATTTTCGTTCTAGTCACAGTCTTTACCCACACTTAACTTCAATTAATATTGTCACACTCAATTTATAATTAAGAAAAATCGTGCCTTTAACAGTCAAATGAATTTGTGCATCGGTTATAAACGGGAGAACAATCAAGCATGTTTGACATCCTCGAATTCCCCAGACATGTTATTTTTATAATGGCGGCTGCCTGCCTAATATTTGGCAATGGCAACTCATTTCAATCAAAAACAAGTCAAGAACAGATCACTGTGAATAATCAAAAACGTTTTCAACACAAAATATGTTTTATTTCGACTCTAGTGATTTATTTACACAAAATTTTTGAAAATCTAGTTTTTTGTTAAAGTGCATTGCCAGCAAATCTGGAAAAATACCTATAAGACAATAAATGCAACTTAGGGCCTATAGCAATACCTGGCCTTTTTATTACTGGCTGATGCAGTTAGCAGGACTTAAGTTATGCTCGCTTCATTTCAGTCTGTGATTGCTAACAGCATTATCCGTCATATAACGGTGAAAACATTGATTACCGGGAAATCTCGTCAATGGTAGGGACACTGTTAGTATATAGGCCTAGCTATGTATTATGTGGTCATTTCAGTAGCGGCTGTAGATGGGGTTTGGGGGATTAATCACACTACTTGCATTTGTAGCCTATACATGTAGGCCTATGTCTCTGAAAAACTCGTCAATGACATGGAAAATGTTAATATATTGTTATATACGTGGTCTTTTTAATACTGACTTTAGACTGGGTGGGGGGGGGGGGTAACTACACTGCTACTAGTGCTAGCATTTGAAGACGTAGGCTAAAGGTCATAGAATTGGGCATCAAGAGACCCTTCACCGTGTACGCTAGGCCTGCCATGTGACACCAGTCTATTGTAGGCCTATAGTATGATATGTGTCCCAGTTAGCACAATAATATATTAGGACGTATTATGTGCGAGAATTTTTTTTTCTATTTTCCCTTTATCTGACCCTTTATAAGTGCCACAATGCAAGATTTTATTTATTCTTGCAAAGAGTTTCCACGGGAGGAGGCATGTCCCACCCCTGGTGGTTCGCGCCTTTGTCACTCGCTTCATATTTAGATTCTCACTCCACTGTCCTCCCTTTTGGACAAATCCTGGACATCATCACATGCAATATAGCCTATAGCCTATGTGTGTGGTCTAATGCATTTTGACGCGTTTTTGATGCGTTTTCCGAGTGCGCGCCTTTTGATGGATTTCTTTTTGGCGTGAAAAATAAACACGGATAAAACTGGGTGTCCCGTTTGTGCGGTTGCACGCAGTTACCTGCGGTTTTATTCGTTTGCACACTTTCATTAGCGATTTCATGCGTTGTTGGACTTTCGTATGCGTTTCAGGTGTGCGTTTTGGTGCGATTTCTAAAATCCCCACGTTAACGTGTGAGTAGCCTATGTTAAAAAACGTTTGGCAATCCGCGTGAAGACACTGGTGTCTTGCGCTTTGACATAAATACCGACGCCAAGCCAATTTTGCGCGTTCCTCCACAGATTTGAGCCTTCCTTGTGGTAAAAAGGACCACAGGCCTACACATTGCCATGTATTTCTGGGGTTTTGTCATTCATATAATAGGGTCTAAAATACATTATTTTATAAGCCTACTGTGGAGAAATGTAACCCCTGGGTGTTTACACATGCAGCTCTGCAATAAACGTATCGGAACACTGACTGGGATGCTGCGGTGGCGCGACTGAACGCTCAAACCCAGGTCACATGATCGATCGACCAAAAAAATGTAGGCTAATGTGCAGAGCCATTTTTGCAGTCATTTACAAAAGCAACATTAATGTGATTGTCATATCTTCCTGTGGTCAAAGTTCAAATCTCTCCTCCCACCCTCCAAATCATTCTTTTTCTGGCTCAGTGTTCATCCGTACGCCCCCGTAAGAAGTGGACAAGTCCGAACATCTGTCACATGCTTGGCCTGACCAGGTTCCATCTGTTGGTCCTGATAACTGTGCAAGCCCTGGACCAGCTGGCATCTAATGTAGAGTGGACAGCAGGCAGGTCTGTGGCATTGTATCCCAGGCATGCCTTTGGCCAGTGTGGTTTGTCCAGGCAAGAGAGGCAGCATGCTGTTAATAAAAAAACAACACTCCGACCACAGCAAGTGGAGAAATTTATATGTGCAGCTGTGACTGCAACTTGGGCCAAGCAGGAAACGTCATCTTGGGAAAGGTGAACATGGCCAGGCATGTCAGTCTAACAGTGGCAATATTCATGAGATTATCAGTGGCATGGGATGGTGACACATACATCGTGAAATGTTCATTCGTTGACAGAAAATAATAGCTCGAAATCCATCTTTCCTGTTTTTGAGTCGAGGCCTCTGTTTTCTTTTCTTATGTTCTCCGCAATACACTCATCCAACACAACAACATAAGATTGTGTCTATGGAGTAGTTGCTTTTGTTGTCATCGGTGGAAGCTCTGTGGTTGAAGTGGTGACATCCTCTGGTGAACTCGTTTGCCACAAACAACAAGCACAAGTTACGGACATTTGTCTCTCCATTCCTGGATGAGAGGCATAGGCCATGGATGCTCTTGCCATCCCGTGGACCTGTCTGTGGATGTACACTCACCATCCTACACCACTAGTGCCAGGAGTCCTTATTAACGTCAGGAAGAAAACAGGAAATGATTCTAACTGCATTTTGGTGGTCAAAGAGGATATGGTCTCTTCACCAGCTCAATCTAATCATCAAGCTTGCAGCTTTCAGTGGCTCAACAAATCAAGCCAAACTTTGTCAAGCATCTGCAGATCAATGTTATTCACAGAAAACTGTCAGTGCTGTCACTTCTTGCTTGGGGAGAATTGCTCCGAGCGTTAGATATCCTAAATGCTCAGCAAAGGTGGCATCCCGAGCTGCCATATGGAAGTTTTTTTACCCCACTGTAAAGCTCTATGATGTGCATTGGTCCAGTTTGCGAGGTGGAGCAAGGGAAAAAGTTAGACCCCTGTTTAGCTGATTATTACTTTTAAGAATGCATATTTTGGTAATAATGTAGAGAAGGGTCAGTGTGCATTTGAAAAAGATAAATTTCAACTGTTGGCCTTTTTGATAGAAAATAAATCTGTGACATTTAGATGTTCTGTCTCTAGGCAAACCACACTTATTTCAAAGGGTACATACTGTGTATCATTGTTCCCCTATTTATATATTTTTTACCATGAATGACATTGTTTGGAAAATCTAACATAAAAAGATCATTCTGGTAAGTGTTTTGGACTGACTTTTTGAGATATTGATGCCCTGGTGAGAATCAATAAAAATATTTCAAACAATGAAATTCATTCATATACTCAAGTGATTTAAACGTAAATGAAACTACAGAAAATGACCCGGTATTTCCAAATTCCATACTTGAATATAATGGTGTTTCATGATGATGATAAATGAAAGTTTAAACTGTATGATAAACGAGATCAGTTCCAGAATAATATTGTTAACTAGCCTCACATGGGTGGTAATATCTCTATTGGGCATGCTTATGGCGTTTATGTGTCACATTGACTGTATTTGCTAGGGTGTGCAATGACGTTGACTTCGATTTCCTTTATATTTGATAAAGTGCTAAAACAGCGATGTTAAAAAAATGAAGTTGGAAAAATCAATTTTTAAAATATGTAGAAAAATGAGTGCCTCTTACGCAAATATTAGGTGGATTAGGAAAGTTATGGAAATGAGATTGTTAGCGAGTATTTATTGTTCTCCGCAATTTAATGGTATATGTACGGAGCAAGATACCTCTTACAGTTAAGAGTTACACGCATCAAATTGATTTAAGCTACTCTAACTTTGAGCTAGTGCCTGTCTCAAGTCAGAAGACAGATGGTTTCGTCCATACTAAATTTATGTCTGGTTTATGTTTATCTTGATCTAAGTAAATTTCGATTTCGACATGGCATGTTTGATGGCTGGGGATTGTAATAATGGTTGAATCCTGATTGCAAACAATTTGGTGCAATCTCTTTGACACCATTGAAAACTGTTGTCTGCTTCTATTTGTCATGACTGTCACTAGTTTGTGGATGTTTGTTTGATGTTTCATGGCAGATGTATGGCTTGATGAATGTTCAAAACTTGTACGTTATTGGTCATGTTCATCTTTACTTGTCATATTTCGACAGATTCTAAATTGGACTGAATTGGGTTATCGATCGTGATATGCGATGGTCACTGATTATTCAGTACAATTGCCCTGGAAATCTTCATTATGCTGACTGATTGGAATTTTTATGTCTGCCAGCAGGTAGAAACCAATCTTTTCCTCAGCAGAAGTCTGGAATTTCATTTATCAGACTGTTTTCTTACAGGCAGTGGCCTTTTAGGTGAGGTATGGCGAGGTTCATATGCTGCAGTTTTCAAGACTCTCGTGGACTCAGGGTCATAAGGACATTATACCCAATCCCTATGTGGACCTGACGACTAAAACCAGTGTTTCTAGTATTCCTGTAGTGAAAAGTCTTGAAGGCTTTCAGGATGAAACGCCTCATTTGCACCAAAGATAAGTCAAAGTCAGGTGGCTTTCTGTTCTATTTCAGTAGTACCTACTTCGAAGCAACCCTTTAAGGGCGAGCAAAGGCCTCTTTTCATTCCTATTTTCCATGGGACTACTTCCGGTGCTTTGTTGCCAAGTATGGTGTCGAGTTGGATATGGAGCGGAATTTATCTCTGCCATTATGCTGGGCAGGATGGTCTCACATTTGTGTTTATGTCATTCATCCAGTCCACCTATAGGCAGTGCTAATATAATGTATTCACGTCTTTTCAATTTTAGGGTCCCCGCAGAGTCCAGCGACTCACTGCTGGTACTTAGCAATGCACCTGCAGAATCCCAAAGCAAACTTCTGCAGACTTGTTCTGTTTTCACCTGCCCCTTTTGGGCACAGTGCATTTGACTATTTAGTGTTCCTTGGTTATCGGTTAAACAGGCACCTGTTTGCTGTGGTGACTGGATTAATGAACACATTGACGCTCTTGTATATTGCAGATGATTAAAATGCGTTTGGAGGAAGCCTCTCTCCTCCTATGGACTGTTATGTCAGCATGGGTCATACAAAGGTTTTGCATTAGGTAGCAAAATAAAGCTTATTTCAAGATAGATTTATATTTGTAAGTAACGCATATCTAAGTGTGACGCTGGTGGCTTGGCCTGTCCCTAGTTGACTTGATTTTCCCCATTCGAGCTATAGAGAAGCAGATGTTCCTGCGGTCAACTTTAGTTGCTCAGACGCCCAGAGATGGAGACAGCATCACATGACAAATGGCAAATAAAAGGGACTGTCACCAGGTGTTCAAACTGTCTGCCTTAGGAAAGTTGCAACAAAAATAGAACTTTTGTTACTTACAAATGTTGATTTTAACTTGAAGAAATTACTACTTTGCAATAGTGTTTACCTTAAGCCAACTTTTATTTATGAAAATATGTTTTGTTTAGCAGGAAGACGTGGATCTCTGTAGGCTTTCACAGTCCTTTGTTTGGTGCAGGAGCCTCATTGGTAACTGTCAAACTATGTCAAAGAACAAAAGGGAGAAAAGTGGCGTCACTTCAATATTGGATCAACATGGTGCAGTTTACAGCAAAGTCTTTACTCAGTGAGCAATCACTGCTATATACGGCTGTAGAAATCATTTATGAGTGCTCATGTCCTCATTGTATTTATCCAGCTGCAGTGACAGAATGGGTAGATCTTTCCTGTATGTTTGTAGCAGCCGGTCAAAATGGGATAGATAGCTTCCTGGCCACATGTGTATTTTACAATTGCGTAGTTCCAACATACCTTTAGGCCTAAGGTGAACATTCATAACTTTGGGTTTACACAGGCCAAATATTAACACACACGGGCCCCCTAATGCTAAATTGTCTGGTGCTCTCTTATCTTGGAGCTGCATGTTGGTATTTTCTGTAGACCTGTTTCTGACCTTGATATCTATAAATTTATCAATTATCAGTCATTTTCACATCTTTAGTGACAATACAAGCTAATTTTGATGTAAATTGAAGCACATTTTCCGGTGCAAACATTTTGGTCTTTGTTCCCGGAAGTGAATATTTTTGTGGTTATTCTACCTCCAGCCCTATAGAGTTACCGGACTGTTAGGCACTAGGGGACCCATGTTTGAAACGTTAGTTACTGTACCTCCGTGGTATGTTCTTTCTTAAGTATGTTTTTGCACTGCTACACAAGTGTCACCATGAAAGTGAATAAAGAATGAAAAATTAAATAAATAGATAGATAGCTAAATGAATAAATAAGTAAATAAATTAATGAACAAATAAATAAATAAATAAATAAATAAATAAATAAATAAATAAATAAATAAATTAATTAATTAATTAATTTATGAAAACAAAGGAACCAGAAACGTTGATAATTTCTTATTTTTTTCAACATAGTGAACTTAATAATTATGGAATTTGTGGAAGGAGAAATATCCTTGTCATAACACCAAGGAGATCTGTTCTCATTCAATGCTTGATAAGGGAAGTATTTTCCACTTACCTTGAATTTTATTTTATATCAATTTGGAAGTATAAAATTCGAAGAAATGTTACCGGCTAGAAATAAAATGCTTGGAAATATAAGTGATCATAAAATATTTAAAAGTTTTATCGTATCTTATTTCAATTAGAGGTACCATTCTGCATCTGATTACAATGGTATTCTACAAATCAATTTTTTTTTGGGGGGGGGGCGGAAATTCCGGCTCAACAGGTAAGCTTAGGTTTTAGCTTTTTGCCGACCATTTATCTTTGAGCTCATGCGATCACTCATGTCTGTCCATCTGTCCTTCTGTCCACCCTGTTGTCCATCCTATTTTTTGTCCGTCTCTCCACCTGGAAGTATGTCAGTCCGGGCAGCCGTCTGTACCCTTTGCATTTAAGTGCAATACAGTCCACAGTTTTCAGCATGGGTCAAACAGGCAGTCCTTATATGAATACATCATTGTGTGGCGCACATTTCATTATTTTTCAATATGAGTTGAAGATCAAGGTTAAGTAGGCGGTTGGAATATAGACGTCCTCCTGCGAATTCTCTGCACCCTGCAGTGTCTGAGATTCTCATGCCCATATCACTTTTAGTACTTATAATAAAGTGTATGAAAAGCTTGGTCGATATATTTGTGGGGCTACGTACAGTATTATGTAATATATGGATGAAAATGTGAACATCTTGTGACCAGTTCATCATCCTTAATCTTTTGTAGATCATAATGAAATTTTGTGGGATTGTAAGGGGAGGACAAAATCTCGTTTGTTCATGAAACTAGTTGCGCTATCTGCATTTTGACGAAAAGAATGAGTTAAAGTATCTCCAAAGATATAAAATCTGAGACTTCGAAAGAAGTTGAATTAGGAATGACAAAACTGTAGGATATAAAGATCATGTCCAATGCTATTATGTCAGTGAACTTGATCCATGTCAGCAGCCTGTAAATTTGTAAAACGAAAAGTAAGCAATTGAGCAATAATGTAATTTAGAAATCAGCACAAGAATCGCAAGACAATAGGTGTATGTATACTTACCGAGCACCCAGAGACTGTAGTTATGAGATATATCACTGCGCGAAGCTGTACATTTATATAATCCTGTGTCGTTAAGCTGGACGTCGTATTTTGTCAAGTTGAAATCGTTAGAAATTTCAAAGCCCCAAATACCGTCAGCTGATACAGACTGGTTACAGAACCTGCCTCCGATCTTTGCCAGATGGTCTCCAGAACCGACCCTTTTCTTGATAACCTTGAACCACTTAATGTAATACGCCTTCGGACAAACTGACATTTGAGTCTGAGTAAAACACGGTATACTAAGCAAAGTATGTTCTTTAGCAGTGAGGTTCACATAGCTGCCGAGGTCCGCTGAGCCTGTAAGAGGTAGTGTGAGGTATCACAGTTCAGAATCTTTTTCAGAGTTGCGCTATCCAAGCATTAGATATTGCAGCTACGATATATATATATATATATGTGGGGGGGAACAAAAGAGAGCAATTGGCACTTGTACTGCAAACAGTTGTAAGTTTATTTAAATTTCCTTTTACCTTGAATTTACATGATATTATTATATATACTCATTTTAGTCTGTCTGTTTGGAAGGGCATAAATGGTGAAAACCAAACAAACAAACAAACAAAAAAAAAAAACAAAAAAACAAGCATATAATTGACCAGGGTTTATGTTGCTAAATGCCATTTTACCAGCGAAACATCAAATGCATAATGTAACCTTACCTGCAATCTGTAGCATTAAATACCATGTGATGATCCTGATAAGCTGCATTTGTGTGCTTAGAAGTACAGTGAGACTTCTGATATTGAAGGCTTTCTTTATTGCTTATCGTATTCATACGAGTATGTTGTGTCCGACTGGACCTCTACATTTAACAGTAATAATTGCTGGAAACTCCTGAACAAATGATCAAATGAGGGTATATCTAGAATAATGGATACAATATTCGCATTATTTGACCTGGTTTATTTTTCTTCATCAGGAAACATATGACATAAATTGTATATAATAAGTCAATAAGGAAATTGGATTTAATTGTTTTTTTTTTTTTTATTTTACATTAATACATCTAGATGTGACTTGCGATCAACCTCTCCTAACTTTAATATGATATCCACATACTGGTATTTTGATAATGATGTTATAAACGTGTACAAAACATAAATATTCCCACATGAAAACACATTGATTCTACATGGCAGAATTGAATAGCCCTTTGCAGCAACCAAGTGTCATTGAAGATGTTCAAGCTTAGCTTTGTAAGCTAGCAGGACATCCAGATTTAAAGTAAATATTGATTACAATCAGTTTTTCCGCGAGACAGATACAATATCGGTGTGTAGCAGAAATACACACTTTCTGTAACATTTTGGGTTTTTTTTGGGGGGGGGGGATTGTTTGATAGTGAAAGACTTATGATCTTGCGAATTAGGCCCAGGTAATTCAAATACAATTTTGGCCTTCGTCTGACCAAGATACATAATTCTACTGTCCTTTGCCAAGTGTCCTCAAATATGTGAAGTTTTGAAAAAAAATAATGTAAGGCATTTTGACCTTTAGAAATACTACAGACTTTACCACCCAAGTGCACTTACAAGCCCAGCTGTGTCGAGATATATAAGTTCCCCATGTTTCAACATGTCTACATGAAGTGCTGAAAAGCTATGGCACCGAAATTCATAAAATGACTCAGTCACATTGCAAATTGGGTCACGACTCCCAACCTATCAGTTATCAAGGCACAGTATCTTACCAAATTTTATTCAAAATTCCAGAAATTGGAAGAGTAACTGCATGAATACCGAAACCGTTGAAAGAGTAGTAAAACAAGAGTAGGAGGGGGAAAAGGATCAAACAGAATTTTAACAGCTTTCACCCGCTACTTTATCATGTGACTTCTGCTGAGGGCGTAAAACACCTAACCAAAGGTATCCACTTGCTTTTGCGTGGTGCAGGTCAAACAAGGGTATTATCTGTGAAGCCAAGTTTTCTGACTGAATTTTTTGGTATGATTCTGAAATTTACTCCCCAAGTGAATCATAGTCTTTGCTATATTTTATTCGGCAATTTGGGACATGTTGCACTGATTGTTTCATCGGTCACCCGACCTCCCTAGTTGCTGGACATGTTGTGGCTCAGGGACGTGACTGCACACCGGTCTGCTGAGTGCAACATATAGTTAAACACTCAGTTGCATATTATATGTCACAGGTTTTCTCTAATCCCATCGTTATTCAATAATTCTGTCACAACAACGCTACTTTCCCCTGTCTGCTGTTACCCAAGTAACCCATCATTGCATACTAAAATGGTACAGCAGGTGCCAAGCAATGAAGTCTAGACTGTGGCGCTTTTTTCCTCAGAGTATTTTGTTATGGGCGGCCGAATGGATTTTCCAAAATACTTATTTCCTACCTGTCTTGCAGCTAAGGACATACTTATTATGTGCGTGTATATCTCAGATATTTTCATTCCTGAAAAGGTCCACAGCATTCCAATTGTTCTAGGCGACAAAATGGCAAGTGCGTATAAGAAATCTAATATGTCTTCACTACAAATTAATGGGTATAATTAAGCAAGTTATGATCTGCAGCAAAAAGGAGATAAGTGATTCATGTAAGTGAAAGCTTTGACTGTATCGTACGAACTAATGTGCATTGAATATAATGCATGGAAATTAGTATCGGACACCCAGAAATTAAAAGGAAAATGTTATAAACCAATGAACTGATACAAGACGAATTATGCAGTAGTTTAAATAGCAGTGATTTTTATAAACCAACATATTATTACTTAAAATACTGGAAACATTAATAGTGATTTCTATGAAACAATGACCTGACATGCAGTCTTCCCAGAAGAGTACTCTGCCTAAAAGGCTCTCCAACAAAAAAAGGTACACTAATTGATAGCATATTCTGGGAAATAAGTCTACTTGGGAAACTTCAACTAAAATTTTTCTGACCCCTTATATATGTTTAGAAAAACCTTGTAAGCAAGACAGAAAATCCTTGATACATGCAGATTAGAAATATGCCCCAACGGTCATAAATTATGCCTTAAAAGATCTTTTTAATTTTGACGTCGTGCCTCAGCTTGATACTAACAATGATGAACTAGCATAAAAAATAATATATAGGTGAAACATTGAGCATGTCATGTGAAACTGTAAGGTGTAAGAAATACAAGCGATATAAAACAAATGGATCACTAATAGAATCCTGATATCTATACAATTTAGAGAAAATCTGTACGAATGCCTAAGGAGGACAAATCTTAGTTTTCCTAAATTGTGGTTTAAAACATACTACAATGGCATACTTAATACAAAGTTAAGAGCAGAAAAGAAACCTGTGCAGTTATTTTCGTTAAGTTCAAGACTAACATTACAGCACCCTGGTCCTCCATGAGCAAAAGATTGAATTTAACAAATAAAATGGAGTCTTCCTCGGAGACCTTTCATTTGGAAAGTCAACCTTTTCGTAGCAGCATCTAAGAAAGCCCAGAACATAATTGCAAATTTGAAGAAACAACCTGTGTAATTGTACAGAGGATAAGAGACTGATCAAAGCCAAAATCCAATTATAATCATCATGGTCTTTCGATTAAGTTGCTCAAACAATTCCTTTGACAAAGAGTACTACGTCTTATGTCAACCAAAGTATTAATACTGTCATCTTACTAGGTAAACGGAAGGTCGGCAAAGTGATACCGTTGTGTAAAAAGGTAAGATAAAAACCGTATTAAGGTGGAAGATGTGAAGTTAGTGTGCAGTGAGACTGGCAAGTTTGGATCAATATTACCGATTCATTTTTTTCACAAGGACATTAAACATATATACTGAACCAAACAAATAACGCAACCCTTAAACTTTTTAACTTAAATATTTATTGTTACTTTCATATCACAGAAACAAATTAGATCTATATTCTGCAGTCTTTTTGGCATAACATGTGAAAAACAAAAACTTGAAACTGTCAACGAGGGCGCGACCAGCTGGCAATAAACAGGGCAACATTGATTTGTAAAGTTCACAAATTGGCATGTCCACTAATACTGTGTGTGACCACCATCAGCATCTGTAACTGCTATGCAACGTCGGCTCATGGATGACACTAGCCGCTGCACCATCTGCCGGGGCACACGATCCCACTCTTCTTGAAGAGCCTGGCAAAGCTGCTGGTGGTTGGCGGGTGCTGGATCCCGTCTCCGAACACGCTGGTCAAGGTAGTCCCAAAGATGCTCAATGGGATTGATATCAGGTGAGAAGGCTGGCCATGGCAAAACATTAATTCCTTCTCCTTGCAGAAAATCAATCGTCAGTCTAGTGCATGGGGACGAGCATTGTCCTGTTGAAGCAAGTGGAGTTGGTGGTGTCTAATGAAAGGGACAGCGACAGGCTGAAGGATATCATCCCTGTAACGGGCAGCATTAAGATTGCCTTCAATGAAGATTAGCTGGGTTTTGGCTGTGAATAAAATTCCACCCCACACCATCACTGATGCACCTCCAAATCAATCTGTTTCCAGCACACAGGCATCTGAGTAGCGTTCTCCTCTTCGTCGCCAAACACGTGTCCTACCATCTGCATGATACAGGGTGAAGCGGGATTCATCGGTGAATAGCACATCCCTCCACTGTTGATGGGTCCAGCGAGTATGGGCAGTAGCCCATTGTCGTCGGGCTTGCCTTCTTGCCTGTGTCAAAATTTGACCCCTGTAAGGATGCCTGGCGTGTAGATGGTGTTCTTGTAGCCTATTACGGACTGTCTGGGCAGATATTCTGTTATTGGTTCTGCCAGGTGTCTGTTGTGCAGTTATAGTAGCTGGTCGAGTTCTGTTCCGCAGATGTGACACCCTGATGTGTCTGTCTTGTGCAGGTGTGGTTTCTCTTGGTCTCCCAGGACACTGTCTATCAGCTGTGGCCCCAGTCTCCTGTAATCTTGTAGCAAGTCTGGATATAGTGGATTTGTGGACTTGCAGTCTTCTTGCCACCTCTGCTGCAGATAAACCAGCCTGTAGCATGCCAATTCCTCTCTACCGACCTACTGTTGATAATCGACCCATAGTTCTTGGAATACTGTGCAAAATGAATCCCATGCTGCCCTTTTATTGTCCGTGAGGGGCTACACCCAAGCAGTAAAGGTGCGAATGTTTTAGTCATGTGGGTAACACTGAATCCTGCAGTTGTCCTTGATTCAGCACAACCACCAAACTTTGAAAGCCTCATATCCTTGCACACAGTTATGCTTGGGCTGATTTCAATGTGGCCTTTTCCTGTCCCAGAATCAAAGACTTGGCAACCTTAATTTCAGGTGTCAGAGACTTGCATAAAATAGCCTGCTGTAGTCACTCTTGATTCATGACAATGACCCCATGGCAAGGTCAGGGTACTCGACCTTGAGGTCACACTACTGGGTGCATTATTTCAGACTGATTTAACAACGGTTCTTATTTTTCTGAACTTTAAATACAGTTCCAATGTGAAAATAAACCCAAATGAAAAAGTTGCGTTATTTGTTTGGTTCAGTATATATTTTCTGATTGCTGCATATCCGTACATTTGTATCCATAGGTTGTTGTTGTTGTTTTTTCAAGGTTGGAATTTTTGTGACATTCTATAGCATTCTTTATGACTTGGTAGGATTTTCACATTTTTTGGGCAGAAATCGCACAAAATTATTTTTTTGTTCAAGTTGAAATCAGAAAAAATAGAAAATATATGTTTATGTCCAGGATCGAATTCAATGGCGAGTCCTGGAATAGCATAAAGAAAAAGTTGGTCCTAACAGGTTGTTCATTTTCTTCTTCCTAATTTTTCCAAAAGTCATGGGATGGGTAGTCCTGGAATCCGCTGCTCAATATTTCACTTTTCTTTTGATGTCCTTTGGTTTAAATGTGAAGGGACAATTCATTTGTTTGTGAGGCTACATACAATTATTATGCCTTTGTGGCTGTAATATAACACTACTCACTTCATCTGTCCTGTGTTTGTATTATTATATGAAATAAACTGGTAGCTTTATCTCTGTGATGTCATTCCAAAAAAAGCATATTTGATGGCTTAAAACTTGACTTTTGTTTTACTTGGGAACATTAAACGTAACCACTTGGTTTGTTTGGGTGTGGACTTTTCATATTTGAGAGCCAGTAAGTGGATTATGTTTATTTGTTTTACATCAATGGAGAATTTCATAGTAGTCAGAACAATGTTAGTGATTAGTCTGTACTGGCGCTTTCTTCTCTCCATGGCTAATGCTTCCCTGTTCCCTTTTAGTGTCCCTTGTCAGTGGCTCACCTGGTTTCCAGGGGTCATGGACTAATCACTGTACAAATAATAACATGGTTCACTATCATGCCCATGCAAACAAGTCCAGGTGGCCATCAAGTCAGAAATGTTTAAGTGCAAATGAAAGTTTTGAGCTGAATTTTCTCATATAAATAAATTTTTTTTTGAGTTTTGGGGAACATGAAGTTTAAGAATTAGACTATTAAAAGTATCAAAAAAGTGATTAGAGGGTATCCAAAGGTGGTGGCTTCAGATCTTCCACCTTTAAAATATCGACCAATCTCTTTATTTCCTTAAATATAAAACGTTTTTGAAAGAGTGACCAATCTTCAATTTTTTTGTTTAATCAAATATCACTTAATGTATGCCAGTATGGCTGTAGGAAAATTGGGATTTCAATTTGATTATGATAGAACATTGGAAAAGAAAGTTCTGCGATGGACACCATGATAAGCATTACGACCCATTCTTGAAAATCATTGAAAGTGCAATACATGTATATTTTTATTCAAACGAAACTATATTTCTACCGTAAAATCACAAATAAAAATTAGCACAACAGACTGATCACTTTTTAACATCAAGGGAAGAAATGCACAATCGTGGTAGCAGAGGTGACGTAAGTGGAGTCCAAAAAACGTTAGCCACACAAAGTTGAAATGTGACATTCCAAGATTGTGAATATTGCTACCAAACACATATCCATTTAATTCTACACCCATTCTACTAACATGAAGTGTTAAAGAAGCACCAATTGGGGCCATGAGATCACACTTTTATGCAATAATGAAAACGTTCAGCAAAAATCAGAAATTCAAGAATTACCGAAACGGCAATAATCTGATTCTGATACATCCGTGCACTGACAGCCATGTCACTTGCATTTCATCGAACACAGTTATGCACATCCACATACTTGTTACGCTACGAGACTAATGATCCACAGGTACTGAGTTCATCAATTTCATGTTATAAGACAGTGAGCATAGGTAGTCGTGAAAGGGGCCACTACCAATTCATCGTATAAAATTTTATCACGGTATTTTTTGAGGAACATTCTCGTCTTTGCCAGCACACTACAAGTGAATGGCTGTGTTGGTTACTCTGGGTAATGGCACATTAAAGGCATATATTTATGTCACATGGAGCAAGTAATGAGTAAAGAATGGGAACTGGGGAATGAAAAACATGGCCTGTATGGCCAGTGACGTATAAAAGGAAAATAGGATTTTTAACGGAGCGGGGCTACCTGAAACCTGCTCAGGAGTTCGATTCAAATGCACTCAAGTGACTTTATTTCGGTATCTACACTCATAAAAGTATATATTTTCTGTTTTGCGCAAATGTGTGGTTTTCTTTCGCGTAAAAAAAGGTTGTAAGTAAAATGATGGTATAACAGAAGCGGTGCTTTTGTTAAGGGGTCTCATTTATACTTTGCAACATGCTTTCTCCAAACATGTAACAAGTGCAAGCTTAAAAATGTGCAGAATTGTGCTTTAAATAATCCAGGAAGTGATTTTTTGGTTTTTCTTAAACATGAAAGATTTTATTTTATGAGCATTTAAAGGGTTTCTGTCAGACTCGGACAACTACTTCATTTTTGGAGCTTCAAAAGTCATAAAAAGAAATTGAATTTTTTTCAAAACTGAGAATGCCTTCCTAAGTTGTATTCGTATCTTCGAAATCCCTCCCAATTTGTAAAAATTGATCAAATACTTTTTGAGCTTGGCAGTCACAAATTTTAAGATGTCAGGTAAAAGACGTTTCCGAGATATCCGCAGTGAAAGGTGAAGGGGAAGATTTGGTAGCGTAACAGGCCATAACATGAAATGTACTGGGTCCCTCACGTTGTTCTTTTGTCCACGGTATAATTGGATGTGCTGTCACAGTGCCAAAAACATTGGAATCCACTGGAAATGAAGATTTTCAAAAAATTATCTTCCATAAGCTTGAGCCATTATGCGGTTACAGTTTGTTTGTCTCACATGTGAAGGGCTTAATGCTCTTTTGATCACGAGTATGACTGTGAGTTATATTGCTAAATAAGCGGGTACCTTAATAAACAAGTTTTTGTGTGCATAATGGAAAATCATACCTCATTGCACGTACCTTGGCTGGTGCTTAGGTGGATAAGCATGTCTGAATAAACGCTTACTTCTGGCTTCACTTTTGACAGATGCTTAAAGTGATTAACAATTTTAGGCTTAAATTTCTGGCAAAAATATAAAGGTTACAACAAAGATACTTAGTATGATGGACGATAACGAATATCTTTTACCAAAAATGAAAAAAAGTCAATTTTCATGGGATGTGATTTTCAGAGCATATTGACCTATGGCTCTGATACCTTAAACCACTCCTTTTAATCTTTCAAACAGGGGCTTCGTTAACTATAGACTGAGGTTTTTCCTGGAAAATGGGCAAAGGAGGACATTTTTTGCCATTTGGAAAGCCTGGACTTTTTTATGTAAACTGGGCTCCCTAATTCTTCAATTACGGCAGAGTTTTTTTTTTTCGTGAATTGGGAAATGGTTACTTTATTAATTAGGAACTGGCATGCGGGTAGTTACAAAAAAGAGAAAAAAGACAAAGAACAGGAGAGGTATAGTACTAAAGAGATTGAAAATGGTACTTGATGTACAACTGCAATGACTCGTAATATGTGAATTGACCTCTCTGCAAATTGTTTTGCTTTGAAGCCAAGTTTCGTAGTTTCGTGAATGCAAGGTTTAACTTCACTTAACTTCCAAGTCCACATTGTATTTAATACAGTGGAAAGTGAAAGCTAGTAATCTACCACAGTTATCTCTTACATTCACCGCCATATACAAGCAAAATGCCAAGAATGTATTTAAGTAATGTTTCCATGATTATTAAGGTCGAAAGGCACGTCACAGTGCATGTTTCAGTCATTTCTTTATTATTTTTATCACTACTATTGGCACAAATAATCAAAGCCATATTTGTCAGTACATGGTACAAGGGGATGGTTTTCCTTTGGAGCTGGGTATGCACTGAGCATAGTTGAAGTTGACATAATGGCCAAGGTCACATTTGAGGTTTAGCATAACAAACATATCTGTCTGTCTATCTATCTATCTATCTATCTATCTATCTATCTATCTATCTATCTATCTATCTATCTATCTATCTATCTATCTATCTATCTATCTATCTATCTATCTATCTATCTATCTATCTATCTATCTATCTATCTATCTATCTATCTATCTATCTATCTATCTATCTATCTATCTATCTATCTATCTATCTATCTATCTACCTACCTACCTACCTATCTATCTATCTATCTATCTATCTATCTATCTATCTGTCTGTCTGTCTAAATATATTTATGGCTCACATAGTATTTATTTCTATACTTACAGCAGGTATTTATTTTTTAATAAAGGGAAGAACCGATCACCTTTTCAAAGTAGTGG